>OY728137.1:1701854558-1703054558 GCA_963277665.1 Viscum album | reverse complement strand
CGTACGGCTTACCGTCTCCATGAACGGTGCATTTCATTTATTACCTCTAAATGTTATGTAATATTATAAATGCATTTATATACTGGATATATATGATATATATTATATCTACATCATGAATATAATTCTGGATATAATGGATATTTCACCACATGAACAACTTGTAATTATAAGAAGTTTATTTTTGACTCAAGTACAAAAGATCGACAAAATGACCGTTATTAACTTAAATAATTACATAGTGTTAATAACATGGTAATAAGTGGTATTAAAGGAATAATGAAATTCAAAAAGGTTCTTAAGAAATTAGAAATTAACTCTAGTTTATTATTCAAGATATTAAAGAATGATCTAGTCAAGTCGGACATGAGGTAAGGGACTTCATCTCAATATCCTTTCATTGAGGCATATTTTGTTTTATACAAAACTTTATTTTATACGGTGTATAATCCCCTTTGACTTTTAAGTTTATTCAAAAGTAATATTTTTATACAAAGCGTTTTACAAAATGACAAAAGGGAATGTTTTTTTTCGTCGTACGTATGCGGCGACAACGATTTCTCCACCGTCGTGACCATTATTTGAGTTTCGGCTTCCTCTACAAGCCATGAATTTTTTTAAATGAGAAATATATACCAACTTTTAGTTTTCTTTTATTTTAGTATTGAAAATGGTTTTGATAATGTTTTTATTATATCAATGTGTTGTATTGATATCTTTTGATTGAAATGTGGAAATGTTATGTTTTCTTTATGCATGTTTTATGTGATACGATTATGTTATGGTTTATGATATGTTTAAACCTGTTCATATAAGGAATTAATTAGACTTAATAAGTGACGGGTGGAGCTTGATATAGCTCCTATATGCATCGGTATGTCTCATGAGACAAACTAGTGTCTTGGCACGAGGACTTGACAAAATCTTATTTTCTGGTCTTGGCACGAGGCCTTGGCTACGTGGTTATGATAGTCTAGCATTATGCATTCCATCATTATGAAAGTGGTTATTGATATTTCATGTGATTATTTGAATAGTAGAATATCCATGTGAATAAGTATATGGAATTATTTCATTTTATTTTTGTCATATTATGCTGAATTTCAAGTTTAAAAGGCTTTTGTGTTTGTTATACATTGCCTTAAATGTTTATGTTTATTTATGAAAGTTTCCAGTATATTGTTATCCTTAGTAAGCATCTGAGCTCACCCCTTTTAATGTTTTATTTTCCCCAGGATGTGAAAAAATATTTATGACTAACCTGCATGGATAGTATGAAGGGGATATGAGTGTGGACTATGGAGACTATGTTATTGTTGTTTTCCACATTATGATTTAATGTAACATTTATGAATGTATCTAGTGTTTCCAAGGATACTAAACTAATCGGTCTTTAGAGACTTGATCTTTTGTGATCATGCCAATGTTATTTAATAATTCACAGACTCTGGGTAACTGGGGTCACGGCGTTATATATGGAACCCATGAAGTTTCTCAATCTAATGATTTAAATCGATGACTTATAAAATAAGGTCTTCATCCACCCTATATTTTCTCATTGGGGTGCCCCAGTATTTTGTTTCTACAAATATGTATAGTAGTATAAGGTTTTGTGTGGACTACTAATGTTGGAACCAAGTGAAACTCAAGAATCGTTACCCTCTTCTAGGGATAAAAAACCTATTCGACCAGCTAAAAGGTGAAATTTTTTTTTTGAAAGTTAATATATGATTTGTATATCCATAAATGAGGGTAATGGTGGAGGATATCCAAAATATTTATATTTAGTGCCTATATATACACTTTGAGTTTTTTTCATGATGTTTAGTGTCATAAACACACCATCAGTGTTCTTGGGGGTCATGAAATCCATGTTCCATGAGTTCATCGATCAGTTCATAGTCATTTTCACTGACGTCATCCTTTTTTGATCAAATTCATAAGAGGATCATATTAAGAACCATATAGTTGAATTAAAGGTTAATTAACATCATTAACTCTCTAGGAAAATATCCATGTAAATGTTTTATTTACAATAGGTACACTTTACTGGGCATGTGGTGACATAGAAAGGAGTGTCTATGAATCAATTGGAGATCAAAGCAGTTTTTTCTTGGATATCACCCAATAAAAAAATTTTGGTTTAAATATTCCTTGAGATTAAAGGATACAGTCATAGGTTTTTATAATAATTCTCTTAGAATGAGTCCATATTAATATCTTTGAAAATGAAAGTAAAAACTTTCATATGGAAAAATCAATGTCATGCAACGTTCAACTACCTAAATCAGAGGCTGATCAGTACCTTTGTGCTTTGGTTTCCTAAGGAAGTGGTGATGTTTGATGTCTTTTATGATGCTTACAATATGGATGTGGGGTTCATCTTTATTTTGTAGAGGGTGGTGATATTTGATATTTTTAAGAAGATACTCCCTCATGAATTTAACTATGTAATTCGTGATTTGGAGTTAGAGGTGATGATTTTTTACTTGAAATTGTCATGATATTAATTCATCAATGAATTTTTTGTGGTATTGATATACAAAAAGAGTTTCATATATATTTTAACCCCTTGATATCTAAATTTGTATCAATAAATTTAGATGGAGTTTTCTCAAAATTATAATTTTTATATCTCTAACACCATAGCAAACTAGAATGTTATTGTTAGATTGCTAAATAGTAATCCATACAAAGATTTCATTTGATATTTTGAGGTTGCATGGAGGGTAATGATAGATTTATGAGCCTTACATATTAGAGAAAATAAATCTAATGAAAGAGGGTGTTTGTACCATATGATGGAAGAATCTTCTTTGATGTGTAAAGTAAAAGAGTCTCAGTGGGGAAACATAGAGGTGGAGGTTATTCAAGACCATGTTTTCTATGGTCGTTCAATATAATAGTGGTTGGAGGATGGTTGAAATTATATATTGTTTTATATAAGGTAATTTTTTCAAATTGAAATGTTTCTGGGGGTTCTTTGTGAGTTTATTAGATCACTTATGGTGCATCGAAGTGTGTATAATATGTATCGGTAATTGAAGAGGCAATTTAGGTGCCATGGAATGGACTAGTCAATTGTATAATTCATTGATTGATGTTATGTATTCAATTAGATAAAAGTGGAGTACTATTATCCCATATGTTTATTACTACCCTTAGATGTCCCTGAGTATATGTGTAAGGACATATCAATGTATTTCATCACTGGGTTACCCCAGTCCCAGGAAGGATCGAATGTATTTTAATTGATCATGGACTGATTGATGAATTTGGACAATGTTATAGTGATTTCGGATTCAATTACCTTGGATGGTCTTGTGAGGAAGTATGTGGACAAAGTGGTGAGGCTCTATAGGGTTCTAAGGACAATTATCTTTGATCAAGACCCTTAGTTCACCTAACAAGTCTATAGAGGATTGTATCATGATTTTATCTCACAGATTCACCTTATCACTACTTTTAATCCCTATATGGATTATGCCATACAGATTTGATAGGATATATTTTATTTATACATCTTGGGTTTTGGTGTATAATAGGTTAATTACACTCCAATGGTTGAGTTTTCCAATAATTATAACAACCCTTAATCCATTAGTATTCCTCTGTTCAAGTTGTTGTATGGATGGACATGTCGATCCCTTTTATGTTGGCTCAATGCTAGGGAGTTAATAGTATTTGGTATAAATTTTTTGTGGGGTGAAAGAAATAATATCCAAATGGTTTGAGAGAGGATGAAGGAAACATATTATAATAAGAAGGCCTATGAAAATCATAGAAAAATACATTGGAGTTAGTGGTTCGAGACCATGTGTTCTTGAGGGTTTCTCCTCATCAAGGCACTGAAGGTTTGGTCAGGAGAGTAATCACTATCCCCTATTTTTAAATACTTTCAAGGTATTGGAATTCATTGGTGAGGTGGAATATTAGTTTTTTACTTCCACTGCAACTTGAAAATATCCACAACATCTTCTAAATGACCCATATTCAATGCATCTTCACCATAAATCCCATATCATTAACTGAGGAAAGTTGTATTCTGAGGATGATGTGACATTTTTTGGGGTGTTTATTTGAGATATAGGATCATCATAAGAAAGTGTTGTGTTGGTATGGAATACCTCTATATTGTGTGTTGTGGATGCATTTTGGTTTAGAAGAGAGTACTTAGTAGCATGAGACACAGTTGTATGCTCAATACCCTGAGTTGTTGTAAACCTTTTTTTCGTTATTTTTTTGACTCTATTGATGTAATGATTAAATTACTATTATTTTATGAAATCCAGTTGTTTTCTATTTTATTTTTTTAGTTGTTTTTTTAATAAATAGATTCATAAAAGGTATCTCAATATATGGTTGTTTAGAGCTTTCTCTTTTCACTTTCTTACAATGTTTAGTATTTATTGATGAGGATAAGAATCATTTGATAGTGATATAGTGTAACATTATAGATGATCTATAATTATTACATGGTGAGAAATGGGTGTCAGAGTTTCTAAGAATAGGTATAAAGAGAATTTTGTGGATTTGGAGTTGAAATCATAGCTATAGAAGGATTTTTCTGCATAAATCTACGATCTGAATCATAGTGGATTCCCTTGTGATGTAGTAGGGTTCTTGTGGAATGAATATTTAAAATTATGTGTTTTATTGGATCTGATTATTTATGGATGGATTTGTTGTGTAATTTAGCTATATAATATAGACTTAGAGAGGAAAATTTTTGGGGCCCTATGAATCTGAGGGGGGTTTTGGGTGTCCTAGTATTGCAGTGTAATAGGCTAGGAGTTGTTTTCATTGTGGTGTAGTGGAATCCCTTGCTGTATGGAGTCTTGGGTGGCTATTTTTTATGTCTCTCTTGATTTTAAGGTATTTATGGTGTGGTGTGTCAGTAGTTCCATATCCTTACCCCCATTATTATAGTATATGGTTGGGATATATGAAGTAGACTATGGTTTTCAGTTGTTTAGAGGCCCCTTGTGGTATATGAGATGTTATTATGTTGTATTCTAGTTGAGAAACATAGTCCCTATAACATATTTGGGGGTGTTTCATCATGTTATCTTTAAAATATATTGGTTATAAATACCCATATCCCTTCAAAACTCATCATTCCACATAATTTTTCTTCCGCTCTTAAGTGACATAGGTGTGTCCTTGGGAGGTCTTTCTTCCCCCTTTTAGTTGATTTGGTCTCCAAAAACTGGATATTACTCCATTATAATCTAAGTTTATTTCACCTCTTTTTTACTTATATTAATGTTATTTTTTATCTAAATAGGTTTTAGTAGATTAGAATGACTAGTTTTGGTGATTTTTTGCCTAGTGGTTGATGGGAGATGTTGTGTTCACTAATGGATTTTTAGTGTTTCGTTGTGTGATTCTATATTGGTGATCATATTATTCTTCCTCAAATCATATGTTGTAAATTTAAAGTCCTTATTTGAGGTAAGGGATCCTTAGTCTATCCCTATTATTATGAATCTATTGGTTTATCATGCTTTAATTTTCTTCCAGGTTGATAAGGCAGATTATCTTAACAATATAATGAATTGGATGTACAAAAATTGAAGGGTAAGGGAATACTCATATGTGTTAACATTCTTTTGTAAAATTTGATGAATTTATTCCCATAATTTATAATATAATAAATAGTTGTTATTTTTGAGCCCTATTTCTGATGAAGTTATTATAAATTAGGTTCTCCTATTCTATTTTCTCTTGAAATCACCATGCATAAAAGGTTAAGAACTTATATATGGATAATGAACTAGTATTGTGTGAATATATAATTGTAGGAAAGAACCAACGCAAGAGACAATATAATTTTGTGAAACCCCATTGAAACAGAACTAGTGGAAACTGTGGAAGATGATATATACTATTATACATGTTGGTTTTCCTACTGTGATTTTATGGTTGTACTATAAACCATGTATTTCTTGTAAAGGGATGGTGGTGACCATATTGGGTGTGGAATATATTGAGGTAGTGGGGATTTGGTTTGTTGTAATGGGTTCTGTTGAGGGATATTTTTTAGTGTCCATTTGGATGATTTTGTGAGATTAAGTTGTTGGTTGGGTTGTGGTAGTTGGTTGGTGATTCATTATGTATGAAGGTGGGTCTATTATGATGAATTGGGTGAGGTATTTTCAATTGTTTTAGTGATTTTTGAGGAGGCTCGGTTGGGGATATACAATACATTGAGAGAGGGTATCGGTATAGGTGTCGAAATTATAACCATTTCAATACATTATTATCTCTTTTACCTCTTTAGCTATTAGGTAATGATTCTATTGTTCTCTCTCTCTCTATTGCTCTATGTTCATTCAATAAATACTACCAAATACACACACATAAAAATGATATGAATATTTATAGGGTTCACGTTTCAAAATGAAATTATAGTCCTTGGTATGATCTGGGATTCACCAATATCATACAATCTTGTAGTATCAACCTATATATACAATTGGTAAGTGTTTATCCTTGTACCCAGTTTTGGTATATCTAGAACACCACATAATACTGTTTATTTTTCATATTATCATCTGGATAGTTTATAAAAAATTTGAATAACAACAAGAAATTATAATACCAATTGTGACTCCTAACTTTGTTTGGTGTACTAATTACTCACTTATTCCTCTACTTTAACTTGTATAGTATCATTAAAGGAACTAATCATATTTTTTATGAAAATATAAATTCTCGCAAATCATATCTTTACAACACTTAATTATCATTTTATTTCTTACAATGATAGAAATAATTATTCATTAATGTATAAGAATACTTTCATAGAAAATCTCCTTAAAATTTTCTTCTTTAACTCCACTCCATTACTAAATTTCATTGGACCTATATTCATAGATACCAAAGGGTTTATTCAGATATATATAATATCAAAACATTCTCACTTGACACTAGAATATTTCATAGATTTTGTAGTATCGAGCTCCCTCTGTTTCACACTTCTTATATTCCAACAACCTACACCGATATCTATTTCTTTATTTCTCATAGCACATGCAGGGCTATTCTCTTCTTCCTCTATTCCTTCTTGAATATGAACTTCTGAAAATATGGGTATTTGAAATTACTCATAAATATATCTCATAACGGCTTGAAAACTGATTTTAAATACTTTACTGGTATCTAAATCATTTAAACTAGTGATATTCCTTCTTCTTATTTCTTAATGATATCCATTTGAATTTTATCATGCACATGAATGAATTTTGAATATTATAAAAAAAATTATCATGGAACTATCCTTCAACTTGCAATGTAGAAATAATAATTAATTAATCCAAAAGAGTAATTTTGAATGTAAATTTGATCTTTGGATTCAATCAAGGTATAAAAAATACACTTGATTGTGAATATTTAAAGAAATATTTAAGAATCACATGATTGATTTCATCTGAAATCAATATGTCCCACATTGAAACACCTTAAACCATGACCTACTATAAAACCATAAGTCATTTTTCCTCCAAAACATCAAATGTATTGGCATGTCTTCTTCAATTGGCCAGTTTTTATGAAGATTTACCAATTGACCATAGCTTGTCATACGATGGATATAGTCCTCTGACTCTATCCATTTATCACTAAAAATCCATTTATTGACCACAACGTGTTTGAATACCAACATGAATATAGTAGTATTCTACATTTCACACAGGGAGTCCATTCCTTCAATACAACATCTAGCATGGATTCATCTATCCATTTTATTGCTCAGGTTGGGAATTTTGAACTATGGGTATTCATAATTGTGAATTATTAAGAACATGGACATTAAAAAATTCTTCTACTATTTGAATGTCCTTTCTTGGAATCTCAAACACACCATCCACCATGGGTTTGGTCTTCCTTTCTTATCCCTTCCTTATCAATCCTTCTTCAATATTCATAAATAGCATGAGTAATGGTAAAATAATCATGATATATAAAAAAATATCATTCCATATGGAATCATCTGATTTCATGTTATCCAAAGAACCATAGATGAATTTCATGAAAACACCATAATCATAGAGTTATTTTACATCTCCATATAACTTTAAATCATCAAACCAATATTTTAAGAAATTTTTAATGTAATTATTAATAACTTAAACAAGAAACACAAAACATAGGATCTCATTCTTCTCCATGATAAATATTTTCATCATTAACAATCAATACATCATAATCACTAAGCTTCATCTTAACATAAATTATTTCTTCAACATATTAATGTTAAGGAACACTCCTTGGTCATTTAAAAATTTTAACAATCATTTAAAATAACATTGAAAATAAATATAACATGCCAAAGTGTTATTAAAAACACCCCCTTTATATGTATTTTCAATTCCAGCATACAATGGTATTTTAATATGTGCTCATAAAATCTCCTCAATTTTCATTTCACTTATCTCCCCATTTCACATAAATATTTTAATTATTCTTTTAATATCCCTTATTTTCAAGAATCCAAATGTATTTTGGAAATGGTATCAATTCATACTAGAAATTTTCATTAACCATTCCACTCTTTTTATACTAATACATGATAATTTTATAAAATATGAGGTTACGATTTATATAATTAATCTGTCTTTAAACAATTGAACTCAATACCAATATGAAATGAAAATACTTACAAATCTCTTAATGATCTATCCAAAAATTATAAGATAAAAAAATGGTTTCACCACTTGATATACCAATTTTGATAAAAATTTCCTATGAATTTTGTCAACATAAATTTCATGTACTCACATTAACACAAAAATTATACATTTCATGTAAAAATAACGGTATATAATATCCTTGTAACTTCTTAAAATTTACCCTTTTGGTCATTGATTAAAAATTATCCGAATTTATGTTAGTATTTAATTTTCTTTGATGTAGTTGAGATATTATAATAACATACCTTTTCAATGATACCACCTTGAAGTACATTCCAAAAAAATCATGTTTACATGACATAGTAATTTTATCCAACATCTTCAAAATTATTTACTTTTATCCCCATCAAGGGAAAAACTCATCATGATATTCATAATGATGGATCTCATCAATATATATACATATGGATTTCTATGATGAGAATAATCCAAAATGGAATTATGTAGATTCCATATTTTACAATCTTAATACCCTCTACAAAGATGGTTACATTAATATATGCTCCTAAGAATAGATATATAACTCCATGATGGAATCATCATCTTCTTTTTATCAAATTATGACAATATATTCTTCAACTTTATTGAAGATGATTCTCCATCACATTTAAATTTGACTCTCAATTGAAAAAATCATTCTTAGATGAAATATAATTAATCTTTAATGTCTAAAAATTAATGCTAGATTTACTTATAAGGTTCTCCCCTGGGAAAATTAATCACCATAAATTAACTACATTTTAATTGAAAATACAATACATAATATATATAAGGTAATAGGGTGGATCTCTTGGATCCTTCAATCTGAACAGGAAGTTTGATAATTTAACAACCAAGTTGCTCCATTTCCTCTAATATTCATGCTTCCACATCTAATTTTTAGATTTGATTTAATAGTTTGTACAATGTATCTCACCACATTATCAATTTACTTATGTGAAATGATTCTTCTTTTGTGGACAATAAAATCATTACATTGATCATTCTTTATCCTTTTTATTGATTATTCTTATGTTGGAAATGTTGTTAAGAATACTTTGGAAATGTTTTCATCTTTATTTCATCACTCAAATTGAATTTATTTATCACATTGGAGGAAATTTAAAGATAACTTATCATGAATTTTGAGATATTAATGTGGTTCTTCTTCTTCTTTTCCACTATATATTTAATGGGACTCTTCCAATTTATTTACCTTCTTTAGATCTATTACCCAAATTAGTAAGATATCTTTGGATACACGTGCATCATTCTTAGAGTTTATTCATGTCTTCACTTGAGTTCCTTCCTTTACATATTTCTTATGATATGTATCACTCCTCTTTAATTTCTTGGATCTTTTATCCATGGACCTTTAATATCCATTCTTTAATATCATCATGGGATAATTATGGTTTCAAAAAGTATTCTATTTTCTTCCAAATGATGTTTCTTCATTATTATTACGTGTTCTTCCCTACTCGCTTTCATTTTTTACATATTCGGTTTTTCAGGTATTGTTTTTTCGACCACCTTGCTAAAAATACCATATAAATATTCAGGAGCCTTAAATATATTGGAATAAAAAATATTTATCTTCTTTGCTTATGGGTTTTTCATCTTCACTAGATTTCTACCCTATATTTGGACTTACTTTGTGCTTATAAAATGAGTTGATTATACCAAAAATCCATTTCAGAATTCCAAAATTTATTACACCATCAGTATTTCCCAATAATTATTTTTTCTCTTATTAGGTATATATTGTCCAAATTTTTCAAATTAAATAACATATTATTTTTGGGCCTTACTCATTACTAGTTTAGCTTAAAATGGGAAACTAGAACTCAAACATATTATTTTATCTATAATAGAAATGGTTATAATATCTTCATCACTTCATTGCATACATACTTTTATATGTTTGGATTTTAACACATTAGTTTTCATGATAATAGATTAAAAAAATTAATGATAAGAAGATATGGATTGTTTCTACTTTTTTTAACTTACTTTGGGAAGATCATAAAATGTTTCTGTGATATTTTTCTTACATAATATAGGTATTTCGACATAAGAATCCTACATAGAGTTTCATATGATTGTAGCTCTATGCTAATTTGCTTTTAATGTCTCAAAATGTTACTCTTCCAGATTAGAAAATTTGATTTCCAATTAAAGACACCTCATATTGACGGAATTATTTTTATATTCAATAAATTCAATTATATCTTCATAATATAGACTTATATTCCCAACATATTCATCATGAATTTTGATATTCTCATTTAACAAATCATCAAGATCCTTGATCCTATTGTATTTAATATTCAATTATTAATTATTAACCTAAATTCTACATTTCAGATGTACTTCCAATGAATGGATCTTATTCACAAATAATTTAGTGTCTTTTCCCTTTTCATGGATTAAGTTAATACACCCTTCTTAAAATATGGAACATGACCCTATAATCTCAAAATATTCATCTTCTTTGACAATAATATTTTTGAGATATTAATAAATGCTAGATAACTTTTTCTCAAATACATCACAAATTTATCTTTCTCACCTTCATTCTCAGTGTTCAATTTTTACTGACTTTTAATAATTCCAAAAAATAAAGAAATAATTTCATTGGGAAAATAATGTAGCATATCTTTTAAATCATTAACAGATACGTTAGTTCACATGTGATCAACACCATCAATGCTTAATTATTCTTTCGGATAGAGAGAACAATAGTTATCACATACCTCATGATCACATGAATCTTTTGATCTCACTATGGTGTTAAGTTTTTTCATAAACTTGGTTATTGAAACAAAGAATTTTTCATCTCCAACAATTTTTGATCTAGTGTCATAATTTCTAAGAGGAATTAAAACACGTTACTATTTTGATAAGAGGGAATCTTCCTCATCATCTTATTCTATTTATTTTCCCCATTCATCAATGTCTTGTAAGAAATTCACTTCTAGTTTTATATAGAAATGTATTATATAAAACTACACATAATAATAATTATAGGAAACAAAACTAAATGTTCAGAGAGAAACAATTTGAGAGTCAAATAAATGGAGAATATAGATCTTTAATACCAATTGAAGATCCAAAAACGTTAAATACCACTCTAGAACAACCTAAAGAAGACCAGTTTGGGATATTATATACACTAAGAGGTGTTCAATCAGTGTATGTGTCCAAATTATGACCTTTTCAATCCCTTATTATCTATTTTACCTATTTCAATGTTAGTTGGTGATTCTTTAAATCTCTATATCTATCTTTATTATTCCTTGTTCTTTCAGGAAAAACTATCAAACACACACACACAAGAGAGATGAACATTTACAAGGATCGCATTTCAAAATGAATGCCTAACCCTTGGTATGATATGGGTTTTCCTAAGATCATATAATAAAATAGTATCGACCTATGGATACAATTGAGTAAATTTTATCCTTATACCCAAGTTTGGTGCATCCCACACTCCACAAAATCCAAATGATTCTTTATACTATCTTCATGATATTTAACAACAAATTGGAATGAAAATACAAAATTACAATACCAATTGATACTAATGACTTGTTTTTGATGTGTTTTTTTCACAAATCATACTCTACTTTTTCTTGCACGACAATATGGAAGGACCTTCAATTAATTTGTATGAAAAGTGAAATTCACACAACTCTTCTCCTAAAAAAATGATCATTAAATTTCTTGTAATTATAGAAATAATTATTCATCATAGTACAAGAATATTTTCATAAATTTTATTATTCTCCTACTCTTCATTAATATTAGTTCATCATAGAATTTAATTGGACCTCGCTTATTAGATACGATAGATTTTATTTATATATGTATATTACCAGGTCTCTCTCACTTCAAACAATAATATTTCATTGATTTTGTACTATCAAACTTTAAATTTTTCAAATATCATATCTAAATTCAACCTGTAACAAAATATATTTCTATATTTCAAATATCACATGAAACATTTCCCTCTTCTTCCATCATTACAACTTGAATTTGAACTTCAAAAAATCTAGGTATTTCAAATTACTCATTACTTCATCTCATAACTACTTTTTAACTAAATATAGGTTAATTAGGTGGGATCAACTTCATTAGAACCTGTAATACTACATATTTTTCATGATATACATATAAATTTAATCTTTCTTGTGAATGAACGTTGTAGATTATAGAAAACATGATCATGACTCTATCCTTTAAATTGTAGAGTGGAATTAATACTTAATTATTCCACATGATTAATTTTACAAGTGCCTTTGATAGTTGGCTTGAATCATGGTCTAAAAATTGAGAAATATTATTATGAATCATTAAAGGAATATTCAAGAATCACTTTATTGATTTCACCAAAAATCATCATGTCCCATGTCAAAATGCCTTTCACTATGGCATAGTGTAAAACCATAAGTCCTTTTTCCTCCAAAATACCGAAAACCATGGCATATTATTCTTTAGTGGGTAATTTCTAGATACAGATCTACATATGGACCATGGATTTTTCAACCATAGTTGCGGTCCTCTATCTCTAACCATTTTTTTCTATAGATCCACATTTCATCCATGACTTATTTGAACACTACCACAAGAATAATGGATTTATCATTTCACATAAAGAGACCATTCCTTCACCATGGCACCTAGAATAGCTTCCTCAATACATTTTACATACCATGATGGATTTTTTGAATTGTGTTTCATCGCTATTGTATATTATTTAGACCATGTCCATTAAAACATCATCCAATATGGGTGTTTCCTTTAATAAATTCCCCAACACACCATCCACCATAGGCGTGGTCATCCTAGTTTGGACCTTCCTTATACAAACTTATTTATTATTCATAAAAATATTTAATGATGAAAAAACAATAATGGTATATAACAATGAAGATCATTTCACATAGAATGATATGATTTGGACTCATTTAAAGATCCATTGATGAGTATTATGCAAATACCTTCATTATAGAGATGATAAATCATCTCCATGGAACTCCAAATCTTCAAAAAAATATTCTAATACAAGTTTCATGTAATAATTAAGAATATAAACTATAACATCCAAAAAACCCACACTCTTAGATTCAATAATTAAATCATAAAAATTACATTTTTAGCATTAATATTGATAATAATGACCCATTTTTTCCATCCAAATCATACGACATAAAAATGAAAAACTATATCACTTACATACTATAGTACCTTATAGGTTTAAAGTTTTATAGAATTAGGAAAAACTCTTACATAAACATTCACATGAAATTAAATGGTCTTTTCTCCCAAGTAACCCATATTTTTTAACATTAATTTATCATCATCATCCATATCAAATCCCTTATAGACATAACTAGTTTAACCTCATTATTTATAACTAAGGGAAATGAAACTTAAGAGTGGTGAGTACAAATACTCAGTAAGAGAAAACATAAACATTAAAAAATGAATGTCATTAGTGAGCATAAGAAGATCATAATTTTAAGATGATGTAAATAAAGTGCTTGAGTATAACATAAGAATATTCATACCCATCAATACTTGGATCATTAAACATGCTAACAATTAATAATACATTATCAAAGGAATAAGTTATAAGAATAAAAAATAATGTTCCATGTGATATCAAAATTGATCAAATTAAACATCATAAACACATAGAGAGAATAGATAAAACATATTTTTATCATGGAGAATAATCACAATGTACCGTTAAAGTACCCTTAGATTTTAAATAACCATAACGATGACTACAAATATAATTCTCTGAAGAAAATAATAATTTACCAATTTATTTGAGTGTTATTTGGTGATCCCATAATATAATATATAATAGCTCACACTGCACTATCGGGGTGAACCCGTCATTTATAATTTCCAATAACTGAATAATTAATAAAGCACATACCGAATTCATTTCATCATAAATCATTAAAAAAAACTTTATTCTTTTTAGATAATGATTAAATTGTGGAAATGAATTGGGTTCCATAATAATATATTTGAAACATGGTAAACCTGTATAAAACAAATGAGTTCCATAATAATCTCATTGAAATATTATTAACTTGTGGAAAATAAACAGGTTTCATAATAGTCTCTTTCAAACATGATTTACCTATGGAAAAAAAAGAGGTTTCATAATATTCTCATTGAAACAAAATTATTCTATCTAGAGAAAGAATTAGAATGGTATCAATACCAAATATCACTAATGGTGGATAATTAAAAACAAAGTTTATTTACATTGATGAGTGTAAATTCTATTAAAATATCATTAAAAACTTTTCTAGGAAATATCATTTTCATTTTATAAAAACAATTTTTAAAACATAAAACATTTTAAAAATCATTTTCACTGAAAAAAAACTTACAAAAATATAAAGTATTTTTTTAAACATTTTAAAAAAATCAATAGGAAAATTTCCATTCATATTTAAAAAAACTTGTTAAAAAAAATTGAAAACATTGTTTTTGAAGAAAAATAATTTTTTTACAAAGAGAGAAATGAAGTCATATTTTACTTAAAAAATTAAAATTATTCTAAGTACCAAAGAGTGGGGAAATGGTACTATTACATGAAAATATCCTGAATAAATATAGGATAAGATATGTCATGATAATTATAATATTTAAAATACATATATTTAATCATACACAATCCTGATAAATGAATAGATTGTAACAAAATACTCTTACCACTTTAGTAACATTGAATCATAATGACCATGATGGAATAACATTAAATGAAATATATAACACCATGAAAATAATTATATTAAAGATATTATATTTCAAATGGGTATTATGTACACCTTATAAATAACATAGGCTTATAATATAACAAACATCTCAAAGAAAAAAAATTGAGACAAAAATACCTTACCGCATTGGTAACTTAAAAACTATAAACCCCATAAAAGAGTGATCCTAAAATGAGTACTAAAACCACCATAAATTAATGTAAAAGAATTATATAATAAATTAATGGTAAATATATACACTTAACAACAAAAATAAGGGTTTAATATGTGACATATCTCATATAAATAAAAGTGAGATGAGAAAAAACCCTTACCTTGAGTTTGATTCATCATACTTGTTCTATATCTTCCTGGATAATAAAATATTGTTAATTAATTTGCTTTATTGAGAACATTTTCCAAGTTTATTACAATTTTTATTTCACTTTTATATAATTTATATATAAATACTTAATAAACATAGTTTAATTTAAATTTCTTGACCATATTTGGTTTATGCATCAAAAACAACATTGGTCGGTCAACTCTGGTCAAAGGGGTCATTATTTAAACATATAAAGAGTATTAATAACGAAATAATTATAATATTTATACATAAATAATTATTTTCAAACCATTCATGTAATATGGTTAGAAAAAATGGACTAACATAGCGATCATAGAGATGGTAAGTCATACATTTTCCTGAGTAACATTTTCATTTTTTCAATGATCATTACAGAAAGAGGTACATAATATTTTATATTTATAGAATGATAATTATTTCATAAATACCATATTATTTAATTATATATACTTATATATAAAATTCTTGTGAATTGGTGATTAAAAAAGGTGAATCACATTGCTTTGAAGATGTGGTAGTTCACATGTCCACAAATGACGTTATCACTTTTTTAGTGTGTGAAATGGTAAGAAAAAAATGATATATTATATTTAAAAATGATAATTATTTCATGAATATCATAATTATGTCATGTATATCATGTATATTCATTATATTTACCCTTATTATCTTCCATGTAACATGTTAATGAAAAACTCTTCAGATCACATCTTGAGGCGGTATTCCTTCGTACAAACAAGAGACATTATCATATCCCCTACATTGTGAAATGTAAAAAAAATTATATGATATAATGAATCCAGAGATATAATAATATTACAAATATAATAGAAATGATATTTAAATAGAATCTAAATCATTATTCACAACCACAAGAGGTGGTAATGGAAAAACTAATGATATTGTTTTGTGTGGCAGTAGTCCCCCATGAAAACCAATAAAGATTCTGTAACCCATTTGACAGAAGTGTGTGTGTTTTTAGGTATTTCCCATAAAATAATAACCTATCAGAATATTTATTATAATGATTTAATTATATAATAATTTAATAATAATAACTTAAGGTGGTGTATAAATAAATAAAATATAAACACATGTTGATCCACATTACCTCTTCTTCGAGCAACTCCATTTAGTTTTCACCGAAGGCCTTACTTGGAAGAATTTTTTAACAAATTAAGGCTTATAGTATGATTTTAGGATAGAGTATAAGTTATTTTGTTAGATATATATGGATAAAAATGGCTTGATAGGTGTGAAAAGTGGAAAAGAGTGGGTGGACTATTATAAGTGGGGGAGAGGACACACTTGGTATTTTAAAATTAAAGATAGGTGGACCCACTTTTTTTATTACCAAATGCCACAATTAATGAAAAAAACTAGTTAATTGAAGGTATAATATATAATTAACTCTATAAAATTGTTTATTAACAAGTTTATAGGTCATTTTGTTCCTTAAGATTAACATTTAACCACAAATTAAACATATTTTTTCATTAATTGTTGTAATTAATTTTAATTATTTTCAATAAACATATAGATAAAAAATTAAGTTTATACTACTAGAAATTATTAATTATTATGATTCCAAATATGGAATAAATTTTTCAAAATTCAATTCACATTATTTGAAAATTTTACTTTTATATTAATCTCGTAGTAGCAACGAGTAAATTGGGGTTTTAAGAAGTGTATTTTTTAGAAAAAAGTTGGATCTATATTATCTCTATGACTACTAAAAATCATTTTTGGAAAATAAATTTATATTTATTAATATATAATATAAAAACTTCATTTAAAATATACCCCATTGGGTATTATTTTAATTAATTAAAAATATAATCATTATGTTTTTTAAAACAATTTTCAGAAAAACTCATTTTTAAACCCAAAAACAAACTTATACTAAAAACCAATATAAAGTTGATTAAAATTAATTAAGTGAATTAAATATGACTAAATAATAGTTAGGTTTCTTTAAAACACATTCCAAACATACTAGTACTTTTATATTACATAATATATTAAAAGTAAAAAAAACTTTTTACAAAAAAATAGTATTTTTCACTATTCATTTAAAAAACAATATTTTCCAAAAAACCCCAAAAAATCACTGAAAAAATTTTAATATTCCAATTTCAAAATTAGGTTTATTTTTTAAAATCCAAAATCAAAAACAAATCCAAAATATGTTTTAAAATAAATACCTCATAATAAGGCGACAAAACAACTTTTAAAAAGAAAAAAAACATTTTTTAAGAGTAAAGTTGGATTTATATTTATCTATTGTATATAAAACACTTGTTATGAATGTAAAACATTGTATTGAATTTATTATATATAAATTAATTTAATATAATCCAAAAATTTTGATTTGTTTATTTTATTAGTATAAAACACACTTGTGCGAATTTAAATTACTTTTTAGAAAAAGAATTCCCTTAATTTTCCAAAGGGTTTTATTTTCATTTCTAATTAATTGGTCACAAAACAATTAATATATATACATCTGTAAAAAATATTTTTATAATTCAATTAATCATGTTCATATCCTCCATTTCAATGGCTCGGTGATAACTATTATGTTAAATAATAATATTAATAGTATATTAGGGATTGATAAAATTTGGACCAATGTGTAACACAAGCTGTTAAAGAAACTCATTATTTCATGTATCACAATATAAACTCAGTTTTATGTTCCATTAATTCTATCTAATACAATTTTATTCTTTTATAATCTTGGTGTGTTACATCGTCCCACTTAAAATTTTGTCCTCACAGTTTGAATTTTTTTCTCAAAAACAATGTTTTGAACATTATTAATAAATTTGTTATCAACATACATTATAAAAATGTTCAATAAAAAATCACTTTAATAAGATTTAAAATAATGTATGAAGTTCATATAAAGTAACACATAACTAGGTTTCCAAGTAATATAACATAGTTCGGAATGGAAGACAATCATAAATAATTATACGGAGTGATTATGGTCATTGATCACAAGAAAGTTAATGATAAATGGAATGTTAAGGGTTTAAAAACCATAAATATTTGAGGATAGAAAAGACATTTGTTCATTATATTTGAAGGTACTATGATAGTATTTTTTTCATATCATTTTCATAGTGTTCAATAATTTTCTTACCTTCAAGACTAAGAGAAGAATGGATATATACTTAATTGATCTATATAATTTTATCCATTATTTAAATAAAACCACAATATAATATTTTTGTACAAATTATGAGTTTTGAGATGAATTTTTAATGTGTGATGCACTAAAAACAACTTTTAAAGACCTAAAACCATAAAAGGGATTGTTAAATTATTCCATCTATCTTTAGACATTAACCAAAACTAAAATGGTTAGGATATGGTATGGTAATTCCAAAAATGATTAAACCTTAATATAATACATTAATATTAAAATTAATACCCAAAGTCCAAACCAAACTATACTATAAATGATTATCCTTAAAATTCTTCAAAGATCTCCTAACTAAGTTTGAAACCTAACGACTAAAATGATTTGATATTATATTTATCCAAGATAGATAAACCATTTTTGCTAAAATAAAATACCAAATTTTTCTGAAATAAACATAATCTTTACCACTAAAAATGTTATACTAACTATGACACCATGTAGTCCAATGGAGGGTGTGAAACCCTTATCATAATTCATTCATGGGTTCAAGCCCCACCACCTTTCCTGATGCGATGGGTTGTGACCCAATATACATGTCATACTTTTTTTATTAAAAATTAAATCTAATTCCTCCATAAATAAAATTTCAGGTTGATCCTGGGTATTAAAAATACTTTAACTTAAAAAATTCCTCCAAAACAATTCATTATTAACCTAAATATTTATACTACTTAAAACCCTCAAATGGAGGGTATAAGTCTTTAACTAATGATAGACCTATAATGGTTTCCATAAATCTTAACATAAACACAAATTAATGCATAATAATATTAAAATTTATCTAAATCTTTTGTTTAACAGCAACTCTTATAGCCTATAACCTGCACTCCTAGATTCAGTGTTGAATTTTATACTTTACATTTCCAGCTTTGATTCTGAAAAGGGTGACCTAGTTTTTCCCATCTAGACATTACAAAATCAAAAGTAAAAATCAAATCACTTACATACTAGATGTAATTTTATGTTTAGAGTTTTATATAATTATGAAAACTCAAAAAAAAATCAAATGACTTTAAATGATAATTTCTCACACCTAACCAAGCTTTTATTTTTCACATTAAGACATCATCAGCATCCATATAAAATACCTTTTATATAAAACTCTTTCAACCCCATTATTTATAACCTAGGTAAAATGATACATAATATGGGTTCAATCAAATGATCTATAGTCGAAAACATAATCATTAACAAATGAATTCATCAGTGGTCATAAGAAGAGCATAAAGTTATGATGACACAAAAAAAATTCATGATTATAACATTTGAATGTTCACAACAATCAATACCTAGATCATTAAACTTGAGAACATATAATAACGAATTAAAAAAATAAAAAATTCATTAGAATCAACAATCATGTGACATGTGATATCAATATTTATCAAACAAAGCATCATAAATGCATAGAAAGAATATATAAAACATATTAGTATCTTGGAACATCATCTTATAGAACCCTTAAAATTAGAATAACCATACGACCAACTTTCAATATAATTCTCCAGAGAACATATTAATTACCAAAATCATTGGATCACTATCCAGTCACACCCATAATATAATCTATAATGGTCTCACTTTATGATATTTCGGTGCACCCATCATTTATAATTCCCAATAACTGAATAATGAATAATTCACACAGATAATTCATTTCATCAAAACTCATTAAAAAAACCTTTATTATTTTTAGAACATGGTTAAGTAGTGGAAAGAAAATGGGTTCCATAAAAATATATTTTAAAAATGGTCAACCCATGGAAACGAAATGAAATATATAATAGTATTTTTTAAACAAGATTAACTTGTGAAAACGAAATGGGTTTCATAAAAATCTCTTTGAAACATTATTAACCCATGGAAAAGAAAATTCTTTCAAAACAATCTATTTGAAATAATTGCATTCCATCTAGATAAATAATGAGGATGGTATAAATATAAAATATATCTAGTTTATTATCAGTAAAAAATGGTTGTTGAGATTGATGAATATAAATTCCATTAAAATATCATTAAAACATTTTGAGTAAAATTCCCTTTTAATTATGAAAACCACTTTCTAAAACATAAAAAAATAAAATTTATTTTCATTGAAAAAAAACATGTCAAAATATAATTTTTTTTAAACAACATTTGAAAATTTTCATTGTTAAAACTTCCTTTCATATTTTAAAAATAATTTTTTTAACAATTTAATGCATGGTATTGAAAAAAAATTCATCCAAAGTGAGAAATAAAGACAAATTTTATTAAAAAACACCAATTATTCAAAGTTTAAAAGATTGAGAAATTGTAACTATTACATGAAAATATCCTAAATAACCACAGGATAATATAATTCATTAAAATTATAATATTTCCATATCATAGTGTTAATCATACACAATCCTGATAAATGACGAGATTGTAGCAAAATACTCTTACCACTTTGGTAACATTGAATCATAATATCCATGAAAGAATAAAATTAAATAAAATATATAATTCATTAAAATATTTATATTCATTACATAACATGTAAAATGGTAAGTATATACACATCATAAATAATACAGTCATATAACATAACAAAAGTCTCAAAGAAGGAAATTTGTGATAAAAATCCCTTACTACATTGTTAACTTTGAAACCATAAACCCCATGAAAGATATATCCTCCAATGGATATGTAAATCCCTATAAAATAAATTATTATAATAAAAATATATATTAATGGGAAATATATACACCAAAAAACAATAATAAGTGGTTAATATTGGAACAACCAAAGATTTTATGAGAATTATTCTTTTTAATTTCTTTGATGTCTTTTGTTGTACGCTACACCAAGATTATCTTGCGCTATACGCAACACCATATTAGTTTTCAATATACGCACCATTATTCTTGGCTCATGTTACACACAATTTCAAGTTCGTTTTGTGGAAATTATTTTACGCAATATTAAGTATAGATTTTGTTTAATGTATAAATGAAATAAGTTTTGATTATGTTATACGCAACATTGAGTGTATATATATATATATTCAATGTATAAATGAAATATGGTTTGATTATATTATACGCAACAACAAAGGAGGCTTGCACTACACGCAACCCTAACTTGGCTTACATTACACGCAATCGTGACCTTCCTCGATAGCGTGTGTAGTACGCAATACCGAGTTTCAGTAAACGAGATATTATTATAATATTATTATGAACTAGATGTTATGAATAGTAATACCCAATTCTTGATATTTTATAAATTTTACCATTCAAAATGGACTTCATTTTGGGATTCTGAATATCAAAATTAGCCTAGGGTGAAATTTTGGTATTTTTCTGAAAACTTTCAATTTTTGATGAATAGTGAAAACACTGGGTTACTATTTAAAAACTGACTTTTTATTTAAATAATTATTTATTTTATTTAAATTTATTTTAGGTCAAAATTGATACATAATACCTATATAAGTTCAATGAAATTCATTGGAGGCATTTTATAATAATTTTAGATATATATAAAAAATTTATTGAACTTTTCACTGTCTTTTACCTACCTCCTAGGAGAATTTGCAAATTCACATAAAACATAATTTTACTGCTTCTGTGAGTGGAATTTCAAAAATCTGAGAGACACGGTTAATATCAAGGACTAAAATGTGGTTCAATGAGATGAAAATAATTTTTGGTGAATAGTAACTTTTTACTTTTTTTACCACGATTAAAAGTAAATAGGGTAATTAAGGGTAAAAATGATATTATTATTACCCTAACACATGTCCTAATTCTATTGGATAAGTGTAATTCGACCAAAAACAACCTTAGGAATAAAATATTACCATTTAGGCCCACTTGGATTAGACTAGGACATTTATTATTAATTTATTTAAAGAAGGGTTAAAATTGTTAAAATCAAAGTTTAATAACTAAAACATTTTTAATATAGGGTTATTCAAAAGATAAATTCGACTATAAATATTCATTAGAAAGATAAAAATCTTTCCTACATTATTCTGTTTTATTTATAATTTTTAGACATTAAATAATTTAATTTATTTATAACACAATGATGATGGAGTAATTATCTTATTAATGAAATATTGACATAATTGATGTTATAAATACCCAAATAAATGTAATTTGAAGATTTTTATGAATTCCACTAATTTTATAGGTTAATATGACATTTTATTATTGATTTAGTTAACTTTTTTCGAACTAATAATTCTGTTATGATTTTCACAAATATCAATTACCAAATAGTGTTAAAATTGACATAAAATAGTTTTTAAAACAAATATTATATTATTAATTATTATTTTATTACTAAAAATATATGGTTCGGCCAAATGACTTAGATACGATTATATATATTAATAATAAACAACTTTTGGTTCTTTTGGCTTGTTATAGTAATTTTATTAACCTTATAGTGTAACAAAACAAGAAGACACGGTAAAAGAAAAATTATTTAACTTAAAGTTAAATCTAAATGATAAGGTTAAAATAGAAACCTAAACTTGTCTAAATTCTATTTTATGAAAGGATTTAAACCCATAACCACCTTATATTCGAAATAACTCAATTTAGATCTATTAAAAACCAAATATGACTTTATAATAAAATAATATTTTTAGTTGTTCCAAAGGTGCCCCCCTCCTCCCTTATAAAAGGGAACCTCCTCCCTCTCTTCCTCACACCATTTTGAGCCTTGAAGCTCGACCAACCTCTGCCAATTTCACTTCCCCACTTCCCTAGAAACTTTATATAGGTACTGGTATTCTCAAATAACCAACCCTAGTGCCCTAAGAAGAAGTTTAAAGGAGGTGCGTCGAAGAAGAGGTAATTTCTTCTACCGATTCTTTCAAACTTCTTTCTTCTTCAACTTCTTCTTCTTTATTTGTTTCATTATAAAGTAATAACATTAGTATCAATAATATACTTATATGTTATTATAAATATGAAACAACCCCATTTCACCTTCTAACCATCCTACAGAAAACGAAATCACCGTGCATGCGTACGTACGGAATATCGTCCCTACGCCGTGGTGTAATCTGTTTTCGACCACCACCTTACTTGGATGGGTATAATGGTGTAAATAAATAACTATATATGATTATTTAAAAGTGATATTGATTCTGAAATATTATACATACACTTCAATGCAATTCCACGATCAATGGAATGATATCATCGCTCGTGCGTACGTACAGACTACCGTCTCCATGACACGATAAGATTCATTCTCCATGTCAACCATTCATGAATGATTATAAAGTATATATAATAAGTAATCTTGAAATTTATGACATAATAATGATACTGGATTTATGTGTGTATATATTTATGTCATCTACTTAATTTCATTCAATTCAAAAAAGAAAACGAAAACAGTGTTCATGCGTACGTACGGCCTACTGTCTCCATGAACGGTGTATTTCATTCCTTTTATTGATCTATATTATATATGTATATGATGAATATATATTATATATATTATATATAAATCATGTTTTACATTCTAGAATTATTTGAATCAGGATATAAGTAATAATATCAAGAACGACAAGTTGAAACTCATATGATAAATGAAATGATTTTACCCAAAACGCTCTTTAACATGGAACTTAAAAAAAGAACGGGTAATATAAAGTCATAAGTGAACCATATATGATATCATAAAAATGAATATGATTCTGTAATAAGTCAGTGACATTATTTAAATCATTATAAAGGAGGTTCGGAGACATACGATGCATATCAGATATAAGGTAAGGGATAAATTTTCAATCTCATTTTTTATCCGAGATTGCATATACATAAGTATTTACTTGGGTTACGTTTATCATCTATGACCATGTTTTCTAAAAATGTTTTCATAAAATTCTTACTATTCTTCCAGGAAAGTTTAAAGTCATTTTTACCCTTTATTGACTTTTTACCACATTGTATGGATGGAATCTTTCCTTTGGATACCATATAACGTACTTTTTGACTTTTCCGACAAAAGTACGAGAAGAATGTTTTTTTGAAATTATACGGCATGAATGGATTTTTAAAACATTATTTCCAAGAAGCTTAATTTACAAGTTTTCAAGTTTATTTTTAATCAAATTCTTTTAGTTTAAAATTGTATGACATGTTAAGAAAGGAAAAATGTTTTTGAAGTAGAAAGGATATTTTCCTCAAGAATGGAGTTCAAGTTTTTTATCAAAATTATTTTCCATCTAAGATAATATAGGGATGTGTTTCTATCCCTATTTTTACATTGATTTGATTATTTTATGATGGAATTATTCTTATTATGTCCTTTTATCTTATAGGGATTATGTTATGATGGCATGATGTTTAAGATTCCCATTTTATTACATGGGTTATGCTATGATGTATGATTTATGATATTGTGGTACACATAAGAATGGTTTCATTATGAGATGGGTAGGACCTATATCTCCCTCCAATGCATTGGGTAATGATTTATATCTCATGAGATAAACATGGCTGGAATGGTAAGTTAATTCGGTTCAGTGTTACAGGATTGAAACGAGGAGTGAACTCGATTCAGAAAGGGACTTTTTCCACTAAGATGGTCTTGGCAGCAATGCCTTGGCTACTTTGGAAATCATAACAAGTGATGAATGGTTGACACAATTACATGTTTTATTCCCATGCTATTTTATCGTGATTGATGTTCTTTTATGATATATGCCTTACGTACTTCCAAGATTTATGTCTTTTCTCAGGGTTTTAATGTTTAGATTTCATGTTCAAGTTTTTGCTTTCAAATGTTTATGGATTGTTTTATGTTCTCTATGTATTCCCTTACTGATAATTTGAGCTCACCCTTTTTATGTTTTATTTTTACCTAGGAAATAAAGAAAGGTTTTAGGTAAGGAAACAAAAAGGGGAAGATCATTATGGGATATGTTGATGATCTTTCAACATGATTAGATGTTTATATTCCAAGTTTCCAAAGACACTAAACTATTACGGTCCTTGTGTGTCTGTTTTTGTTATGTATTAAGTATTCCTAAAAAGTAATGTAATGACCATGTACGTCAAGCTACGGGTGTAACAGCCCAAGATTTTATGAAAAATATTCTTTTTAATTTCACTAATGTCTTGTGTTGTACGCTACACCAAAAGGAGCTTGCACAACACGCATCCTTGACTTGCCTTGCATTACACGCAATCGCGACCTTCCTCGATAACGTGTGTAGTACGCAATAACGAGTTTCACTAAACAGCGATATGCTATTAAAATGTTATTAAAACTAGCCGTTATGAATAGTAATAACCACTTTTTAAAATTGTGTAAATCTTATTTTTCAAAATGAACTTAATTTTTGGATTCGGAGTATCGAATTTATCCTAAGGTGAAATTTTGGTACATTTCGGATAACTTTCATATTCTGATGAATAGTGAAAATTACTAAATTATAATTAAAAAACAACTTTTTAAATCGAAATAATTAATAGTGATAAATTATTAATTGGAGTAGTTTTAAAGTATATTTAGAATATATTTTTACAATTTAATACAATGTTGGTCATTGGATGTAATTTCACATTTAAACTAGACATAAACAAGTGTCAATCTTTTGATAGATATTGTTTCTTAAAAACACGCTATTTGTTTTAACAGCGGGATTTAATTATAAAATTAATTAATGCAACTTTTATATTATGAATTTGGTAAAATAGACTTCATTTTTGAATTCGGAATATGAAATATAGCTTGGGGTGAAATTTTGGCATTGTTCTGAAAAACATCAATTTTTGATGAATAGTGAAACTACTAAGTGGTAGGTTAAAAACTGAATTTTGCATAAAACTTAATTTTACCGCTTTTGTGAATGGAATTTCGAAAATCCGAGAGACACGGTTAATATCAAGGACTAAAATGTGGTTCAATGAGATAAAAATAATTTTTTGGTGAATAGTAACTTTTTACTTTTTTTACCGCGGTTAATAGTAAATAGGGTAACTAAGGGTAAATATGATATTAATATTACCCTAACACATGTCCTAATTCTATTGGAAAAGTGTAATTCGACCAAAAACAAACTTAGAATTAAAATATGACCATTTAGGCCCACTTGGATTAGATTAGGACATTTATTATTAATTTATTTAAAGAAGGGTTAAAATAGTTAAAATCAAACTTTAATAAGTAAATAATTTTTAATATGGGGTTATACATAAGATAAATTCGACTATAAATATTCATTAGAAAGCTAAAACGATTTCCTACATAAGGGTATTTTATTTGTAATTTTTAGAGATTAAATAATTTAATTTATTTATGACACAATGATGATGCAGTAATTATCTTATTAATGAAATATTGACATAATTGATGTTATAAACACCAAAATAAATGTAATTTGAGACTTTTTATGAATTCCACTACTTTTCTAGGTTACTATGATATATTATTGTTGATCTAATCAACTTGGTTCGAACATATAATTCTGTTATGACTTTCAAAAAAATAATATATCAAATAGTGTCAAAATTGACACAAAATAGTTTTTAAATCAAATATTATATTATTAATTGTTATTTTATTCCTAAAAATATAAGGTTCGGCCAAATGACTTAGATAAGGATATATATATTAATAATAAACAATTTGGGGTTCGTTTGGCATGTTATAGTAAGTGTATTAACCATATAGTGAAAGAAAACAAAAAGACACGGTAAAAGTTAAATTATTTAACTTAGAGTTAAATCTAATTGATAAGGTTAAAATAATACCCTAAACTTGTCTAAATATTATTGGTTGATATAATTTCGACCCATCCCCACTTTAGCTTCGAAATAAGACCCTTTGGAACCATTATAAACCGATTTTGACTTTAATATAAAATAATATTTTGAGAAATTCTTAAGGTGCCCCTCTCCTCCCCTATAAAAGGACACCTCCTCCCCCTCCTCCTCACACCAATTTGAGCACTCAAGCTCGGCCAACCCCTGCCAAAATCTCTTCTCCACTTCCCTAGAAACATCCTAGAGGTTCTGGTCTTCCTCAAAGACCAATTTTAGTTCCCTAAGAGGAGGTCTCCAAAAGGCGCTTCAAAGAAGAGGTAATTACCGTTACCAATTCTTTCATCTTTATTTCTTCTTCCACTTCTTCTTCTTAGGTTGTTTCATTATGAAGTAATAACATCAGTATCACTCATATACTGATATGTTATTATAAGTATGAAACAACCCTATTTCACCATCTATCTATCCTACGGAAAAAGAAATCACCGCGCGTGCGTACGTACGGAATACCGTCTCCACGCCGTGGTGTAATCTATTTTCCACCACCACCTTACATGGATGGGTATAATGGTGTAAAGAATAACAATACATAGTTATTAAAACATCATATTGATTCTGATATATTGTATAATCCACTCCAATTCAGTTCAATATTTATGGAAATGATATCATCGCTCGTGCGTACGTACGGACTACCGTCTCCACGATGCGATGAGATTCATTCTCCATGTTAACCATTTAAGAATGATTATAAAGTATATATAAGAAATAATAATGAAATATATGACATTATAAAGTTACTGGATTTATGTATATATATATATATATATGTATGTCATCTACTTACTTCCATTTCAAGACAATAAGGAAAGTAAAACAGCGTTCATGCGTACGTACGGACTACCGTCTCCATGAACGGTGTTTTTCATTTTATTTATCTATCTATTATATATATATATATACTGAATATATATGATATATAAATCATATTTTATATTCTGGAAGTAAGTAGATCATTATATAAGTAATAATGATGTCAAGAACAACAAGTCAAAACACCTACGATAAATGAAACGATTTTACCCAAAACGCTTCTTTAACATGGAATTTACAAAAGAACGGGTAATATAATGTCATAAGTGAACCATATATGATATCATAACAATGAATATGATTCTGGAATAAGTCAATAACATGATTTAAATCATTATACAGGAGGTTCGGACACTTACAAAGCAAGTCGGACATAAGGTAAGGGAAATATCACAATCTCATTTTTATCCGAGATTGTTTATTCGTAAGTAATTACTGGGGTGTATTTTATCATCCACATCCATGTTTCATCAATATTTAATATTATTTCAATCCACCTACAATTGTTTAAATCCATTTTTACCCTTCGTTGAGTTTTTAGTAAAAGAAATGAAAGGAATCTTTGTCATTTTTCGTACGAGGTAATTTTTGACTTTTCCGACAAAAGTACGAGAAGAATGTTTTTTTTAACTTATACGGCATGAATGGATTTCTAAAACATCATTTCCAAGAAGTTTCCTTTACATGTTTTTAAGTTTATTTTAAATCAACTTCTTTTATTTTATAATTGTACGACATGTTAAGAAAGGAAAAGTATTTTTGAAGCAGAAAGGATATTTTCCTCAAGAATGAAGTTCAAGTATTTTATCAAAATTATTTTCCATCTAAGATAATAAAAGGGTTTTGTTTTTATCCCTATTATTACATTGGTTTGATTATGTTGTGATAGAAATATTTTTTATGAATTCCTTAATCTTATATGAATTGATTTATGATGTCATGATGTTTCAAGAATCCCATTTTTGTTACATGTGTTATGCGATGATGTATGATTATGTGGCACACATAAGAAAGGATTCATTATAAGATGGGTGGGACCTATATCTCCCTCCAATTCATTGGGTAAAGATTTTATATCTCATGAGATAGACATGGCTGAAATGGTAGGTTATACCGGTTCAGTAAAACAGGACTGAAACGAGGGTTACTCGATTCAGAAAGGGACTTTGTCCACTAAGATAGTCTTGGCAATTAGTCTTGACTAACAAGAAATGATTCTCTATGATTATGTGTGTATGCCACAAAGTTTCATGTTTTAAGTTATGATTATTGGGATTACATTTTCACTGCCATGATTTATCCCATGATTATGAAATTATGCTCTCTTTTGCAGGTTATGATTTCCAAAATGTTATGTTCTTATGAATATGATGTGATTGATATTTATTTTGTTTACCCTTACTGAGCATTTGAGCTCACCCTTTTATGTTTTCTTTTCCCCAGGATATAAAGAAAGGTTTTAGGTAAAAAAAAGGAATATCTTTATGGGAGATTTTGAAGATCTTTCACCACGATTAGAAGATTATAGTCCGAGTTTCCAAAGACACTAAACTATTATGGTCCTTGTGTGTGTGTTTTTGTAATGTACTAAGTATTCCGCAAAAGTAATGTAATGTCAATGTATGTCAGGCATCGGGTCTCTACAGTTGGTATCAGAGGAAAGGTTTAGTCAACCTTTGGAAACTAGGATGTGATAACGTTAGTGAGATCCCTAGAGATATTTCTAAGGTATGTCTAGGGATGTCCCTAAGGATAAGTATAAGTATAGGATATATTCCTAGAACTACGGTGACGATCCTAGAATTTAACCTAATATGTTAGATATTGAGGGTGCTCCCCCTTTACTATGTTGTCTTCCCTAGAATGATTTCGCCTCTCACAAAATTCTTTTTGTGTTTTAGTTAATGGAGGGAACCAGAAGGAATTCGTTTAACATTGAATCCAATGGACAAATTTGTGACTATGAGCAACAAAATTGTGTGATGCCTAGAGATAAAGATATTGTGATTATGCCAAATCAGTCATCGCGATATATGATTAACAAGGTGAAATTTAGTGGTATGACTAATTCATCAAAGAAGAGGAAGATAAACTATTATGCATGTTCGCATGTTGAGGATCATAAAGAAAGGAAGATTGAGATTTCTAAAGAAGGGAAGAAGAACCTTGAGGAATACCTCAAATGGAGGGACGGATGTTATCTGTGTGGAGAAAAGGGTCATAGAGTGACAGATTGTTATGGAGTTCAATGTCTTATTTGTGGAGAACATGGGCATTACCCAACTCAATGCCCTGACCTAAAAAGATACTTCTAAATCAAGGAAGGACTTATTCCAGGACAGTCATTGAAGTGGATGGACTGAAGTGTTTATGTATTGGTATTCAAGAATAATGTTGTTGAGGTACTTTTATGGTGTATTGGAATATTTATGTATTGCTCTAATGTGGTATTCGAAGTGATTGAGGTATTTTTGGAAAAAAGATGATATGCGCATAATGAAGGGAAAATGAGAAAATGAAATATTTGACAGTATTCATGAGCTCATGATTGATATAAGGACTAAGTGATATCATGGTTTGAGTATATAGAATTTTGAGGATTTTGGTATGTGGAAAGTGTTAACTTTTAACTGCATTCAAGTTTTCACTAAGGTTCAATGGGTATTCAAGAGAGTACAAGATTAAGGCCTTTGAATGTTTGGAATGTGTCCAACAAGATATATCTTATGATATATGGGGATCAACGATGGTATTAAATCTCTAGTAATCGTTTTCACTATGTTATGAGAATGGACTGCAGTATTATGGATAGGACTAAAGATTAGAATGGATTATGTTGGACATAAGTTTGTATTGTTTAAGGATAGAAGATTTTCGATATTATTGATGAGATGTTATAGTAATGTAGTTTTAGAAAAAGGACAACCTGCAGGACGGGCGACAGCCCATCGCTTCGGACAAGGCTGTAGGAATCGAACCCACAACCGAAGTGCGACTGGCCTTTATTGCCTACCACTGGCCTACAGGAAGTCCCTGTTTAGTAGAAACTAGTTTTATTATATTAAGCAGTATGATATATGAAGTATAAGTCCATTTTAGGAACCATATGTGATTAATCTGACTATAGATCGACTTATGTATATAATTTTTGCTAACCTTTTGTTTGAGACAGATGGAATGACCCGTCATTCTATCACATGATCTGCTAACACTTCACGAATAACAAATTCAACTTCATTTATTTAAGAGATGAAGTGGAAATTGTTCAAGGCATGAACAACAGTGAGATTGTACCAAAATAAAGTAAGTATTTATTCTAATTCAAATTTTCAACTTTAGGGAAATGATCTTGAAAACCAAAAGTGTTATCCTAGTGATCTTATACCTGATGAATCAGATGGTACCTTATATCATCACAAATCTATGGATTTGTGATTATTGGCTTTTCCATAGCCATGTTCTCTACCACTCTCCATCATAACATGATGGTTAGATTTCTCTTCCATATCCATATTTTCACCTATGTGGAAACCCAATGATTTGTTTATTTGGGTAATCGTTACATTTAATACTTTAGTTTTAAATCCAAGTTTTGGTATTCCTTTTTACGATGTGGGTTTCTATTAAAGAAACTTTCGAATAGTAAACCATTTATAACCCCGACGAATTTCGAGGGCGAAATTCATTTTAAGGGGGGTAGAATGTAACAGCACAAGATTTTATGAAAAATATTCTTTTTAATTTCACTAATGTCTTGTGTTGTACACTACACCAAAAGGATCTTGCACAACACGCATCCTTGACTTGCCTTGCATTACACGCAATCGCGAGCTTCCTCGATAGCGTGTGTAGTACGCAATAACGAGTTTCACTAAACAGCGATATGCTATTAAAATGTTATTAAAACTAGTCGTTATGAATAGTAATAACCACTTTTTAAAATTCTGTAAATCTTATTTTTCAAAATGAACTTCATTTTTTGGATTCGTAGTATCGAATTTAGCCTAAGGTGAAATTTTGGTACATTTCGGATAACTTTCATATTCTGATGAATAGTGAAAATTATTAAATTATAATTAAAAAACAACTTTTTAAATCGAAATAATTAATAGTGATAAATTATTAATTGGAGTAGTTTTAAAGTATATTTAGAATATATTTTTACAATTTAATACAATGTTGGTCATTGGATGTAATTTCACATTTAAACTAGACATAAACAACTGTCAATCTTTTGATAGATATTGTTTCTTAAAAACACGCTATTTATTTTAACAGCGGGATTTAATTATAAAATTAATTAATGCAACTTTTATGTTATGAATTTGGTAAAATAGACTTCATTTTTGAATTCGGAATATGAAATATAGCTTGGGGTGAAATTTTGGCATTGTTCTGAAAAACATCAATTTTTGATGAATAGTAAAACTACTAAGTGGTAGGTTAAAAACTGAATTTTGCATAAAACTTAATTTTACCGCTTCTGTGAATGGAATTTCGAAAATCCGAGAGACACGGTTAATATCAAGGACTAAAATGTGGTTCAATGAGATAAAAATAATTTTTTGGTGAATAGTAACTTTTTACTTTTTTTACCGCGGTTAATAGTAAATAGGGTAACTAAGGGTAAATATGATATTAATATTACCCTAACACATGTCCTAATTCTATTGGACAAGTGTAATTCGACCAAAAACAAACTTAGGAATAAAATATGACCATTTAGGCCCACTTGGATTAGATTAGGACATTTATTATTAATTTATTTAAAGAAGGGTTAAAATAGTTAAAATCAAAGTTTAATAAGTAAATCATTTTTAATATGGGGTTATACATAAGATAAATTCGACTATAAGTATTCATTAGAAAGATAAAAAGATTTACTACATAAGGGTATTTTATTTGTAATTTTTAGACATTAAATAATTTAATTTATTTATGACACAATGATGATGCAGTAATTATCTTATTAATGAAATATTGACATAATTGATGTTATAAACACCAAAATAAATGTAATTTGAGAATTTTTATGAATTCCACTAATTTTCTAGGTTACTAAGATATATTATTGTTGATCTAATCAACTTGGTTCGAACATATAATTCTGTTATGACTTTCAAAAAAATCATATATCAAATAGTGTCAAAATTGACACAAAATAGTTTTTAAATAAAATATTATATTATTAATTGTTATTTTATTCCTAAAAATCTAAGGTTTGGCCAAATGACTTAGATAAGGATATATATATTAATAATAAACAATTTGGGGTTCGTTTGGCATGTTATAGTAAGTGTATTAACCATATAGTGAAAGAAAACAAAAAGACACGGTAAAAGTTAAATTATTTAACTTAGAGTTAAATCTAATTGATAAGGTTAAAATAATACCCTAAACTTGTCTAAATATTATTGGTTGATAGGATTTCGACCCATCCCCACTTTAGCTTCGAAATAAGACCCTTTGGAACCATTATAAACCGATTTTGACTTTAATATAAAATAATATTTTGAGATATTCCAAAGGTGCCCCTCTCCTCCCCTATAAAAGGACACCTCCTCCCCCTCCTCCTCACACCAATTTGAGCACTCAATCTCGGCCAACCCCTGCCAAAATCTCTTCTCCACTTCCCTAGCAACATCCTAGAGGTTCTGGTCTTCCTCAAAGACCAATTTTAGTTCCCTAAGAGGAGGTCTCCAAAAGGCGCTTCAAAGAAGAGGTAATTACCGTTACCAATTCTTTCATCTTTATTTCTTATTCCACTTCTTCTTCTTAGGTTGTTTCATTATGAAGTAATAACATCAGTATCACTCATATACTGATATGTTATTATAAGTATGAAACAACCCTATTTCACCATCTATCTATCCTACGGAAAAAGAAATCACCGTGCGTGCGTACGTACGGAATACCGTCTCCACGCCGTGGTGTAATCTATTTTCCACCACCACCTTACATGGATGGGTATAATGGTGTAAAGAATAACTATACATAGTTATTAAAACATCATATTGATTCTGATATATTGTATAATCCACTCCAATTCAGTTCAATATTTATGGAAATGATATCATCGCTCGTGCGTACGTACGGACTACCGTCTCCACGATGCGATGAGATTCATTCTCCATGTTAACCATTTAAGAATGATTATAAAGTATATATAAGAAATAATAATGAAATATATGACATTATAAAGTTACTGGATTTATGTATATATATATATATATATATGTCATCTACTTACTTCCATTTCAAGACAATAAGGAAAGTAAAACAGCATTCATGCGTACGTACGGACTACCGTCTCCATGAACGGTGTTTTTCATTTTATTTATCTATCTATTATATATATATATATATACTGAATATATATGATATATAAATCATATTTTATATTCTGGAAGTAAGTAGATCATTATATAAGTAATAATGATGTCAAGAACAACAAGTCAAAACACCTACGATAAATGAAACGATTTTACCCAAAACGCTTCTTTAACATGGAATTTACAAAAGAACGGGTAATATAATTTCATAAGTGAACCATATATGATATCATAACAAGGAATATGATTCTGGAATAAGTCAATAACATGATTTAAATCATTATACAGGAGTTTCAGACACTTACAAAGCAAGTCGGACATAAGGTAAGGGAAATATCACTATCTCATTTTTATCCGAGATTGTTTATTCGTAAGTAATTACTGGGGTGTATTTTATCATCCACATCCATGTTTCATCAATATGTAATATTATTTCCATCCACCTACAATTGTTTAAATCCATTTTTACCCTTCGGTGAGTTTTTAGTAAAAGAAATGAAAGGAATCTTTGTCGTTTTTCGTACGAGGTACTTTTTGACTTTTCCGACAAAAGTATGAGAAGAATGTTTTTTTTAACTTATACGGCATGAATGGATTTCTAAAACATCATTTCCAAGAAGTTTCCTTTACATGTTTTTAAGTTTATTTTAAATCAACTTATTTTATTTTATAATTGTACGACATGTTAAGAAAGGAAAAGTATTTTTGAAGCAGAAAGGATATTTTCCTCAAGAATGAAGTTCAAGTATTTTATCAAAATTATTTTCCATCTAAGATAATAAAAGGGTTCTGTTTTTATCCCTATTATTACATTGGTTTGATTATGTTGTGATGGAAATATTTTTTATGAATTCCTTTATCTTATATGAATTGATTTATGATGTCATGATGTTTCAAGAATCCCATTTTTGTTACATGTGTTATGCGATGATGTATGATTATGTGGCACACATAAGAAAGGATTCATTATAAGATGGTTGGGACCTATATCTCCCTCCAATGCATTGGGTAAAGATTTTATATCTCATGAGATAGACATGGCTGAAATGGTAGGTTATACCGGTTCAGTAAAACAGGACTGAAATGAGGGTTACTCGATTCAGAAAGGGACTTTGTCCACTAAGATAGTCTTGGCAATTAGTCTTGACTAACAAGAAATGATTCTCTATGATTATGTTTGTATGCCACAAAGTTTCATGTTTTAAGTTATGATTATTGGGATTACATTTTCACTGTCATGATTTATCCCATGATTATGAAATTATGCTCTCTTTTGCAGGTTATGATTTCCAAAATGTTATGTTCTTATGAATATGATGTGATTGATATTTATTTTGTTTACCCTTACTGAGCATTTGAGCTCACCCTTTTATGTTTTCTTTTCCCCAGGATATAAAGAAAGGTTTTAGGTAAAAAAAAAGGAAGATCTTTATGGGAGATTTTGAAGATCTTTCACCACGATTAGAAGATTATAGTCCGAGTTTCCAAAGACACTAAACTATTACGGTCCTTGTGTGTGTGTTTTTGTAATGTACTAAGTATTCCGCAAAAGTAATGTAATGTCAATGTACGTCAGGCTTCGGGTCTCTACAACGGGTCTCTACAGTTGGTATTAGAGGAAAGGTTTAGTTAACCTTTGGAAAATAGGATGCGAGATATTTAGTGAGATCCCTAGAGATATATCTAAGGTATGTCTAGGGATGTCCCTAAGGTTAAGTATAAGTATAGGTTATAGTCCTACAGTTACGGTAAGGATCCTAGAATTAAGCCTAAGATGTTAGATATTGAAGGTACTCCCCCTTTATTATTTTTATTTCCCTAGCTTGTTTTTTTCCTCTCACACTATTCTTTTTGGGTTTTAGAAAATGGCTGGAAACAAGAAGATTCACAATAATGGAGGATATGATGGACAATAGAATGATATTCTTCATATGCAACCAAATGAAATTGGATCTGGAGGTCCACATATAGTTATTATGCCTAATCAGTATTCTCATAATATGATCAATAATCTCAACTTTGGTATGTTTCCTGACTCAGCTAATAAGAGAAAGATGGAGCTTCATGATGATCATAGAGGAAAGAAAGTTCAATTCCCCTCATGTAAATCATGTGGGAAGAGGCATCAGGGAGAATGTTTCAAAGGAAATGGAAGATGCTTTGGGTGTGGAAAATAAGGACACAAATCCAGTAATTCCAAAGGAAAAGGTTTAGTTAACACCATGGACAAGGATAATGATATTTCTAAGACATGAACAACGGTTAAATGTTTTAAATGTGGAATGTACGGGAATTATGCAAACCAATTCCCTAAGGGAAAATCTCATGAAGAGAATCAGCATGGTCATATCGGTAGTATTTATGTGGATGATGATGAGGAGACTACAAATGATATATGAGATGAAAGAAGTGTTGAAGCTCGGTCAGTTGTTTAAGAAGGTAATGGAATGATTCTATGTTTATCAAGAGTTATGTTGTATATTTAATGGTACTATGGAATAAACAATCATCTATGGATTGATACACTATTGTTTTTCCTAAAGTATTTGAAAATATATGTTGAATGGTATTGGTAACGATGAAAGTTTATTCAGATATTTTGGGAAAGTATATGATATGTGCATAATGAAGGGATAAGAAGATAATGAGATGTTTGATTGTATTCATGATCTCATGACTGATATAAGGGCTAAGTGATATTATGGTTTGAGTATATAGAATTTTTGGGATTTTGGTATATGGAAAGTGTTAAAATTGAACATCATTCATCTTTTCACTAAGGTTCAATGGGTATTCATTCTTCAATAGAATACGTGATTAAAGGTATTCACAGGTTTGTAATTTGACCAACAAGATATATCTTATGATATATGGGGGATAAATGATGGCATTTACATGATTTTTATATGACATTTCATGTAATCATTTTCTTTATACTATGATCTTGGACCGAAGTATTTTAGATAATCCTAAAGATTGGAATAGATTATATTGGGAATAAGTTAGTATTGTTTAAGGATAGAACTTTTTTCGATATTATTGATTGGATGTTATAGTAATGTAGTTTTAGAAAAAGGACAACCTGCAGGATGGGCAACAGCCCATCGTGTCGGACAAGGCTGTGGGAATCGAACCCACAACCGAAGTGTGACTGGCCTTTATCACCTACCACTAGACTACAGGAAGTCCCTGGTTAGTAGAAACTACTTTTATTTTATAAAGCGGTATGATATATGATGTATAAGTTCATTTTTGGAATCGTATATGATTAACCTCACCTTAAATGGACTTATGTATATTCGATAACTTTTGATAACCTTTTGTTTGAAACAGATGGAATGACCCATCATTCTATCACATGATCTGCTAATACTTCACGAATAACAAATTCAATTTCATTTCTTTAAGAGATGAAGTGGAAATTGTTCAAAGCATGAACAACAGTGAGATTGTACCAAAATCAAGCAAGTATTTCTTCTAATTCAAAATTTTTCAACTTTAGGGAAATGATATTGAAAACCAAAAATGTTTTCCTAGTGCCCTTATATCCGATGAATCAGATGGTACCCTAGATCATCACAAATTTATGGCTTTGTGATTGTTGGAATTTTCATAGCCATGTTCTCTACCACTCTCCATCAGAACATGACGGTTAGATTTATCTTTCATATCCATATTTTCACCTATGTTCTCCTACATGGAAACCCAGTGATTAGTTAATTTGGGTAACCATTACATTTAGTTTTTAAAGATAAGTTTTGGTATTCCTTTTTATGATGTGGGTTTCTATTAAAGAATCTTTCAAGTAGAAAACCATTTATAACCCCAACGAATTTCAACAGCGAAATTTATTTTAATGGGGGTAGAATGTAACAACCTGAGATTTTATGAGAATTATTCTTTTTAATTTCTTTGATGTCTTTTGTTGTACGCTACACCAAGATTATATTGCGCTATACACAACAACGTATTAGCTTGGAATATACACACCACTATTCTTGTCTCATGTTACACAAAATTTCAAGTTCGTTTTGTGGAAATTATTTTACGCAATATTATGTATAGATTTTGTTTAATGTATAAATGAAATAGGTTTTGATTATGTTATACGCAACATTGAGTGTATATATATATATGTATATATATTCAATGTATAAATGAAATATGGTTTGATTCTATTATACGCAACATTCAAGGAGTCTTGCACTACATGCAACCCTAACTTGGCTTACATTACATGCAATCACGACCTTCCTCGATAGTGTGTGTAGTAGGCAATACTGAGTTTCACTAAATGAGATATTATTATAATATTATTATGAACTAGCCGTTATGAATAGTAATACCCACTTTTTGAAATTTTAAAAATTTTATCTTTCAAAATAGACTTCAGTTTTGGATTCGGAATATCCAAATTAGCCTAGGGTGAAATTTTGGTATTTTTCTGAAAACTTTCAATTTTTGATGAATAGTGAAAACACTGGGTTACTATTTAAAAACCAAATTTTTATTTAAATATTTATTTATTTTATTTAAATGATTTTTAGGTCAAAATTGATACATAATACCTATATAATTTCAATTAAATTCATTGGAGGCATTTTATAATAATTTTAGATAGATATAAAAAATTTATTGAACTTTTCACCGTCTTTTACCTACCTCCTAAGAGAATTTGCAAATTCACATAAAACATAATTTTACCGCTTCTGTGACTGGAATTTCTAAAATACAAGAGACATGGTTAATATCAAGAACTAAAATATGGTTCAATGAGATGAAAATAATTTTTGGTGAATAGTAACTTTTTACTTTTTTTTACCACGGTTAAAAGTAAATAGGGTAATTAAGGGTAAAAATGATATTATTATTACCCTAACACATGTCCTAATTCTATTGGATAAGTATAATTCGACCAAAAACAACCTTAGGAATAAATTATGACCATTTAGGCCCACATGGATTAGATTATGACATTTATTATTAATTTATTTAAAGAAGGGTTAAAATAGTTAAAATCAAAGTTTAATAACTAAATCATTTCTAATATAGGGTTATACATAAGGTAAATTCAACTATAAATATTCATTAGAAATATAAAAATATTTCATACATTATGGTGTTTTATTTATAATTTTTAGACATTAAATAATTTAATTTATTTATAACACAATGATGATGCAGTAATTATCTTATTAATGAAATATTGGCATAATTGATGTTATAAATACCCAAATAAATGTAATTTGAGACTTTTTATGAATTAAACTAATTTTATAGGTTAATATGACATGTTATTATTTAGTTAGTTAACTTTTTCGAACTAATAATTCTCTTATGATTTTCAAAAAAATAAATTACCAAATAGTGTCAAAATAGACATAAAATAGTTTTTAAAACAAATATTATATTATTAATTGTTATTTTATTCCTAAAAATTTAAGTTTCGGAAAATGACTTATATAAGGTTATATATATTAATAATAAACAACTTGGGGTTCGTTTATATTGTTATTGTAAGTTTATTAACCTTATAATGTAAGAAAACAAGAAGACACGGTAAAAGAAATATTATTTAAATTAAAGTTATATATAAATGATATGGTTAAAATAGAAACCTAAACTTGTCTAAATTCTGTTGGATGAGAGTATTTCAACCCATCCCCACATTATCTTCTAAATAACTCAATTTGGAGCTATTAAAAACTAAATATGACTTTATAATAAAATAATATATTTAGTTATTCCATAGGTGCCCCTCTCCTCCCTTATAAAAGTGCACCTCCTCCTTCTCTTCCTCACCCCATTTTGAGCCTTGAAGAATAGAAAACCTCTGCCCATTTCACATTCCCACTTACCTAGAAACCTTATATAGGTACTGGTCTTCTCAAAAGACCAACCCTAGTGCCCTAGGAAGAAGTTTAAAGGAGGTGCGTCGAAGAAGAGGTAATTTCTTCTACCGATTCTTTCAAGCTTCTTTCTTCTTCAACTTCTTATTCTTTAATTGTTTCATTATAAAGTAATAAAATTAGTATCACTAATATACTGATATGTTATTATAAATATTAAACAACCCCATTTCACCTTCTATCCATCATACGGAAAATGAAATCACCGCGCGTGCGTACATACGGAATACCGTCTCCACGCCGTGGTGTAATCTGTTTTCGACCACCACCTTACTTGGATGGGTATAATGGTGTAAATAAATAACTATATATGATTATTTCAAATTTATATTGATTCTGAAATATTATACATACACTTAAATGGAATTCCACGATCATGGAAATGATATCATCGGTCGTGCGTACGTACGGACTACCGTCTCAACGACGCGATGAGATTCATTATCCATGTTAACCATTCATGAATGATTATAAAGTATATATAATAAGTAATAATGAAATATATGTCATAATAATGATACTGGATTTATTTATATATATATGTATTTCATATACTTAATTTCATTCAATTCATTAAGTAAACGAAAACAGCGTTCATGCGTACGCACGGCCTACCGTCTCCATGAACAGTGTATTTCATTCCTTTTATCGATCTATAAAATATATGTATATGATGAATATATATTATATATAAATAATTTTTGACATTCTGTAATTATTTAAATCAAGATATAAGTAATAATATCAAGAACGGCAAGTCGAAACACATACGATAAATGAAACGATTTTACCCAAAACGCTCTTTAACATGGAATTTAAAAAAAGAACGGGTAATATAAAGTCATAAGTGAACCATATATGATATCATAAAAATGAATATGATTCTGTAATAAGTCAATGACATTATTTAAATCATTATATAGGAGGTTTGGATAGATACGAAGCATATCAGACATAAGGTAAGGGATAAATTTTCAATCTTATTTTTTTATCCGAGATTTCTTATACGTAAGTATTTACTGGGGTTACGTTTATCATCCATGACCATTTTTTCTAAAAATGTTTTCATAAAATGTTTTATATTCTTCCATGAATGTTTAAAGTCATTTTTACCCTTTATTGACTTTTTACCACATTGTATGGATGGAATCTTTCCTTTGGTTGCCATATAAGGTACTCTTTTACTTTTCCAACAAAAGTACGAGAAGAATGTTTTTTTGAAATTATACGGCATGAATGGATTTTTAAAAAATTATTTCCAAAAATATTCCTTTATAAGTTTTCAAGTTTATTTTTAATCAACTTCTTTTAGTTTAAAATTTTATGACAAGTTAAGAAATGAAAAAATTTTTTGAAGTAGAAAAGATATTTTCCTCAAGAATGGAGTTCAAGTGTTTTATAAATATTATTTTCCATCTAAGATAATATAGGGATCTGTTTATATCCCTATTTTTACATTGATTTGATTATTTTATGATTGAATTATTTTTATGATTTCCTTTTATCTTATATGGATTATGTTATTATGGCATGATGTTTAATATTCTCATTTTATTACATGGGTTATGCTATGATGTATGATTTATGATGTTGTGGCACACATAAGAATGGTTTCATTATCAGATGGGTGGGACATATATCTCCTCCCAATTAATTGGGTAATGATTTACATCTCATGAGATAGACATGGCTGGAACCGTAAGTTAATCTGGTTCAGTGTTACAGGACTGAAACGAGGAGTGAACTCGATTTCGAAAGGGACTTTTTCCACTAAGATGGTCTTGGCAGCAATGCCTTGGATACTATGGAAATCATAACAAGTGCTGAATGGTTGACACAATTACATGTTTTACTCCCATGCTATTTTATCGTGATTGATGTTCCTTTATGATATAATCCTTACGTACTTCAAAAATTTATGTCTTTGCTCAAGGTTTTAATGTTTAGAATTCATGTTCATGTTTTTGCTTTCAAATGTTTATGGATTGTTTTATGTTCTCTCTGTTTTCCCTAACTGAGCATTTAAGCTCACCCTTTTTATGTTTTATTTTTTCCCAGGAAATAAAGAAAGGTTTTAGGTAAGGAAACAAAAAGGGGAAGATCGTTATGGGAGATGTTGAAGATCTTTCAACATGATTAGATGTTTATATTCCAAGTTTCCAAAGACACTAAACTATTACGGTCCTTGTGTGTCTGTTTTTCTTATGTATTAAGTATTCATCAAAAGTAATGTAATGACCATGTACGTCAAGCTACGGGTCTCTACAAATATGGTATATATCTCATAGAAATAAATGTGATAAAAGAAAAACCCTTACCTTGAGTCTGATTTATCAAATTTTTTCTTTATCTACGTGAATAATACACTTATGTTAATTACTTAATTTCTATAGAAAATTGTAAAAGTGTATTATTAATTTTATTTCACTTATAAAAAAGTTATATATAATATTTTAATCAATTAATTTTATGTCTAATGTTTTTTCCATATTGTATTTCTGTGTCGAAAAAAACATTAGTAGGTAGACAATGGTCAAAGAGGTCATTATTTAAACATATCCATAGTAATAATCATAAAATAATTATCATATTTATAAATAAATTATTCTTTTAAAACCAATCATGTAATATGGATATGAAAAATTAACTAACATTACGATTACGGTGATGGTGGGCCGTACGTATGCATGAGTAATGCTTTCATTTTTTCCATTATCATTATGGAAAGAATGTTCATAATATTTAAACATAAAAAATGATTATTATTTCATAAATAAAATATTATTTAATTATACACAGTTCTATAAATTATTCTTGTGACTTGGTTATGAAGAAAAATTAATCAAATTGCTTTGATGAGGCGATATTCCTCACATCCATGAACGACATTATCACATTTTCATTGCATCAAATGGTTTGAAGAATATGATATATTATATATTAATAAAAATAATGTTTCCATTAATATAATTATTATTTTATTTATATTATATATATTCATTATATTTACACTTATTACTTTCCATGTAACATGTTAGTAGAAAATGATTCACATCACTTCGGGAGGTGGTTGTCTGTCATACACACGAGCGACGTTACCATATCCCATACGTTATGAAATGTAAAAAAGATGTATATGATATAATGAATAAAGAGATATAAGTATGTTATAAATACCATAAATATCATATATAAATAGTATTTACATTATTATTTACTACTATGAGAGGTGGTAATGGAAAAATGAATGAAATCATTTCGTCAGGCGGTAGTCTATCATGCACAATAATGATGATTTATTAACCCATTTAATGAAATTATGTGTTTTTAGGTTGTAACATTAACCAAAAAACATTTAAGTATATTTAGGATACTTATTTTATTATAAAATAATGGTATAACAATATTTTAATAGCATGTAGAAATAAATAAAACAAAAATGCATGTTGATGTATGTTGCTTCTTCTTTGGGTAACTCCTTTTGTTGTTCACAAAAGGACATCCTTGGATGGATTTTTTAAAAATTTAATGAATCTATGTTTATGTTATGAAAGTGTATTTTTTTATTTGATCAGGTATTTTCTATGAAAAATTGCTTTAGAGGTGCGAAGAGAGGAGGATTGTGTGTGGCCTTTTATTAGTGGGGGAGAGGACAAACATGGTATTTCTTAAAAGAATGTTAAATGAACCCAAGTTTTAACATACCAAAATACCCAAATAATTCACCAAACTCTATATGTGAAGGTATAAGGTGTATATATGTCCATAATATGGGTTATTTATAGTTTTTTATGTCATTTTACCCCTTAATATTATAGTTTAACCACTGAGTAAAATACTTTTTACCTAAAACATTGTAATTAATTTTAATAGTTTTCACTAATCACTTTGGTAAAAAAAATTAAATCGATTTTATTAGAAATTATTAAATATATTGATTAAAAAAATTCACTCTATTATAAAAATAAAATTCAAATAATTTTAAATTTTTATTTTATTATTAATTTTGTAATCGTGTCCAGACAACAAGTTTTTATGAAAAGTATTTTTTTAGAAAAATATGAATCAATATTGACTCTATGACTAATAATAATAATTATAAGAAAATAATTGAATATTTAAAAATATATAATATATAAATTTAATTTAAAACATTCACTATTAGTGATTATTTTAATTATATAAAATGAGAAACAATATTCATCTTAAAACAGTTTTTAGATAAAACTCGTTTTAAACCCAAAAAACAAACTTATACTAAAACCCAGTACAATGGTGATTAAAAATAATTAATTTAATTAAATATTTCTAACTAATATTTGTTTTAATCTATGAGATATTCAAAACATATTGGATATTTAAAATTATATAATTTATTGATAATAAAATACTTTTTATAAAAATTAATGGTATTTTTTCACAATTCATCGAAAAGTCAATATTTTACAAAACAATACCAAAAATACCCCAAAGTAAATTTTGATATTTCTATTTAAAAAATTTATTTTTTTGAAATAAAAATTATAAATAATTAAATAATAATTTTTAAAATAAGTGCTCCACAAGAAGGATACAAAACTGTTTTTTAGAAGAAAAAAACGTTCTAAGCATAAAATTAGATTTATTTTTATATATTGTCTATAAAACACATAGTATGAATGTTAATAATTATATTGAATATATTAAATTTGAATTTAATTCATATAATCCAATGTTTGATTTTTTTATTTCTTTGGTATAAACACAATTTTGGGAATTTAAAAGGTTTTTTAGAAAAAGATTTCCTTTTATTTTCAAAGGGGTTTTATTTTCATTTCTAAATATTTGGTCACCAAAGAATTAATTATATATACATGTGTAAAAAATATTTTCATTATTCAAATAATTTTGTCCATAACCTCCATTCTAATGGTTAGGTGGTAACTATCATGTTAAATAATAATTTTAATAGTACATTGTTGTTTGATAAAACTCGGCCTTTCATGTGACACAAGCTATTGAAGAAACTCATTGATGGGTGTATCATAAGATAAAATAAGTGTTTCATACCCTTTAATCTATCAAATATAATTTTAGGATATTTTTATCTTGGGTAGTTATATAAATAATCAACACAAAACCCAGGATATCCTTCTTTACTAAGCTTAGGATATTCATCATTAATAATGAATACATCATAATCACCAAGATTCATATTCACATAAATTATATATTTAAAATATTAATGTTAATGGAAAGTTTATAATAATTAAAAATTATCAATACTCATTTAAAATATCATTGATAATAAATACAACACACCAAAGTGATAGTAACATGGTGGATGGGTTGTTATGTTGCAGTGTGTGTTGTAGTTTACCGATGGTTATTGGGTGTTATTAGTAATGATGGAATGGTGATAATGTGGGATATAATTAAATAAATATTTTATAAAATTAATTATATGATAATTTACTATTAAATGCATTCTAAAAAATGAAATGGGTTATGATTGAATTAAATACGGGATGTGTTTGGGAGTGGTTTTTCATTAAATATGAAATTCATTAGTAATTTAATAGAATGTGGTTAGTAATTTGTGAAATGTGGAAATGGGTATATAAAAATGGTATATAAAAAAAGATTTTTGGGATGTGTTTTGGATTTCTTTTGTGGTGATGTTTTGTGTAGTGGTGGAAGTAGTTGGTGGTGGAAGTAATGTAGTTATGTGGTAGTAGTGTGGGCTATGCTAGAGTCAATTGATGTGAACCCTTAGGCAGTGTATTTTGTGCAATATATTATACTTGTATGTTCATTATAATTATATAAAATCCCCACCCAATCTGATTACTACATACCAGTACCCAAATGATTTAGGTGCTTTTTTCTAACAACCTTGATAATGAGGAAATAGGTGGATAATTACACACTATTCCCCACTCTCCCTTCCACCAGAGTACATAGTAATAATGCCTAGTTAGTGGAAAGTACTGATTTTTGATGGTGTATTTAATGGTGATTATTGGGTATGATAGATTGTGATATATATATTTGGGGTCATTCATGGTAGGAGTAGGGAATGAGATTTATGGATTTCACGTTTTTGATACCCTAATGCTCATGTTATGATGTTGTGATTATGTATGAGATGAGATGGATAGTGATGTTGTAGTGGTAGGTGATGTGCAGATGATGACTGGTGTTGGAAAATGATATTGGTCCCTACATGAGGTTGGGTATGTGGGGTTATGATGTAACCCACATTAGATATGACTTAATTTGTGATGAATAATATATATATATATATATATGAAAGGGATGAGGGCATAGAACATTTGACTATGGGGAATGAGTGTAGAAGCTGGGTTGGGATTTGTATGTGATGTTATTTTTTCAATATAATGTTGATATAACTTTAATACCTTGTATTCATTATTTTTTGAGTCGCCCTTTGTGAGTCAGTGATGGCTTATTGAACTGTTTAAGTGCATATTTGTTCTTCGGCTTATTCACTTGTTCATGGGTATAATCTTCTTGCATTTTCATGAGAGTCCTATGGTATGATACTACTGAGTATACATGTAATTATCTCCCTATATATATATAATATTATTAAGGTGTCTAAAAGGGTTTTGAAGGAAAAAATATGTGTTTCTGGCTTGGAAGTTAGATTTATCAGGGAGCCACTAATTTAGAGTCTCCCTAGGTACTATTCTGTTTGGGAATTTTTTTTATATCATTTGACATGAATTATAGGTTTTTGGTTATTCTATATTATAAGATGGAGTTTTTTGGTGGTTTTTTATCTTTTCCAACGTTCCTTTTCATTATGTTGAGGGTAATGCCTCTCATTTGAGTATTTTACACCCTCGGTGTTAGCTGCTAACCTGGTGCCTACAAGAGGTTGGATTTGGGGGGTCACTCACTATTAACTGTCCTCCCAAGAGCGGTACCTGTATAGAGGTGTTTGTGACACCTAACCCTTTCTATCATACTCATATAATACTAAGTAAATACCATGCTTCATGTATAAAGCAAGTATTGCAATCATCATACTTAGCAACATGAAAAGGTAAACATGCATCTTTATATTATACTAGTTACCAAACCATTATTGATAGTTTCTAAATTAAATTTAGCATATCATAAAAAATGCATTTCATTAATTTTATAACATGAATCAACATAAGTTTATAAATTGTAAACAAATTGGCCCAAGCACTAAACATGAACGTGTATCCCTAAATAACTAACATTTATGGTGAATACAACACTTTATGGTTTTATTACCTTCCTTTCTAAACATTTCGATTTGTATAATAAGGTCTTAGGTGTGATCAATGGATAACTAAGTAATGAATTTTGAAATAGATTTGGATATTATCCAAGATGACTATAGATATACCTATTATGGTGTAAAACATGATATCAAAGTCAATTTCAAATATTAATTTAAAGGTAATATTATTTATGAAAATAAACCTTCCATATTTCAAATTAATTTTAAGATAATTATCCAATTTTTAAATTAATCCTTAAATAATCATTTAATGTTTTGAATCTTGTAATTATTACAATAATGGAAACATTAATAGAAGGTATTATTAAAATAGTATAAAAATTAATGCATTGCCTTTATTTAATAAAAATTTATATTATTTTTTTATTTTATGTGATTAGTGTTTTTTTCAAGTAGGAAAAGGGTTTAAGTATCCAATAATGATCAGTAGTTTTGAAAATCCAACTCACTAGTCAAAGAGTTAAGATTTAACTACAACAAGATTATTTCTTTAATAGAATGTTTTATATATTAATTATTGAAAAAAATTTAAGATTTTATGTAAAATGAATTCATGTTTTGGAAAACAAGGATGTATACAAGGTGGTCACTTCCTTCCATCTATCTTTCATAGTCGTTACCTCACCAATATTGCACATTTTATCTAGTTTATGTTTGGATTTGTGACTTATAACTCATTCAAGACATCCTAATGTGAGGTGACTATTTTATGATTAAATAATATAGGCAGAAAAGTATGAAACTAAGTAACAAAATATTGATCTGATCAATCCTAATTAACAAATTTTTAACTTATTCAAAAATTGGAACCTATGATAGCATGGCATGGTTAACTCTATTTATGCAATACTGCCCATAAGGTGCCTTATAACATATCATGATATAAAAATATTTTTAAGAGATAATGATAAGGCTATAAAACCCACGAAAGGTTTGTAAATGCATGAATCTTGAGAAATAAATTCATTAATAATTCTTTAAAATATATTAAATAGGAAAACAATATCACCAAAATTAAATATGGTATATTTTCATAACTAAACCCCTAAAATTTTAATTTCCTTATAATTCCACAAATCAAATGTTCAAATATTGTTTTTAAAACTAATTGGTAAGTCTCCTGAGATCCTAATTGTGGTTACACACATTATATATCAAAAAAAATTAAGAAAAAACATTTAATAATTTAAAAATATTGTTAAGAATTGTTATTAATCATTAAAAAACCAGCATAAGGAATGTCCCAAGCATAGACTGGAATTTAACTCCGTGTGTTGAGACCCCCATACCTTGATCATAGGTGATATTTAAGAATCCAATAGTTCTATAGTTTAATTACCCATGTCATTATGTCTTGGTGAAAATCAAGGTAAATTTGAATTTTTGGTCCTGGAGAAGGGGATATTTTGATAATTGGGAGTTAAATAGGGACTTTTAGAGTTGAATTGTATCTAGGAGATGTTATTATATATTTTTGAAAGGTAGGGGCGTTTCTCGGGTGTTATGGTGAGTGTTGGAGTAGGTTCAGGTGGAATTTCTGTAAAGTTTACCTCCTGGTAGTATGTTACATCATGACCTATCGGTGTCACATCATAGTGTATTTTTTGTGTGACTTTAATAGTCTCAGTGTGTTAGTATAGATTATGGAAAAAAAACTCAAACATTATCCTAATATTGAGATTTGAATTATTATAAAATTATATTTTATTCTGAATTAGTAAGAGTGTTGTAAATGGGATGTGAATATTGGGTGTGATTTATTAAAAATTTGAGACTCGGTTTATTTGGGATGAATTATAGGAATTCTAGAAGAATTGGGTTTTCAGTCGTAGAGTTAGACTAGGGTGAGTAGTAGTTTAATACTAACTTGGTAGAGTTTAAGAGAATGTCTTAATGTTTATAAAACTCTCATATATAAGATTCATTTTAATGATTCCTAAGATTCATCTTTCAAAGAATCATTGGGTTCAGAAAATTTTGTTAGGTCTCATCTATATGAGTCACCTTGTGAAGCATTGTGAAAAGGGTTATCTTAAAAAAAACCTACATGAAACTTAATCTTATGTATGGGTACTCCATATTTAAAATTCATACTCTTTTTCAGCAATGGTAATGGGTTGGAGGTCCTCTAATATGTAATATTGACTCTTTAATACATAATATTTCTTATATGTATGATTCATCCTGATCAGTCAAATTAACTAATAATTTAAGTACCCCTATAGTATGTAAGAGTAGATCTGTGGAAATGGAATTATATAAGAGTAAATTCTTGGTTCATAAGAGTCACCCAATGTTGTAAAATTTGGCTATGTTTGGGAGTGTTACTATGATATGTAAGAGTCTTTTCCCTGATATGTAAGGGTATTTCACATGGCTAAGTCTTAGATACATAAGGCTAATTCTATGAATTTGAATGTTTTTTTAGTAGTGGAATTTGATATCATACAAGGGCCTTATCATTACCCTCTCCCCACAAGGTGTACCCCTCCTGGGCCGGCAATGTGAGAAGGGAGACAATGACCCTCGAGTCCCGCCTCCAGTAGGTCCTGGGTTAGAAACTAGCTCTTATGGTAAAGTAAACACACAGATGGAAGGCATTGCCCTCTAAGAGAACACATGCGAAAGATAGCGATAAGACAGAAACCAACCAACTCCATGTCAGACTGAAATATAAAAGAAAACCCAAGTGAACATATATAAGGTCATGAAAAACTACTACAACTGAAAAATGAAAACTGCAAGTACCAAAGGAAAGTAAAAAACTTCAGCGACCACGTAGCCCGAAAAACTCCTACAACCCCAAGCTAGTAGAAACTAGCCTGATCTCCAACATGCACCATGTGACCTAAAAAATAGTTCATATATACATAGGGTGAGTATAACAGTATAGTCAGTAGGATCCTCCCCGGAGCCTCTCATTCAAAAGCAAAGAAATCATACAAAAGCATAGTAAACAACAAGTGAAACTAACTCATCTCCTAAACAAGTATACTAAGTTTCCAGCCTCACCATGGCTACTCTCACCAAGTAACGCATACAAGAGTATATAATTTAATAAATAATATCAAGGGTACTCTACTACTACTTCCCAACTGAGTGGCCACTTTTCCCCAATGTTTCATGTCCTAAGAATCTCTCTCCAAAAAGGATTTCCCGAAGACACCTAGGCAAAGCACTATAACATGCACCCCGTGCAACAAAACCACCACCCCACATAAGCTAAGTAACCAGGTAGTTTCTGGGAGCCACCATAGCTCGCATAAGGTTTATCATATGTCGGTTATTAAACTTCAATCCATTATATCACATACACCAAGTAAGGATTCTCAAGCCATCATAGCCTATACACGTTACACCTATAGTAGTCCATAGGAAGCTATATCCAAAATATATGTGTCTGAATAACCACAGGTTGTTATAGCCCTCTACACACATATATTAGTAAAACTAACCATTGTGCCTACCAACACAAGTAACTACCAAGAGAATAGAGTGGGGCCAAAGGGGGTAGTCATTTATCCAACCTCCCACCATACTGTTGGGGAAAACACCCCCCAGGGCTTTGAATCCCTGGGGTGTCAGTTTCCCTAACTAATGTGGTGTAGTGGCATATAGAAACACAAAAAGTATAGAATATACTATAGATTACAACCACGCTATGGGTATAACCTAGTCTTATACACGCTGCTGCTAACATCTCTCAGACTCCCAGCTGCCACATTTATGAATAGGTATCTTATAAGCACACAACCATTTAAATAGATTAATTACATTACTTCATTCCCTCTTTATCTGTTGCACTTTATGTTAATTAATTATTTAAACATCAATTAACCATTAAAAATTCTACATTAAATTTATTTAGAATCACACCCAAAGTCCACCATCCCTTTAAATTATAACCTCAGCATTGCATCCCAGCAATCTCCAACCACTTGGGTTAACATCATTTATTCAATTATTTATTTATAGCATTACTTTACCACATTATCAGCAATTCTAGAAAAATATTCTATGCTACTGAACACAAGGTGGATCAACATGATGACTAGATGAACTACTCATCGAGTCTTTACCACCTATAGAAATATCATAGACCCATCCTCCCTCAGGAATCTAAACACAAAAAGCATGTGGCATACCCTATGCGTCTTTTCCCATTTTGGAAGGAGGGTAAGAAAAACCAGCTGACTTTAGCAGTGGGTAAAGTTAAGCAAATGAACAACCAACAAGATCAACAAGCATATAAACATTCACATCCAACCTATTCCATCATTCTCGGTGTCCTCTCCGACACCCACATGCATAAAACTATGCATCTCGCCACTCTAGGCATCAACTACTGCCACAACCAATAGGCCTTCATGCCCCCACATATCACAATAGTCATCCAGGCTCACATCATGACACATGTAGCAAGAAAAAAACATCATATCGATTGGGATCTAGGCCCTTAAACAAACAATAGGGTAACTCATAACCCTACAAGGTATTATCTTTTATCAAATAACTAGTTCTTTAATCTGTCTTAGATTAACCAATTTATTATTCATAGGTTCCAAATCTGGGAAACCAAAATAGTAAGCTATCACAAATAATTAAACATGCTTACTGCACCAATTTGATTAACATCAAATTACAACAACAACGATCAGATTCATTCACATGTCTCTTTATCTTTATCCAAACAATTATCAATTAATTCTGGATTTGAACTCTTTACTAATTTCCATTAGGAAAGAAAAGCTAAACCAAGCAAGCATAGATATTACACTATCTAGAAAAACAAGAGGCACTAACATATGATACATATCAATTTATTTATCTGGATCAAATATTTACTATGTCAATTCCATTACGATCCATTGGGATAAAACAAGATAACTATATAGTTACATGTAAAAAAAATAGAAGCCATGAACCCCTACCTCAAATGTTTCTTTATGATATTTATATGAGAACGAGCCACACAACAGGTTATGATCTCCTCCCTCTGTGACAACTGTATCCACCCGAGGATGCATAGACACCACCACATTGGTCATACCCAAGAAAAATTTATTAAGAACCTGGAGATAGAATTCCATAAAAGGTAAAGGAGAAATAGAATGAGATTAACCTAAAATAATGATGATAGATCATACCTTATATAGACGATTGATCAATAGTGCTACGTTGCATCAAAAACAGATGGGAACTACATCATGAAGGAAAGCTTGATCGCCCAACTCCTATAGGAAGGAATGCAAGGTTTGAGTGTCTCACACCCAAGAACAAGAAGGAAGGACTAGGGAGGAAGATATATCATCCCTTTAGATGATTTAATGGAGCAGCAGTTTAAGATATATTGGATTTTCCATTAAAATCAGTTTTCATTAAACCATGTGGTTTGACCAAGTAAAAACATCCCAAGCCTTAGGAAAATTAATATTGGATTTAATGCCTTTGAATCGGCCTTATACTCCTTAAAACGTGGATTTAAATTCATTTTACGTCAAAGGGGTGAACTGTAGAAAGCTGGAAACACTATTCGTGAACTCAAAATTTGGAAAAAAACACTATTAATGAACCTCACCATTGAAACCTAACCATTGGAACCTCAATGTTCTGGAACACTGTTCACAAACCTCACTTTTAAAACCTCACCATTGAAACCTTCCCGTTGGAACCTCACTTTTTGGGAAACTCTATTCATGAACCTCACTGTTGAGACCTCGTCATTGGAACGTCACCATTCTGGAAACACTTTTCATGAACCTCACCATTCAAACCTCCCCATTAGAACCTCATCGTTCTGGAAACATTATTCATGAACCTCACCGTTGAAACCTCGCTGTTGGAACCTCACTGTTCTGGAAACACTGTTCATAAACCTCACCATTGGAACTTCACCTTTCTAAAAACATTGTTCATGAACTCAAAATTTGGAAAAGGAAAGAGGTTACCATTGGAACTTCACCATTCTGGAAATAGTGTTCATGAACTTGAAATTTGGAAAAGGAAAGAGGCTACCGTTGGATCCTCGCCATTCTGGAAACACTATTCATGAACTTTAAAATTGGCAAAAGAAAGAGGCTACCGTTGGAACCTCACCGATGGAACTATTCCCATAACTGGAAATTTGGAAAAGTGATGGGGATATGACACATTGACCTCCTGGAACACCTCAAACAATAGATTTCAGCAAAGTGATGGACCAGATAGGTTTGGGCCATTACATCAGATACCTCTCAAAACATTTTCATCCTCGATAATTGAAAACCAACCAAAATGGAAACAGAAAAGAAGTCTGAACAAACACCCATCGAGATTCCTCTCAAAAGTGAGAAATTGACAAGAAGAAACCAAAGAAAGCCATCTCATAAACACGAAAGGTCTATAACCACAAAGTAAACATCAATATATGAAAAGAGTTAAACATCAAACAACTCTAGGTACTGAGAATGTATCTGCAACTCATATTCCCAGGTACTCTCCTCCATGCCACTATGTTACCAAAAGACATGATCCAAGAGGATAGAATTCCCGTGAAACACATTCTCTTTGTGGTCTTGGATTTCCATAGGCCATTCCTCAAAGGTCTCATCATCATCAACATCGATCTCTCCCCAATCGATGACGTGAGAGTAATCATGAAGATAATTACAGAGCTATGACACATGAAAACATCATGTATCTGGATCATCTACGGGGGAAGTGCTACTCGATACACCAAAGCCCCAACACAAGCTAACACCTTGAAAGTCCCAAAAAACAGGGGAGAAATCTTACTCCCACGACGAAACCTCTGCTTCCCACGACAGGGAGTCACCTTCAAAAACACATGATCCATAACATATAACTCTAAGGGTGTCCTCCTTTGATCATCATATGATTTATGATGATCATGTGCTATCTTCATCCTCTCATGAATCACCTGAACAATCTCTGTTGTATTCTGCACTAGTTATGGTCTAAGAATTTATGACTCTCCGACCTTAGTCTAGCACAACAGAGAACGGAATGGCCAGCCATATAAGGCTTCAAACTACACCATATCGATGGTTGAGTGAAAACCATTTTTTTAAGCGAAATCCACCAAGGGTAACTGCCTCATCCATGAACCTACAATATTTAGGACATAAGAGTGTAACATGTCTTCATGATTCTGGATAATCCACTTTGTCTGACTGTCTATCTTAGGATGAAAAGCAGTCTTAAGGAATAGTTGATAACTAAAAGCATGCTGAAGACCTCTCTACACTTTAGAGGTAAAACGAGAATCTTGGTCAAAAATGATCACCCTTGGGACTCCATGAAGTCTCGCCACCTCTTCCAAATACTTCCTTGAGAAAACTTCCACAGAGCTTGACTCCTTGATTGATATAAAGTGGGATGATTTTGTTAAAAGATCAACCACCACCCAAATAGAATCTTTTCCTCCCAGAGCTCAAGGTAACCCAGTAACAACGTCTATTGAGATGTCCTCCCACTTCCACAAAGTAATATCTAACCACTGGAGAAGACCACCAGGAACACAGTGTTTGGACTTCCCCTTCTGGCATACCAAACATCAAGACACAAACTCCACAACCACATGCTTCAGCCCAAGCCACCAAAAATGGCTCCTCAAGGGTCGTTACATCATTGTCACGCCAGGATGCACCGTTAAAGGACAAATATGGAAATCTCTGATAACTATATCACATATCTCTAAATGAATAAAAATCATTCCATTATATGACACCCGATGTTGTTCATCCTCATACCAACCATCAGGGGCCTTGCCACAAACAACTCGGTCTCTCTAGACCTCCACCTCTTTATCCCCCAACTGGGACTCTTCCACCTACTACACCAGAGATGACTGCACCGTCATCTGAAAAAGACAACCTCTATCCCCAATTTCTCCAATATCAAGATGTAATGATGACCATTCTTCCATTAATCTACAGGAGTCACCAGATTCATGCACTACATCACTACGTGGCTTTCGACTCAGTGAATCAGCTAAAACATTCCCCTTTCCTAGTGTACAAGATATTTTGAAGTCATGTTCCTATAAGAACTCCATCCACCGATGTTAAAGTAAGTTCAATCCATGCTGGGAGAAAACATACCTCACACTCTTATGATCATTGAAACCTACAAAGACCTCTCCAATGAGTTATTGTCTCCACAACTTCAGAGAAAACACCATGGAAATCAACTCAAGATCATGGGTGGAATAGTTACATTCATGGGGATGCAACTGCCGATACCCATAAGAAACAACAGATATTTTATGCATATAAACATAACCTAACCCCAGATATGAAGCATCACAGAAAACATCAAACTGAACTCCCTAATGGGACACAACATGCCCCATGAAATAGACTTCTCAAGCCCAAAACTAAAAATTAGAAAACTTCCCAAACAACTGATGTTGACGAAGAACTCCCAAAACAGTGTGTAGATTCTCTACATGCTCCTCATCATACATGGAGTACATAAGGATGTTGTCTATGAAAACCACCATGAACATGTCCATGAACTCACAGAACATAGCGTTCATCAGTCCCATGAACACATCTAGAGAATTTTTGAGGCCGAACGACATTACAAAGAAATCATAATGACCATGACAACTCCTCCAATGGCCTGAAGGCCTTCATTTTTTATTGATTTTTGATCATCCAACTTTCAAGGGGTGAGGCGGAACCCTTACAAGGCCCGTAGGAATTTGTATTACATGGACCGTAGGCCTTAGAGTAATTCATTGCTCATAGGCATCAAACATTACAAACAACCCAGACTAACTACTTGGAACTGCTCCTCCCCGGCATCTTCATTGTGAAATCAGATCTCCACCTTCGCATGGCTATTCGGCTAGGTTTTCTAGTGAATGCATAGGCTTGTCCAGATGGCAGGTGCTATACCCTCTCATTCTTTCAATCTATTTATCTTTTTCTATGCTGAAATCTCCTTGGTAATCCTCCTTCTGAAGCTTCTTCCTTGTAGTTTTTCTAGTTTTCATCTTCACTTAAGGTGGCTCGAAGGCCTTGAGTTGTCCCAAAGGCCTTACTGACTTGAAGGACTGGGTGGCCCGAAGTCCTTAATGGACTTGGGCACCAAATAAGTGGCCCAAAGGCCCAAACGGGGGAATATTCCTAGCTACTAAAGTGCCAAATAGTGTCATCTACAGTCCAACTACAGTACCTTCTATAGTGTTGCACAGTGCTTCTACAGTACACCCAGAAATAATCCTCCACCTGGATTTGATCCAAATTTTCCTGGATGAACTTAAAGAGTCTCACCAACTAGGCTTAGGCTCATGTGATCATAATACCCATGATGACAACAAAAAGCAGTCTTTAAGATATCCTCATCCTTCACACGCATCTAATTATATCCTGACCAAAATTCAATCTTTCAGAACTAAATTTCACTCTTTAGTTGATCGAGTAAATCATCAATATGTGGAAGAGGATAAAAAATTTTCACTGTCACTTTGTTTAAGTGATGATAATTGACACACAACTGCAAACTGTTGTCAGTATTCTTCATGAACAAAACTGGGGCACCCCATGGTGACACACTCAGCCGAACAAAACCACACTGTAACAGACCATCAAGATGTACATGTAGCACTCATAATGTGAAAATATCTTCTATAAAGACATAAGGGTAATCTTCTATGACCCTAGGAAATATAAACTATTGAACCTTTGAAGAACTCAGCATCATCTCAACCATCATAGAAGATAAGGATGGAACACGCCTCTGACCCATCTGAGGGTCTTGCTCGCTGATGAACACCACTGGCTCTCCATATTCACCGAAGAACACAACCTTCCTCCTAAAGATATCCATGATAGCCTACAATAAATTCAACCAATCTATGTCGAGGATGAAAACATATGGTTGTATTCGTAAACACATGAAATCTCCCCAAGAGCAGTGCAGCCCCAAAACAATCTCACAGTCTCTACATACTTTAAATAAGTTAACTCAGCCTCCAACTGGCGTAGTCAACGCCAAGGGAACTGGAAGCCTCTGTACCTTATGTCCCAAATCATGGACATGGGTAGGTGATATGAAGGATTGTGTCACTCCTGAAACAAAAAAGGTATACACCAAGGTAGAAAACAAGCAAAGGGTACCTCAAACGAAGTATGGCTCCCCTAGTGTTGGAAACGCTATAGCATGAAGCTATCCACGACCTCCTCCACGTCCTCTCTGACCCCGATGACAACCACCACCATATTCATGATCTGGTATGTAGGTATTGAGAGCATCACGGGTTTGTCGTCTACCTGTCTCATATGCCCTCTGCTGATCCAAATCTTGTGCAACCTGCTGCTGCCACCTCGGCTGGAACTGCCTCAACAGAGGAACCAGGAGCGTAACGCGTGATGCACGATGACTACTCTGAAAGGTTAGTCACTCTCACTATGTATGACCTCAACCAACATAATAAAAACAAGATCCTGATCCTTTGGCATAGGCCTATGAGCCGCAGACTCCGGAGAAACGAGATGCTGAGGGCTAGGACCTACCCCCGGTTGAACGAAAACTCTTCTACCCTAAAACCCGGGAACCCCGGACCATATCTTTGCTTCATGAGGTATCATGATGACTCCTCTCTTGTAATGACCTGGTTCAGTACAAATTCCTCTCGATGAACTCTTCCCTTTTCAACACGTCAATATATTTCTTCAGCATAAATGGGGTGACCTAGCATTGGATCTCTAAATGCAAACCCTCCTCAAAATTCCTCACCCTAGCCTCCTCATCTGGCAATAGGTCCGAAGAATAATATAAAAGGTTCCTGAAATGGATTCCAAACTCTCACACACTGGATCTTCCTTTTCGAAGGGTAATAATCTCTTGGAAATTGGATGCCTTTGCGGTCGAAGAAAGAAACTCGGCTCTAAACTTATCTCGAAACTCCTCCCACGATATCGCTGACTCCTCGCGATCCCCGAGGAACAAAACCACCACTTCCTCATTTCTCCACGCAGCATAGTCACAACCAAGGACACTGAGTGCTCATTCCATACACAGATTGAATTGAAGCCTATCTCAACCTCCACCAACCAGTCTTCCGTGACTGCATCTGAAACGGTGCCCTCATACTTATGTAGACTCTAGTGCTAAAACTCTCAAAGTGTCCTCCTCTAAGTGTCATCGTCGTCACTTTTTCTCGTTGGCGATCTACTGGAACATCCTACTATACATCTTCTATGTGATCTTGATGAGGACGTCAACCTGGAGTTATACCTATAAAATAACAAATAGGTATATCTCCTAAACCTAGAATTAGTAAGGCTTAACATTAATTACTTAATTGTTTTCTTTTATTCATTTTAGGTTACCCTATCCCAAGGTCTACTCATTCAAACATAGGAACTAGGAATAATGATGCATGATCCTTTCCTAGGTCTCTACTCTATAACTAGTATCACCTAGTTTATTAGCCATTGTAAACTTAATGGTTCATACATTAGATCATAGGGGGCCCTAAACGCCTATGTCCCAGCTAGTCTCCAGTGTTTACATCACTTTTTAAACTAGACTGATACTATTTACCTACCAACCCATGCAACCTTACCTATGCTTGACCCCAAACTTCATCCTATCTCTCAACCAGAGCTTTAATACCACTCTGTCACAACCCCCTCCCCACAAGGTGTACCCCTCTTGGGCCGAAAATGTGAGAAGGGAGATAATGACCCCCGAGTCCCACCTTCAGTAAGCCCCAGGTTGGAAACTAGCACCAAGGGTATAGTAAACACACAGATGGAAGGAATTAACCTCTAAGAGAAAACATTCAAAAGTGATAGATAAGACAGACACCAACCAACTCCATGTTAGACTATAATATAAAAGAAAACCCAAGTTCACATATGTAATTTCATGAAAAACAACTACAACTGAAAGGGGAAACTGCAAGTACTAATGGAAAGTAAAAATTAGCAGTGACCATGAAGCCCGGACAACTCCTACAACCCCAAGATAGTAGAAACTATCCTGATCTCCAACCTTCTCCCACTACAACAAAAATCTCCTTTAGCGGCGATCTTTTAGCGGTGGTTTACAAAACAACCACTCAGCCTTTTTTTTAAAGGGTTTAGTGGTGGTTTATTAAAAACCACCGCTAAAAACCCTTTTTTACTATGGAGAAACTCCCCCACCCCAACACCTGACCTCGACCCCCCCCTCTCCCCCTGACCCCCGCGAGCCCCAAACCCTAGATCAGCTCCCAACCTGTGTCGTTGGTGACGGTTCTCGCATCCCATCAGCGCGCCTCGCCACCCATCGCAATCGACCCCCCGAAGCCCGAGCTCACCTCCTCGCTGCCGGTCCTAACCTGTGCCACCATTGAACGCTTCTTTCCACCCCTCAGCATGAATCACCACCCATTTTTACCATTTACTACCTTTTCTTCCCCTCCACATAGGTTTGTATACCATTATAGTGTGGTTGTGGTATGATTTTGGGTTGGTTTCTTTAAAGTTGGTTGAATCTTACTTCTTTATTTTCAATCATGATTGTTGTGCTATGTTCTTACATTTATAGGTTTCTGCTTTGGTTCAGATTCATGTTTTTTCAATAATGGCCATCTATGAACAAGATCTTAATTTACCTCCTTATTGTAGAAGATTTTGAAGCATGATTTCTTTAATTATTTTTTCTAAGCAGTACTTTTCATCCTCAGATGGATGTTCAGATAAAGAGAATGATCCAAATGCTAATGGTTGTATTGAAGATGTTTATTATTGATTTTATAGGTTCTTGGGTGAATCATTTTCCTTCAGTTGAGTTTTACTATGATAAAAACTATTGATTAACCATTGGTAAAACACCATTTAAATAATCGTATGAGTGTTATTACATATCTCTATTGTGTTGGAATGAGGTTAGAGAGTTAATTAATCATTGATCAAATTTGGTTAATAGAATGATAAAGTAGGTATAGCTTTTCTATGAGTGAATAAAATATGATCAAGACCATCATGTGATGGACCTGGGTATAGAGTGGTTTAAGTGAGATGGGTTTGAACCAATGAACAATAATTCATTTCTCTTTTTATGATTTCATGAAAAATAAACCTAATTTACCTATTAGAGTGAGAAAACTCACTGCTTAACTCACACAAACGATGGAAACAAAATATAATAAGACACTTTATATACAAGTTTCACCACCCAAATTGATAATTTAACCATTGGCATGATCCATAATCACCAAATCATATATGATACACTAGAATCGCTAGGATGTATTCAATGATAAGGCTATATATTTAACTTTTATTATAACATTAATAATAATTTCATCACCCAAAATATCTCATTATTGTCTTGATATTTAATAAATTATGAATTATCCTTTTCCTCTATTTAGATTATCTTCTAATAATTATATAGTACACTCACTCTTAAATGTTAATGAACACTCTATACTCTTAAATTCCTACTTAATGATAAATAGATCATCTTTATTATATTATGTTTTCATAATCTGACATTATCGTATATGTTTGGTCATTTTAGATAACATGTAATTATATCATGACAAGTGATCAACTCTCATGAATCCATCGAGGTTAATTTCTAATTCACATTTTCCACATGATCTCTTACTTGTAACACCCTTAGAAGAGTTTACAAATGGATGCTTCAACTTTCCCTTTCTTCATTCCACAATAACATCCAATTCAACCAATATATTCCAATCAATTTCCATTGCTATAGTAAAAATTCACTACCATGCCAAGATAGTCCACACTAGGAACATGATAAACAAATAAGACAACCCAACCTCTATATTTCAAAGAAGACATGGATTTTTAATATCCTTATTATTCCAGTTATACATACCTGCCAATGGGTCAAAAAAACATTGAATTCTTACTTATCTACTTAGATAATAAAAGGAAACATCACAGGGCCAACTATAATTTCATTATGAAAGAGGTCCACATTATGTTTCAACCCCCATTGATGTTCCATGATCCACCCTGGATCTGAAGAATTTAATCACATGAAAGGTCACAACATGTTTCTAGCCATAACACTTCACCATGATACCCCACATGTTCTAAAATTCTCAACCCCAGACCACACCCAACTCATTGAATCCTAATTCGAGGACACTAATTTAAGGTAATAGTTTGTTTCCATTTCATATTCTTAACATACATTCCATTTTTATATGATTTATCAAGCCATTATCTTAGTGATATAAAAGTTATGGTTGTTGGAACCATGGTCATTATATGCATGAATTGGAGTATGGTTTGGGTTTGTTGTCAATCCTCAGTGGATGTTCAGAATCTGTGTCAGTAAAGTAATAATATAGTTCAAGCAGACAATAGTATTGAAGGTGGTGTTGTTTCCCAGTGTTTTACAAATCTTTAGGCCTCAAAATCAAAAAATGAAGACATGGATTTTTGGTAAAAGGAGGTGCGTGAAAAGAGGAAGTGGTGCGTGAAAAAGGAGGGATGTGTGTAAAATATTTGAGTTGGGAACGAAAAACTGTGTGGTGCGTGAAATAGTGGATCGAGTTTTTTTCACGCAAATAGTGTTTCGGAATAAGAATGTCGAAAAATGTAAAAGGCATGGGCTACGTGAAAATATGGAGATTTGTGAGAAAAATGATACCTGTGCAAAATATTACACTCCAAATGAGAGGTTTTTCACGCCACAGGGGGGTTTTGTGCGTAGGGGTCTGATATGCCTATAAATAAGAGGTGACCCCCCTCATTCTATATAGTTGAAGACTTAGAGAAGATCCGAGGTCTGATGCACGTAAAAGGTTTGGGTAAAAGGATTTGCGTGAAAAATTACGAGTTGCGTGAAAAAATCCATGGTGCGCGAAAAATTCTATGATGCGCGAAATATTCCGGTTTGTGCGGAAAAATCCAGGTTGCGTGAAAAAATCCGAGCTATGCAAAAAAGGAAGTGTTGTGCGTAAAAATTTAGGCGGAATGTAAAAGATTCAGTTGCGTTAAAAAGGTGTTGTTGCGCGAAATATTTTTCCATGCGAAAAGGAAATATTGCGCACAATAAGAAGGCCTTGTGAGAATGTGGTTGGTGTTGCGCAGAATTGTCAATGAAACTTGTTTGCATGTTCTGGTTATCCGAATTAGTGGTTCAGTGCGTACAATTGCATCATTTCTAGACTTCGATGCAAGCAGGGTCTCTTTCTAAGAAGAGGAAAAGACTTCAATGCAAATCTATTGAAAAGACCCTCATGTTTATAAACTGACTGGGACTTCACCAAAGGTTGTGAGCCAGGGGGAGTCAACAGGAGTGACATGAGGGACACAGTGGGCTATCCTTGAACATTTGTAAAGGTAGTGAGACTGGGATAGAGTAACTGTTCCCAAACCATTGTAATCCACAACTTACTAAAAATAGTGGTATTAGGTATGACCGACAACCTGTCGGCATATGCTCCTTAGACGTAGCCCTTAGTGGTGAACCAAGTAAAAAGTGGTTTCTCATATCTTTGCATGTGAATGTTTGATTTCTTATCATATCCATCATACATGTTTGACTAGTTCCTACCAATGTGGGAACAAGATCCATCAAATTTAAAAGAAAATTTGACACCATGATTCACCCCTCCCCTCTCAGGGTGTCCCGGGGTCCTACAATGGAATCATCAGTTCTTCCATCTATTTTGGTGGAGCACGACATACAAAAAACTACAGGGGTGGGATCCGTGTTCTTGTCTTCTTTTATAGATCTTTTTAATTTTAATTCATTGGTTTTCTAGTGGGTGATTTACCATATGAATTTATATAGGATAAAAATATGTAACATATTAATATATTTTTTCAACTTGTATATATGAATCTCTTTCCATATTTAGAAGTAACCATGTGTTTTAATATTTTTTACTACTGTGTTGGTACATTGTAATATACTTGGATAAAAGTTAGATCACATTACCGAGGAAGACACCTCATTATGTTTAGGTTTTGAAGGAGCTTTTAGATTTTTCAATTTCTAATAAATCCATTAAAAGGAGAATAATATGTCCATGTCCTAAATATAAATTTAGAAGATAGTTGAAGAGAGATGAATTTTATGAACATTTAATACTGAAGCAATTCCCTGGCCAATATTTTTGTTGGATTTTGAATAGATAATCAAACATTATAGATAGGTTGAGCACTGATGTTAATCCATATAATGAGCTCCCAACTTCGTTAACAATGGAAAATGAAATTAAAAACATAATAAATGATGCATTCGGCACTGCAAGGCACCACTATCAACTTCAAAACATAATAGAACAACAAGACGAGGGTGCTACAAATTACAATGTGAGAAGTGGTGTTTTTGAGACTGTAAGAAAAACATATTAATATTGTAACATATCATTTTATCCTCCTCTATATTTTGTGGAGAAAAATGTAAGAGAAAACTTCACTAAGGAAAATATGTTTCATGATTTAGTTGACGATGGAAAACAAGTTTTTTATAGTGGATGGTTAAAATATTCAAATCTATCTTTTATGCTGAAGTTGTACCATATCAAATGTCTATGTGGAATTACAAATAAGGCAATGTCCATGATATTGGAATTGTTGTGTGATGAATTTCTTGAAGCAAAAAACCCTGAGTCTTTTTATGATATGATAAAAGTTATTAACAGGATTGGTCTGAATTATACAAAAATACATGCATGTCCCAACGATTGTATGCTTTATTGGTGAGAGGATTCAAGTATACAGAATTGAAAAAAAATTCTTCTTCTAGATGGAAGTCAATGTGTGGTGTTGGAAGTCTAAATCAACATACTTTCATGAAGAAGAAGAAGAAAAGGAACCCACCTGTAAGGGTTTCACATTACTTTCCTTTAAATCCTCAATTGAAAAGATTATTTATGTCATCGAAAACCATAGAACACATGAAGTGGCATTCTGTAGATAATAAAAATGATGGGTTAATGATACATCCACTAGATTCACAATCGTGGAAGACATTTGATTCATTACATCCAAATTTATTAGCTGATCCTAGGAATGTTCGATTAGGATTGGCTGCTAATGGATTCAACCCATTTGGGTCTTTGTGTACCAGTTATAGCAATTTCCCAGTTGTTTTGATCCCTTAAAATATTCATCCATGGATGTGTATGCAACAAACATCATTTATCATTTTGATGATTATTCCTAGAAGAAAATGCCTGAAAATGATATTGATTTATACTTGTAGCCTTTAAATAATGAATTGTAGGAGTTATGGAGCAACGGTGTTGAGACATTTGATGCTTCTTCTAAAACAATATTCAAAATTCATGTTGATTTAATGTGGATCATTAGTGACATCCCTGGTCTTGGTAATTTACCAAGTTGGAACATTTACACGAGTAGGGATTATAATTTTTATAACTTTGATTTTGAACCCAAATGTCTACCTCACAGTTGAAGATGGTGCTTCTTATGCCATCAAATAATTCTCTATACATCTCATAGATTTCGGCTTAACAGGTCAATATTTAATAGTTTCATTGATCGTAGACCACCACCAAAGTTGTTAACTAGTTCTAAAATATTGATACAATATAAAAATGTTGAAACAAAATTTTGGAAGTTTCATCTTATTAATGATAGTGGTAAATGGGCTTGAAGTGCATCGTCAAGTGAAATCAGAATGCAACACTGGAAGAAAAAATTATATTCTTTAAACTTCCATATTGGAAAATAAATTTATTGTAGTATAATCTTGATGTGATGAATCTTGAGAAGAATGTATTTGAAAATTTGATTTTCACATTACTTAATGATAATGGGAAGTCGATGGATCATCTCATTACCCACAAATATTTACAAGTAATGAACATAAAACGTTATCTCTGACTAGATGAACAAAAAGTATGCATCAGCAATTTTTGCAATGAAAAATAGGGATAAAGATAAATTTATTTGAATTTTAAATAATGTGAAGGTATATTATGGGTATTCAAGTAACATCTCAAGGTATTTTGACTTTAAGAATCATAAGTTATATGGAATGAAGAGGCATGATTCACATATTTTGTTACAACAATTACTTCCATTGTCACTGCATGCATTATTACCTGAAAAAGTTACTACTGTTGTACTCTAATTCTGCAAATTGCTCAGACAACTATGTGAGAAATCTCTACATCCATTTCATCTTTAAAACCTCCAGGAGAGGTTTTTATTGACCCTTAATGGAATGGATATGATCTTTCCTCCATCATTTTTTACTGTCATGATGCATTTAACGGTGCATTTGATTAAGGAAGATAAATTAGGAGGCCCCGTTCATTATCGATGGATGTATCCAATTGAGAGGTACTTTATTTATATTTTTCAGTTAATTAAACAATTTATGGCACTTAATTAAATTCATAATTATTTTTATCTTATTTCACACATATCTAGGGCATTTGAAATCATACATGAGAAATAAAGCTCAACCAGAAGACTCTATTGTTGAAGGCTATTTGGATATGGAGTGTAATACATTTTGTTCTAGATACTTAGAAGATATTGTGACAAGATTTAATCATTTTGGATGTGTTGACGATAGATCTACTCAATCTGAAATACACCATAAATCTAAAATATTTCCTACTATTGTCCAATCAGCTGGGAATACCTCGAATGTGACACTGACAGAATTAGAATTATTATAGGCATATAGATATGTGTTTCCTAATAGTGAAATTCTAGATCCATTTATTGAAGAGTTGAGTATACAAAAAAAGAGATGAATGAGAGGCCGAACATGAAATGAGAAATATATAACAAAAGCTGTTAATAAAGATCTTGTAGAATGGTTTGCACGACGTGTAAGTTCATAAATATTGCAATAAATAAGAATATTAGTTTGACATATATATTTTTTAAATATAATAATGTATATTTCTTTTTTTAGATCATGAATATTGATACTCAAGAAGAGTTATTAGAATATTTTATGTTTCTTGCTTGAGTTCCACTAAAACAATTTAGAAAGTACGATGCTTACAATGTGAATTGCTTTAGATTTCGTACAGTCGATCGAGAAGAGGGTTTGAAAACATAGAACAGTGGTATATTTACATTCGCAGAAGTAGGATACTATGAAAATTTGACTCATATTATTGAATTAAACTACCATGGGCATTATTCCGTTCTTTTATTCAAATGCAATTGGGTCGATATTATTAGAGGTGTTAAAAGAGATTCCTTGAAATTTACTTCTGTGAACTTCTCTCACTTGATGGATATTGGTAATCATGAACTGCAGATCCATATATCTTATCATTGTAAGAAAAAATGGTATATTATGTTAATGATGTTGTGGATAAAGGGTGGAGTTTAGTTTCTCACATAATATAAATATACTTGTATGAGTTGGGTGATGAAGTGAAAGATTTAACCTCTGAAATTGAATCTCCTCAACAACAAGAAGTAGAAATATTTGTACATCATGATATTGAAAATATTATTCTAGCATGGATGAATGATGTGGGTGAATTAATGGAGTAGGAAATTGACATGATTGAAGGGGAAAATTATTGTATGTACAATTATTTATTCATTCAGCAACCACTTATTTCATTTGTGCAGTCATTCATTATTATTGTTATGTATATTTTGTGTGTTAGTATTGGGAATCTATTATCATTTTTAATTTTTTTTCTTCATGATTTTTTTGAAATATATGTTCTGAAATTAATTTTATTTGATTAAATGATAGGAATTCCAAGGAGGAAGTGATACACAGTTTCGTCCACTATTGTGACAGATGATGATCCATATGTCTCCCTCCCTATGGAATATGAGCCACCATCATCCTTCTCCCCTGCACCATCTCCCCCTACACCATCTCTCAGACCCTCTATGAGTGTCCCTTTAGAATATGAGTTGTCAACTTCCGCTTCAACAGCCTCAGTAGTGGGGTGGTGGCACGCCACATCTAGTTCATAAATGGCATACTGGAGGGTCACTGTTATAGGTACAAATTTTAATATAAATAAATTTATTTCAATTTTTTTATACAAATTGTTTCTTCATTAAAGATGAAAAAAGTGCAACTTTGGAGAAAAATTCAGATGTGTGCAATATGAATATATAGAAGATAGTTGTTCCATTTGATTCATATGGGATCCCTACAGATTACATCGTGGGATTACGTGGCCAAATTCTAACCCAGATGGCATCAAAGCCCATTTCCCTTCCTATTTATTATGATGATTGGAGACATATGCCTCCAAGTTAGAAAAATTAAGTTTTTTATTACCAAATGAAGGTAATTTTAATACATTATGGTGTAATTTAATGTCATGTTATTGATATGTTCAAAATGAATTTCTGTATACAGATGTTTTTCCACTTTATAGTTGCTGATTAGATGGAACAATAGTGGACGTTGAAAAATCATGGTATGAAATGGAAAGGATTAAAATGGAGATTGTGAAGTGATGTCAATGATACTTTGTTGATCGTCCAAAAAATGTATGAGAAGCTACCCAATGGGGTACCCAAAGAATAATGGAAAGTTTTTGTTGACAGACATCATGATAAGAAGAAAATGGTATTTAAATATATATTATTATATTAACCTCATTTTACATTTATAAATGTATATAAAGAGAATATGACATTGAATAAATTATTATTAAATTGAATTTTATTTATTTCAGGATCTCTCAAGAAATAATGCATCAAGCTGGGCTAAGAAAGTCGTCCCTCACACTGTGGGGTCAAAAATATTTTCTAGAAGCTGATCGACTCTGGTAATATTTTCATTAGTTTAAATATTTATAAGACAATGTTATTTTTTTAATATATTAAATTATTGATTTATCTTTGTTTAATGTAGTAATAGAGTTTAGGTCCTGAAGCATCTTGAACTAAAGTGTAGTTGGATCTTCACAGAAAATATGATGGAAGTTTTTCTTAATGAGCCTGCCAAAGAAGTTGGGGTTTTAACTCATTTTTTCATTATAATAATTTATTATAAGTTTTAAATCTATTAATATATATTGATAATTGATTTATACGTAAAAAATTAAATAATTATGGGATACCAATTAGGGGAAATCATACACAGTATCCCAAGATGACCCGGTTGCTAATGTCATTAGGAAGGAGCATCCTGGTAGACTGCATGAGATTGGTTTGGGACCCGTATCATCTGAGGTATTTGGCAAGACATTGGAGATTGTAGATGAATATACTCCTGGTTGTAGTTAGTCCATACCCAGAGATGCTCAGAGAGATATTTCTTCTCTATGAAACACAATTCAATACTATGGGGCTCAGATATCTTATTTGCAAAAAGTGTTGACTGATATATATCCGCAGATGAGAAAATATGCCCCTTGTGGTATTGTATTGACTGGTGGTGAGCAGGTAGTTCACTAAAATTCAAAATCATTTAGTTTGCAAACTTTTATTGGTTTTAGTTTTAAATATATATATTCAACACAATTTAATTTTCAATATAATTTCCTTACATGTGGTAGAAGGAAGTGGAGATGGAGGTGGAGAGGGTGATGATATGTGTTCATCATCGGACTGTGATTAGTTTTATTGTTGATATGTTGGGAAAATATGGTAACAGTAAGTTTGTATATGTATCATGTGTGGAACATTGTTGCCACCAAACATTTTCATGACCTAAAATTTTCTTGATTTATCACGTTTCCTTTTATGTATTTTATTGATTTATGATGTTTCCTTTTGTGTATTGATTTCTCAAGTGTGGTATTCACTATATATGTTGATTCTTTATTGTGATGATTCGTTTTTTTGTGATTAATTTTTCTTAAATTTATTAGGTTTGTCAGCCCTGGGTGAAAATCCCACTTCAAAGCATTATAGGATCTCATAAACTCATCTCTCATGGAATATGTGGCCATTACCATGCTACGAACTATAAACACTCCATGTATATCAAAATTAAATCCTGAAATAGTTTCACATTCTTCCAACCTATCACACATCATGAAACATTCAAGAAAAATATTCTAACATATCTTTACTTGTTTAACCAATGACGACATTATCTCTAAGGATACCCACATTTATTCCCCTAAACCCTCAACAACACCCTAGAACTAGTCTTACAATGAAGATAAGATATTCTATTCAACTAATGAAATAATTTCTCCCATATCTTATATTTTCTATCCCAATGTATTTACCACTACATTTCCATTTCTAACATTTAAAAATATTGAACATAAAAATTTTCTACTTTCCCTAGTATTCATGATACTCTTGGTCTTTTCTATTTTCCCTGAGACTCATTTCTCTCCATTCTTTCTTATTTGAATACGAGATTCTAGCACATTTTCATTGAATGAATATTCTCATTTGGTAAATTGTGTGCTAACAATTATTTTTCCCCCTATTTTTATACACATATATTTCAAGTTAAATGATTCATTATCATATTTACCTATGTTCCAACCATGCCCCACCTAGTATCCTTCTTCAACCAAGCCACATGGTTTTATGGGGAGAACCACGTGGTTTCCCATGACCTTGTTCCTATCACGCAACCATTTAGAGGCCTATATAAAGCTTAAAACCCATAAAACAAACGACCTAATAATTCACCCAATAAAATAATATCTCAGAAACAACTAAATAAGGGTATAATATAAGTCTTAAGAACCATAGAAAACATCATGTCATTATAATCTCCCCTTCTGGGGATTTATCATCCTTGAGTAGTGACTATATAACTCACACCCAAAAAACTAGGCCTATTGATCTCGTGCATCATATTATCACTTGTAAGACTCTTCATGTGTAAGTCTATGCTCCCATATGACTATAACAAGTGACATCATCTTTCTTCAAAAAAATCTCACAATAGTCCATGATTCACACCGATCACTCCCCAAATGTTGGAAAAGGCTCCAATTGAAATTCTTCATAGTTGATCACATAATTTTGATCGAGAATGTACAGCTGAATATAAGAGACATGTAAAAAATCATGAATTTCTTGATATTTTGGAGGAAATTCCAAATATAATTCCACTATCATGACACTATTGATAATTCTGAATATCCCCACAAACTTTGGTGCCAACATCCTTTGTTTCTGCAATCATTGATTCCCTAATTGAGGAGTCTCCCATAATAAAACTCAAACACCCACAATGAATTCCATGTCTTTCCTCCAACCATTATCATATGATCTCTATTTTAAATGAGAAGTTATTAAATGCTTCTTGATCTAGTACAATCTCACAAATGCCTCTAAAATCACAAATGACCCACAATTACTACCTCCCATACTAATGCTAACATATTAGTGAGTGAAATACCCAACCATAAATAGCATCAAAATGTGTCATTTGAATTGAATTATGGTTGTATCTGTATGTGAACTCAACCAAGTATTGGATATCAACCCAAGTTCCCCTAAACTATAATATGATAAAAATCATTGTGAAATGTAATTTTGGTTATAATTGGTTTCCAAAATAATAAAATCTAGATTTTTTACTAATATATTCTTAATTATAAGTTTATGGAAATAACTTGATGCCTAATGCATTTTTATATAAATTTTTCATCAATATGTAAATTGAATTGGATAAAGAGAATAATGCTAAAAATTCATGTTTTTTAATATTAGAGGCATATTATTGTGAATTTATTCTTTAAATTTTATTTAAAAAAGAATATTTTATGGTGGACATTCAAGTTAATTTATATTTTCAATATTACTAACAAATAATAAATAAATTGATTAATCCAAGACATTAACTGAAAAATTAGTTCGATAAAGATAAATTTATGATGTCGAGTAAGACCATTTTATTATGAAGTGTGTATTGTTAATTTAGGGACTAGATTCCATATTGACTCTATTTGATGTTTTATCCTTTTTATTTCTCTGGATGTGGGCCTTAATATATGATGTTTTGTGATCTTGGGATGGTTATTGGTTGATGAGGTATAGGTAGGAATGCATGAGTTTTTCAAGTTGTTGGAACCAATGATAGTGGGGTGTATGTTGATATAAATGGTTATGTCCAGGTTGGAACTTGTATAGATGGAATAGGTTGAACCTAGGCTTGTCATTGTTTTCATGAAATATGGCATAAATTATTGTTTATAATTTTGTTCCAAGGTCTAATGGCCATGTGATATGTTTATCAGCATTCCTTTACCCACTGAACGATGCATTTGGTTGTGCTTAGTTAAGCATATATTTTTATATTGACTATAGTATGTATTATATTGGTTTTTGATATTATTGGAATAGTTTTTTTTTCAGGGCACTGGTACAGGGGATGTAGAAACTACCTCTTTTATTTGTAAATTTGTTTTTAGTGGCAGTTTTAACCGCCACTAACTGTAACAGGTATCTATGTAGTGGTTGTTTTAACCACCACGAAATGTCGGTATTTTTCTATTAGTGGTTGTTCTAAATGCCTCTACGGTCTTAAATATAGGGGCGGTTTTAACTGTCGCTATAGTTTTCCATCTTTTGCGCGCATTTCGCAGTGGTTATAATATTTTTAGCGGCGTTTTTTCAGGCCATGGGATTACATTTTTTAGCAGTGGTTTTAACCACTGCTAAAAACATTATAGCCACCAAGAAATGTGCCAACAATTATGGTTCCCATAAACCATTGCTAAATATCTTCAACCACCACCAATAGTTTCCTGACACACAATTTAGTTGCAGTTTTCAGAAACCCCCATAGAAGCATATAGCGGTGGTTTAAACCACCGCCATATCCAAAAATAACCGCCACGAAATTGTCATTTTCTTGAAGTGTTCAAGTGACTTGAAAAATAGTTTATATATACATAGAGTGAGTATAACTGTATACTCAGTAGGATCCTCCCCATAGCCTCTCATGCAAAAGTAAATATATCATTCTAGAGTATAGTGAACAACAAGTGAAACTAACTCATCACCTAAACTGGTATACTAAGTTCCCAAACTCACCATAGCTACTCTCAACAAGTAATGCATACAATAGTATATAATATAATAAATAATATCAAGGGTACCCCACTACTACTTCTCCACTGGGTTGCCGATTTTCCCTAATGATGCATGTCCTAAGAATATCTCTCTAAAAAGTCTTTCCCACAGACACAAGGGCGAAGCACCACAACATGCACCTTGTGCAACAGAACCACCACGTCCATGTAATCAAAGTAACCAGGTAGTTTCTGGCATCCACCACAGCTCTCATAACATGTATCATACATTGGGTATTAAAACTCAATCCATTAGAGCTCATACACCGAGTAAGGATCCTCAAGTCAACATAGCTTATACATGTTATACCTTTAGTAGTCCATAGGAAACTATATCTAGAATATACGTGTGTGAATAACCCCAAGACATTATAGCCCTCTACACACATGTATGGAGAAAACTAACCATTGTGCCTACTAGAAAAAGTAACTACCAAGAGAAGAGAGTGGGGCCAAAGGGGGTACTCAGCCATCCATCCTCCCACCAAAATGTTAGGGAAACACCCCCCCCCCCCCCAAGGCTCAAAATTCCCTGGGTGTCAGTTTCCCTAACTGTTGGGGTGGATTATCATATAGAAACAAAAAAAAGTACAGAATATAAAGTATCTCACAACCACACTAAGGTCATAACATGGTCTTAGACACACTGCAAAAAATGTCTCTCGGACTCCCGACTGCCACTTCAAAGACTACGTGAGCGTACCACGATTCACTGTTTTATTTCACCCTTATACCAATGTATTAAACTGGTATTGTATTGAAAATTACAAGTATAATAACAAATTTCACTCCATGTTTGATTAAATTATTTTGTGTTTAACACTGTCAAGAAGGGAAATGTTACATGTTTTGATAATTATATTGAAGGGGGAGGTGATTTGGAGAACCCATGATGAAGTCCAAGAAAGATGGGCCAATCTGCACATGATCCATGAACACCAGTGGACTCAACCGCATATTTCTACTGAACCGTGCATCCAAATGGGATTCAATTTTTTGGACCAGTCCAAAATTGGATGGGCTACATTTCATATGAAGGAACCGAAGCCCAATTCAGCCTCTCTGATGCCCATACTAGCCGATATGTCCAAGGAATTAAAGTTGGACCAAGTCAAATGCGGTGTTCTGTATTTTATCAATATCTACAGCTGTAGTTGTCAAAATGGTACCAAACATTCTGTGGATATATCCAAGAGGTGGGGCTACAACGTTTATATTTTCTCCAATGCGATATAAGTCTTTTTGAAGGCCGAAAAACATGGTACAAGTGGATTGAAGAAATCTGTGTGCCTAAAACCACCTTCCAATTTTCCAATAAAATGGAACCTTGGGCTACCCATTTAGCAGTTCGTCCAGGAGGCAAGGTGCTGCCATTTTGGAGTCCCCAAGGAGTCTTCTCAACATCCCTATCAGTTCTGGAGGCTATGGAAAGTTCTACTTCAACATCTTCTTCTTCTTCCCCTCCCATGGGTTTCTAAACCCCTTGTGATCACCCGGGGAGGAATGTGATGTAATCCCGAGCTTCAAACTTGTATTATTTTGAATGATATTTTTAATTCCAAGTTGTATTTTTTTTTCCTCATCCTCAATTTTTATTTAATTTAGTTATATACTTGTATGTTATACTCAACTCAAATGATCATGTTTGGGGGTACCCTTTCATGTGGTGTTTCACACACCGTTCATCCCTTTTTCTTCCCTCATTCAATTGCAGTGTTTGTGTGGTTCATATTGGTCAATTGAACTCACATAATCATTGTCAATATCATGCACATTTATGTCATGGTATCACAAAGAAATAACATACAAACCTGGACGGCACATCGAGTTCTTCGTGTGTTGCCTTGGTGAGTTTTGGTTATGATGTCGAACACAAATCATTCAATCATCGGCGGTGTCCGGTGAATCATTGTGTGTTTTTTACGGAACCCTAGGAGGTATCCTATAATAAACTAAGTATAAATATGTTAATATGTGTTACAAACCAGGTATTAAAAGATCATAACCCCATCCCTTGAAGCGATAAAGGATGAGCATCACGAGACTTCCCCGGGTTGATCACGTTTGATCATTCTTGTTTACTTTTACATTGTTATATCACTTTCATTTTCTATTTTCAACTTTTATCATCAAAACCAAGTACTATAAAACCCCATTTAACTTTCTACTTTCATAATAAAAATCCTATCTTTTAAAATTAATGATCTAAGGCTCCGTCGAGAGACAACATAGGGTAGCTGTTGTTCTGCAGAAATTCTAGTCAAAATTAAACAACTAATTTGATGTGCTTGACAATGAGATCACTAGGTATCCTATAAGAACAGAACAATTTATATAGCTCAATTACATTTATTCATTCCCTTTTTATCAATTTCACTTTACGTTATTTAATTCTTTAAACTTCGATTAACCATTAACAATTCTACATTAAATTTCCTTAGCATCACACCCAAAGTCAACTGTCCCTTTAAATTGAAACCTCAACATTAAATTTCAGCAAGCTTCAACCCCTTGGGATGACATCATTTATTCAATTATTTATTTATATCATTACTTTCCAAAATTCTGTGGCATTCAATAAAAACATTCTATGCAACTAAACACAAGGGGGATTAACACGGTGAGTAGATGAACTACCCGTCGAGTCTTTTCTGTCTATAGCAAGAGAATTGACCCATCCTCCCTCAGGAAGATAAACACGAAAAGCATGAGGAATACACCGCACGTATTCACCCCTTTGGAAGGTGGGTAAAAAAAATAAGCTTCCATGATTAGTGGGGAAAGTGAAGCAGATAAACAACCAATAAGATCAGTAAGCATCCAAACATTCACATCCAACCTGTTACATCATTCCTAATGTCCTCCCCAACACCCACAAATATAATTTGATGCATATCTCCACTCTAGGAATCAAATGTTGCAATAAACAATAGGCCTTCATGCCCCCGCATATCACAAAAGCTATCTAGGCTCACATCATGACACAATAAATAGGAAAAAAACATCATATCAATTGGGATCTTGGCCCTTAAAAACAAGAGGGTAACTTAGAACCCTAAAAGGGATTATCTTTTATCAAAAAATCGGTTCTTTAATCCATCTTGGATTAACAGATTTATTATTTGTAGGTTCCAACTTCAAGAAACATAAACAGTAAGCTATCACCAATAATTAAACAAGGTAACTACACCAATTTTATTAACATCAAATTACAACAACAACAATAGGATTCGTTCACATGCCTCTTTATCTTTAGGAAAAAAAAATCATTTAATTCTATATTTACATTATTTACCAATTTCCATCAAGAACGAAAATCTAAACAAAGAAATAATAGATATCACACTATATAGAAAAACAAGAGGCAATAACATACAATCGATATCAATTTATTTATCCTGTTCAAATATTTATTATGTCAATTCCATTATGATCCAGTGGGATTAAACATTCTAACTATATTGTGGCACGTAAAAGAAAAGATAAGTAATGAATCCCCTACCTCAAATGGTTCTTGACATTATTTATATGAGAACAATCCACACAATGGGTTACAATCTCCACCCCCCATGAAAACAGTATCTACCAGAGGATGCAGAGACACCACCACACCGGTCACATCCACGAAAAGTCCATTAGGAACATAGAGATAGAATTCAATAAAAGGTAAAGGAGAAACAAAAGAAGAAGAACCCAAAAGAATGACGATAGATCAACCCTTATATCAAATATTGATTGATACTGCTTGGTTGCATCAGAAACATATGGGAACTACTCGAAGTTGGAAAGAGTGATCACACAAATCCTATAGGAAGTAATGGAAGGTTCTAGCGTCTCACACCCGAGAACATGGAGGTAGGATTAGGGAGGAAGATATCTCATCCCTTTAGAAGATTTAGCGGAGTAGCGGTTTAAGATACATTGGATTTTCCATTAAAAGTAGATCACATTAAACCATGCAGTTTTACCAAGTAAAAACATATCGAGCCTTAGGAAAATTAATATAGGAGTTATGGTCTTTGAATCAAGCTTAGAGTCATTAATAAAGGCTTTAAATTAATTTTACATCAAAGGAATCATCAAAAGAGTGAAATTGTGGGAAGTTGGAAACACTATTCACGAACTCAAAATTTGGAGAAAGAAAAACATTGTTCATGAACCTCACAGTTGACACCACAATATTTAAACCTCATTGTTCTAGAAACACTGTCCATGAACCTCACTGTCGAAACCTCACCATTGGAACCTCACCATTTTGGAAACACTATTCATAAACCTCACTGTTGAAACCTCACCGTTAGACCCTCACCGTTCTAGAAACATTGTTCATGAACCTCTCCATTGAAACCTCACCAATGGAACCTCACCATTCTGGAAACACTATTCGTGAACCTCACCATTGAAACCTAACTGTTGGAACCTCACCATTCTTGAAACGCTATTTATGAACCTCACCATTAAAACCTCACTGTTGGAACCTCACTATTCTGGAAACACTGTTCATGAACCTCACCATTGAAACCTCACTGTTGGAACCTCACCATTATAGAAACACTATTCATGAACCTCATTGTTGAAACCTCACCGTTGGAACCTCACCGTTCATGAAGCACTGTTTATGAACCTTATCATTGAAACTTCACCGTTCTGTAAACATTGTTCATGAACTCATAATTTGGAAAAGGACAAAGACTACCGTTGGAACCACTCCATTCTAGAAACACTTTTCATGAACTTGAAATTTGGAAAACAAAATAGGCTACTGTTGGAACCTCACCATTCTGGAAACACTGTTCATGAACTTGGAATTCTGCAAAGGAAAGAGGCTACAGTTGGAACCTCACTGATGGAACTGTTCACATTGACCTCACCGATGAAACTGTTCACATAGACCTCGCCGAAGGAACTGTTCACATAGACCTCACCGATAGAACTGTTCACATAACTTGAAATTTGGAAAAGTGTTGGTGATATGTCACCTTGACCTCCCAAAACACCTCAAACACAAGATTTCAGCAGGGGAGTGGAACAGAGAGTTCTCAGTCATTATAGGACTTCCCTATGATACAAAGGGGTAATTCCCAAGTACATAAGAGCCTTTTGATAAATAAGGGTACTTAAAAATGAAATTTGGTAAAATAAGGGAGTCACTTGTAATACATAAGGGTTATTTTTTATATATAAGGGCTATACCTTTTCTATATAAGTGAAGTACTACCCTATTTCCTAAATTTTATTTTATGATTAATGAGGGAATTATTAATATTAAAATATGATTAATATGGGATTATTTTCCATAACTGTGAAATTGAATTGAATAATAAAATTATAGATTGTCTTTAAATTTTAATAAAAAGGTATTTTGGGATATTTATTTAGTTTTAATGTGTTAGAGGAGAAATATTGTCTTGAAAATGAGGGATACACCATGAAATAACGAGTATGAGATTTTTTGTTCATCCTAGAGGAGAGAATCATGTCATGAAGAAGAAAGTCGTGCCATTAATGATTTAGGTTAGGATATACGGTTTTAGTTGATTATTTTGTACTGCATCATGACTAGAGGGTTCATGTCCTTGTTATTTTCCCTAAATGGAATGCCTCGCCAAGGGGTGTTAGGTCACACTACAAATAGGGATTGTATAAGGCTTCGAGATCTAGAAAGGATATATTTTTTACACCATGAGGAAGGAGTAAATTCTATAAATTCATTGCAGTGTCCTGATCCATAATCCACTAGGCGGTGCCCTAAGATGATTGGTCGCGTTACCCCAAGCACAACCCCTCGTATGCTAATGGATTTGGACTAGAAGTAAGTGTATAAGATGTTATTGTGGGGGACACTATACCCTCATGATCAGAGTAATCCACACTGGTAAATATTAATGGTAATCTATGGAAATAGTAAAAAATAATTTTCAGTGAAATAATAAGAAATCATCCAATATTACCAATAGGTGGAAGCTAAATAAACATAAAATACAAAAATGGTGATAATTCCACGATGTTAATCAAGAAGATAAGTACACGAAAAATAAGTGTACAAGCATATACAATATACTGAACAAAAAAGGATAAAAGGAACAAAATATGCCTCCACTAGAATCATGAACATAGGCTTAGTCCTCTACTCTCATACCCCATCCTAGTATTGAAATTAAAATATCTGAAGTTGTATGATTCCATTTTTCTACACATGTATCATGATTTTGTTTAGATACTGTAGTCATCCTTTAAAGGGGTGTGAGATATACTCAGTAGGATTCCACCAATGCAATAAAATCCAGTCGGTGCATATAAAATGAGAAGTGTTCATGTATAAAAATGTAAGAAAAACTGTGAAATGTAAATGGGTCATCTGTGGTTCCTAAAGGACTCTAGTTTGACACAACCTACTTAGCCCTATCCATTTGATCTTTGAATAAGTAACCTTTTTATACATCTATATAATCTATATTCTTCGTGGCTTTTATATCCATATATATGGATACTACTATTATCCCTAACCTAAGGCATAACACAGGAATCCATGGGTAGTAGTATGAATCTCAAAGAAGTTCAAGGGATTCCATTCCCTCATATCATGAGTATATGAGCCACCCTACCCTTAGTATCCCAAGTTTATGGGATGTCATGGCTGAGTATCACAAGTATATGGGACGTCATACCAAAGAATCATGAGTATAAAATACATCATTCCTGAGTATCACAAGTATATGGGAAACCATGCTTGAGTATCATAATTATATGGGACTCCATACCTAAGTATCTCAGGTATATGGGATTATATACCCTAGTATTATAATCATATGAGATTCCATTCCTGAGTACCATAAGTATAAATAATGTCTGTCAAGATTTAACATAAAGTAAGGGTTGGATTACATTTTATTTATCATTCCATTTAAATAAGAGACATACCACTAACCGTAGGTAAAAAATGGGAATTGGTTGTGCCACTCACATTCCCTTTAATTACCATGATCCTTATAATTAAGTGTAAAACAACACCACTTAGATGGTGGTGTAGTGATATGAACAATTAATAACAAAAAGGAAGATTATGTGCACACCTCACAGGTGTCTTTGGTTTAGGTGGGGAACCTCCAACCATAAAAAAGAGTTCATTGGGAATTTATAACATTTAAAACAATTTAAAATAAATAATGTGTTAATTTTAAGGAAACATGTAGATTGTTTGGCATGCATTAAGAATGAGAATTATATAAAAAATCCAGATTTAGAAAAAAACTTACTATACCGCCTACCTTATGCTAGTTGTACTATCTTGGTATAGTATCAGTCCATGAATCGAGCTATAATGGGAGAAAATAAAAGAATATAGGAAATAATGGAAAATAGGGCATATGATCTCATGTAAAAATAGAGAAAATAAAGAAATAATAACAGATATGTAAAGTAATGGGAACAAGGAGCTTACCATTGTGGATCCAATGTGACCAATGAAAAAAAGAAATGGATCTCAGATGATAAAGAACAATAAGAACCTATGTTAGGCATGGAGAAGCTCTCTCATGTGGCTCCTATAAGAGAAGAGTATTGTTTTATATCAAATAAGTGTCCCTGTCTTCATTTAGAAAAACTAAACCATGGCATTTACATGGCATGTAAAAATTACATGCCATGTATTTATTGAGTTATTTCCTAGGAAAACCATTACACATCATGAAAATGGTCTAGATGGAAAAATACACATCCTGTATTTGACACACATAATTTATTTAAATACACCTCATGTATTTGGAATGCAACCATGCTCCAACCCCCTTTCAACCATTTCTTTCAAAAGAAAATGAATCGGCCTAAAGGCGGGATTGCATAGTTTAATCCAAAAGAGATAACTTGATTAGGGTTTGATATAATTCTAAATAATTTTTACCTCTCTGAAAAGATAGGATGTTACAACCCCCCTCCTTAAAATGAATTTTCCCCAAGTTTCCCTTCTAAGGGTGTTAAAACAGAATCTAAGAAATGTTTCTTCTAGTGAACATGTTTTTCTGCCTCTCTCCTCCATGTCTCATCCGATACACATTCCTGCTTCCATTTCACCTGGACTAGAGGATCTAACCTTTCTTAAAGATCCATAACTCTCCAATCAATGATATGTATCAGATGCTCCACAAAGGACACATCAACCTCTATCTCAGTATACTCCTAATCAAATGAATGAGATGGGTCGGAATGATACTATCTAATATGCAATACATGGAAGATTTTGTGCATGGTCTGTCACATCTAAGGTGTATACAATAGATAGTCTATTATCCCAACTCTCTCTATTACCTCAAAATTCCTGACATAACAAGGTGATTGTTTGATATTTCTTTGAATCTGTCTATGACCCAATGTAGGTAAAACTTATAGGAAGACACAATTCCCCACCTCAAACTCCAAAGGTCTATAGTGGTGATTGGTATAAGACTTGTGCTTGGACTAAAATATAGATATAATCTTCTAAATCAGTTTTACTTTCCCTAAAGTATCATGAATGAGATGAGGACCTAGTATTATAGCCTCACCTACCTCAAACTATCATAGGGGTGAACACCATTGCCTACCATACAATGCCTTATATAGATTCATCTAAATAGTTTCCTAAAAACTATAATTATAGTAAAACAAAACAAGTGGTAAGTGTTTCTCCCTTGAACCTCTAAAATCAAGGAACCAAGCCCAGAATATTTCCTCTAGCACACATATCATCCGCTCAGACTACCCTTCAGCCTTTGGGTGATATGATATACTCAAGATCACATATGAACCCAATTATTTTTTCAATCCTTAATAGAACCACAATGTAAACCATGAATCTCCATCTGAAATGAGAGAATAGGTAACCTCATAAAGGCATGAAATCTCTGAAATATAAATCCTTTAAAGATCATAAACTTTGAATTTCTCTTAGATATATAGGAATTATGCATCCTTAGTCAACCTATAAAAAATCACCGATATTTCATCAATACAACGAGGTGATATCATCAAACCCATCACAAAAATCTATAGTTTCATCATCCCATTTACACTCAGGAATGGGTAGAGGTTATAACATTTTAGCAAGTGGATGGTGCTTATCCTTCACCTTCTGATAGGTGGATCATCGAGAGATGAAACCTAAAATATTTCTCTTCATACTAATCCACTGATATCAGTGACATATATCTTGGTACATCTTAGTAAGCCTTTGGTGAACTTACCAAACTGTGGTGTGAGATTCCGACATCAATTATTCCTATATGTCCAAAGGAACCCAGATACATCCATTGATGTGAAGAACCAAATCCTCTTTGATAACCTAAATAGAAGGTGGGTCTTTACCCTAGACACTCTCCCTTCGAAATAGGCCCTTAGGATATGAAAGATGTGTCATTTTACCTATTTTATAAGGGAGGATACCACTACCAAATCTACTAAAATGGGATTCCCATGATTTTCCAAAACTCCTAGGTGCATATTATAAAATAGCTTCATCAACTTCCACTCACAACTAGCATCCTTCCATTGATCTGAGTCTTCTAAATTTAGGTTTCAACCACAGCATTACCCTTCTCAGGAGTATCAGAAATCTCTAAATTGAATGACTGTAGGTATTATACCCAAATTTGCTTCTTTATATTCAAATAATTTTTTGTGGAAATGTACTTGAGAATATTATGATCTATGTAAATTAAAAAACTCTCCCCAAAAATATAATTCCTCTAATAGTGTATAGAATGAACAATGATTTCCAACTCAAGTTCATGCAAAGGGTGATTCTGCTTGTGATGTCTTAGATAGATGGACTTGTACAATACAACTCAATCTCCCGGAATCATAACTACACATGGAATGACTCCAAAAATACTATAATAAATTGTATAGCTACATCCTAGCTCTATATGAATCGGGAATAGTGTTGAAGTCAGTCTACCTTTTAACTCCCAAAATTATGATTATCATGCATCTAATCGTACAAACTTAATAGCCATTTTAGTCAAGCTTATGAGAGATGCTGCTAATTATTAGAAGTCTTGAATAAAATTCATGTAATATATATCCACCCCCAAGAAATTATGTATGTCAATAAATTTCTTGGGATACTCCTAGGAAACTACGATGCTCGCCTTCTCTAAGTCAACATATACTCATTCTTCTGAAATGATATGACTCAATAATTGAACCATATCAATCCAAAAGTGTAATTTAGTGATAATAGAATATTTAATGTTCTCTATTGGTGTATGAAACATGATCATAAGATGTTTTGAATAGTCATGTTGGGTTTGAGAATAAAGTAATATATCATCTAAGAAGACTACCGCAAATGATTCCAGATGCGGTTGGAAAACTCAATTTATCAAGGCAATGAAGATTGCTGGTGTATTTGTAAGGATAAATGGAATAACCTGATATTAATACAAGATTTATATAATTTGGAACATTGTTTGTAGTTTGTTTTATGGTCTAAAATGAACATAATTGTATCCAACCTCAAATCGATCTTGGAGAAAATTGTCACTCCTCATAAGTGATTGAAGAGTTCATCTATATGAGATAGTGCAGACTGGTTCTTAACTATATAATGGTTCATCTAGTAATAATACATGCACAAGCTGATGGTACCATCTTTCTTATTAGTGGAAAAAACATTTTAACCCCTTGGTGAGGTTTTAGGTCATATAAAATCCTTTTACTCTAAGTCTTTTAACTATTTCTTGAGCTCAAAGAGCTCTATGGGTTCCATCCAATAAAGAGGAATGGACAGTAGTTCGACTCCTGGAACTATATTGATGGTTAATTCCACCTCTCACTTAGGATTTAATCTATAGAATTATTCCAAGAAGATGTACCTAAAACAGTTCACTACAAGGGTTATTACATACATCGTGTTCCCTAATCTCTCATAAAAAGACTTTCCATCTAGGATGTCACTCCATCTAACCCACGAGGCTTGGTTCCAACTTGACTTCCTTATACATCCCATTAAACCTTATTTATATAGTTACTACCCTCAAGTGATGTAAAATGACACCCTCCTATGATATTAATGAATGTGGGAATGGAATGAAACCAACCAGTCCATCCTAAGAGTTAAATTATATTTTTTCATCCTAAGGAAAAAAATCCATAAGAAGTGATATCCTCCAAAATCTAGTGGGAAATCCTTATTTTAGAATTTAATCTCTTATCATGCTCCCAAATGAGTATCTAAGTTCATATCACAAAAAAAATATTCTATATTTAGGCCCATACTTTCCATAATTTCTACAGATATAAAAGAGTGTGAAGCACCCATGTCAAACAAGGTAGAATCTATTGTAGAGGTTACTATGATAGTACCTAAAACATTAAAAGGACTTGAAATCAGATCCTTATGGATAGGTTGTACTTAATAGATGTTTAATGATTCATGACCTTTAGATGAAACCTTAATACCATGAGAAGAACTTCTTTATGAGCGTTGAAACTTTAAAGTTTTGATACCTCATCCACAACCACCTCCTCAGACTAATTTGGTAGTAGTAGACCAACTCCCTACCTGACATTGAACTAATAATCATGTACCTAAATGTGGTGTTGGTATAGATCCCTTTTCACTGGGCACTGGAGGGGAGGTTCGGGAAAATGTTTTAGGTGACACATCCTTCCACAAGCTCATTACTTAGTTGGGTTGCTCACACACAAGGTATTTTTATGCCCTAGATTCAAACATTGATGGAATAATATGTAAATATTGGTAGGTGTTATCTGTTTGATGCCACCCCCATGCTCAGGATCGAATCAGAACTTCCTATCACTCAAAGAACCAATTCCATGCCTCAAAAATGAACAACCCTGAGACACACTGTTAGCTTCCACTAGGTTGTTATTAGGGATGGGGGTTGAATTCACTCTATCAAAAATAGTGGTCGAATGGAAGACATTCACCTATGATCAAATGGAATACATAATATTATCCGAAAACTATCTCACAGTCACCCAACCATCATCACTCTTTGTTGGTGAAAAAATGATATATCTTGGTAAAATAATATAAATATTCCATCAAAAAAATAGTTCCATACCAAATATTCTTAAACACTATAGTATGTTAATATCTCAACATATAAGTAATGAATTAATAATTGAAGGATTTTTTGAATTCATCCTAGACCATACCCTGAAAATAGTCAATCTAAGAGATGATATCATGCCACCTCTTAGCAAAGTCATTAATAATATTGGTGGTGAGCTTGACCCTCCACTATGGTGGTCTCTCTAAGTGATCTGAGATTGATAACATGGCCTCTATCCATGACTCAACAACTTTAGTACCACCATCAAATAACCATTTCATTTAGAAGTTTAGATTTATTTATGTTCATACTTATTTATGTGTATAAATATATCACAGTTTAGTTAGATGCATCAACATTCCCAATTTATAATGGTCCATACTCTTTATAAATTGCAATTGGTATGTCATGTAACTGTGACCTAGACTATACATCCGATATCAGGATGTAATAGGTCATGTATAATGATTTTATTTAATGAACTTCCATTCCCAATTTATATAAGTAAATGATTCATAAATTACAATTGGCATTAAATAAATAAAATCAACTAATTCTAAGACCATAGAACCAATGGTTCATGGATCAAACATGGTATATTTGGTTAATTAAGGTTATATCATCAATCTATACAGGATATCACTATTTATATTGATGCAAACACTTTAATTAATCTAATTATGTTATCTATTCAAGTTACATTAGCACATTTCCACTTATAATAATCATAGAACACATAAAAATTATAGGCAATACAATAAATTCACAAAGTAATATAAATATGAGATGACATTATTAATGTCATTGGAAACCTCAAGTGCATATAATGATACATGATATAATACCTCATTTCAGCACCAAGCCATGTGAAAAAAATCCATAATAACAATATCATAAATAATAACAACACAAAACCTATGTGTCACCCAATAGTGTAACCATTACAATTGTAATAAGGACAACCAAAATAACAATAAACCATACCAGGTAATTTGGGTTTCTCATGTACATGAGTGAGTTTCTCCCATACACAATATCATAACCAAATTATGATACCATCTAAGCCTCTTGTCTAATACCCAAAAAGTAATTAAAAAGAAAAAAAATAAAAGTTTAATATTAATTTATTGCATCCTTACCCAGAAGACACTAGGAAGTGACCCCGAAAGATAGGCTGCATTACCTCAAGCACATCACTCCATACACCAGAAGCATCTAAATAGCAATGAGGGTTGGTGATGGTATGGTAGGGATACTATACCCTCATGATTAGAGTATTCCATAGTGGTAAATAATAATTGTAAGTAGTGGAAACAATAATAAATAACCATCATTAGAATAATAATCAATCATTTGATAAAATAAATAGGCATAAACTAAATCGATATTAGATACAAAAATGGTGATCATTCTATAATTTTTTTATAAAAATAGTAGTACACATAAAATAGGGGGAAAGTTATATATAATATTTTAAAAAAAGTCAAAAAGGACCAAAATATACCTCCACTAGAATCACAAGAATATGCTCAGTTGTCTACTTTTTTACTCCATCCTAGTACTGAAAATAAAATATCAAAAGCTAGACGATTCCCTAGGTCTACACATTCTTCCATGTAGTCTGTTCAGGTACCATAGGTATCCCAAATAGGGTGTGAGAGATACTCAATAGGCCCCCACCATTGGTGTCTAGTAAAATCTATATGGTGTATATGAAATTAGTAGTGTGCATGAAGAATAATGTAATAATAATTTTGAAATATAATGTGTTATAATCTAGTTTCTAAAGGAAACCGGGTGGAAACAACCTACTTCAGTCCAATCTAGATGATCTATAAACAAGTAACTTATGTATACATATATATGGTCTATAAATGTAATGACATTAATATCCATATATATTGATGTATCTACTATCCATGGCCTAAGGAATATCTCAGGAATCCATGGGTAGTATTATGATTCTCATAAAAGGTCAAGGGACACCATGACTACCTATCATGAGTATATGGGTTACCTTTCTATTATTATCATAGGTATATGGGATTCCTTTCGTAATTATCATAAGTATATGGGACTCCATACCCTATTATCACAAGTGTATGGGATTCCATTCCTGTGTGTCATAATTATTTTATAAATCATGCTTGAGTATCACAAGTATATGGGATTACATGTCCAAGTATCACAATAATATAGGACACCATGACATATTATCAGAATTATATGGTACTCCATGCTTGAGTATGAAAAGTTTAAATACTACTAGTCAAGATTTAACATAAACCAAGTCTTGGATTATATTTTTTTATTATTCAATTTAATTATGGGGAATAACCCTAACCATTGGGAAATAATGAGAAGGGGTCTTACCATAGTCTTTCCATTTGATTACCACAATTCATTTAATCAAGTGATAAACAACACCACTTATAATTTGGTGTAGTTATATAAATAATTAATAATAAAAGGAAATTACATGTGCACACCTCACAGGTGTCTCTGGTTGATGTGGGGAATCTCAAACCATAAACATATGTTCATAGGGAATTTTAAATGTGGACAACAATTTGAAATAAGGAATGTATTAATTTTGAGGCAACACATGGAAAGTAAAACATGGGGTATGATGGCGTATGATATAAAACAACAAATATTTAGGGGGAAAAGGTTACTAAATAACCTACCTTATGCATGTAGTATATTCCTTATGTAGTATTATCCCTTGAATCAATCTAGAATGAGTGAAATTGAAATAATATCAGAAATCCCTAAAAATAGGAAAAATGTGCTCCCACCAAAATAGTAAAAAATGTAGAGATAAAAACTAATAAAGAGAGGAAGTGGAATTTAGAGCTTATAATTATTATTCCAACATAACTAATAACAAAATAAACAAATCTAGGATTAAAAATAACTGGGAGGAACTTGATTAGAAATGGAGGCTCTCTCTCATGTGGGTCATTCCAGATAATAGAATGGTGTTCTTTCAAATTATTGGTTCTATCGGATTGTAAAAAATAGAGCCAGGGAATTTACATGGTGTTTAAAAATTATACACTATGTAATTCTATGGTTTTTCCCTCCAGGGAAATGAAAATATACATCGTGAAAAGGGTCTTTCTAGACCAATACATGTCATGTATTTGATACACATGAAGTACTTAAATACACATCATGTATTTAGCATGCATCAAGTATCCATACCCCTTAAATATTTTCCCTCAAAAACTAAATGAACTATCCTAAAGGAATGTTTATGTGGTCTAATCCAAAAGATAATACTCTATGAGGGTTTGAACAAATTTAAAATAATTCAAACCTTAGTAAAAAACTAAGACATTATAGGATCGGTTATGAGAATTTCAATTTTGTATGGTGAAATGTTTATAAATAAGGACCAAGGGGTCATGCTATGGTGAGGTGTCTTCCAGTTTTTTTATTCTATGTTTAGAATGGTTTCTTAGGAATTTAAAACTTGAAACATCCTTGGGGATTCCTCAATTTTCAATCATGTGAGTAGTTAGAGGCTAATCACTTCTTCCCAACCTATTTTCCTTTTTTAAACATCCATGACCCTTATTATTAAAGGTATTTTCCTTCATCATTTAAGATATGATTGTATTATTCTTATTAAGTTCATTTCCTCCCATTCTATCCCCTTATTTTAGTGTCTTCAAACTAAAACATGGTAATGATTCCACTGTGGAACGGTGAAATAATCTCAATATTAAGGGACTGTTGATGTATCTTGGATAAAAGGGATCCTTGTTGAATGTTTATATTAGGTTTCAGTTGATTTTAATGAGGTGATTTACTACTTTAGTAGTTATGGATTTCTATCAATTTGGGTGAAATTGATGGATAATGGTAAATGAGAAATTTGGAATTTTTTGTTAGAGGTATGGGTGGATACCGGGGGTGGTGTGAACTCCTTTCCAAAATTTTTATTCCACAAAAGATATTTTAGTTGGTAATAATTTAATTATTCCATATGTATTTATTTTGGGCAATAATTTTGGTTTATTTTATACTTTAATTATAATTATTTTTTAATAATTTAAAATGTATTTTGATGGACCTAGATCCCCATGTTGGATATCAAAGTCTTTTCAATCATGGATGAGCTTAGGAAATGGTGTTTGAGAATTCATAAATTGGAATAACTCCAATTGATGTAGGTGGTCCCTAAACATATCCATAAGGTTTATGATTTATTCTATATATCTTGTGATATGTGTTCAATACACCTGTGAGTGATCAAAATTGAATTAAAAATTAATTTCCCTCTTTAAATTACCATGAGTATAACATAAGAATCATATGACATAATATATCCTTAGGAACTAGATTTCTACCTCAGTCACTAATGGTTTAGTGTTAAACTATAAATTTATGTTATTTAATGTAAATACCCTAAATTGGTATGAATAAATAAATAAAATATAGTGTACCTTTTGATAGGTGACTTGGTTCCCTCTAGCTAGGGCAGGCTTATGGATTGGGAGTGGTTAGACTAGGGGTAGGCCATGTGAAATCTTTAGTTACAATAGAGCCTCGTAGAAATGTTATTATTTAGTGGGGTGAGTGTTCCACCACCAATAATATGGGTGTATGTTATAGTTGGGATATCACAAGGATTTATGTACAGGATTAGTGTGAGGGGACTAGCCAAAATAATTTTGGGACTTATGTGGATCTTTTGCTACTCAGTTTTTTATTTATATATAATTTCTAGTGTGAACAATTGGTTCGTGGTGCTAGTAAGTCTATATTGAGGAAAGTGGAATCCGTGAGTTCTGGGATTTAACCAACCATAGTGTTTCGGAATGTGGTAAAGGAACCTATGTGGAGTCTCTTCACTATGGTGTGACCTACGAGATAGTAGTGGGTTCTTCAGAATTGTGTTGATTTTGTAGAGTAGTAGTACATGAGTGATAACAGGGTTCTATCCTAGTATGAGTATGATGATGATTATTGGTTGTAATCATGTGAGGATAACCACAAAGATTTTTACTGGGTTTGTGTGTGTGAACAACCCTGGTAACAATGTTGCATGTTGCGTATTATACAGAAGGAAATATGTAACACCCCGAGCTTCCATGATACGCTTCTCATTCAATAATGCAATAGCTTGCATTGTACGCAACTTCGAGTTCTAACACACCGCAACTAATCAAAGTAGCCATTATGAATAGTAATAACCACTTTTTAAATTTATATAAATTTTATATTTCAAAATGGATTTCATTTTTGTATTCGTAATATCGAAATTATCCTAAGTTGAATTTTCTGTAACTTTCTGAGAACTTCCAATTTTTTATGAATAGTGAAAAAAATACTTAAAACAACTTTTTTAATCAAAATAATTTATTGTGATAAATTATACTATTTAGTGGTTTTAAAGTATAATTAGAATATATTTTTACCATTTTATCCAATGGTGGTCATTAGAATTAATTTAACATTGAAATTGGACATAAACAATTGCCAATCTTTTGATATAAATTGTTTCTTAAAAACACGCTATTTGTTGTGACAGCGGGAATTAATTATAAAATTAATTAATGAAACTTATATGCTTGGAATTTTTTAAAATAGAAATCATTTTTGAATTCGAAATATCAATTATAGATTAGGGTGAAATTTTGGCATTGTTCTGAAAAACTTCAATTTTTGATGAATAGTGAAACCACTAAGTGGTAGTTAAAAAACTGATTTTTCATTTAAATGAAATATTACCACTTTTGTGGTTTGATTTTCAAAAATCCGACATACATGGTTGTCATTAAGAAGTAAAATATGGTTCAATGAGATTAAAATAATTTTATGGTGAATAGTAACTTTTAAGTTCTTAATCGCGATTAGAAGTAATTAGTGTAGTTTAAGGTAAAAATAATGTTTTAATAATATGAGATGAGCTTCAAACATGTCCTACCCTCATTGTATGTGCCATGGCCGACCAAGAAAATCCATGGGTCAACTTGGGGACCCCATGGAGCCACTTTAGTTGGAAAATGACATAAATACCATTTATTTAATGTTAAAGTAAAAAATGACACAAACATGAAATGTTTTACTAAAACAATTTTTACATGGGGTTATAAAAGTAATATTTTTGACTATAAATAGTCATTGTAAATCTAAATAGATTTCCTACGTCATATTATTTTGTTTATAATTTTTAGACATTAAATAAATTAAATTATTTATGACATCATTATGATGCAGCGATGACCTCATTATTTAACGATTTTAATAAAATGAAAAGATAATGTACAATCCAAGGCTTACACTTGTCCAAAGACTATTTTATGGGTATATTTCTAACCCTTATCACCTTAGACACGAATTATATAAGTTTGGGACCTTTAGAATCCGAAAATCATTGTATAATAATGTAAAACTTTCTTACTTTCCAAGAGTGCCCCTCCTCTCCTCTTATAAAAGGCCCCCACCTCTACCATATCATTCACACTTTCAAGCCATTGGGATCGGCCACCCTCTGCCCAAATACTCTCCCAACTTCCCCCTATTACTCCTAGAAGCCTCACTTTGGTCAGAACTCTTCCCAAGGAAGCCTTTGGATCAAATCAAAAAGAGTTACCCGATTTTGAGGTAATGTCTTTTCTAATGTTGTTTTGTTTTATTTTTATTCTCCAACCCCCTAAACTCTTTTTATTCATTTATTTTGTAAAAACACCAGTATCCTCAATATACTAGGATGTTGTTATAAGAAGTATTCGAGCTACACTTACACACACCTACATCTAATGGTTAAAGAATATACGGTTTCTGTGGATGGCGAATTTCTGCCTCACAAAACGATGATTGTTCAACACTCATATAACACCTTCAAAGGTGGCCATTAATATGTCACTATATTTATATATGATATATAATATGTTTATGTTTTACTTATGCTTCTTTATTTCTCATTTATTGCATACTTTATGATTTCCATTATGGGTAAACACGATAATTTCATTTTAGGAAGTGCGGACTACCGCCCCCTCAAAGTGATTTGAATCGTTAATGCCATATGTGGGATGTATAAAGGATAGAGTAAATGGTATTATACACTATATTATACTGGAATTATATTATACATTTATATCATTATGATTTCATTCCATTAAATACGAAATAGAAATGAAAGTAGCGTTCATGCGTACGTACGGCTTACCGTCTCCATGAACGGTGCATTTCATTTCTTACCTCTAAATGTTACGTAATATTATGAATAAATGTATATACTGGATATATATGATATATATGATATCTAAATCATGAATATAATTCTGTATATAATGGATATTTCACCACATGAACAACTTGTAATTATAATAAGTTTATTGGTGACATTAGTACCAAAGATCGACAAAACGACCGTTATTAACTTAAATAATTACATAACGTTAATAAAATTGTAATAAGTGATATTAAAAGGATAATGAAATTGAAAATGGTTCTTAATAAGGTAGATATTAACTCTAGTTTATTATTCAGGAGTTTAAAGGACGGTTGAGTCAAGTCGGACACGAGGTAAGGGAACTTCTTAACCCAATTTCCATTATTTGGGTTAATCTCCTACTTTCAAATTATGTCATGATTTTATTATGTCATATCTTGTATTTTTACTTTCTTTATGTGTACTTATAGTGAATACACATAATAGATCTATTTTATTTAAAAAAAATTATCTTGGTAAGTACATCGTCTCAATCTCCTTTCATTAAGGCATATTTGGTTTTATACACAACTTTCTTTTATACGGTGTATAAACCCCTTTGACTTTTACATTTATTCAAAAGGAATCTTTTTTATACGAAGCGTTTTACAAAAAGACAAAAAGGAAATGTTTTTCTTTCCGTACTTATGCGGCGACAACGACTTCTCCGCCGCCGTGACCATTATTTGAGTTTTGGCTTCCTCTATAAGCCATCACTTTTTTTAATGAAAAATAAATACAAAGTTTTAACTTTCTTTTATTTTGGTATTGAAAATGGTTTTGAAAGCGTTTTTATTATATCAATGTGTTGTATTGATATCTTGTGATTGAAATGTGGAAATGTTATGTTTCCTTTATGCATGTTTTATGTGATACAATTATGTTATGGTTTATGATATGTTTAAAGCTATTCATATGAGGAATGCATTGGACTTAATAAGTGATGGGTGGAGCCCGCTATAGCTCCTCGATGCATCGGCAGGTCTCATGAGACAAACTAGTGTCTCGGAACGAGGCCTTGACAAAATATTATTCGTGGTCTTGGCACGAGGCCTTGGCTACGTGGTTATGATAGTCTGGCATTATGAATTCCATCATTATGAAAGTGGTTATTGATATTGCATGGGATTATTAGATTAGTAGAATATCCATGTGAGTAAGTAAATGGAATTATTTAATTTTATTTTTTCCATATTATGCTAAAGTTCAAGTTTAAAAAGGCTTTTGTTTTAGTTATACATTGCCTTAAATGTTAATGATTATTTATGAAAGCTTCCGCTATATTGTTATCCTTACTGAGCATCTGAGCTCACCCCTTTCAATGTTTTAATATTTTCCAGGATGTGAAGATGTATTTTATGAATGACCTGCAGGGATAGTCTGAAGAGGATATGAGTGTGGACTATGAAGACTTTGTTATTAGTTTTTCACTTTATAATCTAATGTAACATTTATGAATGTATCTAGTGTTTCCAAGGCTACTAAACTAATCGGTATTTCGAGACTTGATCTTTTGTGATCATGCCAATGTTACGAAGTAATGCACCGACTCTGGGTAGCTGGGGTCGGGGCATTACAAAATACTCCTCATGATAATATATGTTGGGTATTCTATGGTGAGATCCATTCCCCCCCCCCCCCAATTTTAAATGATGATATTATGTGGTGGGAATCATTCCCACTTATTATATATGATGGGTATTCCATGTTGGCTGGCATTCCCTGTGATGTTATATGATGGAATTTTAGGGTGGATTTCATTCTAGCAATGTCACGGGCCATGTCACTATGAATAATAAAAAAAATAGTGGGACTACATGACCTTTGGATAATCTCCTCATACACCATAGGATCCCGACAAGCAACGGAGGTATAATATGGTACTATAAGGTGAATACACCCCCAATATCATAGTTCACAACAATAAATAGACAAGTATTAACTCATAAAAAACTAAAATAAAAAAACATATAAATAGTACATGGTACATTAAAATGGAAAACATGATATACCTTGAATAGTCGTTCTCATCATACAAGACTTTCCACCTACTAGGTCGATCATAGACATAAGAATAATAAAATAATTAAATTAATAAAAATAAATAATATAGAGGCACCAATAAAACTTTGACTCTCACCTCACCTCAATCACCACACTCTAAGATTTAAATCCCAATGATTAAACATAGGCCTCATCCCAACCAATACCTACAACCAAGTGACTTTCCACTTAGGTAATCGTGTACAATGGTGGCCCAAGCTGTGTGTGATCACAAATCACAGCATGGCACCACCAACACATTATGATACATACCATCAATAATGTGATATGTTCATGTGACATTATCTGAATAAATGACTAATAAAATAAGAAATAAACAAAAAATAAATCACTATTGATTCTCGAGTTTGTGACCTCGATCAGCCATACCTGCTTCGATCAGTCCCAATGAGTCTCTAAGCATGTCGTGATGGTCGTTCCAACCATAATAATGACTTGGGGATCTTTCACCATAATATCAAGTGATAATAGACCATGGTCTAAACCTACCCCAGTATACAATGGTTCCCAAAATATTAGACCTAATAGTACAAGAGACTCGACCATGTTAGCCAAAGACCCCACAAGTCCCAGCAGCTAGCACATGGAAAGACATATCCTTTGATCGAAACCAATATAAAATCAATCAAAATACAAGGAATCCCCCACCAGTAGTATCACATACCTCCATACTATGTATGTATTCTTTAGTATCACATATATCTCTATTATGGTAGTTTTATTTAGTATCATATACCTCTCAACTAAGGAATATTTTAATTTATGAATAAATACCTCACCAATATTATTTTATTTATTTATCTAAAACCCCATGATAGAGTATATGATAACAATTATAATTGTGTATAAATACAAATCATAGGTAAAATTGACCATCGACCTAAACTATCATAGATCCCATAGTTAAAATATCAAGAGCATGGTCCAACTCGCCACATCCAAATAGGCTAAAAACATCAATTAGGGTTCTAAAGTGAAACCTATTATCATTACTGCACATACCCATGTATACACACTATCACTAGGGGAAATATATCATTTGGGAACCCATTGTGGTTCCCTACGTCACCAAAAAAGGGGGAACCTCACATGGAATCGTCAATCTTGGTTAAGTATTGGGACATCACCATTATCTTGGAGGGACTCACAATCCGTGAATGTCATAACTATAACACAATCTCATATGTCACATAGAGTATTCCTCATTAAAAACATTCAAGGAAGATGTATCATGACCCATCTAAAAGCCTAAGTTCATACTAGTCTATTATTCTTATCTAACCCATGTTTATCCTACCTATGGTTTATCCACAATGGATAAATGTACCTCAAGTGTCATCACTAGACCCACTAGGGCCTCTCATCTCAATCCATATTAGATACCCTCTTTAAGGTATCCAAGGATTTATAAGTAGGTACGCCAAGTTATAAATATTCAAATTTAACCTAGTAGAACCACCCAATGTAGTTGAAGGGTCAATGGAGAACATTTTTATCATGGGCTTGGTCATTAGTGGTCAAGTCCTATAAGCCAGTGCACAAGGGCCAATGAGACCTCGGTACTTGTTCAGTTCATTTAAGGCTTGAAAATTAAATTAAACATACAATATAAATTAAAAAAAATCAATTAACTAAATAAATTAGGCCAACTCCTTTAATGGAATGGATTTACATCAAATGCATCATAAATAACATTTATTGAGTCATGGGTAAAGTACCAGGACCACCTACCTCATTCAAAGACTTCACATTTAATTATGTAAGTCGAAAGGATTTCCTAGGATTTTCAAGCATCGCTCAAGGTCTACCCCAAGATCATCTCATCACCCGAGCTCTTTCCTCTTGCCAGCCAACCAAAAAAATTTATTATAAAATTTAATATAAATTAAAAATTATAATCTAAACTAGAAATATTTTTCATAAACTCATCAGATACCATATACACACTAACATCAAGTCCAAAAGAATGTGTGAGATCTAAAAAACAATCCTAGTATAATCTTTATCCAAATATCTAATATATACCATCATTTTCACCATTAAATTAATTCAATTTTAGAAAAAACCATAGAAAAAACAATTTGTGGAGTACTATTATCAAATCAAAAAAATAAGTAGGTGGATGTCATTACAAAACATCGTCTTCCCATAATGAGTGAAATACCCATCATAGTCAACTGATTCCACCATGTTCTAGTGGAATTATCACCAAATTCCAATCCAATGACAAGAAGAAAATAGTAGTGAATGAAAAGGATGTAAAAAGAATTAATAAATAAAAATGTACCTTACATTCACCAAGAAACTAAATCAAAATTCATCCCCTATGAAGGGGGTCTAAAGAGTGAAAAAGGTGGGATATGGATCATCCAAACAACTTCCCTAATGAACTCCATCTTCTTTAAATCGAGGGTGGATTGACCACCAAGTGAAAGTTTTTTCCCTTGTTAAAAAAATATCCGAATTTCCCCAAGGTTTTCCAATGAGCCCAAGAGAGTTATAGGGATACTTTTTAGGCCATGGGTGAGTTAGTGGCCTCTGACCCATTGGTTGGTGGTTGTAAGCTATTTCCCTAGCCACCATGGCCTTTTCCAAGTGCTCCCAGAATACTCATCCAATCATTCAAGATTTATTCCATGAGAAAAAAACCTATTTTAAGATTTATAAGATCCCAAAACACCCATCTAACCATTGATTCAAAATCTGACTCTCCCATTAGATGAGAATTCAAATTTCTATTAAAATTATAGACTCAAATGGAAAAGGGGAATTAAAAAATCCCCACTATAACACTTTTTCTCTTTGATAAATCTAATTGGTAATCCATCTACACAAATAAATATATTATGGTCATTAATTTTCTACTAAATGTTTCTGTTCCATCCATGGATCCACAATATTCTTCTAAAGTGAAACTTTAAATTCATGTTTCTGAAGTCACAAAAACTATACTAACACTCATAATTCATCACCAAAACACTTGGATTATGCATACATGATCCCTTCCACCCTGACACATGATAATTTTATTATATAATTAATCATCAAATTCATGGTGATCCTCTCCATTGGACTTAGCTTTGGATGGCCAATTCCTAGCCATGGGGTCTTCCCACAAATGGAATTGACTACCAAAACCCATTATCAATGGAAAAATGATATGATATGCCTGGTTCCAAACAAAACATACCCATATACACATAATAACACTACTCAAATGAAAATTACCAATATTGATTCTAATTCACAGTGTGAATTCATGATTGAATCATAAATCACTTGAAAAATATCATTATTCTCTATTGTACCATGATCATCGATGAATCTTCAGTTTGATATTGTTCAAACTATCTAAAACTATCTTAAGACCAAATATAACACTTATAATCCAGCTAATGTAATATCCTAATTATACTTGGCTTTCAACAAGGAATGAGGATGAATTTGGATCTATTAACTCCCCATATTCAAAAATTCTATAACAACCATCCAATGACTGGTTTCATGTACCCAATATCCCACTAGCATGATGTTTGTACCACAATAACTAGTTTTTTTCTACCCACTATAAGAGTGTCCTTATTGTCACACCACAATATCATATTCCTAGTCATCATAGTCCACATTATGTTTGTTACAAAACATAAGGATCATAAGTGGTGACCTTGCTCAAACTAGAGCACTAACATGAAACATGAAATCATTTCTACTCTCATATAAAAGAAACATCATCTAAGAATCCACCAAAAATTATCATGAATTAGGGTTAGAAACTAAAACATCCATAAGTTCACTCCCCACCATATATAATTATTTATAGAACTCCTTAGGTATAACCTCAATAGGTTCCAACATAAATTCTTACATGTCACTCCTACTGAGATATTCTCATGCATCACACCACTCATGATGTCACCCCTCAAACAAGGGATATCTCAAATTCTTATTTAAAACCTTGATCATCCATTCCTAAAAGTGTTTCATCCAAATCATTGGTCTTCGACCCACTCATAGCCACCCATGGACATAAAGTTCATATAAACAATTGGTGTATGATCCCATACCACCTAATATAATCCCCCACCACATGTTTCCTTGAGTCATGCATAATAGTTCATAGGATCATGAACCAAAACTACTAAAAATTCCCCTACCACATGTCATTTCCATCAAAACAAAATCAACCTCAGCACTCCTCAAAATCAGAAATCATACCATACCAATGTATATCAAAAGACTTCCTACCACCCTACATCATTCCTAGATCACAACCTTTTACCCACACTCTGTCTACCCTATATCAACCAATATAGGATCACCATCAACCTTTCCATTGAAAACCACATCAAGAATCAATAGGGTCAGGAATCAAAATAATACATCCCTTGCTAACTATCCTTGATACCAATGTGTAAACACTCACGATGCTTCAAATATTAAAATCATAAGTCATCCTATGTGCATTTTCTCAAAATCCTTAGGCTAAAATAATATTTAGTGTATATATCTCAAATGAAACATCTACCCATGCCTTTATCACATATGAAAGAATCTAACCATACTTACTTCCTCTTAGATAGTCATTATATTGGGATAACCCTTCTCTTGGGTTACCCTAAACCATTAAAATATTTTGACTCAAAATTATCCTAATACATGAATAATATTCATTAGGTCCTCCCACCTAACCTGTAAACTAAATATCATAAATGTTCACAACTCATAGGATTTCTTACGCACTCCCTCTAGAATATCCCTTGGAATCTCATTTTCATAATACCCACTCTAGGGTTCCATATCCATATACATCCCACGAATCACATGTTAAGATCTCCAACCCACTCCTAGGTCGACCACCCTCTCCATGTGGGAGCTCATCTGACTACTCCCTCAAGGATTTGGTCACATCACACATCTATACACATACAATTGCGATCACCCTATAATCACTTGTATCTAGTGAATCACTGTCACACAATTTGTTTATGTAGAATTCTATTTGAAGTTATATTGGAAAATACAAAATATGTTGTTACTAACAATTTAAATAAAAAACTTTCCTTCTGGATCAGATCAATCATCATGGTACTTGGTGCCTCATTCAGTCTACTAAAGTTCACTATAACTCTATCTCCATTATTAAAAATCTCACTATATATCCACATGTCCTACCATCATAAGAAAACATATACATGTCAGTCCAACTGGGTAAAATTCCACCCAGATCTTATATAGGAAAACATCGTAGGGTTTTTTTAAACTTTAAATAGTTTATCCTAAATTTTACATGATATAATCATATATAGATAGGAAAACATGTTATGAAGATATTACATTCCTAATCATGATGCATGAGATACCTCTTACCACTATGGACAAGATCAAAGTAAAAAGTAAATCATTAACCTTAAACATCACATGTGTAACATGAAGTGAAAATAATATAACTATAATATCACAATAAATAAATCTATTCCCTGGAAACCTATATTTCCCATTAGAAATTATGTTCATGATTTATTAACCCAAGGTACGTCACAAGATCCATCACATTCCAATATTTGATGTCAAACATACCTGAACAATTTAAAATAAACCTATGATACCACTTTGTGATGTATTTCCCAAACACAGTATGAATAGTTACCAAATTGATAGTGCTATATGATACTATAGAGGCTTTTAATTAGTAGTGATGTTCTAAGGTGGTATTGTGAAATGACTATACCCCTGTATGAGTGTGTGAAACAAAATATAAATAAAAAATCATCAACTAAAACAAAACTAAAATAATTGGAATCATATAAAATAGATTTTATATATCAAAATGAAAATTAAGATACAACTCAAATAGTCATGCTCATCATAAAAGACTCACCACCCACTAGGGTGATCACAAATAATGGAATAATAAAATAAATAACAGAAGAGAAATAAATACAACTGATGGTATACTAAAACTCTGATTCTCACCTCAGCCTAGTATCTATACTTTGAGATATCCTACTAAATGATAAAACTAGGTCCTTATCCAAACATGTACCTACAACTAAGTATTAGTCTGCTCAGGTAACCCATTGTAATTATTGACAAAGTAGGTGTGACTAAAAAACACTGTAAGGGACTAAAAATGTGGTATCATACATACAAGTAATAAATTTATATCTACATGTGTCATTATATGTGTTGTACCTCTCGTACCCCTCGTGGTTTAATTTTCATGATCACAATCACTCTCTTATTTATCTAATCTTGTTTTTAGTGTTCTTGTTGATAGGAAAAAGGTTGCCAAGGAATTGGGACAAGAAGGCCCAAAAGTGGACTGAAAATCAGTCCACCGGCCCACCGGTGGAAGACCACCGGCCAGCCGATGGAGGCCTGGACAGAAGGCATCCCTCTGTCCAGACCACCGGCCAACCGGTGTCCCACCACCGGCCAGCCAGTGGAACCCAGACAAATAGTGTCAGCCACTGCCTCAGCACCGGCCAACCGGTGGCCTCCTCACCGGCCAGCCGGTGGTGCCTGAGCCCGAGCCCTCTCCCTTTTTCAAAGCACCGGCCAACCGGTGGCCAAGCACCGGTCAGCCGGTGGAGCCAGTCAAACTAGTCGTTGGGCTTTGACCAGACTTTCCCACTTGACCCCCAACGGCTCCGAAGGCCTCTCCAACGGCTCCGAAGCCCCCCCAAAGGTCATTTGAGGGTTCCCCCTCTATAAATAAAGGACTAGGAAGCCCCGGTAACGTACGGAAGCGCACGGGAACATTTTTGATCATTTGGCGAACCTCCGGCGCATTCCTCCGAGGAACCCCCAATTGCTCCAACACATTTCCACATCCAAGGAGCACCACCATAGAAGCTTGGGAGCGCTCTTCATCAACTCCAATCAATTCTTTGGCGCCCAAGGCTTCTCCCATTATGGTTTTTATTGTTTTATCATTTTGAGCATCAATTTGGGTTTGTGCATACAAACCCCCATCTCTTTCTCTCATCCTCTCTTTTGGGTTTTCACACCACCTTCAAGGTGTGAAGAGGTTAGTCAAGCCTTCCCTTTTAAAAGGCTTGAGTCATAGGTGAGCTAGCCTTCACCTATAAGAAGGCTAGTGGGTTCTTGCTCAACCATTGAAAGCAAGTGGGTTCTTGCATAACCATTAAAAGCAAGCTGTAATAGGTTCTAGACTAACCTTAAAGTCTAGTGGGTTTCTTGCTAAAACCATTAAAAAGCAAGCGGTGGTAAATCTCTCAACGGTAGAGTTGGGAGAGGAGACGTAGGCTTTTGTTTAATCCGAACTCCGTTATCAATTTTGTGTCTTGCCTATTTTATTTCCGCTGCACCTTTAACTTTGATTTTAAATTTTTAATTATTTTTTAAAAGGAAATTCACCCCCCCTCTTTCCATCACTTCTCCGCCCAACAATTGGTATCAGAGGTAAAATTTGAGTAATACCATCACCGGTTTCAAATTCAATATCCATTGTGATGGCTTCAACCTCTTTCTCCCCCGAAGGCTATTCTTTGGGTCATGCTCCATTTTTTGATGGAACCGACTATACCTATTGGAAAACCCGCATGACCACTTTTCTTAGAATTATTGGCTATCCTATTTATAGAATTGTCATGCATGGTTACTCTCTCTCTTCTCCCGATGAATCCAAATGGTCCCAAGCCGATATTAAAAATTTCGAGCTTGATGGCAAAGCCATGAATGCTCTTCATTGTGGCCTTGATCGTAATGAATTCAATCGAGTTTCCACATGCACCTCATCCCATGAAATCTGGAAACTTTTGGAGGTTACCCATGAGGGGACCAACAAAGTCAAGGATACTCGATTGGATATGTACCGTCAAGATTTTGAATCTTTTACCATGCATCCATCTGAAAATATAACTGAAATGTTTACTTGTTTTACTGACGTTTGCAATGGAAGAAAATCTCATGGAGATGATGTTTCTGCAGAAACGATGGTCAAGAAGATCCTTTGGATCCTACCAAGCTCATGGGCACCAAAAGTCACGGCAATCCAAGAAGCAAAAGACATCAAGAACATGCCGGTCGAAGAACTCATTGGATCCCTCATGACCTATGAGATCACCATGAGGAGGCAAGCTGAAAAGGAAGGCAAACCGATCAAAGTTCCAAAGAACATCGCCTTAAAAGTTCAACAAGAAGAAAGCTCCTCCTCCTCATCGTCTTCCTCTTCAAGCGGCGATTCAGAAATGGAGAATCTTGCCCGCAAGATGCACAAATTCATGAAGAATCACAAAAAGAAGAAATCCTGCAAGGCTCAACCCAACGAAAAATCCAAGCCCGAGGTAACATGTTACGGGTGTGGCAAGAAAGGCCATTACAAGCCCAATTGCCCACTCAACAAGAAAAAGGCCAAGCAAAAGGAAAAGAAAAAGGCTTTCAAGTCCTCATGGAGTGATAGCTCCACATCCTCCTCCTCCTCCTCCTCCTCAAGTGACAATGGAAAAAAATGCCTAATGTCATTTCATGAGGTAACCTCTTCCGACTCCTCATCCTCTAGTTCTTCAAATTCTTTCAATCATTTATCTTATGAGGATCTCCAACATGCTATAGATCAATTGGAGGAAGGTTTTCATGAACTTTCTTCCAAATTTATTGCTTTAAAAAAGAATTTCAAAAAACTTTCTTCCGAAAAGGAACAACTTCTCAATGAAAAGGAGGAGTTGTCCCTCAAGATCCAAAACCTTCCCGATGTTGATTCTATGGAATCAACAATCAAGGATTTAAGGGAATCCCTAGCTAAGTTCACCCAAGGTGAAAAAAATTTGACCAAATTACTTGGTTCCCAATGCATATCTAGAACCACCCAAGGGCTTGGCTATTCCAAGCAAGCTTCCTCTTCCCATGCTCCAAATATTTTTGTAAGGGGGAGCTCCCAATATAAATTTTGCAATTATTGTAAAAAACCCGGGCACTTAACCTATGAGTGCAATTGCAAAAATGCCCGGTATGGAAGGCCCAAACCTATTTTCTTTAATGATAAATTTTATAGTAGAAGACCCGCCACAAGACAAGTTTGGATTGAAAAATCCCTTTTAGCGAGTCTCTCCGGGCCAAAATTTGTCTCGGTTTCAAAAACCACTCCCCGGTGATTTATTGTTTTTATTTAGGGGGAGTTAGGATCGTTTAAGTCTTTTTGCATTATTATTTCAAAATCTTCAATTCAAAAATCTTTCATTCAAAAATTTTCAATTCAAAACTTTCAATTCAAATTTCAAAAATTTCAATTGGTTTAAAATCTCTATCTCGTTTTTTAACGTTTCCCTCAATCAAGTTCTATGCCCCGTGCTATTTTGATAATCACAAAGGGGGAGAAATTCTTGGTTGATTGGGGGATAAATATTTCTCTCATGCTTTACTTTACTTTGCCTTATCCTTTAAAGCATGCCTTTCATTTCAGTATTTTACATTGCTTGTTTTGGTGATTGTGATCATCAAAATAGGGGGAGATTGTTGTACCTCTCGTACCCCTCGTGGTTTAATTTTCATGATCACAATCACTCTCTTATTTATATAATCTTGTTTTTAGTGTTCTTGTTGATAGGCAAAAGGTTGCCAAGGAATTGGGCCAAGAAGGACCAAAAGTGGACTGAAAATCAGTCCACCGGCCAACCGGTGGAAGACCACCGGCCAGCCGATGGAGGCCTGGATAGAAGGCATCCCTCTGTCCAGACCACCGGCCAAACGGTGTCCCACCACCGGCTAGCCGGTGGAACCCAGACAAATAGTGTCAGCCACTACCTCAGCACCGGCCAACCGGTGGCCTCCTCACTGGCCAGCCGGTGGTGCCTGAGCCCGAGCCCTCTCCCTTTTTCAAAGCACCGGCCAACCGGTGGCCAAGCACCGGTCAGCCGGTGGAGCCAGTCAAACTAACCGTTGGGCTTTGACCAGACTTGCCCACTTGACCCCCAACGGCTCTGAAGGCCTCTCCAACGGCTCCGAAGCCCCCCAAAGGCCATTTGAGGGTTCCCCCTCTATAAATAAAGGACTAGGAAGCCCCGGTAACGTACAGAAGCCCACGGGAACATTTTTGATCATTTGGCGAACCTTCGGCGCATTCCTCCAAGGAACCCCCAATTGCTCCATCACATTTCCACATCCAAGGAGCACCACCATAGAAGCTTGAGAGCACTCTTCATCAACTCCAATCAATTCTTTGGCACCCAAGGCTTCTCCCATTACGGTTTTTATTGTTTTATCATTTTGTGCATCAATTTGGGTTTGTGCCTACAAACCCCCATCTATTTCTCTCATCCTCTCTTTTGAGTTTTCACACCACCTTCGAGGTGTGAAGAGGTTAGTCAAGCCTTACCTTTTAAAAGGCTTGAGTCATAGGTGAGCTAGCCTTCACCTGTAAGAAGGCTAGTGGGTTCTTTCTCAACCATTGAAAGCAAGTGGGTTCTTGCATAACCATTAAAAGAAAGCTGTAATAGGTTCTAGACTAACCTTAAAGTCTAGTGGGTTTCTTGCTAAAACCATTAAAAAGCAAGCAGTAGTAAATCTCTCAACGGTTGAGTTGGGAGCGGAGACGTAGGCTTTGGTTTAATCCGAACTCTGTTATCAATTTTGTGTCTTGCCTATTTTATTTCCGCTGCACCTTTAACTTTGATTTTAAATTGTTAATTATTTTTTAAAAGGCAATTCACCCCCCTCTTGCCATCACTTCTCCGCCCAACAATATGAATAAATTAATACTGAAATAATACATAAATAAAATAAACCACTTTAATTTGTAAGTCCACAACCCCGATCGAACATGCCTTCTTTTTCCAGTGTAAGAGTATCTCTAAGCATGTCATTATAACTATGCCAACCATAATAATGACTAAGGGTGTCTTTCACCTGAGCATATAGTGATAATGAGCTAGAGATAAACCCACCCTAGTATAAATTTTTTCTTAGAAGCTAATCCCCGGTAGTGAAGGAGACTCAACCATGTCCACTAAAGACCCCACAATCCATGAAAACTGGAACATGGTAGAACCTATCTGCTTCCCATAAAAAATATAAAAATATATCAAAATCCATTTTATCCTCACTAGTAGTAACAAATACCTGCATACTAGTTGTTTTTTCTTTAGTATGAAAGTCATCCCAACTAGGGGAGTTTCCTTTGGTATCACATACCTCCCTACTTGTAGAGTTTTCTATTTAAAAAATATGATGGCCCGAGTAATTTTATTCATGAGTCAAAACAAAACCACCGTGAGGGTGTATGCGATCACAAGTATCGTTGTGTATAAATACACATCACATACATGGGTTTCCATCTCCCTATCTCATCATCAAACCCATGGTCGAAGTCTTAGTACCATGACCCAACTCACTATAGCTAAATTTCTCCCCAAACATCAATCAAGTGTCAAATTTGACACCCATGATTATCATTAATCATAACCATGGACACGCTATCACTAGGGGAAATATATCACAAGGACACCCACTAAGGTCCCCTAGGTTACCAAAAAAAATTGGGGTGCCATGCTAGGAATCCATGATCTTGGTTAATTCTTAGGTCATCACCTGGCTAATGGAGGACATCAAGCTCATTGACGATTCATAACTATAACATAGTCTCACAGGCCACATGGGGTTTTCTGCATTAAAAACATCCAATTAATATTTATCATGTCTCATCTAAAATCCCATAGTCATCCTAGGTTAGTCTTCTTTTCCAACCCATGTTTATTCTTCCAATGGTCAATCCACTATGGATGAATGTACCTCAAGGGTCCTCACTTGGCCCACTAAGGCCAACCATATCATCACATATCACACCCCTCTATTTGGGAGGTATCCATAGATTTCAAGAAAATTTCACCAGTTCATGACCATTTTAATTTAAGCTAGGAACACACCTTAAGGTTTTCCAAGGGTAAAGTGAGTCTATTTGAATCATGGTCTCAACTATCGGCAGTCAATCTATACAAGTCATTATATAAGGGACAATGTGTCCTTAGCATTTATTCGGTTCATTTAATGCATGATATTTAAATTTAACATTTAATACAAATTGAACAATTACATTAATTAATAAAAGGAGGATAATTCCTTCAATGGAATTACTTTACATCACATACATCATAAATAATAAGCATTAAGCCATAGGATGGGTACTAGGAACACCTACCTCATTTAAAACAATATCATTTAATTCTACAAGTTGGTAGACTTTCCTAGGCTCACCAAGTTACTCTTAGGGTCCTCCCAAATATAAGATCATCACCTAAGAACTTTACACTTTCCAAAAAACCCAAAACAATTAATTATAACATTTAATATTAATTAACCATTTTAATTTAAACTATGAATATTCTCTAGAAACTCACCAGAAACCATTATTACATCATAACTAAGTCTAAAAGAATGTAAAAGTTCTGTGATGTACCACCATAAAAATATAAGGACAAATCCATAACATACACCACAATTTAAATAATTAAATTAATTGAATTTTGAATAAAACTCTTCAAAAAAATACATGGTGTGAAATACCTTTATTGTATCAATAAATGATGGAAGGAGGACATCATTATCATAGTATCACTTCCCTGTTAGAGAAATAATTCCATCATAATCATACAATTATACCTTGATCTAGTGTAATTAGTATCAAATACCTATCCTAAAAAAAGAATATAGCAGTGAATGTAGAAGATATAGAAATCATGAAGAACTAGAATCATGCCTTGGATTCACCCAAAAACAACAATAACACTCATCCCCTTTTAATTAGGTCAATGTAGATAAAAAAGGGGATAGGGATCGTCCTAATATCCTCCCCTATAACCTCCTTCAACATTAAAATGAGGTGGTTTTGACCATAAATTGAGCCCCCCCTAAGAAAAATAAACTATCAACCCCACGAGCCGACCAGTGATCCAAGGGATACCATCTTGTTAGTGGCTATATGTTGCAGCCTCAGCCACCCCAGCATTCTCTAAGTTCTTATCAAACCCAAATCTTATCCTCCAAGATCCATTATATTACTAAAACCCATCTTTTAGGATATTCAATATTCCAAAACTCTTCTCCAAACATGGATTCAAAATTTGCCCTTCCAATCAAATAAAAATTCAAATTCCCTTTAAAATTCAGGAACTAAATGGGAAAGGGGAATTATAATTCCATATAATGATATATGATGCATATTCCAAGGTTTCAATCATTCTCCTAGATGTTATATAATGGTATTTTTAGGTGGAAACTATTCCCCCAAAATTTTTTAATGGTTATTACAAGGTGGGTCTAATTCTCCCCTGATGTTATATGATAGTATTGTGGGGTGGGAATCATTCACCTCGATATTATGTGATGGGAATTATATGGTTGGTTTCATCCCCCCCCCAATATTATATTATGGTATGTGGGTTGGGTTCTATTCCCCCTAAAAATTATTAAAAATGATGGTTCACGGGGTTTGTGTCATTCCCTCCAATGATTTTTATATATTGATGGATTTATTAGTGGGTTACATTGTGAACCATCATTCTAATATGTGACATGACTAGATACATCAAACACTGGGAAAATAAAGTTTGGTCAATCTTAGGTGTCTCCTTAGGACCCAAGGATTTAAGGTTATTTTTTTATTTTGTTTTAGCTATTTTATTGTTATTCTAATAACATCACATATTACAAGATATATATATATATATTTGTTATATTAGAGAAACAATTGTTGGTGGCATAATGAGTAATAATCAACCCCTACCTAGGTCTTCCTAGAACATTGGTGCCTGAGAAGGCATCATGATTGCAGTTATATGTAAAGAAGGGGCCCAATATTGGTTGATTAAGCTGGATAGATTAGAGAGAGTTGGGAGATGGCACCAGATCAAGACTCAGGACCAGGTTGTGGATTTTTCTTATTTTTTATATTTTGGTCCATGTTGTATATGATCTTCCCATGAGATATATTTTTGATTCATTCTTGAATCATGTAAAAATTTGGACAGTTATTTTCATTATAGAATTTGTTATGTTATTTCATTATCGCTTGATTTGGTTGTGTTGTATCTCTTATTCTATTAGATATTTTTGTGATAACTAGTTGTATACTATTTCAACTATTTTTTAATACTATAATATAAGGGTATATTATCCCTATGATATTACCTTAGGCCCTTGTTGTTAGTCGATAGCCTCTATAATATGAGAAGGCATGTCTGGGGTCACTTGGTTCTCTTGTCCTATTACAGTATAGTGAACTGAGTCAGGAAGATACATCAAGGAAAGCTATAATACAAACCAAATGGCCTCTATCAACAATTTGTTTTAATTACATAAGAAATAAAATACAAAATATAAATCTAACTTAATTAATGGACTATTAATACACAAAGAAACCTTGGTGGATGGGTTTAATAATTAATCTAACTCATTATCTACCCAAATCCCCAGATTTTGAACAAATAAATCATAACCTAACCCCAACATGAAAACATGTAAACCCTATAATAATTTATAATAAAATTTTATAGAATAAAAATTATATAATATGATAAGAAAACAAACCCCTTAGGATCCCTTTAGATAATATGAGGGAAAACCCTAATATTTTAAGTGACTTCACCAAGTCATGTTAAAATCAAAATATCAAATCCCAAACTAAGGAAAGTGAAATCAAAGAAGAATATCATTTAGATAGATATTAGGGGGGGAATAAATAACTTGGATTTAGAATAAAGAGACTTCCATGGGATATGAGGATGGGGAAGAGGTGATTAAAAGGGTGCCAAGGAAAACCTACCAATCCATTGGAGGAATTTGATCTTGAATGAAGGGAATAGTGGAAATAAATGGTGGAGTAAAAATAAAAAAAATCAAAAATAATAAAAGAAAATAGTCTAGGTCCTACCAAGTACCAAGATAAGGAACACTGTGTAGAGACTCGTAGCTTGACGTACATGGTCATTACATTACTTTTTCGGAATACCTAATACATAACAAAAACAGACACACAAGGACCTTAATAGTTTAGTGTCTTTGGAAACTCAGAATATAAACATCTAATCATGTTGAAAGATCTTCAACATCTCCCATAAAGATCTTCTCCTTTTTGTTTCCTTACCTAAAACATTTATTTATTTCCTGGGAAAAAATAAAACATAAAAAGGGTGAGCTCAAATGCTCAGTAAGGGAAAACATATAGAACAAAAAACAATCCATAAACCTTTGAAAGCAAAAACTTGAACATGAAATCTAAACATTAAAACCTTGAGAAAAGACATAAATCTTGGAAGTACATAAGGAATATATCATAAAGGAACATCAATCATGATAAAATAGCATGGGAATAAAACATGTAATTTTGGAAACCATTCAACACTTGTTATGATTTCCATAGTAGCCAAGGCATTGCTGCGAAGACCATCTTAGTGGAAAAAGTTCCATTCTGAATTGAGTTCACTCCTCGTTTCATTCCTGTAACACTGAACCAGATAAACTTACCGTTCCATCCTTGTCTATCTCATGAGATATAAATCATTACCTAATGCATTGGAGGGAGATATAGGTCCCACCCGTCTCATAATGAAACCATTCTTATGTGTTCCACAAAATCATAAATCATACATCACAGCATAACCCATGTAATAAAAATGGGAATCTTAAACATCATGCCATCATAACATAATCCATATAAGATAAAAGGACATCATAAAACTAATTCCATTATAACATAATCAAATCAATGTAAAAATAGGGATAGAAATAGATCCTTGTATTATCTTATATGGAAAATAATTTTGATAAAACACTTGAACTCCATTCTTGAGGAAAATATCCTTTCTACTTCAAAAACATTTTTTCTTTCTTAACATGTCATACAATTTTAAACTAAGAGAAGTTGATTAAAAATAAACATGAAAACTTGTAAAGGAAGATTCTTGGAAATAATGTTTTAAAAATCAATTCATGCCGTATAAGTTAAAAAAACATTCTTCTCTTACTTTTGTCGGAAAAGTCAAAAAGTACCTTATATGGTAACCAAATGAAAGATTCCATCCATACAATGTAGAAAAAAGTAAATAAATGGTAAAAATGACTTTAAACATTCATGTAAGAATAGTAATGATTTTATTAAAACATTTATAGATAACATGGTCGTGGATGATAAACGTAACCCCAGTAAATACTTACGTATAAGCAATCTCGAATAAAAAAATGAGATAGAAAATTTATCCCTTACCTTATGTCTGATATGCTTTGTATGTATCTGAACCTCCTGTATAATGATTTAAATAATGTCATTGACTTATTAAAGAATCATATTCATTGTTATTATATCATATATGGTTCACTTATGACTTTATATTACCCATTATGTTTTTAAATTCCATGTTAAAGAGCATTTTGGGTAAAATTGTTTCATTTATCGTATGTGTTTCGACTTGTCGTTCATGATATTATTACTTATATCCTGATTAAAATAATTCCAGAATGTAAAACATGATTTATATATAATATATATTCATCATATAAATTTATATTATAGATCGATAAAAGGAATGAAATACACCGTTCATGGAGGCGGTAGGCCTTATATACACATGAACGATGTTTTTGTTTCCTTATTGAATTGAATAAAATTAAGTAGATGACATACATATATATACACATAAATCAAGTATCATTATTATTTTATATATTTCATGATTACTTATTATATATACTTTATATTCATTCATTAATGGTTAACATGGAGAATGAATCTCATCGCATCGTGGAGACGGTAGTCCGTACGTACGCACGAGCGATGATATCATTCCCATGATCATGGAATTGCATTTAAGTGTATGTATAATATTTCAGAATCAATATCACTTTGAAATAATCATATATAATTATTTATTTACACCATTATACCCATCCAATTAAGGTGGTGGTCGAAAACAGATTACACCAGGGCGTGGAGACGGTATTCCGTACATACGCACGCGCTGTGATTTCATTTTTCGTAGAATGGTTAGAAGGTGAAATGGGGTTGTTTAATATTTATAATAACATATCAGTATATTATTGATAATAATGTTATTACTTTATAATGAAACAACTAAAGAAGAAGAAGTTTAAGAATAAATAATCTTGAAAGAATCGATAGAAGAAATTACCTCTTCTTCGACGCACCTCCTTTAAACTTCTTCATAGGGCACTAGGGTTGGTCTTTTGAGAAGACCAGTACCTATATAAGGTTTATAGGAAAGTGGGGAAGGGAAATGGGCAGATTTTTTCCGAGCTTCAAGGCTCAAAATGGTGTGAGGAAGAGAGGAAGGAGGTTCCCTTTTATAAGGGAGGAGAGGGGCACCTTTGGAATAACTAAAAATATTATTTTATTATAAAGTCATATTCGGTTTTTAATAGCTCTAAATTGAGTTATTTGGAAGATAAGGTGGGTATGGGTCGAAATCCTCTCATCCAATAGAATTTAGAAAAGTTTAGGTTTCTATTTTAACCTTATCATTTAGATTTAACTTTAAGTTAAATAATTTTTCTTTTTTCGTGTCTTCTTGTTTTCTTACAAGATAAGGTTAATAAACTTACTATAACAAGCCAAAAGAACCCCAAGTTGGTTATTATTAATATATATAACCCTATCTAAGTCATTTGGCTGAACATTAGATTTTTAGTAATAAAATAACGATTAATAATATAATATTTGTTTTAAAAACTATTTTATGTCAATTTTGAAACTATTTAGTAATTGATTTTTGTGAAAATCATAAAAGAATGATTACTTCGAAAAAATTTAACTAAATAAATAATTACATGTAATATTAACCTATAAAATTATTATAATTCATAAAAAGTCTCAAATTACATTTATTTGGGTATTTATAACATCAATTATGTCAATATTTTATTAATAATATAATTACTGCATCATCATTGTGTTATAAATAAATTAAATTATTTAATGTATAAAAATTAAAAATAAAACACGATAATGTATGAAATCTTTTTATCTTTCTAATGAATATTTATAGTCGAATTTATCTTATGTATAACCCTATATTAAAAATGATTTAGTTATTAAACTTTGATTTTAACTATTTTAACCCTTCTTTAAATAAATTAATAATAAATGTACTAATATAATCCAAGTGGACCTAAATGGTCATATTTTATTCCTAAGGTTGTTTTTGGTCGAATTAAACTTATCCAATAGAATTAGGACATGTGTTAGAGTAATAATAATATCATTTTTACCCTTAATTACCCTATTTACTTTTAACCGTGGTAAAAAAAGTAAAAAGTTACTATTCACCAAAAATTATTTTCATCTCATTGAACAAAATTTTAGTCCTTGATATTAACTGTGTCACTTAGATTTTTGAAATTCCACTCACTGGAGCGGTAAAATTATTTTTTATGTGAATTTGCAAATTCTCCTAGGGGGTAGGTAAAAGACGATGAAAAGTTCAATAAATTTTTTTATATATCTAAAATTATTATAAAATGCCTCCAATGAATTTCATTGAACTTATATAGGTATTATGTATAAATTTTTACCTAAAATAAATTTAAATAAAATAAATAATTATTTAAATAAAAAGTCAGTTTTTAAAAAGTAACCGAGTGTTTTCACTATTCATCAAAAATTCAAAGTTTTCAGAAAAATACCAAAATTTCACCATAGGCTAATTTTGATATTCTGAATCCAAAAATGAAGTCCATTTTGAAGGATAAAATTTATAAAATTTCAAAAAGTGGGTATTACTATTCATAACGGCTAGTTCATAATAATATTATAATAATATCTCGTTTAGTGAAACTCAGTATTGTGTAATACACATGCTATCGAGGAAGGTCGCAATTGCGGGTAATATAAGCCATGTTAGAGTTGCGTGTAGTGAAAGACTCCTTTGTTGTTTTGTATAATAGAATCAAACCATATTTCATTTATAAATTGAATATATATATATACATACACTCAATGTTGCGTATAACATAATCAAAACTTATTTCATTTATACATTAAACAAAATCTATACTTAATATTGCATAAAATAATTTCCACAAAACGAACATGAAATTGTGTGTAACATGAGCCAAGAATAGTGTTGCGTATTTTGCAAGCTAATACGGTGTTGCGTATAGCGCAAGATAATCTTGGTGTAGCGTACAACAAAAGACACCAAAGAAATTGAAAAGATTAATTCTCATAAAATCTAGGGTTGTTACATTCTACCCCACTTAAAATGAATTTCGCCCTCGAAATTCGTTGGGATTATAAATGGTTTTCTACTTGAAAGTTTCTTTAATAGAAACCCACATCGTAAAAAGGAATACCAAAACTTATCTTTAAAAACTAAATGTAATGGTTACCCAGATTAACTAATCACTGGGCTTCCATGTAAGAGAACATATGTGAAAATATGGATATGGAAGAGAAATCTAACCATCATATTCTGATGGAGAGTGGTAGAGAACATGGCTATGAAAAAGCCAACAATCACAAAACCATAAATATGTGATGATCTAGGTACCATCTGATTCATCGGATATAAGGGCACTAGGACAACATTTTTGGTTTTCAATTTCATTTTCCTAAAGTTGAAAAATTTTGAATTAGAAGAAATACTTTCTTGATTTTGGTACAATCTCACTGTTTTTCGTGCTTTGAACAATTTCCACTTCATCTCTTAAAGAAATGAAGTTGAATTAGTTATTCGTGAAGTGTTACCAGATCATGTGATAGAATTATGGGTCATTCCATCTATTTAAAACAAAAGGTTATCAAAAGTTATCAAATATACATAAGTCCATTTATGGTGAGGTTAGTCATATACGATTCCAAAAATGAACTTATACTTCATATATCATACCTATTTATAAAATAAAACTAGTTTTTACTAACCAGGGACTTCCTATAGGACAATGGTAGGGGATAAAGGTCAGTCGCACTTCGGTTGTGGGTTCGATTCCCACAGCCGTGTCCGACGCGATGGGATGTCACCCATCCTGCCTGTTGTCCTTTTTCTAAAACTACATTACTATAAAATCCCATCAATAATATAGAAAAAAGTTCTATCCGTAAACAATACTAACTTATGTCCAATATAATCTATTCCAATATTTAGGCTTATATAAAATACTTCAGTCCAAGCTCATAGTATAAAGAAAATTATTACTTGAAATGTCATATAAAAATCACGTGAATGCCATCATTTATCCACCATATATCATAAGATATATCTTGTTGGTCAAAGTACAAACATGTGAATACCTTTAATCATGTATTCTCTTGAATAATGAATACCCATTGAACCTAAGTGAAAACATGAATGTTGTTAAATTTTAACACTTTCCACATACCAAAATCCCAAAAATTATATCTACTCAAACCGTAATACACTTAGTCCTTATATCAGTCATGAGCTCATGAATACAATCAAACATCTCATTATCTTCTTATCCCTTCATTATGCGCATATCATCTACTTTCCAAAAATATATGAATAACCTTTCATGGTTACCGGTACCATTCAACATATACATTCAAATACTTTAGGAAAACCAATAGTGTAACAATCCTTAGATGATTCTTTATTCCATAGTACCATTAACTATACGACATAACTCTTGATAAACATACAATCATTCCACTACCTTTTTAAACAACTGACTGAGCTTCAACACTTCTTTCATCTTATATATCATTTGTAGTCTCCTCATCATCATCCACATAAATACTACCCATATGACCATGTTGATTCTCTTCATGAGATTTTCCCTTAGGGAATTGGTTTGCATAATGCCCGTACATTCCACATTTAAAACATTTAACCGTTGTTGATATCTTATAAATACCATTATCCTTGTCCATGGTGTTAACTAAACCTTTTCCTTTGCAATTACAGGCTTTGTGTCCTTCTTTTCCACACCCAAAGCATCTTCCAGTTCCTTTGAAACATTCTCCCTGATGCCTCTTCCCACATGATTTACATGAGGGGAATTGAACTTTCTTTCCTCTATGATCATCATGAAACTCCATCTTTCACTTATTAGCTGAGTCAGGAAACATACCAAAGTTGAGATTGTTGATCATATTATGAGATTGTTGATTAGACATAATAACTATATGTGGACCTCCAGATCCAATTTCATTTGGTTTCATATGAAGAATATCATTCCATTGTCCATCATATCCTCCATTATCGTGAATCTTCCTATTTCCAGCCATTTTCTAAAACCCAAAAAGAATAGTGTGAGAGGAAAAAATAATGCTAGGAAAAACAATATAATAAAGGGGGAGTACCTTCAATATCTAACATCTTAGGTTTAATTATAAGATCGTTGCCGTAACTCTAGGACTATGACCTATACTTATACTTAACCTTAGGGACATCCCTAGACATACCTTAGAAATATCTCTAGGGATCTCACTAAAGATCTCGCATCCTAGTTTCCAAAGGTTAACTAAACCTCCCTCTGATACCAAATGTAGAGACCCATAGCTTGATGTACATGGTCATTACATTACTTTTGCGGAATACTTAATACATAACAAAAATAGACACACATGAACCGTAATAGTTTAGTGTCTTTGGAAACTCAGAATATAAACATCTAATCATGTTGAAAGATCTTTAACATCTCCCATAACGATCTTCCCCTTTTTGTTTCCTTACCTAAAACCTTTATTTACTTCCTGGGAAAAAATAAAATATAAAAAGGTTGAGATCAAATTCTCAGTAAGGGAAAACATAGAGAACATAAAACAATCCATAAACATTTGAAAGCAAAAACTTGAACATGAAATATAAACATTAAAACCTTGAGCAAAGACATAAATCTTGGAAGTACATAAGGCATATATCATAAAGGAAGATCAATCACTATAAAATAGTATGGGAATAAAACATGTAATTGTGGAAACCATTTAGCACTTGTTATGATTTCCATAGTAGCCAATGCATTGCTTCCAAGACCATCTTAGTGGAAAAAGTTCCTTTCTGAATCAAGTTCACTCCTCATTTAGGTCCTGTAACACTGAACTATATTAACTTACCGTTCCATCCATGTCTATCTCATGAGATATAAATCATTACCCAATGAATTGTAGGGATATATATGTCCCACCCATCTCATAATTAAACCATTCTTATGTGTGCCACAAAATCATAAATCATACATCATATCATAACCCATGTAATAATAATGGGAATCTTAAACATCATGCCATCATAACATAATCCATATAAGATAAAAGGACATCATAAAAATATTTCCATCATAACATAATCAAATCAATGTAAAAATAGGGATAGAAACAGATCCCTATATTATCTTAGATGGAAAATAATTTTGATAAAACACTTGAACTCCATTCTTGAGGAAAATATCCTTTCTACTTCAAAAACATTTTTCCTTTCTTAACATGTCATACAATTTTAAAATAAAATTAATTGATTAAAAATAAACTTGAAAACTTGTAAAGGAAGCTTCTTGGATATAATGTTTTAAAAATCCATTCATGTCGTATAAGTTAAAAAAAACATTCTTCTCGTACTTTTGTCGGAAAAGTCAAAAAGTACCTTATATGGTAACCAAAGGAAAGATTACATCCATATAATGTGGTAAAAAGTCAGTAAAGGGTAAAAATGACTTTAAACATTCATGGAATAATAGTAAACATTTTATGAAAACATTTTTAGAAAACATGGTCATGGATGATAGACGTAACCCCAGTAAATACTTACATATAAGCAATCTCGGATAAAAAAATGAGATTGAAAATGTATCCCTTACCTTATGTCTGATATGATTCGTATGTATCATAACCTCCTATATAATGATTTAAATAATGTAATTGACTTATTAAAGAATCATATTCATTGTTATGATATCATATATGGTTCACTTATGACTTTATATTACCTGTTCTTTTTTTTAAATTCCATGTTAAAGAGCATTTTGGGTAAAACCGTTTCATTTATCGTATGTGTTTCGACTTGTCCACTACTGGAAACATGATCTTTACCAACACTTCTATACCAATGGTTTGTAAAAACCGTTGGTATAGCTACCATTTCCCAACGGTTCACTAAAACCGTTGGGAAAGGGCCTCAAAAACACACCCTTTACCAACGGTTTTGGTGAACCGTTGGGAAAGAGTGACCTTTCCCAACAGTTCACCAAAACCGTTGTGAAAGGGTGTGTTTTTGAGGCCCTTTCCCAACGGTTTTGGTGAACCGTTGGGAAAGGGTGTGTTTTGAGCCCCTTTCCCAACGGTTTTGGTGAACCGTTGGGAAAGGTCACTCTTTCCCAACAGTTCACCAAAACCGTTGGGAAAAGCATCAAAAAAATCCAACATTCGGCCAACTAAAATACACCCAACCAGAACCTATCCCAACGGTTTTGAAAACCGTTGGGATAGGTTCTTTAATTTTTTTCCAGATCCACTAACCGAGAACATTATATTAATAAAAATTTTAAATAATTATGATAATACATATATATATTTATGAAATTATGTTTACAAAAGTGATGTTAGCTTAGTGGTTAAGTCGTTCGATTATAAACAATGGGTCCTGGGATCAAATCCCAGCGGATGTTTTATTTTTGGAATTTATATACCAATGGTTCCATTACCGTTGGTATAGATTTCATATTACCTATACCAACGGTTTCCAAAACCGTTGGTATAGGTCTATACCAATGGTTTTTGGAAAACCGTTGGTATAGACCTATCCCAATGGATTACTTGGCTACAGTTCTCCAAATCGTTGGTATAGGCTATACCAACGGTTTGGAGGCCTATACCAACGGTTCCAAACCGTTGGTAAAGGTTAGTTTTCCAGTAGTGGTCATTCTTGATATTATTTCTTATATCCTGATTTACGTAATTCCAGAATGTAAAACATGATTTATATATAATATATATTCATCATATACATATATATTATAGATCGATAAAAGGAATGAAATACACCGTTCATGGAGACGGTAGGCCGTACGTGCGCATGAATGCTGTTTTCGTTTCCTTATTTAATTGAATGAAATTAAGTATAAGACATACATATATATACAAATAAATCCAGTATCATTATTATGTCATATATTTCATGTTTACTTATTATATATAGTTTATAATCATTCATGAATGGTTAACATGGAGAATGAATCTCATCGCGTCGTGGAGACGGTAGTCCGTACGTACGCACGGGCGATGATATCAATCCCATGATTGTGAAATTGCATTGAAGTGTATGTATAACATTTCAGAATCATATCACTTTTAAATAATCATATATAGTTATTTATTTAAACCATTATACCCATCCATGTAAGGTGGTGGTCGAAAACATATTACACCACGGCGTGGAGACGGTATTCCGTACGTACGCACGCGCGGTGATTTCATTTTCTGTAGGATGGATAGAAGGTGAAATGGGGTTGTTTCATATTTATAATAACATATCCTTATATTATTGATACTAATGTTATTACTTTATAATTTAACAACTAAAGAAGAATAAGTTGAAGAAGAAATAAGCTTGAAAGAATCGGTAGAGGAAATTACCTCTTCTTCGACGCACCTCCTATAAACTTTTTCTTAGGGCACTAGGGTTGGTCTTTTGAGAAGAACAGTACCTCTATAAGGTTTCAAGGAAAGTGGGTAAGTTAAATGGGCAGAGTTTTGCTGACCATCAAGGCTCAAAATGGTGTTAGGAAGAGAGAGAGGAGGGTCCCTTTTATAAGGAAGGAGAGGGGCACCTTTGGAATAACTAAAAATATTATTTTATTATAAAGTCATATTCGGTTTTTAATAGCTCCAAATTGAGTTATTTCGAAGCTAATGTGGGGATGGGTCTAAATACTCTCATCCAATATAATTTAGAAAATTTTAGGTTTCTATTTTAACCTTATCATTTAGATTTAACTTTAAGTTAAATAATTTTTCTTTTACCGTGTCTTCTTGTTTTCTTACACTATAAGGTCAATAAACTTACTATAACAAGACAAACGAACCCCAAGTTGTTTATTATTAATATATATAACCTTATCTAAGTCATTTTTCTGAACCTTATATTTTTAGGAATAAAATAACAATTAATAATATAATATTTGTTTTAAAATCTTTTTATGTCAATTTTGACACTATTTGGTAATTGATTTTTGTGAAACTCATAAAAGAATGATTAGTTCAAAAAAAGATAACTAAATAAATAATAACATGTAATATTGACCTATAAATTTAGTTTAATTCATAAAAAGTCTCAAATTACATTTATGTGGGTATTTATGACGTCAATTATGTCAATATTTCATTAGTAAGATAATTACTGCATCATCATTGTGTTATAAATAATTTAATGTCCAAAAATTATAAGTAAGACACCATAATGTAGGAAAGATTTTTAGTTTTCTAATGAATATTTATAGTCGAATTTATCTTATGTATAATCCTATATTAAAAATGATTTAGTTATTAAACTTTGATTTTAACTATTTTAACCCTTCTTTAAATAAATTAATAATAAATGTCCTAATCTAATCCAAGTGGGCCTAAATGGTCGTATTTTATTCCTATGGTTTTTTTGGTCAAATTACACTTATCCAATAGAATTAGGACATGTGTTAGGGTAATAATATTAATATTTTTACCCTTAATTACCCTATTTACTTTTAACCGTGGTAAAAAAAAGTAAAAAGTTACTATTCACAAAAATTGTTTTCATCTCATTGAACCACATTTTAGTCCTTGATATTTACCGTGTCTCTTTTATTTTCGAAATTCCACTCACAAAAGCGGTAAAATTATGTTTTATTGGAATTTTCAAATTCTCCTAGGAGGTAGGTAAAAGACGGTGAAAAGTTCAATTAAATTTTTATATATATCTAAAATTATTATAAAATGCCTCCAATTAATTTCATTGAACTTATATAGGTATTATTTATCAATTTTGACCTAAAATAAATTTAAATAAAATAAATAATTATTTAAATAAAAAGTCGGTTTTTAAATACTAACCCAGTGTTTTCACTATTCATCAAAAATTGAATGTTTTTAGAAAAATACCAAAATTTCACCCTAGGATAATTTTGATATTGCCAATCCAAAAATGAAGTCCATTTTGAATGATAAAATTTATAAAATTTAAAAAAGTGGGTATTACTATTCATAACGGCTAGTTCATAATAATATTATAATAATATCTCGTTTAGTGAAACTCGGTATTACGTACTACACACGCTATCGAGGAAGGTCGTGATTGCGTGTAATATAAGCCAAGTTAGGGTTGCGTGTAGTGAAAGACTCCTTTGTTGTTTCATATAACAGAATCAAACCATATTTCATTTATACATTGAATATATATATATATACACTCAATGTTGTGTATAACATAATCAAAACTTATTTCATTTATACATTAAACAAAATCTATACTTAATATTGCATAAAATAATTTCCACAAAACGAACTTGAAATTGTGTGTAACATGAGCCAAGAATAGTGTTGAGTATATTGCAATCTAATATGGTGTTGCGTATAGCGCAAGATAATCTTGGTGTAGCGTACAACAAAATACATCAAAGAAATTAAAAAGAATAATTCTCATAAAATCTCGGGTTGTTACATTCTACCCCCCTTAAAATGAATTTTTCCCTCGAAATTCATTGGGGTTATAAATGGTTTTCAACTTGAAAGTTTCTTTAATAGAAATCCACATCCTAAAAAGGAATACCAAAACTTATCTTTAAAAACTAAACGTAATGGTTACCCAAATTAACGAATCACTGTGTTTCCACGTAGGAGAACATAAGTGAAAATATGGATATGGAAGAGAAATCTAACCATCTTGTTCTGATGGAGAATGGTAGAGAACATGGCTATAAAAAATCCAATAATCACAAAACCATAAATTTTTTATGATCTAGGGTGCCATCTTATTCATCGGATATAAGGGCACTAGGACAACATTTATGGTTTTCAATATCATTTCCCTAAAGTTGAAAAATTTTGAATTAGAAGAAATATTTGCTTGATTTTGGTACAATCTCACTGTTATTCGTGCTTTGAATAATTTACACTTCATCTCTTAAAGAAATGAAGTTGAATTTGTTATTCATGAAGTGTTAGCAGATCATGTGATAGAATGATGGTTCATTCCATCTATTTCAAACAAAAGGTTATAAAATGTTATCAAATATACATAAGTCCAATTATGGTGATTTTAGTCATATACGATTCTGAAAATGAACTTATACTTCATATATCATACCGCTTTGTAGAATAAAACTAGTTTCTACTAACCAGGGACTTCATGTAGGCCAGTGGTAGGCAATAAAGGCCAGTCGCACTTTGGTTGTGGGTTCGATTCCCACAGCCTTGTCCGACGCGATGGGTTGTCGCCCATCCTGCAGGTTGTCCTTTTTCTAAAACTACATTACTATAACATCCCATCAATAATATCGAAAAAAGTTCTATCCTTAAACAATACTAACTTATGTCCAATATAATCAATTCCAATCTTTAGGCTTATCTAAAATACTTCGGTCCAATCTCATAGTATAAAGAAAATGATTACTTGAAATTTCATATAACAATCACATGAATGCCATCATTTATCTCCCATATATCATAAGATATATCTTTTTGGCCAAATTACAAACATGTGAATACCTTAAATCATGTATTCTTTTGAAGAATGAATACCCATTGAACCTTAGTGAAAACATTTATGTTGTTAAATTTTAACAATTTCCACATACCAAAATCCCAAAAATTCTATATACTCAAACCATAATACCACTTTATATCAGTCCTGAGATCATGAATACAATCAAACATCTCATTATCTTCTTATCCCTTCATTATGCGCATATCATCTAATATCCAAAAATATCTGAATAACCTTTCATGGTTACCAGTACCATTCAACATATACTTTCAAATACTTTAGGAAAAACAATAGTGTAACAATCCTTATATGATTCTTTATTCCATAGTACCATTAACTATACAACATAACTCTTGATAAACATACAATCATTCCACTACCTTCTTAAACAACTGACTGAGCTTCAACACTTCTTTCATCTCATATATTATTTGTAGTCTCCTTATCATCATCCACATAAAAACTACCCATATGACCATGTTGATTCTCTTCATGAGATTTTCCCTTAGGGCATTGGTTTGCATAATGCCCGTACATTCCAGATTTAAAACATTTAACCGTTGTTCATGTCTTAGAAATACCATTATCCTTGTCCATGGTGTTAACTAAACCTTTTCATTTTCAATTACTGGATTTGTGTCCTTCTTTTCCACACCCAAAGCATCTTCCAGTTCCTTTGAAACATTCTCCCTGATGCTTCTTCCCACATGATTTACATGAGGGGAATTGAACTTTCTTTCCTCTATGATCATCACGAAACTCCATCTTTCTCTTATTAGCTGAGTCAGGAAACTTACCAAAGTTGAGATTATTGATCATATTATTAGAATGTTGATTATGCATAATAACTATATGTGGACTTCAAGAGCCAATTTCATTTGGTTTCATATGAATAATATCATTCCATTGTCCATCATATCCTCCATTATCGTGAATCTTCCTATTTCCATCCATTTTCTAAAACCCAAAAAGAATAGTTTGAGAGGAAAAAATCATGCTTGAGAAAACAACATAATAAAGGGGGAGTACCTTCAATATCTAACACTTTAGGTGTAATTCTAAGATTGTTACCATAACTCTAGGACTATAACCTATACTTATACTTAACCTTAGGGACATCCCTAGACATACCTTAGAAATATCTCTATGGATCTCCCTAAAGATATCGCATCCTAGTTTCCAAAGGTTAACTAAACCTCCCTCTGATACCAACTGTAGAGACTTGTAGCTTGATGTACATGGTCATTACATTACTTTTGCAGAATAATTAATACATAACAAAAAAAACACACAAGGACCGTAATAGTTTAGTGTCTTTGGAAACTCGGAATATAAACATCTAATCATGTTGAAAGATATTCAACATCTCCCATAATGATCTTCCCCTTTTTGTTTCCTTATCTAAAACCTTTCTTTATTTCCTGGGAAAAAATAAAACATAAAAATGGTGATCTCAAATGCTCAGTAAGGGAAAACATAGATAACATTAAACAATCCATAAACATTTCAAATCAAAAACTTGAACATGAAATCTAAACATTAAAACCTTGAGCAAAGACATAAATCTTGGAAGTACGTAAGGCATATATCATACAGGAACATCAATCATGATAAAATAGAATGGGAATAAAACATGTAATTGTGGAAACTATTCAGCACTTGTTATGATTTCCATAGTAGCAAAGGCATTGCTTCCAAGACCATCTTAGTGGAAAAAGTTCCTTTCTGAATCGAGTTCACTCCTCGTTTCAGTCCTGTAACACTGAACCAGATTAACTTACCGTTCTGGCCATGTCTATCTCATGAGATATAAATCATTACCCAATGCATTGGAGGGAGATATAGGTCCCACCCATCTCATAATGAAACCATTCTTATGTGTGCCACAAAATCATAAATCATACATCATAGCATAACCCATGTAATAAAAATGGGAATCTTAAACATCATGCCATCATAACATAATCCATATAAGATAAAAGGACATCATAAAAATAATTCCATCATAACATAATCAAATCAATGTAAAAATAGGGATAGAAACAGATCCCTATATTATCTTAGATAGAAAATAATTTTGATAAAACACTTGAACTCCATTCTTGAGGAAAATATCCTTTCTACTTAAAAAACATTTTTCCTTTCTTAACATGTCATACAATTTTAAACTAAAAGAAGTTGATTAAAAATAAACTTGAAAACTTGTAAAGGAAGCTTCTTGGAAATAATGTTTTAAAAATCCATTCATGTCGTATAAGTTAAAAAAACATTCTTCTCGTACTTTTGTCAGAAAAGTCAAAAAGTACCTTATTTGGTAACCAAAGGAAAGATTCCATCCATACAATGTGGTAAAAAGTCAATAAAGTGAAAAAATGACTTTAAAAATTCATGTAATAATAGTAAACATTTTATGAAAACATTTTTATTAAACATGGTCATGGATGATAAACATAACCCCAGTAAATACTTACGTATAAGCAATCTCCGATAAAAAAATGAGATTGAAAATTTATCCCTTACCTTATAACTGATATGCTTCGTATGTATTTGAACCTCCTATGTAATGATTTAAATAATGTCATTGACTTATTACATAATCATATTCATTGTTATGATATCATATATGGTTCACTTATGACTTTATATTACCCGTTCTTTTTTTTAAAATTCCATGTTAAAGAGCGTTTTGGGTAAAATCGTATCATTTATCGTATGTGTTTCGACTTTTTGTTCTTGATATTATTACTTATATCCTGATTTAAATAATTCCAGAATGTAAAACATGATTTATATATAATATATATTCATCATATTCATATATATTATAGATTTATAAAAGGAATGAAATACACCATTCATGGAGATGGTAGGTCGTACGTACGCATGAATGTTGTTTTTGTTTCCTTATTGAATTGAATGAAATTAACTAGATGACATAAATATATATACACATAAATCCAGTATCATATATTATGTCATATATTTCATGATTACTTATTGTATATACTTTATAATCATTCATTAATGGTTAACATGGACAATGAATCTCATCACGTCGTGGAGACGATAGTCCGTACGTACGCACGAGCGATGATATCATTCACATGATCGTGGAATTGAATTAAAGTGTATGTATAAAATTTAATAATCAATACCACTTTTAAATAATCATATATAGTTATTTAGTTACACCATTATACCCATCCAAGTAAGGTGGTGGTCGAAAAGAGATTACACCACGACGTGGAGACAGTATTCTGTACGTATGCACGCGCGGTGATTTCGTTTTCCGTAGGATGGAGAGAAGGTGAAATGGGGTTGTTTTATATTTATAATAACATATCAGTATATTAGTGATACTAATATTATTACTTTATAATTAAACAACTTAAGAAGAAGAAGTTGAAGAAGAAAGAAGCTTGAAAGAATCGGTAGAAGAAATTACCTCTTCTTTGACGCACCTCCTTTAAACTTATTCTTAGGGAACTAGGGTTGGCCTTTGGAGAAGACCATTACCTATATAAGTTTTCTAGGGAAGTGGGGATGTGAAATGGGAAGAGGTTGGCCGAGAATCAAGGCTCAAAATGGAGTGAGGAAGAGAGGGAGGAGGTGCCCTTTTATAAGGGAGGAGAGGGGCACCTTTGGAATAACAAAAACTATTATTTTATTATAAAGTCATAATCGGTTTTTAATAGCTCAAAATTGATTTATTTCGAAGATAAGGTGGGGATGGGTCGAAATCCTCTCATACAATAGAATTTATACATGTTTAGGTTTCTATTTTAACCTTATCATTTAGATTTAACTTTAAGTTAAATAATATTTCTTTTACCGTGTCTTCTTGTTTTATTACACTATAAGGTTAATAAACTTACTATAACAAGACAAAAGAACCCCAAGTTGATTATTATTAATATATATAACCTTATATAAGTCATTTGGCCGAACTTTAGATTTTTAGGAATAAAATAACAATTAATAATAAAATATTTTTTAAAAAAAACTTTTTTATGTCAATTTTGACACTATTTGGTAATTGATTTTTGTGAAAATCATAATAGAATGATTAGTTCAAAAAAAGTTTCCTAAATCCATAATAACATGTCATATTAACCTATAAAATTATTTTAATTCATAAAAAGTCTCAAATTACATTTATTTGGGTATTTATAACATCAATTATGTTAATATTTCATTAATAAGATAATTAATGCATCATTGTGTTATAAATAAATTAAATTATTTAATGTCTAACAATTTAAAATAAAACACCATAATGTAGGAAATATTTTTATATTTCTAATGAATATTTATAGTCTAATTTATCTTATGTATAACACTATATTAGAAATGATTTAGTTATTAAACTTTGATTTTAACTATTTTAACCCTTCTTTAAATAAATTAATAATAAACGTCATAATCTAATCCAAGTAGGCCTAAATGGTCATATTTTATTCCTAAGGTTGTTTTTGGTCGAATTACACTTATCCAATAGAATTAGGACATGTTTTAGGGTAATAATAATATCATTTTTACCCTTAATTACCCTATTTACTTTTAACCGTGGTAAAAAAAGTAAAAAATTACTATTCACCAAAAATTATTTTCATCACATTGAACAACATTTTAGTCCTTGATATTAATCGTGTCTCTCAGATTTTCGAAATTCCACTCACAGAAGCAGTAAAATTATGTTTTATGTGAATTTGAAAATTCTCCTGGGAGGTAGGTAAAAGACGGTGAAAAGTTCAATAAAATTTTTATATATATCTAAAATTATTATAAAATGACTCCAATGAATTTCATTGAACTTATATAGGTATTATGTATCAATTTTGACCTATAATAAATTTAAATAAAATAAAAAATTTATTCAAATAAAAAGTCGGTTTTTAAATAGTAACCTAGTGTTTTCACTATTCATCAAAAATTGAAAGTTTTCAGAAAAATACCAAAATTTTACCCTAGGATAATTTCGATATTCCTAATCCAAAAATGTATTCCATTTTGAAAGATGAAATTTATAAAATTTCAAAAAGTGGGTATTACTATTCATAACGGCTAATTCATAATAATATTATAATAATATCTCGTTTTGTGAAACTCGGTATTGCATACAACACACGCTATCGAGGAAGGTCGCGATTGCGTGTAATGTAAGCCAAGTTAGGGTTGTGTGTAGTGAAAGACTCCTTTGTTGTTGCGTATAACAGAATCAAAACATATTTCATTTATACATTGAATATATATATATATACACTCAATGTTGTGTATAACATAATCAAAACTTATTTCATTTATGCATTAAACAAAATCTATATTTAATATTGTGTAAAATAATTTCCACAAAACGAACTTGAAATTGTGTGTATCATGAGCCAAGAATAGTGTTGTGTATATTTCACGCTAATACGGTGTTGCGTATAGCACAAGATAATCTTGGTGTAGCGTACAACAAAAGACATTAAAGAAAATAAAAAGAATAATTCTCATAAAATATCGGGTTTTTACACACTGGGTGCCCTACCAGGGCCACTAGCTACTCAATGTTTCCACCTAGTCCCTCTATCCACTACTAGCCTCACCAAGTAATAGTTTTCAACTACAACCAAGGGTTTCATGGGACACCCCTCTCCATCTATCTCAAATCACCCAAACTGCCTTTCAAACCTTGATTTATATTTAAAAAAAACCAAAAAGGTTTCCTAAAACAATAAAATTCTCGTCAAAACCTAATTTAGAAAAAAGACACCCAACTAGATTCAATATATTGAAAACCCTTTATTTTATTACATAGTTTCCCAAAATAGATATTATTTCATAATAAATTAAATCCACTTGGTTATAGGGTTTTACAACAATAGTTCTTTTTTATAAAGTATCTAAATATGGTTCTATTTTAAAAGTACATGTCATCAACACTAAATTTAAATAGTATTTTAATTATTTAATATTTTTTAGTAAAGATATTATTTTAAATGAAACATTTTTAACATAAATTATTTTATAACTAATTATTAAAAATATATCAAATACGGTTATAAAATTACCAATATGGAAAATAATTTTTAGTGGTTTTTAAAATCATTTATTTTATACTTTATGTTAAAAACATGTTTTGAACAATATTTATAATAATAACCTACTTTAAAACCCCTTAAAAATTAAAAATCTTATAACCGACTAATAAATTTGTTTATTTTGTAAATCTATTCAATGATTTCTCCTAATTTTGTAACCTTAAGCCTAAACTCTCTAATTAAAGAGTACCTCCCTGCCCTTGATTCTCTTCCCCTACTCTTTGTTCACCATTATCGACCTTCCTATGCCTCTATAAACCTAATCTCCCTCATCTCTCATCTAAGAATCTCTACCCAATCATTTACATCCTACCATTGGTGTTCCTCTAGCACTAACGACTCATCTCATTTTCAACCACTATAGATTAACTATTTAACAAATTGTAATCTATATTTTACTAAATTCATTTAATGATTCACAATTATTTTTAGATTATTTAAAAAATTAAATGATATACTTGTTTTGGGAATACTAATAATGAAAATGATTTTTTTTAATGATGATCTAATTTTCATGGAAGATTTCAGTTAAATTATTTTCTAAATTTTTTAGATTTTAGACCTACATTGTTTATTTATGAGTAACTTGGTATTCTGGTTGTTGTAAGCTTGTATTTTTCTTAAAATTTTAGTTGGCTTCATTATATAGAATAAAAAAAAATATAATTAATTTATTGTTATATATTTTATTGTCAAATTGTTTTCTATTTAGATTTTGAATATATTTTTTATATTCCAAAATTATATAATTTTTTATTAATATTTTAATTAATATATATGAATAATAAATTATTAATATGATAAGTAATATTATTAAAAAAATATATGAAAAAATTACTAGGTTTTCTATCAATTATATATAAATACATACTGTTATATATCATATATAGGAAAATATATAATATTATTCTTTTATAAGTTATATTAGAACTTAAAGAGTATATATGTTTTCATAATAATACTATATATATATATGTGTGAATAATATAGTAGTTTTACTATTATTAATATTTGTATTAATATATATATTAATATTACTATTGATAATAGTGTTATATTTTTTATATATTAAATATATTTTATTACTATGGGTGTAAATATATATTGTTATATATCGTATATGGGAATATATATATATTTCTGTATGTATGTATGTATGTATTATTTTATAATTTATATTTCAACATAAAATATTTATTTTTTCATGATATTAAAACATATATACATATGAAAATCTAATGAATTAGTCATTTATAATATAATTAAAAATAACTTAAATCTATATATATTGTATAAATTTCTTTTTATTTCATGTTTATATGATTTTTTTGTTGTAGTTCTGGTTGTTTTTGTTGTTTTTTTTGTTGATATTATTTTTTTTATTTTTCATCTTATTATTTTGAGAATATTAATCATTATTTTTTTAAAGTAAATTTGAATATTCATCGTTAAAATACTGCAATTTATATTCTATATTTAATAGTTTTTATATGTGATAATGAATCATAGTTGGATTGTTGGATGGTGAAGGAGTGATAAATATGGGGAAGAGATTGATGGTTTTAAAAAAAATTCAAACCAAATATTCTAAATAGTGAAAAGTTTTACTAACCATGAAAGGTGTTTAAATATGTGAAAATTGATATCTAGATAAATCAATTATCCTTAAATTTATAGTGGTTAAAATATGAGTTAATGTCTTTGGATCTAGAATGGTGAAATGATACAGAATTCAAGATATAATGTGTAATACCTGAGCTTAAATTATTATAAGATATATTTTCATTATAATGAAACTATAGTACAATACATTTTTTTTATATTTACTAGCACAAAATTTATAAATTGATAGGATGAATGTCACTTTTTAATTTTTTATATCGAAATAAGACAAGAATAAATTTTTCAAATTTTCCCTTAGAAATTAATTTTTATAAATAATATACAAGGTAGTATTTATATTATTTAATTTAATTTTTAATAATGTGTCATAACATGTATAATTTATCATATGTTGATTACAAATTGATTATAAATAATATAAAATCATTTGAAAGTAAAAAAAGTTTTTATTTGAAAATATTGGTTTAACTGCACAATTTATATCTATTTTAAAATAATATATATCTAAGAATGGTTTTAGTTAACTTTATATATTTTATATTTATTGAAAAAAAATTTAAATTCATCTAATGTTGGTTACTAGGAAAAGAGTTCGAATAAATTCATCTTATTCTTGAAAGATTCATTTTCCAAAAAATTATTTCATCCCATTTAACGGGTTTATTTTTAAATTAATTTCTACCATTTATTTTAATTAAATTATATAAAATGGTTTAAAAATTTTAAATCATCATGTCTAATTTTTTTAAATTCTTTCAATTTTATTTTTTGTAATAATGAATAGTAACTGAGATAAAAATTCATTACAATGATAAAGGTTAAAATGTGTTAAAAGGGGGTGAAACTAAAATAGTAAGTGTTAAAATAATCGAAAAACATGTGTAAAATCTATTTAATGGCCATATTTCGATATTATCACTTTATCATTTAATATTTTGACCATCTAAAGACCCTTCACTTGAGTAAGACATATAATATACAATAATATTTTATGTATTTACAAGATTTCTACCCACCTCCCTTAAAAAAGGGAAACCCCTATCTACTCTTATTAACAATCATTGAGCCACTTATAACAATAAATAACTACCCAAGTAAAATTATAAAATCCTTCCCCATATATTATAATTCTTGGTACCACAAAAAATGAACTTCAAGAAGGCTTAGGGTCTAAGACAAAGGAGGTTACCAAAAGAAGAGTAATTTTTTCCTTAAAGAGAATTTTCAATATTCTTTCTTCTTACTCCTTTTTAGTGTATTCAATAAACATATTAAAATAATTAATTCAGTATAATAAACATATTGATAAGTTTTTATGTGAATATTACATCCATTTTCAATCTCTTTTCCATCCTATAGAAAATTAAAACCTTACTCATGCATACGTATGACTTACCATCACCAGACATGGGTGTAATTCATTTTTAATCAATTATTGACATGTACGGTTATAAATATTTAACACATTAATATATATGATATTTATTGAAAAACTAATATTCTATAAAGATAATATTTCATCTTCATTATTACCCTTCCATATATTGGAAAATTATAGCATTGATCATGCGTATATGTGGACTACTATATCTACGTAGTGATGTGATTATTTTTTCTATTACCACCATACATAGATGATTATAAAACGTTATATAATGAATAAATAAAATATTAATGACATTATTAATAGTATATTGATTATGTAACACTTTCATAAAACCATTAACAATGTTCAATATACCGTATTAATTTGTAGAAATTGAACGAACAACCTTAAGTGGTTTATAAAAGAGGGAACAATTCCATGAATTGATTTCAAATGATTATAAAAGGGCCTTAAAAGAAGGAATATATATTTAAAAAATTCTTTGGTAACTATTTAAAACATTTATATTCATTATAAATAAGGATCAAACATTTATTACTAAGTGGAGACTCAAGGTAATGTGATTCTGTTATGATCTCATTTTATTTCGTGATTGTTTTTGTTCATATTTCCTTTTGGAAATTTATATGATCCTAATATTTTATACCCCAAATAAATTTTATTATAATATAGTTATGTTTGGGTTTTACATGTTTATTATCAATTTATTCTCTTATTGGATCAAGGATCTAAAAGGATGTTACATGTATGGAAATTTCACTATTAATTATGTATTAATAATGAAACTTAAAATGTTTTTTTTAAAAAGGGTATTTTTGACTTTCATTTCAAAAGTGAAAAAGGAATTATTTTTAACATATATGGAATGAATGGATTTTCCCGCATCTACAATTTTTATTCACTATTTATATTACTATATTGTAATAGAATATAAAATCATATAATAAATAATTTTCATCATTTTTTAGTATTTATGAAATAGGTTTTTATATTCACTATAAAAAATTAATAAATTTTTCAAATTAAAAATGAATAGTTTTATTAAACACATTTCATATATATTTTAATTTTTGAAATATAATTTTAAAATTAAATAACTTTATTTTGAAAAAAATATTTTCATTTTTTAATTAATCATTTCAAAATTATCCTAAAATAGTTTGTTTTTATAATTTTCCAATAAATTTGATTTTTCAATGAATAATGAAAATCATTTTTCTATTTAAAAATATATTTTATTTTAAAATATTTATAAAATAAAATTATATTTTGGATTAGTTTTAAAATTTAATTAGTTCATTTTGATAAAAAATAATCCCACTATAGCCTTTTGAATGAATTTTATTCTTGAATTTAGTACAAAAACATATTTGTACTTAAAAATGTATTTTCTAAAAAACTGTTTTTCATCATGTTTTGAGCGTTTAGTTTTAAATTAAATTCTTACACTAATTTATATTGAATATTTAAAAATATATAAAATATATGGAATTAGGAGGAAAAAATATTCTAAATTTAACCCTTTTATTTTTAGTCCTTACGAATTATAATCATGGTAAATTTTGTCACTATGGTAAGGGTAAAATTGGTTAATTAAGGGTAAAAATATTGTTATAAGGACTTGAAAGTAACCCTAAAACTTGACTTAATTTTATTATATTGATATATTTCATCAATAATCATCAAAAATATGAATATATGACTTTTTTCATTTGAAAATTATTTTTAACTTTATAATATGTTTTGTAAAGAAATGTCAAAAATGGTATTCTCTTTGTTTTATTTTATGTAAATTTTTGACATAGAGATAAATAGAATATATGTTATTTAATAAATATTAATTTAAATTATAAATAATTTCTATTTATCATAGTAATTTATTTATTATTTTTAGTGATGAAATACTTACCATAAATTTCTAGTTAATACTGATACAGTATTTATTAAATTAATAGAAAAATAAAATAAATTATTTTAAAAATCATAAGTATAATATGATTTGATTGAATTATTTTGTTCCATATATATTAATATAAATATTAAATATTATATAGGTCTTAATTAATTATATTTTAATTCCATTGTTTTATTATAGTTTTAAAATTCAAATTAAATGAATAGTTCCAAAATTGACATTAATGTTATTATATAATAAATTATATTTTATTAAATTATTTAAAACTAAAAATAAAAAATTGTTTTGGTCAATTTATTAGTATATATTTTAATATTTTTAACATTTTCTATTTATGGTCCAATATTCCTTTTTATAATAACTATAATAACCCCTTAATAGTAAAAAACATTGATATCACAATTGTCTAATGGGTGAACAGAGGGTTAAAAAATAGATTGGGGTAAAAATATAATTTAAACTTATAAAAATTTTATGGTATAAGATGATTTCAAATAATACACATCTTATCATTAACTGTGATCAATTTTGGATCCATTTAATGTGAAATTTTTTATTTAGATTAATTTAATACTTTAATAAATTCCAAGAGTTCCCCTCCCCACTCTTATAAAAGGAAACCTCCTCTCCTCTTTTATTCACTCGTAAAAAGACTTATTTTTTAAGAATTCCATACCTAGATAGCATCCTTATATACCTACCTATATTTTTTAGGATTTTTTATATTTATAAATAAAACTTAGAAACTATTTTTGTGTAATCCTTAAGAGGTTTTCTGAAAAAGAGGTACAGTTCTTCATCAAACCTTTTCATTTTATTTCTTCTTATACCACCATAAAATATTATTAAAACATTATGAAATAATAACATAAGTATATTAAATATATTTATATGTTATTTTTTCAATGACATCACCTACATCTATCTCCTCTTCCATCAAATTGGAAATGAAAATGTCATTCGTGTCTACAGTGGACTATTGCCTCACAAAATAATGTAATTATCATTCCATCACCACCTCTCACAGATGGTTTTAATTATTTATTTAATTTTAATATATGATATTAATTAAATATATATCAATATTAATAATTAATATATCTTTTATTTTCTTAAATTTAAATCCATTAAAAAATGATAACATCATTTGTGCGTACATATGGATTACCGCTTCCACAAAGTGATGCAATTCATTTTTCATCACCACATCACATGTATAATATATATAATTATATTTAAAAAATATTGTATTTATTATATGATGATAATTATAAAAATATAAAATAATAATTGTCTTCTTTTCATAATAATCATTTAAAAATTGAAACGTTTCTCTTGCATACGTACGGCTCACCATCTACACGAATGAAACGAAGTTCAGATTTCATAACCATATTTAATGGTTGGTTTTAAAATTAAAATTGATGTATAAAAATGATATTTATTTTTTGATTATTATTCTCGATATTATGAAATAATGATCTATTTGACCATAGTCGACCTATAGAAGTCATTTTGGACATATGAGCTGAATATTACAAAAACATCTGGAAAAACATAACTCATTAATTAATTGAATATAAAATTGTATTAAATAAAATAAAAATGAATAATAAACATAAAAAATGTTATAAATAATTTAGAAATTAACATAAGTTTACTATTTAAGTAGATGAATAATAAATGTGATTTTTTAGACTCAAGGTAATGGGATTTGTTTTAAAAATCCTCATAAATTTTCCCTTCCAACGCATTTTCTTCCGTGTCCATATTTTTTAAAATATCTTATTAATGTGTTTATATAAACACAAAATAATTATAAATGTGATTTTATGAATATTTTTACTTTATTTCAATAATTTTCAAAATAAATATTTTATAGAATGTTTTCACTTTCTTTAAAAAATAGAAAATAAAATTTCTATTTTAACATATATAGTGACAATGACTTTTCTCGCCACCATAATTATGATTTTATTTTTGGATTTCATTAAAATATTTCATTTTTTATTTAAATAAAAACCCTCTTTCCATTACTTTTGGTTATTTTTAGTTTCAAAAATGGGTTTTTGAAATGAAAGGTTATTTTAATATCCTAAGGTGTTTTTCATATTGTTTAAAAATAGTTTTTGAAGGATTTTATGATGAAAATATGAAAGAATAAATTTTTTTATTCAATATATAGTACTTTATCATGATATAGGAGAACAAATGATCTTTATAAATATTATATGATGGGTTTCTCCCTTTTATAGATAATGAATATGGATGATCCCGATGAAAATTTTATGAAGGGAGAACCCCATAATTTATCTCCATTATATTAGGTAATGTTACTCATATTCAAAGCCAAGATGGATGGATCTAAACAATGTGGTTTATCTTATATATTTAATTATTATCTAATTATTTCCTTCATGGTTTTAAAATGATTAATGAATATTATTCTCTATGTTTCTTAAAATGGTTTTATATTTTCAGGCTATGAGTACTAAAGTTTTCTTTGAGAAAAAAGTGTATTCTTTTTATTTGGAAATGATTTATTTCATATTCCCAAAACATAAAAAATAATGTTAATTATATTATAATATTTCATATTTTCAATAAACTAATAGATTTATTCTTTCTTGTCCCTTAATGAGATTTTTATGCTCATCCTACATTTTTAAAATGTTTTCCAATGGTTTAATGATGGGTAAGAATAAAGAAGAAGTCAGGTTGGAAGTCATCAAGATTTTACATGAAAACAAAACATGTTCCATTTTAAAAATTTTATGTTTGGGTGAAAATGTAAACTAAGTATAATTTTTTTCATGTAATGTAAATATTTCTTATGTATGATTTATGACCTAATTCGATATAACTGTACACCATAAATATTTTCAAGAATGTTAGAAAATTAAATCATGACTAAAAACATAGAAACATGTAAATTTTAAGTTTGGGATCTAATATTTGTTATTAGAGAAAATTTTTAGGTAACATTGTCATTTATGATAATGTTAATATAATACACTTAAAATATTATTCTTTATGGTTAAGTTGAAATGATAGACAATTTTAATATTACCATGTTTATTCATATAATATATATTTGTTCAGAATGGTTTTCTGTATATAAAAATAGGGAATTTGGATTAGGAAGGTTTTAAAGAAAACTATCCATCCAAATTAGTATCCTAAAATGGTTGGAATTGTAATTGAGAAATATTTTTCAGCGATGTATTAGTATAAATAGGATATAAATTGTGATGGATTATATGTTAGAGGGAAATAATATTTACTAAATAGGAACATGTTGATATTTGAGTATTTTGTGAAATATTACTCTCTAGGTTCTGGTGGAACTTTTTATCTAGGGGTATCTAAAGGATTGATCAATACTCTAGAAAAGATATGTGAAGTCATGGGGTCTTCAAAAAGTCATAAGATAACACTTTAAATTTATCATTGTAATGGTAAAGATTATCTATTATAGTATTTGGTTAAGAATACTATAGATAAATATGACCATGATTCTATGGAATTAGACACATTTAATAATATTTTCCTTGAGAAATATTTCCTTATGCTTTTTAACTTGATATAGGGAAATATTTTTTTAATTGAGGGAAAATGTGTAATTTAGTAGCCACAAATGAGGAAAATTTAACAGGGTTGGCTAGGTATATATCTAATTTTATTTGATACTTTGATGATAAAATTAATATATTTTACTCAGGATTAAATGAAAGTTTTTAAATATATTTGGTTGCACAAGAATTTAAAATTTATAGGAAAATTGTTCATTTTATATAGAAAGTTCGGATGGATTTTTCCGACAATTATATTCCTTGAGATGAAGAAAGTAATAAATGATAAAAGTGAAAATAATTGGAAAAGAAACCAACTAATGTTTCTAGAGGTAATTCCCCAATATGTTTCAAGTGTGGTAAAATAAATTTTTGGGAATTTTAAATGGGATTTGTCACGTGTTACTGGTGTGTTAATTTTTATCACAAGGTTCATGACTATAAATAAAAGAGTCTGGAAAAATCCAAGATTGGGGTAAAAAATATCCAACTTTTGATGAGATGTTTTAATAGAAATGTTTTTTGACATTATTCTAATGTGTGTCTAAAATAAGTTACTTTGGGATGAAATCATCAATACTAAAAGAAAAAAATGTGAATAAAAATATTTTGGTACAAATACGGTTGATGTTGGGCCATCTAACAAAGTAGTGATAGGTATGTTACTTATTTATCGGAATTATTAAAACTCTTTGTTTGACTCTGGATCTTCACATTCCTTTATTTCTATGAAATTCTCAAGAAAAATGGGAATATCACCTCAGGAAAAGAAGTTATAAGTTTTAGTGAAAATCTGAATAGAAACACTAAAAAACCATGATTTATAGGAATCATCCTATTATCATTAGTAAAATGGTCTTTCCTGTTAATCTTATTAAACATCCCATTGTATATTTTTATAACATTTTGTGTATGGATTGGATTTTATTTTATCATGTTAAGAAACATTTTAGGGATAAGAATTTTTTTCTTTAATATTTCCATACCTTTCAAAAACTTCTAATAATCTGAGAAATTTAAATTGTTTAGTATATTGATTTCATGGTAGTAAAGGAATATTTGTATGTGTTTACTAATGATTTTTCTGGTTTTATTCTTGATTTTAGGATTAAATTACTATTGAAATAGTGTTTGATGATAATCCTATTTCAAAATCCCCTTATCAAATGGATCAAGTGGAATGTTTGGAATTGAAAATTTAGTTGCAAGATTTACTATATATAGGTTTTACTAATTCTAGAACTTCACCTTCCGGGGATCAAGTTTTACTTGTTAAAAATAAAAGTGGTTCAATGAGACTTTTTATTGATTATAGATCCTTGAGTAAAATCATTATTAAGAATAAATATCTTTTTCCTTATATTGATGATTTGTTGGCTAGATCCAATGAGATAAATACTTTTAAAATATTTATTTTAATTAAGGGAACCATCAATAAAAATTAGGGTAGTAATATATCATGAAGATATTTTTCGGACTAGATATGGGCATTATGAGTTTATAGTTATTCTTTTTGGCTTATCTAATTCGCTATTTGTATTTATAGGCCTTGCAAATTTCTTTTTTCCATTAGTTCTTGGATAATGTTTTTCATGTTAATTGATTATATATTGGTATATTATAAGATTAATGATGATCATTAAATACACCTAAGGATTTTTTTTAAACATAAAGGAAAAGAAACTATATGGATAATTTAGTAGGTGTCAACTTTGGTTGAAATAAGTTTTTTTTCTGGAATATTTTATTTCTAAATATGGAATAATTATTGTCCCTTATAATAAAAAATTATTGAACAATGGAAAAGGCCAAGAACTTTCGTTAATATTTTTAGTTTTCTTATATTATCAGGTTACTACTAGTGGTTTTTTGAAAACTTTTTTCAATTTTATTTCCAACTGACTAAGTTAACTCAAAAAGGAGTTAAATCCATATACATGAAAGAATTTAATGATTTTTTCAGGAAAACAATATTTAAGGATATAGTTTTGGTCATTCCCTCTATAAATGGGGAATTTTTCATCTAATTTGATACTTCATTCAAGGGACTTGGTTGTGTTTTTATTTAAAATTATTTGGTAATTTTCTATGCTTCACAACAACTAAAACCTCATCATTTAAATCCTACACATGATACATAATTAGATAATATGGTATTTTTATATAAAAATTTAGAGGAATAATTTATATAGAGTGATGTTTTAAATATATAATGATCAAAAAATTTGGAACTATATACTCACATAGAAAGGTTTCAAAATAACATATAGAAGATGGTTGGAACTGATTAAGGATTTGAACTACAAGATTCGTTAACATCTTGAAAAAGAAAACAAAGTAGTCAATGATTTGAGTTTTATAAATAATTATAAATTAACCATGTTATGTCTGAAACAAGACCCATTTTTTAATTATTTGATTAATGTTGGATTAGAATTTTTGTATGTAGTAACTTCCTCTGTATTTTTCAGGTGTCAGTATAATTTTCTCTATCCAAAATAAATTAGCATGCTCAGAATGAGGATATTTTTTATAGGAAAAGTTAAAATAAGTTAATAAGGGTATGTTTTTAGATCTCAATGTTGATGAAGGATTTGTTATAAGATATGGAAAACCATTATGTGTGCCCTGTGATTCCCATATAAATAATGAATTTTTGATTGAAGATCGCAGTTCCTTATTTTCCCTTCACCTTTATAGTACTAATATATACCGAGAACTTTGAGAGTATTACTGGTGAGATATAGTTAGTTTAAATGGAGTTCTTTTATCTATTTTATCTTACCATAATCACAAGTTCACTTCAAATTTTTTGTAAAAGACATATTAATTCATTGTCACTGAATTAAATTTCAGTACAACCTTTCATCCTCAGTCTGATATAAAATACGAGAAAACAATTCAAACCATATAATACATGCTAAATTTATTTTCAATGGATTTATAGGGAAGTTGGTATCAATATCGTTCATTATTTTAGTTTTTGTTTTCAATAAAAATTTTAATTTCTATATAAAGATGGCGTCTATTGAGGAATTATATGAAAATAAATCTTATAATATAGTTTTTTTTGGTATAAAGTAGGAGAAAAACAAAATTTGTAACCATAGTTGGTAGATAAAATGTTTGATAAGGTAATGATGATTCTTCAACAAATGAGTATCTCTCAGAATTTGAATAAATTTTAAGCCGATAAATGGAAGAATGATCTTTCTTTTGGGGTTGGGGATCATGGTTTTCTTAAAATATCTCTTTGGAAAAGTGTAATGAGTTTTTTTAAAAATGGATAGATAATTCCATGGTTCATTAGACCATATAAAATCCTTGAAAAATTGGATAAGTTGCCTATTTGTTGGACTTTATAATATTTTTATCTCAGTTACATAACATATTTCAAGTTTCGTTGTAAATAAAATATGTTTCTAATTCATCTCAAGTTTTAAGTGTTGGAGTAGATTAGTTGGAAGTTATCATTTATTTTGAGGAAAATCTTGTTGACATTCTTGAACATAAATAAACAATGTTATGGAATATAGAGATTCACTAGGATAAGGTTTTGTGAAAAAACAATATGGTTTAAGAAGTAGAATTGGTATCTAAAAATGCTATGAGGAAAAATATCATTAATTATTTAATTATTGGATAATATTATGAGGATATAATTTTAAAAATGGGGGAATAATGTAACGACCTTAGTAATAATTAAATAAATCACTTTTAAATTTATTATTATTCATAATATAGATAGTTACACTCATTATAAAAACATTAAGTAATATTTAAAACAAAATTAAAATAGATTTATTAAACTCTTTTATTATAAGTATTTTTTAAAAGTTTAATTTTTAAAATATAGAATTTTAGTTTAAAAAAAATAACTACATTTTTGAATTTAGTGTGTCAAAATTATCCTAAGATTATATTTTGATAATTTTATGAAAATTTTGATTTCTCAATGAATAGTGAAAATATAGTTTTTTATAGAAAACTATGTTTTATTTTACACTATTTAAAAAGTCAAGTTACATTGTCAATTATTTATAAAATTTCAGTATTTCATTTAGATTAAAAACAATCTAATTATAGAATTTTTAATGAATTTTATACTTTAATTTAGTATAAAAACTTTTTTATAATTAACAAGGATTTTTTCTAAAAACAAATTCAAAACGTTTTGTGTGTCTGATTTTAAAAAAAATTATAACACTCATATAAATTAAATCATAAAATATGGATTCTAAATTTTTAATCAGGAGGTCCAAAAATTTTAAATATGATCCCCTTGTATTTATTCATTATGAATTGTAAACATAGTAAATTTTGTTTCCACAATAAAGGTAAAATGGTTTAATTAAGGGCGAAAATATTTTGGTAATGAATATAAAGTAACCCTAATAATTACCTTAATTTTATTGGATGAGTATAATTTATCCATAATCGCCCAGAATATGAATATATGACCTTTTTCCAATTTGGCCTTGATTTGGACATTCATAATATTTTATGTAAAGAAAAGTCAAAAATGTCATTCGCTTTGTTTTATTCTCTCTAAATTGTTTACATAAAGATAAAAAGAATATATGTTCATTTATAAATATTCATTTTATATATAAATAATTTTTATTTACCATGTTAATTTATTTCTAATTTTTACGGATGAAATAATTAACTTTAATTCTTATGCAACAGTGATATACTATTTATTCAATTAATAAAAAAATAAATTAAATGATTTTAAATATGTTAAAGTAATATTTTTTGAAGAATTATTATGTTAAATGATTTTTATAGATAAAAATGACATATTAGATGAGTTTTTATAAATTATATTCAAATTTCATTTTTTTTTTATTTTAGTTTTAAAAGTCCAATTAAATGAATAGTTCCAAAAATGATATTAATGGTATTTTAAATTAAATAATATTTTATTAAATGATTTAAAACTCAAAAAAAAACATATTTTCTGATGATATTTTTATATGGTCACAAATATCAACCATGGTCCATTTATGGTCCATTTTTTCTTTTATAATAACAATATTAACCACTTAAGAGTAAAAAAAATATTGATATCACCGTAAATGTTAAAAGGGTTGATGGAGGGTTGAAATAATATTAGGGTAAAAATATAATATAAACTTGTATAAATTTTATTTTATTAGATTATTCAAAATCATCTTCATTTAATATTTAAATATTATCAATTTTAATCCATTTGAATGTGAAAATTAATTTATATTAATTTAATACTTTTTGAAATTACCAGAGTGCCCCTCCCCTCTCTTAAACTGAAACATGCTCTCTAATTTTATTCACACTTCAAAAGAATTTTTTAAAAATATCTGACCAAATATATTCTTAAATATATCCCTATATTCTATTGTCCTTAGTTTGATCAGAAAACCAACCTTGTAATGATTTTGGTGTAAATCATAATTGATTGTCTGTGGAAGAAGTATTGTTCTTAACCAAGCCTTTTCCTTATATTTATTATTATAAAACATTAAAATATTGTTTAAACATGAATAAATAATAACACATATATCTTCTAATTATGAAGATGTTATATTTTAATGGTATCACCTACATTTATCTCCTCTTCCCTCCAATGGGAAATGAAATTGGCGTTCCTGTGTACGACATACTATCGTCTCGCGAACCAATGTAATTATTTTTCCATCACCAACTATCAATAATGGTTTAAATTATGTATTTAATTTATATGTATGATATTCAATTCATATTTATCAATATAAATAATTAATATATCTTTTATTCTCTTAACTTTCTATTCACTTAAAAATTATAACGTCATTGATGTGTACTTATAGACTACCGCCTCCACTAAGTGACGTGATTCATTATTCATCACCACATCAAAAGGATATAAAATATAAGTATATTTAAATAAATAAAATTGTGTTTATGATATTTTTATCATTTTAAATCAATAATATTTTACTTATATTTTTTCCATAATGATCATTGAAAATGGAAATGTTACTTGTGAATATGTGCGACCTACTGTCTCTATGACTTGTAACATATTTAATTTTTCATAACCATATTTAATTATTAGTTATAAAAGTATAATTTATTTATAAATATAATAATTATTTCATTATTATGATTCTAGGGATGATGTAATAATGACCTCTTTCTTTATAGTCAACCTACTGAAGTCATTTTGGACATATGAGCCGAATATCATCAAAATGTCTAACATAAACTTAAATGATTAAGTAATTGAATATAACATGGTCATAAAAAATAAAAATGAATAATAAAATTAAAAAATGTTCTTAATAAATTAAATAATTAAAATAATTTTATTATTTAGGAATATAAATAATGTATGTGATGAGTCAGACTCAAGGTAGTGGACTTTCTTTTAAAAAACATCTTTAATGTTTCCCTTCCAACTCATTTTTTTACATTTATACATTTTTAAAAATATAATATTGATGTATTTATAAGGATATAAAATAATTATAATGGTATTATTATACATATTTTTTACTCTCTTTTAAATGTTTTCAATGAAATATTTTATGGTATATTTCAACGGTCTTTACAAAAGAAAAAAAGGAATGTTCTATTTTAATGGATTTGGTGACAACCAATTTTTCTGCCACAATAACCATTATTTTATTTTTTGGATTCATTTACAAAATTTAAGGTTTTATTTAAATGAAAACCATATTTCCCTTGCTTTTTAGTTCTTTAGTTTTGAAAATTAAGGGTATTTCAATATCTGAAAGTGTTTTTATTATGGATTAAAATAAGTTGTTCAAAGTATTTTATGATGAAAATTTGAAAGTATAAGATGTTTCATTTAAGATATGGTACTTGATAATTATTTTGTAGAATGATAAATATTTATTTATCTTATAAAATGGGTTGAATATCATTATATCTCATGATGATGGGTGATCCACATAAAGCTTATATGAAGGGTGAGCCCCACTATAGCTCTCCAATGCATTGGATAATGTTCCTTATATTCAAAGCCAATAATTATGGATTTAACTATTTTTTATTCTCCTATGGATTTAACAAGTATCCATTAATTTATAACACGGGTTTAAAACAGGTTATGAACATGATGCTTTAATTTTCCTAAAATGGGATTTAATTTACTTTCTATAATTTTAAATGTTTTCGTTGAGAAAAAAGTGTGTGTTTTTCATGTTGAAATTATTTATTTTATATCCTCAAAGAAATAGGTGAAAATGGTGTGTATTTTTGGGTTTTAATTTTTTTAGTGAACTAACGGATATCTTATTTTATGTCCCTTAGTTATCTTTTGGTGTTAATCCCATGTTTTTTAAATGTTTTTTAACGGGTTAAAAAGGATTAGAAAGAAAAAAAGAAGTTAAGTGAATGTCCTGAATATTTTTCATAAAAATAAAACATGTTTCATTTTAAAAGTTTTATATTCTGTAAAAATTGATACTGACACTACATGAAAATCGTCATTTTTCTGTGGTTATTTTTTGTTTTCTCATCGGTTTAAACTACCGATAAATGTTTCGGTGATGGTTTTGAAAACACATAGCTAAAGATGGTTTTGTAATTCAACCTAAGATGGTTCCTTCCATTTAGAATAAATTTTTGGTAAGAATTGTAGAAAATATATATTAGGGGTGGTTTTTCCATTTTAATGGTGGTTTTTCAGCCAAAAAATGATGAGGATTTTCCTGCGGTTAAAATAGATGTTAAATAACAGCACAATATATTTACAGGTGGTTTTAACCACTGCCCAAAAAAAACATCATCATATATAGGTGGTTTTAACCACAATGAAAAAATTCCCTATTTAAGAGAAATTTAAAGAACCACTATATAATGAGTTATAAAAAATACAACTATAGAATTTGTATCCCTAGAAAAAACCTATAAAAAATAAACAATGCACAGAACATTTCATACAAAGGTATAAATAATATTTAAACCTTCCCATTTTACAGAAACTAGAATATTCTTCCATATAATTATAAAAAAAATTATATATGTTATAATTAGAGTGTATATAAATCAATAACATGGTTCCATAAAAAAACGAAACATAGCATACAGAAACATGGTTATAAAAAACATACATTGGTCACCCATTATCTCAATACCATCTAAAATATAAGAAAAAGATAAATAATACTCACATTGGACCTACTGAAATCCCCTGGCCACATTACACTACCTCTAACTAGTTTTCATGATTCTCTATTCCAATTTACTACACATCCTAAGATATGAAAGGAAGAAACAAAAATAAGCCATGTAAACACACCATGGTGTCTATACAGGGTCTGAGGGAACATCTAAGTAGGGTCTTAGAAAGTTTCCCTGGAATACATAATCATATACATGTATGCTCAAGGTAAAAATAAAAATATCACATAAGATCCTAAATGAATTTTATAACTTGGATATTGTGAATTTATTTTTATTAGTTCATTATGTTCTAATTTGGACACTATTATAACTTATCATACATTCATTGATTTCATGCCAAAATCTCACCATCACCTCACCTCATGTCATAATACTCATAACCTAGTGCAAACCTGAAGACTTCGGTTGGGAATCATCTGATTCTTTAACTCACTACCTAAAAAACATGATAAAATCTTACATCGGAATCTAAGCCCACTACCTCGTCAATCAAGGTAGTTTCTATCATCCATGAATATCCCAATAACATGACCCAACCCTCTCACTCGATATTTTCCATTATCACAGCCCAATCTTACTCAAGGAAATTTCTAATATCCTAATAAAATACTACTCAGGTCAAGGTATTACTTTATGAACATAAAGAAACTATCTCACCCCTAGTAGTTTAGGTAGATATATCTCACTTATAGCGAGACCATGCCTTAGGATCCTCTCCCCCACCTGGTCTATTTCCTATAATAAGCACACAAAATCACACACATGAAACAAAAAATATGGAATCAATCAAATTACATAGATCAAAAAAAATTGCTTGGTGCTAGTCACTTAAGACCCATCCCCTCATATCAAAAAAACTCTTTCTTGTGAGGGTTCCGACTAGATCCCCCATACCCATCAAGTTCAAAGCTTGTTGATATGATCTCATACCTATCACCTACTGACCACACCATTACCTCGAATCTCTTCTAACCCAAACCTCATATCCTAGTATAACTATTCAAAATCCATTATCTCTCATATTCCTACTACTCAGGTATCATCCCAACCTATCATGCTCTTTACCCCTTGGAAACATGATTCCATGTTTTGAACAACTCCCATGAACTGCACCTGGGTTCCATTTCCCATATCTTAAGGAATATATTTATGCCTTCAACCTGGTTTGAACCCATATCTATCACACATAATCTCATCCCAAAGGACTCAGCCTACTCATATTGCCCATTGAGCCTTGACCCTCACTTATGAGGGTGTTTCTCGTGAATCTTGGTCTATATGGTCATCTCAACCATTTTTTCACCGGTCTTAATCCTCTCATACATATCAAACTATCCTTAGGGAAAATTATCAAGGATACCAACATAATGTCTCATATCCAGATACCACCTGACATCTCTTTTCAACTTACATAGTACCCTCTAACCATGGTGACCTAGTCACTATAAAATTCTAATTACCTAAAGTGCTAAAGAGAACTTATTCTATGATTAAGAGGCCCAAAACAATCCTATATATTTTTCTATATTTTTATTAGACCATATTCATCTACATAGTCCTTGAAATATGAATGAAATAAATAAATCATATATAAATAAGTATTTTAATTTACACAAACCATAACATTCCACTATATAGTTATACCAAAAAATATTATATAAATGGTTTCAGCCTCTTCAAACATGTGAAATCATGAAAATTTCATGTGAATTCTCTATGCCACAAATGATACAAGAATAAACCCTCTCTTTAAATATTTTTCCAAGAGATCAAAGAGACCACTAATAACTACCCTATGATAAACTCTACTCATCACCCTATCCATCTTAGTCTTTACTTCCTCCTACTAAATCCTACATGAAAATTATATTGAAACTTAAATAGTTTTGTATATTTATATTTAAATATAAAACCAATAACTTTTTTTAAACTAAATTATTTTGAATTTTTTTTTATTTACTTTCTCACCACCATTCATTGATGTAATATCATTGGGGACAGATCCAGTCGTCTTTTGATATAAATCGACCAACTCTTTCTGTAAATAAGTTATATGATCCCCCTATTCCTGATTAGTGACATTCCTAGAAAAATATATATATAATCATATAGGGGTAAGAAGTGACTAAAACTATGAGTAGATGCATCTGCAATCCTTGAGTTCTGGTGAAAGACCTCAGATGTTAATGGTTCCAAACCCATCCCATGCACTCGACCAGGATGCTACTTCCCAATGAATTTACTAAGAGGGTCATTCAGGGAGACTGAGAAGAACTTCATCGGATTGGAAAAACATAGTTATTTAATTTTAACCTATAAATAAAATTTCATTTATATTTTAAGAAATATTCATTTACATAGTGACAAATTATATAAAGTTAATGTAATGAAATATTAATTCATACCCCAACTTCTTTGGTAGGCTCATTAACATAACCCCCATCATATTTTTTATAAACATCCAACCACAAATCTATTCAGGAGACTTGGTACCCTATATTTTTTTATTGAATTAAAAGAAATATAAATCAATAATTTAATATATGTAACAGATAATACTATCTTATAAATATTTAAAATAACGAAAAGAGTACCATTTTCGATCATTTTCTGAAAAAAAAAACTCTTTAACCTGATAGTGTGAGGGATGGTTTGATTAGCTCAACTTGATGAATTATACCTTTAAGCATCTTGAAATAAATAACATATAATTTAATAGTAATGTTTGAAATTTCATCACCTTATCATATACATGTATAAATGAAAAATGATATTAATATAATAATATATATTTAAATATCATGTGCTTATCATGACGATGGATATTAACAAAAACATTACATTACTCTCTAGGTACCCCATTAGGTACCTTATCATATAGTATTTGGGCACTCAACGACGTATCATTGAATTCATTCCATAATATCCATTTAAAATAATACCATTTCTTACCCAAATTTTCCAATGTCCTCTTTTTTGTTATAAGATCAACAATGGAAAAGTTGAAAAAATCTATACAAAGAGATTTATTTTGAAAATATTAGAATTTAATAACTTAATGAAATTCAATTACACCATATTGTGTTAAAATTAATTTTATTTATGAATCAAAAACTTAATTTTTATAAGATGAAGACATATGCCTCCAATCAGTATACATAATCATAAGGGTAACCATATTTTCTGCCAGCTATCCTAGAATCTGGCCAAATAATTCTATAGAATCATCTGTAGAGAACCCATAATAGTCAAATGGGACAATTATATTTAGTATATTCAAATTCCATATATCTAATAATTTCATATTTTTCTATATAGTAGTATTAAATCTATCTTTTATGAAAAAATAGTCTGTCGTATAAAAAACATCCAATGACTTTATCCATATTAAAATTTATACCTATAACTTCCACCCACTAGTATCCCCAAGAAGAACTAGTTGTGGTGACCTTCTCCCTCACCGTTGAGGTTGTTGAATGGGGAGACGTTGGCTGAGCTACATATGGTATGGTGAAGAATGGTGTGAGAGATGGTTTAGGGGAGTTTGTAGAGGGTGTCTCAGATGCTGTAGCGATAGAAAATTATGGATCCTCATTAGTCAGTATGGTCAAGGGAACTTCAACTAAGAGTCGATCATCATCAGTATAATGCTTCATCCTTGGAATTCTTATCATTTAATAAAATAAAAATAACTTCATAATATATATTTCAAAAAAATCATGCAGAAAAAAAATTATAAACGATAAAGGATGCACAATACTAACAAAAAAATATCCATAGCTATGATAATGAATGAATTCAGAAATAAAATAATTGTTTGATAAATGAATGGATGATTGTACATATAATAATTTTCTCCTTCAATTGTGTCATTTTTCTAATCCATCATTACTTCATCTACATCATCCACCCTTTCAAGAATAATATTTTCAATATCAATATGGAAAAATAAGTTCTCTTCTTTGATGTTGATGGGATTCAATATCTGAGGTCAAATATTCCACTTCATCGCCCATATCATACATGTATCTTTGTTTTACATGATCAACAACACTCTACCCTTTATCCATGAATGCTTCTACATAATATAAAAAATTTTCTTATGATGATAATACATACAGATCATATAATTCACGATCACCAACATCCACCAAGTAAGAGAAGTTCATAGAAGTAAATTGTAGGGAATCTATTTTAACACCCCTTGATAATATGGCCCTAATTAAATTTCAATAAACCAACTAAGAAATGCTTCTGGTGGATTAATTTGGATTATATCTATCAACTTTATGTAGTATCCCACATTATAAAATTTAAATATACCTCTAATATGTGTTTTCAAACCCTCTTCTTGGTCAACTGTATGAAATTCAAAGTCATTTTCATTTTATGCATCGAATATTCTAGCCTTTTTTAGAGGACCTCAAGAAAGAAACATAAAATATTCTTAGAACACATCTCAAGTAGCAGTATTCATGATCTAAAAAAAGTAATATCAATTATTATATTTACAAAATATATGTGTCAACCAAATATACATATTGATTTAAATATTTATGAACATACATGTCACGAAAACTATTCTACAATCTCTTTATTGACAACTTTTTTTATACCTTTCTCATTTCACGTTCAGACTCTCATTCATCTCTTTTTTTTTATCTTAAACTCTTCAGTAGATGGATCTATAATTTTACTATTCAGACGGACATATCTATGTGCATGTAATAATTCCATTTCTATCAATGTGGAATTTTAGCTCCTCCCAACTGATCGGCCAATAGCAAGAAATAATTTTGATTTCCCACGTGGTTGAGATTTTTTTTATGTGTCATCAACATGTCCAAATCAATTGAATCTTGTCTCAATGTCATCTAGATATATAGAGCAAAAATTAAGACACTTCTCTTCTAAATAGCCTTCAGAAATAGAGCCTGCAATTTAAGCATTATTATTCACATATGATTTCAAATGCCCCAGATTTCTGTGAAATAAAATAAAAAAAACTTAATTGAGAATTTAATGAAGTTAAATGAAATGTTTTATCAAATTAAAAACATATAAATAATTTTCCAATCAATTGGATACATTCATTTATAATATATTGTGCCATATAATTTATCTTCCTCGACCAAATTCACAATTAAATGCATCATGAAAGTAAAAAAATGGAATAGGAAAGATCATCTCCATTGCACAAAATTTCTATAAAAATATCTCCTAAAGTTTTTCATGCCCAAATGGTGGTATAGTTTTCTCACATAGTTGTATGAATAATTTAAATAAAATTATTACAGTAGCAGTAGCATTTTCTTTTAATAATGTATTCAATGCAATGGTTGTAACTGTTGTAACAAAATATGTGAATCATGACTTCTCAATCCCTGTAACCTACGATGCTTTAAGTAAAAACACCATGAGATGTTACATGAATAACCATCATATACTTTCACATGTTTTAATATTATATGGAATGTATCTTTATCCCTATTTTTCATTGCAAAAAAAATTTGGAGCATACTTTTCATTCTTATCAAGATAGAGATCATGCTTTATTTTCACTATTTCCAATTTTTACTGAGTATTGATATGGTCCTTTGAGTTTCCAAGTTCATTAATCATTTTTATGATCAAATTGTCACAAATATTATTCTCAATATACATAACATAAATATTATTCAACAAAAAATTAAATTCCCAAAACAAAAGTTTGACAAATATACTTTGTTTCTTCCATTGTTGCATTCTGATTTCACTTGACTATGTACTTAGAACTCATTAACTAGTATCATTAAAATGATGCACCTTCCCAAATTCTATTTCAATATTTTCAAGTTTTTCCAATATTAAATAACTTTAAAAAAATTTTGGAGGTGTTCTACGATCAATGGAACCATTGAATTTTTACCTTTTCAACTGAAATATATGAGATGCATCGAGAAATCATTGATTACATAGGAAGAACCAGTTTTTACTATGAGGTAGTCATTCAGGATCAAAATCAAAGTTTCAAATAGGAAAAGCGAAACTCATTGAAGTGTTTTGACTAGCTAAATTCACAAGTTTAGTGAAGTCACTAATAGTCCACAATAGATCAGCTTGCATTTTGAACATTGTTCTAGAATATGTGTCATATGTCTCAACAATGTTATCCTTAACTCCAGTAATTCTTCAATTAGAGGTTGAAAGTATACATAAACCTCATTTCTAGATACTTTTTTCCAACAATAATAAACGAAATGATAAAATACATTTTTTGTGCACATCCACAAAGGCATATTTTAAGGGATAAAAATAATTGGCCCAATTTTGTAACTGGTACTCGAAGTCCCAAATCGGTTGAATCTATTGGCACCCAATCCTGGTAAAAAATTTCAAGGATCAGATGATAAATTTTAATGTAAGAAAGAAAATATATTCTATTATTTTTATTCTTTTTTATGTTACATTAATCCAACCTTATAATTATCTACATAATTCCACTTCATGTTCTCGGTGGTTTTAGATGACATGAATCATTTTTACAATCAAGGATTTAAAGGGAAGTAATGAAAAACCTTTGTAGGTGTGTTCCTTTTCTTCTTTATCATGGTAGTATGTTGATTCAAACTTCCAACATCACCCATTAACAACCATCTAAAAGAGTAAAAATATTTACAATGCCATCTGGTAGAATTCTCTCCCCAATAAAGCATATAATTATTAAAACATGCATGTATTTTTATATAATTCAGACCATTCTTGTTAGAAAATTTTTCATATCATAAAATGACTCAATGATATTTTCTTTAGGAAATTCATCATTCAACAATTCAAATATCATCTACACTTCCTTAGTTGTAACTCCACATAGGCATTTTTTAATGTAGAACATCAGCAAAAAAGTTTTGAATATTTTAAACATCCACTATACAACTCTTGATTTCCATCATCAACTAAACCATGAAACACATTTCTCTACTTAATGAATTTTTCTATTACATTAGTCTCTATATAATAAAGAGGCGGATCCAATGATATGTTATAATCTTGATCCAGTTATCTTATAGTCTCAAAAACATCACTTGTTAAGTTTCTATTTGTAGCACCCTCAACAAGGTGTTCTGATATATTTTAATTATGATGTTAGTGTCTTACGATTCTTAATGCATTGTTTATAAGGTTTTTTATTTCATTTTCCATTTTTGATGAATTTGGGAGGTTATTATATCGATTAAAATCAATGCTCAAAATTTCAGTATTGTTTAATTCTATATGCCAAATCGAACACAAATATTGAGTAGGGAATTTCTTCAATATCAAGTGTTCATAAACTTCATTTCTCTTCAACCATTTTCTAAATTTACATTGATTACATGGACATCAAATTTTCCCATCAACGAATCAATTGAAAATTGTAAAATCTATAAAATCCTATAAACACTTAGCATGTTGAGGTGTTTTCATCGATAATGTGATCTAGATTTTACCCATATATATCAAAATGTACCGACACATTATTTAAAAAAATTATAACATAGAAGTATTACTATATAGGAAAAGAGATAATGGTAATATCTAGTAAAGTGGAATTAGTTGGAATTAAATATATTCAATCCTTAATTAAAACATAAATTTTTTGAATAAATATATAATATATGGAAATATAAAGGGTTGTTGTCTAGTTAGTAGTTTCTCATAATTGAGAAATATGGTGATGCTCAAAAAATCAATAATAATTAAAATTTAAATTTTATATTGGGATTGGTTATTGGTAAAACATAATTTATAAAAAGCATTTATGGATCAAATCACAACTTGATCCAAATATCCATAATCAAAAACTCATAATAAAAAAAATAAAAACAATATTTTATATCAATCATAGGCAACACCAGTAAAACATTTAAGAGAATACTTTTTCATATTATCCCATTAAGACTAGTATGAAAAAAATCCACCATTATAAAAAATCTAAAAACTATAAAATTTAATATTTAAAATCAATCATAGGATTCCTTTTAGAAATTATTTCTCTCATTGACTGTTAAGAGAGAACTCAAAAAATATTTCATCATATATAAATACCATAAATATATGATATAAAATTCATGATAAGAGGTTTTGTGAAAATTCTCTTAAATCCAAATAAAATTTTAAAAACCTATCCAATCATATTCTTTATTTTAAATACCTCATTATCAAAAAATATATGTCTCATCAAATTTGGTCACATAAACATTAGTAAAAAAATGTAACAAGTAATAAAAAACAATTGAATAATTTTCACTGGTCATTTTATTAACATGTAATGATATTAAATTCATCAACAACATGTTCCAAGATTATCAAGGCTTAAACATCTTCCAAAAAGTATTTTCATTTAAAACCATCATTCTCTATTAATTCATTGATTAAAAACCAAAAAATGATATTATATATTTCAACATTCTCTCATGGACAGTAATATAATAACATGGACAAAATAAAATAGCATAAAATTTTAATCCATCTATTAATTATAATATTGTTCTATTTTATTTATTGTTATACTCATTATACTAGACTTAATTTTATAACTATATACATAAAATAGAATGAAAAACACATTTAATTATTATGTTTTAAAATTAACCAAAACAAAAATAGTTCACCTTCTTGAGTGAGAGAATAGGGAAATTTATATCATGTGAGTGGTTGTGATCTAAAGGGAAAAATAAGTTTGATGTGAACATTGTACAAGAAGTTAATTTTAATTTTATTTCAATAAAACATTGTTATTTGTATTCTACTTATACATAGCCTAGTGTGATTGAACCTAGTAAATTTTATGATGTCTCAACATATATTAATTTCATATTTTCTGAGGACTAGAGTTGTATTTTGACTCATCATGGGAAAAGATCATTAAATGGGGTGAATTTTGTTTTACAAGCATCAATTAAACCCCCTATGGTATCATCCCTTGGTGGAACTAGTAATAATTTGTCCCTCTCCACAATTTTTTATAACAAAAATCACCAAATACACTAAATTAATGTGGTTAATTAGTGTATTTACTCTTTTTCATTAAAACGATATTATTATTTTGTTGGTTAGACCATACTAAATAAGTAAAATCCAATTAACCAGCCCCAATATTAAATAAAATAAAATAAAATCACATGATGATTTTACTTGGTTAACCACAAAGGGATACATTCAGTGATCATAAACTAATGATATTTTATTGTAACAAAGTCACTATGCATTGCATATAATTAAAATTTTTAGGTAAGTCTCACTACCAAACTAAGGGTTACATAATTCTCATTTCTATATATTAATTACATCAAAAAAGAAGATTCCATAAAAATTTAACATGAAACTTTCTCACAATTAATATAGGAACGATTTTTAAAACACCATGAAAATAAGGGGTTTTTTATATTTATTCATAAATCCTCATGATAAACACTATATCTTTAAAAATTTCATTAGAATAAAAAATGTCTCTTAAAAATTGCATATGTTTAGTAATTATATTTCTAAATATTTTTTGTACTTCATAATATTTGAAATACTCTAATATTTATCCATTAATATTTCAAATAATTTCATCAAAAAATTGCTCCATTGAACACCAATTTTCCCCACATCAATTTCCTTAAAAAATATCAATAATGGATGGGTAAAAATCATTATGTGTGATGAAATTTTACTATATATTTGAATATGAATAAATATTATATATATTCTAAAATAAACCGTACCATGGTGTGTTTTCACCCACAATCATGTGGCTTTATTAATTAAAGGATGGAATTTTGAAACCATGAAATTTAAAATCTTATCTACTCAGAAATACAGTCATTTCCATATTTTAAAATTCCATATTTTAACATAATTATGAAATAGTTCTCAATAAAAAATAACATGGACTTTCTCCCTAAATACTCAAGTATCCTCAAATGTTAATTCTCAAAAAATCAACAACCATGATTTCCTCTTTGAAAAACATATCATTTTTTTTGAAATAATTTTTCAAAAAACATAACTTTATCTCAATTAGTTATTTATAATTAATAAATTAAAATTACAAATATCTCAAAAATTCAACCACTATGAAGTGTTCTTCCTCAACTTTTTATGTTCAACCATACTCAGAAACCATAACCAAATCTATAAATATAATGAAAAAATATCAGATTCTTGATAAAGAGATAAATCAAACCTATATGACCTCACCTTATTCATGGTATCAAGTGAAGAAAATGATAAGGAGAGTGCTCAAGTGAGAAAGACGTCTCAAGCGACGACAAGGGTGGGGGTTTGTGACCGCATCGCCAGAAATGTCTCAGGAGAACGGGGGTGTGACTACTGTGCCGGAAAAGGTATTGGGGGCATAGAGATATGACTATAGTGCTAGAAGGGCTTGGGGGCATGGGGTTATGACTGCAGTGCCAACAAAGGCTCGAGGGGAATGGGATCGGAGGGCACGGGAGATTCTTGAGCGCCAAAGAGGCGGAAAGCACGGTGGTGCTATGGTTTAGGGTTCACGGAGAAGGTGACACTACTGGAAAATGGACTTATCCCCACGGTTTTCCCCAAAACTGTGGGGATAGGTACCCCTATACCAACGGTTTTTGAAAACCGTGGGCATAGGTCAATTTTCAAGACCTATACCCGCGGTTTTGAAGAACCGTGTGTATAGGGGGGTCTATCCCCACGGTTTCCCAAAACCATGGGGATAGTTCCTGAAAATTCACCTATACCCACGGTTTTCCAAAACTGTGGGTATAGGGGTACCTATCCTCATAGTTTTGGGGAAAACTGTGGGGATAGGTTAGGGTTAAAATACCTATACCAACGATTATGAAAAACTGTGGGTATAGGTTTCCGATGTGTGCGCGGGAAATTTTTTTTTTCCGCGGGAAGGAAATTGTTTTTGGCGGGAGTCCTATACCCACGGTTCTTCCCTCTATACCCACGTCTTATATAACTCTATTTAACTAAATAAAAATATATATACATAAAAATGGTGTTGGGGTAGTGGTTAGGTGCTTCTTCTACAGCGGAGAGGTTGCGGTTCAAAACACGCATGCTGCATTATTTTAAGACCTATACCCACGGTTTTGAAACTGTGGGGAAAAACCGTTGACACCGTGGCAATTTAGTATGTTTCGTTGACATGGTGGAAAAACACCTATACCCACGGTTTTGAAAAACCGTGGGTATAGGCTGGGGACCTGTACCGACACCGTTCCAGCCCATGGTTCCCAAAACCGTGGGTATAACCTATACCCACGCTTTTGGGGGCTATACCCACGGTTTTGAACCGTGGGTATAGGATATTTTTTCAGTAGTTTGAGATCGGGAGATAAGGGTGGGGTACAAAATTGGGATCAGAAACTCTAGAGAGGGGGTGGTTCTAGGTTTACGGGTCGAGGGAGTGTGGTAGAGGTCTCGGAGCCTAGGTGAGGGTGTGGTTCTGGGGTTAGGGGTCTTGGGGGAAGGGGAGCATAGGGGAGAAGGTGGGGAATAGTTAAGATCAGAGGAACAAGATCAGAGGACTGATGTGATAAGGTTCGGGGTTGGGATAAAGGATAGCTCGGGGGAGGGAGAACTTTTGGGGGAGGAAAGTGTGCTTTTTAATGAAAACATAAAATTTAGCAGCGGTTTGTAAAAAACAGCAGGGAAAAAAGTTTTTTTAGAGGTAGTTTAGTAAACCACCACGAAACCACAAATATGTTGTAGTGTTAGTATAAGTTTCTACTTGTAATTTATCGATTTATTACATATGATTTATGACATAATTCTCTATAACTTTAAACTATAAAGATCCTCAAGAATATAAGGAAATAAATTGTTTAATAAAAACATTGGATCATATAATGTTTAAGGTAGGGACATTTTATCTATAATTATATATTTTTCTTTAAAGAAAATCGTTTTTTATGAATTTATATTTAAAAAGGGGGAATTAATTCCTTAAAGGAATGAAAATAATTTTTAAAGTTCTTTATAACTTGACCCTTACATAGAGTTACAAGGAATTTATTTTTAATTTGTTTCTTCTATTTTCCTTTTTATTTCTGAAAGTTTTGGTTTTACTATAAAACCATTGTTTTTTATTAATTGATGATGTTCATTCATATTTTACTGATTCGTGGTTTCATTATCTTTAAATTTCTCATTGTTACATTCCCTATCACTCTTCATCATTTCCTTAGAAATTATATCCTCTTCGATGCCCATATTTTATTTATCATGAATTTTTATGGATTCATTTCCCACACTTTTATATTTTCTTAAATGTATAAAATTTCTATATATCGTATAATTTTAGGGAATCATTTTAACTAATATACTTACTTTACTATATAAGTATTGATATTTTTTATTCTTGATTCAATGAGGATGTTTATAGATTAATAAGGCATATTAATTATTTATTGTATTATTGAATCAATATTTAAGGAATGAATTGGATATATATATATATATGATTGGTTTTTTATTATACATAGAACCTCGATGCGTCGATAGTTATCATGAGAAAAATAGAAGACATTCCGAATTACATGTGTATCTAGTTTACAACTACCAATTTATTAAGAATGTATCGGTCGAGGACTTGATTGTATGATTTATAAAATCATGTATGAGACCTCAATGGTAAGATTGTAAATGTCAAGAATTATAGATTTACTTTATTAAGAATACATTTTTGTAATCAATGTGATTGTTATGTTAATATTATCCATGGATGCACGTTGAAATCAATATGTTGATTTGATGGAATGTGTTTTTATTATCCATTTTTCCTTATTTCTTATTAATTATTTACTAATTATAACTTCTACTATATGTAACCCTTTTTTAGCATCTGATATCACCCTTTATTTTTTCCCTTTCCCCAAGATATGAACAATCATTCATTGAATGATTTTAGGGATAAAAGAATGCTTCTTATGGTAATTTTTTATATTTCCAATGCAATATGGGAATAATGTATGTATCTAGTTTTCCAAGAATACTCAACTGATAAATCATATGTTTTGTAACCCTTGTATCTTATACCAATGTAATAAAGTAAATACTAGCTCTAGGTAACTAGATTATGGGTTATTAAAGTTGATGTTGGAGAATGTTTAGTAGGAAGCATGGGTATTGGATTTTAAATAAACATAGCTAACATGAAAATTATGATAATCCATGAAAGTATTTGGGAAATTTTACCATCATATAGATTTTTATTTCATGGATCAATATTAATGATGATTTTTAGCTAACTCATTGTGTGCCATTATGTATAGATGGATCACAGTAGAAGGAATGGAATCAACACCCACAGTCAATATAAATATTTCCCAACCAAGAAATCCATTATAGGTGGTGTTGGATTTAGTACATTTATAGCCATATTAGGGAATATAATTTATTTTATGTTGAATAACCTTACCTGTATGGAGTAACATGTTGTTCCATATCATGATTTTCCTATGTTGGATAACTTCATGTGATAGAAGCATTTATCTTTTAATGGAACTACAAATCCACTAGTATCTGGACAATATATTAAGTCCCTTAAAAATATATTTCTATTATTATGAAGTGATTAAATGGAAAAGGTTATTTTGGAAGTATATTTTTAAAAAATATATATTGATCAAAGGTTATCATTGATCCAAAACACTAAAGAGTTTAATGAAATATAAAGTATGAAATGGATAACTTTTTATGTGATATTATTAGAGAAATATTTTCCTCTAGATTAATTACATAAAATTTTTAAAAAATTACTTAACCTATAGAAAAAGGAAGAGGAAAGTGTTTCAGATTATAAAGATATCATTACAAGATTAACCATTCATATTTTAGACTACATGCATAATCCATAAAGAAATATTGATCATTTCTTTTATATGGTTAAGATGAGTCTCCTAACTGAACAATTTTCTCAAATGTTTTCATCAAATGATGATATAGTAAAATGTTCTATCGAGATAGGTAAATAATTTTATATATATTATATCATGAAAGGAAATCAATAAAATAAGATCATAGTTGAGAAAGATGAAAAAAATAATTGTTTCAAAGAATAATAAAGAGAATATAGGGTTTTCCAACATGTTATAATTATGGATAGAAACAAATAGGTTCATTATTAATGGGAAACGAGACTATTTCAATTGTGAAGAAAATGATTATAAGGTTAGTGAATGTAAGGGAATGAAAAAAACCACTATTATATAGTTTTGTAGCTATAAAAATATAAGGTATTATTTAAATTAGTGTCTCAATAATCAAGGGAATCTCCCATAAAAGTGTTCAAGGGGGAAGGCTAATCTTATGTGATTAATACAGATGAGGTTAAAGTTCATAAAGATGTGGTGGAAGGTACTTTGATTATAACCTCAGATATTTCTAATTATTTATTTTATTTAAGATCTGTTCACCCTATTATATATTCCATATTTTCTTAGAACATTAGATATGTTCCTAGCACCTTAAGAAGGTAGTTCCCAAGCAATACTTCTAGTGGAAATATCTTTGCAACAAGGATATGAAAATTTTCACGGTTATGAATCATGAACATTTTTAATTTCAAAACAAGTTTATTATATATATGGTTTAATTTTATATAATCCTTTGTATGGATCAAATTTCAAATTAAAATGTACTAATTTATTACTAAGTTAAGGATATTACAATTAGAAATGTAGATGTAGAATCCCTTGTCTTAAAAGGGGAGACGACATCATTTAAATCATGTATAGATCCACCTCCAGTAGATCTACTTAATAAAATTCTTGGATAAGAAGATATGATGAAACATTTGAATGGGAATGGTATTCTTCGAAAAGTGTATATGTGTATTATGTTGGAATACATTGAAGTGCTTCCTAAATAACTACCTAGAAATACACTAGATTTTTATGTTGAGTTTTCCATTGATTTCATCCCTAATTCGGAACCTTTATCTAAGACTCTATACATGATTTCCATAATTTAATTAGTATAACTAAAGAAACAACTATTCACGTTGTGGGTTAATGTATTTATATTCCCTATTGTTTCACTAAGGTGATCCAATATTATTTTCTTTATGAAGAAAGATAGGTCTATGAAGTTATGCATCAATTATAGGTAAATAAATGATATTTAAATAAATAAAAATTATCTTATTCCATGCATGAATAACTTGTTTTTTCAACTTCAAGGTGATAAATATTCTATAGATATTGATCTTCATTTTGTGTATCATCGATTATGAGTAAAAAATAATGCTATTCCAAAAAATGGTATTTCTTAAAAAGTATATACAATATGAATTTAAAGTAATTCCCTTTAGATTGCTAAAAAACCCTCTATTTTTGGTATATGAACAATATATTATTAAATAATTATATAGATACTTTTATTATGGTATTTATTGATAATATGTTAGTATACCTTGAAATCTATAAAGAACATAAGAGTCATTTGTGAATCATTCTTAACACTCTTAGAGAAAATGAGTTATATGGAAAAAGTATTAGATGTGGATTCCATCTTTAAGAATTTTCTTTTCATGGACATATTGTCTCTAAAAATAAAATATCAATATATCCTTGAAAGAAAAATGTAGTGGTGGAATAGCCAATTCCAATGAATATAACATAGGTATGAAGTTTCTTTGGATTAATAGGTTACTATCGATGACTTGATCAAAATTTTTCTTGATTAGATAACTCATTAACCATGTATATAGATAAAGAGGTTAAGTTCATATTGTTTTAAAATTTTAAAGAATGTTTTTATCACCTAAAGAAGATATTGATCAATTCAATGATATTCACATTACCATTAGGAATTGATGTATTAGTGATATAAAGTGATGCATTAAATAATGGACTTGGATGTGTACTTATGTAGAATAATAGATTTTTTGTCTATACATCAAGGAAGCTAATGATTCATTAATGGAATTATCCAACCCATTATCCTACATTGGAAGTCATAATATTTACATTGAAGATGTTGAGGAATTACCTTTATAGTGAAATATGTGAAATATACAGGGATAAAAAAAAGTTTAAAATATATATTCTCATAGAAATAGATCAACATAAGGAAAATGAAATGGAATAAACTTCTCAAGGAGTATGATTTATCAATACATTACCACCAAAGGAAGGAAAATAATGTGGGTGATGGATTGAATTGGAAATATCATGTGGTTTTGACTAAAATGAGGATTGAAAAAGGTATTATATTCATGGATTTAGTAAAATTGGATATGGGAATCATTAAGTAAAGGGAAACATCACATCTATTTTAATTTTTTTTCAAACCATCCTTATTAGAGAAAAAACGTTTCCTTCTTGATGATAAGAATATTAAAAATATAATCAAATCTATGAATGATGGTAATTTGGTATACTTAATCAATAGATATGTTATATTTAAGTTTCGAAATTATGAAGTGTTTTATCCATTCCTATGCTAAAAAGAGAATTATTAAATGAAGATCATAGATCAGATATATCTATACACCTTGGTATCACCAACATTTATAAGGATTTAAAGGAAAAATTTTGAGGTATAATATGAAATGGGAAATTATAGACTATTTATCAAGATTCATTTCTTTAAAAGGTAAAGGCTGAGAGACATCATCCAAAAGAAGTCATGTAACCTCTACCTATATATATATGAAAATGGGAAGATATAATTATAGTATTTGTCACTGGATTTCCAAAAACTATTAAAAATAATGATTATATATGGGTTATTGTTTATAACCTTACAAATTTAACACATTTTCTCACTATAAGGGCAGATCTGCCTCTTGAGAACCACATACAACACTATATTAATGAATTTGTGAGACATTATATTGTAACTTTCTTAATTGTATCTGATCATGATCTTCAATTTATATAAAAATTATAGAATATTATTAATAAGTATCTTAACACCAATCTATATTTTAGAACTTCTTATCAGCATTAAATAGATACAAATTCTTAAATGATTATTAAAACATTATATGATATGTTGGGGTTGTGATCAATTTAATTTCGAGGTATGTGGGATTATTATTTTCATTTTATGTAATTCTTATATAATAATTCCTTCAATTCAAGAATTAAAATTGATAAATATGAAGCATTCTATATGAAAATATTTTGTGCACCAACTTATTGGGATGAAGTTGGTGAAAAGAAGATTTTAGTCCCAGAACTTATTAAGGATACAATAAAAAAGTGAGAATTATTCAGAGTAATATGAAGGTGGATTAAAGTAGAAAAAATAGATATATCGATAACAAAAGGAAGGGTTTATAATTTTAACTAGGAGATCATGTTTTCTTAAATGTATCTTCATTAAATGGTGTTATAAGGTTTAGTAGGAATAGGAAACTAAGTCCTCGGTACATCAGGACTTTTGAAATTTTGGAAGGAATTGGTGTAATCACATATCATTTGGAAGTTCCACTTATCCTCTCTAATGTTCAAGATCCATTACATATCTATTTATTGAGGAATTGAATTCTATACCCAATGCATGCACTCTCCTATAAAGAAATAGAATTATAACCTAATTTATCTTACTGTGTATAGCCTATCAAGATTCTAGAAATTAAAAATTAAGTGTTTAAGAATCAAAGGAATCAATTGGTGAAGGTTCTATCAATAAATCATAATATATAAGAGGTAATGTGGGAACATAAGAAAGTAATGGTGATTAATTACCCGTGTTTTTTCAGGAAGTGATATCCATGAAAATTTTGAGGATGAAATTTTTAAAGGGGGGCTTGTAACACCCAAGATTTAATTAAAGTAATTTAACTTTTCATTATAAATAAACTATACTACATGAAAAAATTTATATTTCACAAAAAAAAAATATAAATTGATAATATGAATATCTCTATTGAACTTACTAAGTCGAAATAAGCATATAATTAATTTTGGAAATTTTTACTTAGAAATGAATTTTAATGAATAATTTATAATGTAATATTTAACTAATTTTATTTTATTTATAATAATGTGTTAAAAAAATATAATTAATCATATATTAATTTTAAAATGGTTATAAATAAATATAAAACAATATAAAATTTAAAAAAACAAAAAAAATTGGTTTCAGTGCATGATGTATTTCTAAATTAAAATAATCTATATTTATGGATGATTTTAATGAAATTTTTTGATTATATATTCAATGAAATAAATTCAAATTCATTTAATTTAAGTTATGTATCATACCATAAATTATAGGAATAATTTTCTTATTTTAATAATGATTTTTCAGCAAAAAGTATTTAATATTATTGTGTTGTAATATGTTACCTTAAAGATTACTAAAATATTAATTTGATATTAAAATTAATAATGTAATGTATATTAAAAAAATTGAAATTTTCATTTTAATTATTAATAAAATTTATATTTTACTTAAATAAAAATGATAATATTATATGATTTATATACATATTTATCCTTTTAATAAAAATATTAAATATATAGTAAGTAATTTTTTAGGTGCTTGTAAATATATAAGAATATATAAATAAACATATATTGAAAATATGTTAATATATATGTGTGGTAAACTGAAATAATAACCATGTATGTATATATTCATATATGTATGTATGTATATATGTGTGTGTGTGTGTGTGTGTGTGTGTGTGATTGATAACAAAGTTTAAGGTTATGTTTATACATATAAAAGAGTTATAAAATTGTATTTAATATGTGTGTGTGTGTGTGTCTAAGCATAGAATATATATGTATCTATATATATACTTATATTTGGTAAATATACACAGACACACATATTTAAGAAGTTGATTGTATAAAAATGATATATATATATATATAGACATGGCACGTGAGAATTGTTTTTAATTATTTGTTTATATAAAATAATATTAAAATATGTATGTATTTTATGTGTGGTGTCTGAAGTGAGGTTTTAAAAAAACTGTGTGGTTGAAGGAACCCCATATATATATATATATATTTATTTATATATATATTTCTGAAAATTTTATTCAAATATATATATATTGAATCATATATACATGTTATATATATATATAAATATATGTTATAATATATGTTCAAATATATAAAAAATGTATCTTAAAATATGTGTTATTTCTATGTTACATATATATATTAAATACTTATTAATATATATATATATATATGTATCTGATATATACATATGTTCGAATATATATATAGGTGTATAAATATATATATCTTTGTGTGTGCATATATATACACTTAGAAATTAAGTAAAATAATTAATAATATATATATATATATAATGTGTGTGGCATGTAAAGGTATAAATAGAAAATAATGTGTGTGTGTGTGTGTGAAATTTGATGTCTGTGATGTGTAAGAATAAAAAAACATTATATATATATAAAATGTTGATATATATATGTGTGTGTGTGTGATAAAAAATTTATATTATAAATATTTATAAGTTATAAAAGTTTTGTTAAAATACAAATTCATAAATATAAGTTATAAAAATATTATCTTTGTTATATGTATTTATATACACTTGATACAATAAATTTTTTTAAGGGATAAAGAATAAAAAAAATAAAAATTAAATAAAATAATAATAATAACAAAATATCATTTTGCTTGATGGGAAAGTAAAAAAGTAAAGAAAAATCAACCACTATTTGGGGCTTATCAATAGGATACATTCCCATTGGGCTTTAAACATTTGGGGCTTATAAATAGGATTCATTCTCTTAGGATTTTCCCCAAAAACATACTACTATACTCCCTAGAAAAAATATGTGAATTTCTATGGATGTGTAGATATTGTGAGAGTGGGTTTATTCTCCAGGGAAGGAGGTCGAGCATGGTTTCAAATAGGTGAATTTGAGATATGTTTTGTTATACGTTTAAGTTAATGGGATATATTATTTTAAAATTATAATATTATATTTTTTTTAGAAAATTTTATATGATTATATTTTAAATATATATATTATATTATGTAAGTAATTATTTAAAATGAATATAATTTTTCAAAAGATATTATTTTGTTGAAATGAATTTTATTATTCTCAAAATCTTATTTTGAAACTCTATTCATGAATATTTTTTTGTAAAAAGGTTACTTCAAAAAATAATAAAGGTGTTTTGAAATATTAAATCTATAATTATATGAAAATATCATTTATAAATTATGCATGTTGCACATATATATAGGTATGGACATTCAATAATTATGTCCCTAACAATACATGCATATTTTAAAAAGATTTATTGTCATGTAATTGTTTCATAGGGATGTATATATACGAACATATGTTTATATATAACTCTTTATTGTCATATTAACAAAAACTAAAAAACTCTAGTGAAAATTTAAAATTGATCAAGCTCAAAATGTTTTTTTAATTTGGAACATGGAATTTGTAAACATGATATGAATATGGGGAGTGAACCCAACCCTCCAATATGGGTAGAACCCAGATATCTTTCATTGTTCCATATGGTCACAAGGTTTTATTTTCTAATCTTGTGAAGAATTTTTATGAACAATAATTGGATTATTTTAATAAGATAAAAATTTTCCAAGTGAATTTTTAAAAGATGTTATATTTTGAAATTAAAGAGGTTTTAAAAGTAATAAGTATTTTCCAATATTTTCAAAAAATATATTTTATATGATTATATATTTTGAAAACCATAGAAATATATTTTGGAACATTATTTTAAAAAATATTTTATATTTGATATAAAAGGAAATGTTTTTGAAAATATTTTAATAAATTATTTATTGGACTTTAACTATTTTTTAAAACCATTAACAAGACAATTTTATGCACACCCAAAAATTTAAATTGTTATTCAAAAGATCATTAGAAGTCCCATAGGACATTAGCTTCGTTTAGAAACAAGTATGGGATAAATCAAATAGTTTATTTTTTATTAATTGTTTAAACTCTCATATACTGTAATATTCTATCATTTTCCTCCAAACCATAGACTATAAAGTATCCTATTTTTTATAAAGGACTGATTATTTTTCAGTTTTTAAAAATATACACTATTTTTGTATGGGATCTAGAAGTGCGGGTCTTGGGACATCACACTTGGTATCAAAGGAAAGTTTAAACAAATATGGAGATTTAAAATTTTTTTGGGGATAAGAAATAGAAATTATAGGTTCTAGGAAATTAAATTTTAGGTGACTATTAGGAATATAAAATTTTAGTGATTCTAGTTTTCTTAACTTTGAACATGGAAATTCGGAATTTCCCTTAGGTACGATGAAATAATTTGGAAGGAAAAATCATTTTAAGGGGGGTAGAATGTAACATCTCATTAAATTATAAGCATAATTTTATTTTATTTTAAATAATTATTTTTTATAAATATGTATTTAATATTATTATGTAGAAATATTCTACCTTAAATACTAATAAAATATTAAATTGGTATTAAAATTAACAATATATTGTATATTAAAAAAATTAAAATTTTCATTTTAATTCTTAAGTAAATTTATATTTTACATAAATTAAAATATTAAAAGAGTATATTAAATATATAAATATTTATCATTTTAATAAGACTATAAATTTATGGAAAGTAATTTTTTAGGTGCTTGTAAATATATATGAATATATAAATAAACATATATAAAAAATATGTTAATATATATGTGTGGTAAAATGAAATAATTACCATGTACATGTATATACATATATGTATGTGTAAATATATACGTATGTGTAATTGATAATAAAATTTAAAGATATGTTTATATAAAAATAGTAATAAAGTTGAATTTTATATATATATATATACATAATTTATATGTATATATATACTTATATTTGGTATATATATATTTACACATATTTGAGAAGTTGATTGTATAATATATATATTTATTTATATACATGGGACATGAGAATTTTTTTAAAGAAGTTGATTGTATAAAAAAATTAATAATATGAATATATTTTATATATGACGCATGGTGAGGTTTAAAATAAGAAGAATAAAAGAAATTATGTGGTGAAATGAACCCAAATATATATATGTTGTACATATATATATATATTGAAACATATATACATGTTATATATGTTAATAAATATAAAATATATCTTATAACATATCTTAAAATATATGTTATTTATATGTTATATATAAATATATATTATATATTAAAATATATGTGTTATATATATATATATATTTGAATATATGTAAGTGAAATATAAAGTGTGTGGCGTGTAAGAAGAAAAAACAAGACAAAAATGTTATATATATATATATATTAAACTTTGATATATGTGTGTGTGTGTGTGTTAAAATTTGTATGCTATAAATATTTATAAGTTATAAAAGTTATGCTAGAATATAATTTTCATAAATATATTGTCTTTTTTGAATATATTTATATACACATGATATAATAAAGTTCTTTAAGGCTTAAGGAATAAAAAACTAACAATAAAATAAAATAATAATAAGAAAAAAATAACAATTTTCTTGATTAGAAAGAAAAAAGTAGGGACAAATCAACCACTATTTGGAAGTCTTTCTAAATACTATATAAAAATAAATAAATTATTAAATTATTTTTTAAACTTTTGGGGTTTATAAATAGGAGTCATTATCTTAGGTTATACACCCAAAAACATGTTGTGAGACTCCCTGGAAAAAATCAATGAGTTACTCTAGTTGTGTAGATAGTGTGAGAGAAGGTTTAGACTTCGGGGAAGGTTGTTCGGCACAGTTTCAAATATATGAATTCCAAAGAGGTTTTTCTAGAATTTTAAGGTAAGGGGATATATAAGAATTATACTTTTAGAAAATTATATATGGTTATATTTTTTAAAAAATATTGTTTCATGTAAGGGATTATATTATAAGAATTAATTTTTTCAAAGATATTATTTTATTAAAAGGAATTTTTTTATTTTTTTTAAAATATATTGAAACTATATTTATAAATATTTTTTCGTAAGAATGTTATTTCAAAAAATAATAATTGGGTTATGAAATAATAAAAGATATAATTTTAAAATCTCTTATACAATTTAGGTATGTTACATATATGTATAGGTATGGTCATGCACTACGTTTGTCATTAATAATGCACACATATTTTATAAAGTTTTATTTACATGTAAAAGTTTCCTATGGATGTATATATATGCACTTATATATATATATACATATGTGTGTGAGAGTATTTATTTTCATATTTTAAAAGTGAAAAACACTAGTGAAAAATACAAATGGATTAAGCTCAATGTGTTTTATAAAAAAAATTGGCACTTGGATTTTGTAAACATGATAGGGGTCTCGGGAGTGAACGAAACCCTCCATGAGGGGTAGGCTCTATACATCTTCCAATGTCCCATGTATCTATAAGGTTTTTTCTAGTCTTGTAAAGTATTTTTCTAAAAAATCACTTAATTATTTTGTTAACAAAAATATTTCCAAATGAATTTTCAAAATATATTATATTTTAAAATGAAAGAAGTTTTCAAATTAATATGTATTTTAAATTTTTTTGAAAAAAAAAATTTCTATGGATATATATATATATTGAAATCACTATAATTGTATTTTTGAAAAGTATTTTATCAAATAATTTATATTTTATATAAAAGAAAATGTTTTGAAATTATTTTTATACATTATTTATAAAATGATTTTCACTTGTTTTTAAAAACCCTAATTTGGTAAATTTTATCCTCACCTTATATTTCAAAAAACATTTCACAGAATCATTATATGTTTCAAAGGATTTTAGTTTCATTAAGAATCTACCATGATTAAAATCAAAAAATTTGTTTATTTATTAATTGTTTAAACTCTAATAAGTTGTAATAGTTTTCCATTTTCCTATAAAACCTAGAAAAAAAATGATCCTTGTTTATGAAAAATATTTCAGTTTTTTCATTTTTTACTTCTCTAAAAATGTATACAACATTTTTGTACCAGATACAAAAGTGTAGATCTCTGGACATCAAACATGGTATCAAATGTAGGTTTGGATAACTTTGAAGATTATATGTTTTTGTCTGAAGATAATAAATAGAAATTTCTTTAAGGTTCTTGGTAATTAAATTTTTGGTGACTAATAAGAATATAAAATTTTGGTGATTCTAGTTTTAGAAATTCTAAACATAGAAATTCTAAAAAAATTAAGTATAATGAAAGAATTTTGAGGGCAAAATTCATTTTAAGGGGGTAGAATGTAACATTCCAAAAAATTATAATCAAAATTTTATTTTTTTAATAATTATTTTTCCTAAATAAGAATTTCATTTTACTTAGTAGCATTATGTTACCTTAAAGATTGATAAAATATTAATTTCATATTAAAATTAATAGTGTAACATATATTAAAAAATTAAAATTAATATTTTAATTATTAAGTAATTTTTTATTTTACATATATTAAAAATGATAAAATTATGTGAAATATATACATATTTATCCATTTAATAAAAATGTTAAATTTACGGTAAGTAATTTTTTAGGTTCTTGTAAATATATAAGAATATTTAATAAACATGTATAAAAAATATGTTAATATATATATGGTAAAGTGAAATAATAACCATTTATGTATATATAAATATATGAAAAGATATATGTATATATGTATGTGTAATTGATAATAAAATTTAAGGTTATGTTTATATATATATATAAGAGTTATAAAATTATTTTTAATATATATATACATTTATATATATTTGCACAGAAAATATATGTAAATATATATACAATATTTATTATATATATACACACATAATTAATTGGATGATTGTATAAAAATGATTTATATATATATACATATTTCATAACAACTATTTTTAAGAAGTAGATTGTATAAAAAATATTATAATATGAATATATTTTCTATGGCGCATAAAGTGAGGTCTAAAAAAAAGAAAAAAAAGAAAGTGTGTGGTGGAAGGGACCCAATACATATGTGTGTGTGTGTTACACATATATATATACATTGAAACATATATACATGTTATATATATATAAATATATGTTAAATATATTTTTAGATATATCTTAAAGCATATCCTAAAATATATGTTATTTATATGTTAAATATATATTATATATGCTAAAATATATATGTGTCATATATATATGTTAGAATATATATGTGTGTGTGTATTAATATAAATATATATGTGTGTGTTCATATTTATATACACTAACAAATTAAGTAATGTGATAAAAAATAATGTGTGTGTGTGTGTTGTGTGATGTGTGATGTGTGTGGCATGTAAGGAAAGTAAAACAAAAGAAAATATATATATATATATATATATAAGTTAAATGTGAAGTGTGTGACATGTAAGAAGAAAAAAACAAAAAAACATTATATATATGTAAAAAATGATATATATATATATTTATTTATTTATTTATATATGTTAAAATTTATATGTTATAAATATATATAAGTTATAAAAGTTGTGTTAAAATACAATTTTCATAAATATATTTTAAAAATATATTCTCTTTTTTATGTATATTTATATAAAAATGATTAAATGAAGATCCTTAAGGGTTAAGGATTACAAAAACTAAAAATAAAATAAAACAATAATAGGAACATCATATCATTTTAATTTATGGGAAATAATATAGTATAGGAAAATCAACCACTTCTTAGAAGTCATTAAAAATAATGTTCAAAAATAATTAAATAATTAAACGAGTTGTTAAACTTTTGGGAAATATAAATAAGAGTCATTATCACAGGATTTTCACCCAATAACACATTTCGATACCCCTTAGAAAAAATATGTGAGCTTCTCTTGTTATGTAGATAGTGTGAGAGCAATTTTAGTGTTCGAGGAAGGAATTTTGTCATTGTTTCAAATAGGAAAATTCCAGAGATGTTTGGTTTGTATTTTAAGATGATGGGATATATTATTATCAAATTATATGAATATATTTTTTATAAAATAATATATGATTGTATTTTTAAAGTATTATTACTTTATGCAAGGGATTATTTTAAAAGAATTTTATTTTTCGAAAGCTATTATTTCATTAAAATGTGTTTCATTATTTTTGAAATTCTATTTTTAAACTACTTGTATAAATGTTTTTATGTGAGAAGGTTATTTCAAAAAAAATTATTGGTGTTCTGAAAAATTAAAGTTATCATTTTATATAAAAAATTCATTTAAAATTTATGGATGCTGCAAATATGTATATGTACGTCCATGAACTACGTATGTCACTAAAAATATGTGCCTATTTTATAAATTTTTATTATCATGTAATGGTTTCCTATATATGTATATATAAATACTTATATATATATATATAAGTATTTATTATCATATTTTCAAAAGATAAAAATATCTAGCAAATAATAGAAAGTTATCAAGCTTAAAATGTTTTATAAAAAAATTCAGCATTTGGACTTTATAAACATTATAGGGATCTGGGGAGTGAACCCAACCCTCCGAGATTGGTAGGTCCTAGACACCCTTCACTGTTCCATGTGTTCACAAGGTTTTATTTTCTATTTTTGTGAAGTATTTTTCTAACAAATCACTGGATTATTTTATTATGAAAAATTATTTCTAAAAATATTTTGAAAATGTATTATATTTTGAAATGAAAGAGGTTTACAAATAATATTTAAATTATAGTTTTTTGGAAAAAAACATTTTCTATTTTTATATATATTGGAAACATTATAATTATATTTTTGAAAATTATTATATCAAATATTTTATCTTTGATATAAAATAAAAAATTATTGAAAGTATTTTTAAACATTATTTATAAAATGATTTTCACCGGTTCTTAAAACCCCTTAATATTTAATTTTATGTTCACCCCATGTTTTAAAATGTTTTTGAATGGATAATTAGAAGTTTTAAATGTTTTTATCTTGGTTAAGGATCTAGCGCAAGTGAAATAAAAATAATTATTTATTTATTAATTATTTAAACTCTGATATGTTATAAATAATTTTTCATTTTCCTCAAAAACCTACACCAAAAAATATTCTATTTTTTTTAAAGGATTGTATATTTTTCAGTTTATATTTTTTATTTTTTAAATATACAACATTTTTTATCAGATCCGGAAGCATGGGTCTTGGGATATTAGATGTTACTATTCAAGGAGTTAGAATAAATTCAGTAAAAATCCATGCATATTTTATAAATTTTTATTTACATGTAATGGTTTCCTATGGATTTATATATATATATATATACACTTATATTTGTAAATATATATTTGTGTGTGTGTGTAAGTATTTATTATAGTATTTTCAAAAGTTTAAAATCTGAAGTGAAAAATAAAAATTGATCAAGCTAAAATGTTTTATAAAAAAATTTAACACTTTGTATTTGTAAATATGATAAGGATATCTGAAGTAAACCCAAACCTCCAAGATTGGTAGGCCCTAGAAATCCTTCAATGTTCCATGTATCCATAAGGATTTGTTTTCTGATATTTTGAATTATTTTTTAAAAAATAAATAGATAGTTATTAATAAAAATTATTTCCAATTACATTTTCAAAATATATTATATTTCAAAATGAAAGTGGTTTTACATGTAGTATATATTTTAAAAGGATTTTTCAAAAAAAATATTTTTGAAGGTTATATATTTTGAAACCATAGAATTATATTTTCGAAAGGTATTTTATCAAATATTTATATTTGATATAACAACAAATATATTTGAATGTATTTTTAAAGGTTATTTATCTAAGGATTTTCAGTTATTTTTAAAACCCATTAATAAGAACTTTTATGCTCACCATATATTTAAAAAAAAATTTAAGTCTCATTATACGTTCCAAAGTAGTTTAGCTTCATTAAAAATATTCCATGAGTGATATGAAAATAGTTCGTTGTTTATTAATCATTTAAACTCTGATATGTTGTAATAGTTTTTATTTTCCTCTAATACCTAGACTAGAAAAGATCCTCATTTTTTAAAAGGAATGTATATTTTCTCAGCTTTTATTTTTTTTTTCAAAAATATATATATCATTTTTTTATACTGGATCCAAAATTTTGGGCCTTAGGATGTTACAAGGCACTACTCAAAGATTTTGAATAAATTCTTTCTATGCTTAAAAAATTATTTTTCTAAAAATTGATTTTATAGAATTTTATGGGTTTATTTTAGATTAACTTTCTTAACTTATAGGAATTTAATTTCATAAAATTGTTTCCAAATTTAAAATCAAAATATCCAGATGTGGTAATTAGTTTAATTCCATTTTTTATCGAAATGAATAAAACCTGAGGAAAAAATCTATTACTACGGTAAAGGTTAAAATCAGTTAAAATGGTAGTGAAAATAAAATGATAATAGTTAAAATGATCTAAAAACTTATAGAAAATATATTGGTTCATCATATTTGGACCTTATTACTATAATATTTAAAACAAAATCATTTGTAAGCACTTTACATAATTAATACATATAATATATAATAATATTTCAAGTATTTACAAGATTGTCGCTCACGTCGCTTATAAAAGGGAAACCTCTATACACTCTTATTAATTAAATTTTTTCCACTTATATCAACCAATACCTGCCAAAATACCATTTCAAAATCCCTCCTAGATTACTAGAGGTCTTAGTCTCACCAAAAACTAAATTCAAGAAGGCTTAAGGTGTAACCTAAATGAAGTTACTGAAAGAAGAGGCATATGCTCATACCGAGCTTTTCTATATTCTGTTATTCTTAAGCCTCCTGAAAATATTCAATAACTATATAAAAATAAGAAAATAAGTATATTAACAATATTTATATGTTTTTATATTAATGATACATCCATTTTCTATCTTATTTCCATCCTATGGAAAACGAAAACATCACTCATGTGTACGTATGCCATTTGGTCTCCATGTGAAAGTGTAATTAATTTTTCATCACTATTTTAATCTAATGTTTATAAAGATATAGTTAATTTATCTTTATTATATTTATTAAATAACTATTATTATTGAAAAATAATATACCATCCACCTTCTTAGCCTTTTATCCATTAAAAAATGATAATGTCACTCGTGAGTATGTGTGGACTACCACCACCACGAATCTATGTGATTAATTTTTCTATTACCACCATGAATATATGATTATAAAATTCTATATAATAAATAAAAAATATATTCATGACATTATTAACATTCTAGATAAGGTGGAACCATTTAATAATACCTTTAACAATGGTCAATATATCGAAGTAATTTTAGAGAAATTGACTGAATTACATTAAGTAGACTACGTAAGTAAGAAATATTTAATGAATGGATTTGAAAATCTTAAAATATTTAATATAGATGAAAAAAATTCTTAATAATTTATTTAATAAATTAGAATTCATTATAAAGGAGGATAAAACATGTACGACTAAGTAGAGACCCAAGGCATTCAAGACTGTTTATGTTCATGTTTCCTTTGGTAGAATTGTATGATTATAATATCTTATAAAACATATATTTTCTTATAGTATAGATATTTTTGGGTTTTATATTTTTATAATAAATTTATTCTACTTTTTGATAAATAATATATAAGTAAATTACATGTAAGAGACGTTCTTACAAAAATCTTATTTTAATATTTTCCTTCCTACACATTTTTTCCCATGTAGATATTCTTTTAATTACTTCAATAATGTTCATATTTAAACTATAATAATTATTTTTAGTAATTTTTAACTATTTATTAATTTATTCACAAAGGTTTAATAACAAATATTTTGATGATTTTTCAAAAAGGATATTTTTTTACATTAATTACAAAAGTGTGAGAGGAATTTCTTTAGTGTATATGGATGAATGACTTTTTCTGTCTCTATGACTGTTATTAACTATTTATATTCCTATATAATTTTTTACATCTACTCAAATATCTAATTTCCAAGGAATTTTTATTTGAATGTAAATGCGTATTATTTTATTAAAGTAATGAAAATAATTTTGAAAGTGATTTATAACTTCATTATTACACAAAGTTACAAGGAATTTATTTTTAATATTTTCCTTAAATTTTATTTTATAAATATAAAAGGATATATTTTTGAAGAAAACTTTTCATAGTGTGGAAAAAATTAATTAATTTTTTGGGGAATGCAGTAGTAGAGATAACCTAGATTGTCTATGGAGAGTATTACTCAAAATCTATTTGTCACTAGTGATAATATAAATGATGGAATTTTGATTTCTAGGGAAAAGAAACAAAAAAATATTAAAATACAGATCAAGAAACAAGTGACCAAATCTGTTTTGGCTTCGCACTTTTAATATTGTCACATAATTCTTAATTAGATCCCTTTCCATTGTTATTTGATAAATGGGATGTTACACAATCGCTTCCCCTATTCACCCTTGATTTATAGATTATAGTGAGACTAGACTAAGAAATTATTTTATTTGGTCCACAATCCGTCTAATGTGTGAGATAAATTGTGAATTACCCTCAATTCAGTCATGATATACCCAATTAGGTATCTTGATTCCAAAGAAAACAAAGTTTAACCATTGTAACTTCCTCACATGTCAGCAATCTCTAAACAATCACTACATAGCCTTAGATCATTAAATCGATATAATATAAAACAAAGTAATGGGATATGGTGGATCCTTGACTAATATAGTGAATAAAATTATAGAATTAAATCAAACACCATCACATTCAAGATTAAATCTGAAAGTAAATATTGAAATTAATTAACAATAAAAAACAATTTTTTATTAAAAGCTTAGATACTCATGAATCGCAAGAGATCCGTCATCTATTCCAAAATCATCTGAATGTTCAACCCCTCCCTTAAATATTAAACGTATATTTGAAGATTGTATGATATATTTATAATTAAACATAACATAATAAATTAACAGAAATATAGAGTTGCAGATTGATCTTCTTTAGATGATTCTTGCATGATCCTCATCTATATTTTGAGGTGGTTTATTCCATAAGTAATTCTTCTCCCATTTAATGACACAAAAGTTCTTACTTTATGTCTATGAAGATTCTTATTCAAATTTTATCGCATGTTAAAACATCCAAAAATCTATTCTCAAGTCTTCATGATATCTTCAAAAACTTTATTAATCATGGTTTCAAAAATCATAATCCATCATTGTGATAACATTTCCAGAGAATTTTTTAATCCTCGCATGCATGAAATGGACATGAGTTATCCACATGAAATTTTATTGGATATGTAGAAATTATTTCTTATATAGTTATTTCCACATCTGAAATTTTATTACTTGTTTAAAGTTTGATTTACGTCTTATGCATAGATTCATTATAAAGGAGCTTGGATGGGGTTGGTGAGATCCTTTGGGTATAGTTGGCATAAAGGAAGGATAAGAAATAGCTGATCCTATTATGGAATCATTATCATAGCATTAATATTGGAAGCATGTTGGTGGAAGCAAGGTTGTGTGACAAAACCATATCATGGTAACAATAGTAACTGGAGAAATCAAGGCACTTGTAGAAGATTTGTGGAAGAAAGAAGTGGTCCATATCCCTATAATGGTAGAATGTTAGAATTAGAGAACAAATAAAAGAAGGATCACTGGTAGGATAGTGGTAGCAAGCCACTAAAAGATGATGAATGAAAGTGTAGGCAACACAACTATGGTAGATCCTCACCTAATGTCATATGGATTCTTCACAACCATGCTTCCTACAGCGTTGACTCATTCGTTTCCACTTTCTTTAAGAATACGGTTTGGTCACTTATTCCTAATTGTAAAAAACCAATTTTATACCTAAATAAAATAAAATATTTTCAAAAATTCCAAAAACTAAAATTATTTGGACAATATTTGTTTTTTATTTTCCAAAAAATAATATTGAGAATAAATAATTCCCACAAAATGAGGAATTAATTAATAAAATGAAATTTCATCCTTAAAATTAAATTCATTTTATTAAAAACATTGTAAAAAAATTATGATTATCAAATTCCCCCACACTTTAAATCATTCTTGTACTCAATCATTTAACCTAGAAAATAAATTGGAAGGGAAATAATGCTACCAATATTACAATTTCAATGTAATAAAATCAAATTTTAAGAATGGGAAAAAAAATCAAGAAACACCTAAAATATTAATCAATATCCACACATTCCAAATAAAACAATAAACCCATGTATTTTACGTTATCTTATTAAAAAATGGTGAATCTTCTCCTTTCATTCATTCATATACCACAATCTGAAATTTATCAAGTATTCTAACTAGTTATCTACCTCACACTAAATTATTCTCTCATCACTATTGACATATATTCAAGTAGAGTTATCCTGACCTCATGAGTGCATACTCCTTTTCCATTGGCTTTAAAATAACCTATATTATCCTACCCATAGATACATAAATCACATATAACAATGGGGTTTTAATATAAGGTTCCAATGACACTTAGGTTTCAGGTTGTTGGGTATTGATTTTTTAAAACATTAAGGAATAAAGAGGGGGTTTATCTCTAAATCATAATGAATTATATTCAAAAGTAAAATATCAATTAAATTATAAAATATAAATGATAATAATAACTCTAAAATTATCAATGTAATGGTCATGAACAATCTAAGGATAATGAAATATGTACACCATCTGGAATTTTTTAATTTATTTTTTTTCTTTTTTCTTTTTTTTCAAAATTATTTTTCCTATTTTATTGCATATTTTAAATTTTATACATGGAACAGATCTCTTATCCACAACCTAACCCCATAATATAAAATCATTGGTCTAGTTATGGTGATTTTTTATTCTCCTAATCCACAACCCATTCTGTGATTTTCATATTTTTCTTCTAGTTTCTTTCAACATGGGTAGTAAGGGAATATAGTAAATGATTATTGACCTTTCCCAGTACCCAAAAAAGAACCAATTCACTTATTCATTTCAATTTAATTTATCCCTTATGCCATTAATACCTTCACTCCACACATTAATTTAAATATATCATGAAAATTCATAGAGAATGGCGGGAATGGGGAATATTAGCATGTAATGAGGATCATTCCTAGAAATCTCATTCTTGCATTATTTACGATAAAAAAAATTAATGAAAAATTTTGGTATAAAAGATAATGGATAAATAAAATAATCCTAAATCATATTAAATGTGTCATTGTACAATCATATCTTTAACAATTCCCAATGCATGTTCTAGTAGATTGTATGCCCCAAGATCTCATAAGAAATATGCTCAAGATAGATATGGAAAATATGTGGTCATGAAGTCCTATTGGAAATGATACTTAAAATTTTGGAAAATCCTTCATGGAAATGATAATAATACCACATCAATACATATGAATTTTAAATATTCAAAATATGGAACTGTTCATAGAATTTCATTTACATTAATCTATAGATTCTCTCAAATCATGATTCAGAAAATTACATCCTCTATCCATCATTATTCATTTAATCCCACTATTTTACTTATCAAATACCATTAACTTATAAATCTAAAACATGGAATTATGATATTTCAAATAAATTTGGGTCTCCTAGATTATTCAATTAATGTAAAAATTCTATGTGCGGGCATGCAATTTTCCTTTAAAGATTAAAATATCGTTTCTAACAAAAATTGAGGGAAACTTTGAAATAATTAATTTAAAATTGAAATTGAATTTTCACATGAATATATTCTTCTATTTTCATACTCTTATTCAAGATTTTTAACTTCCCTTAATCTTAATTCCTTGATGATCCTATAAAAGGAAAACAATTCATAAAAGTGTAAATACCATTTCATGTGAATTTAAAAGAGAATATGGAAGGGTGGATTTATTATAAATTCCTAAATCCAAAACAAATAATTATAACCAAATTTTCCTCATTTTATTGTATTTTTTTACGATCATTTTATTGGCCTAAACCAATGAGCAGCGATCATTAGACCTATTTGGAAATGTTATGCTCATCCACCAATTCTGGGGGAAGATTTCCATTTTACTTTTTCATTTTGTTACCATTCATAGTAAATGGATTTTTTTCACATTATTTCTTAATATATAAAAAACCAAAAGTATAAACATTGGTGAATCTAAATGGACCTTACCACCTATAACTACATTTACCTAGAATTATATTCGGTATGGAATTTTAGTGTAACACTTTATCTCTACGTTAGAAAAATTTTGGTTGGACCATCTTGTTATGATCCACTCATGTAATTTCTTTATAAATTAAATTATTTGAAAAATACTCACTTAGAATTTCTTATAAATAGTACAATAGTAATTTCATCTCTTTCCCACCACTTTTTATGTCCGGATTCATCTTATTGAAATCCCAATATTCTTGATTCTCTAACTCCACCGGCAGGTAGAAAATTTTTCCCTAAATCAATTGGTATGGGATAATTATTATGGGTTTCTTATAGGATATCCTATAGTCCATTAAATTTTCTTAAAAACTTTGTCTCTAATCCTTCCTATTGGGTTTAACTATTTTCTCTATAATACCATTAATTTCCTTATTGGATACTTCATCTTGGAGATTTGTTTGAGGATGGTAGGGTGTAGATGTCTTATGATACAATCTATACTTCCTCAATAAATCCATCATTATCATATTAAAAAAGTGAGAACCTTGATTGCTGATGATGGTGCTTGTCACTCCAAACCTATACAAAATCTTAGACCAGATAAAATCACACACAACTTTGGTATCTTCAGTTTTGGTAGTTTTATATTCCACCCATTTTGATAAGTACCTTTTAGAAATAAGAACATAGGAATTTTCAAATCACATGTAAAATGGAACAAAAAATTGTATTTCACAAACTTCAAATATTTTAGAAAAAAAATACTGGGGTTTTTAAGCATCTCTTATATTTTTTGAAATATTTCCATAAAACTTTCATTTTTCACACTTTTTTCAATATTCATCTGAATCCTTGAACAAAGAGAGGAAATAAATACCAGATTTTTAAAATTATATGGTAATTCTTTGGGTTCTAAAGTGTACATGACTTTTGATTGTGTGATAAACTAAAAATACATGTCTAATTTCACTTAAAAGAAAACATTTTCTTTATTACATGATCATTTTAAATTTTATGAGAGAATAGATCCTCCCAAATATAAAATCTTGATTCATATTTAAGTTTATATTTTTTTATGGGAGTTAAGATGATATAGTAACTGAGAAGTCACCAAATAATTCATTATTTATGCATAACATGGTACTTATCCTTTCATTATGTAAAGTTTTTATTTTAGTATATGGTTATTCAATTAGTAATAATCTAAAATTTCTTCTTCATCAGTGTTGGGAAGTCTACATAAGTGATCTCTCCCTTAGTTTTCTACTCCTTTTTTATCTTTAATCTCTAGGTTGAACTCTAATAGAAGTATAATACATCTGAAGAGCCATATTTTTTTCATCTTTTATCTTCATCAAGTATCTATGGGCTATATGATCTAGAAATATACAAAATTTAGTTCCATGAAAATAAAATATTAATTTATCTAATGAAAAAACAAATACGAGGAACTTCGTATTAGTGGTGGTGTAGTTATGTTGAGTGGAATCCAATATTCTTGAGGTATAGGAAATGAAATTTGGTTTACATTTGATTCTTTTATATATATATCCCCCCATACCTTCATTCTAAGCATCATAATGTAGCTAGAATGAATGTTCCAAAAAAATTGTTACCTTATTAGTGGGGCGATCAGTCTTCTCATTAGATCATTAAATGATTCCCTATACATATCACAAAAATAAAAATCATCTTATCTTAAAAGTAACCTGGAATGAGGGAGATAAATATTTCTAAAATCCTGTATGAATCATTCATAAAAACCTACATGGCTTAGAAATAACTAGTATGTTTCAAAAAAAGGTGGGTAGGGAAAGGAATTTATAGCTTCAAATTTAGATTTTTCTACCTCAATGCCTTTTTGAAAATTTTGTCTTCTTATACTATTCCTTTATCAACCATGAAATGAAACTTTTCAATATTCAAAATAAGATTCTTTTTATTTAATGTTTTCAATAATTTTTCTATATTTTCTAAAAAATGTTCAAAATAATTTCTAAAAAATAGTAATTTCATTGAGAAATGACACTATGAAAACCATGATATGATCTGAAAATTTAATTTCCATGAACCTTTTAAATGACCTATGGAATTTAACAATGAAAAAAGAATCCTTTTCTAGGAAAAGGTGTCATAAATAAATGTAAATTTTATATTCTATTAGTGTTTTGGAGAAATGGGAACCTGATTATATCCTAAAAATCTACCAATGAATTGTAATGTGTTCTTCCTACCAACATTTCTAGCATTTTGACAATTAAGGGAATGGGGAAGTGGTATTTTAAAGTGAATTGAATTAGATTATTATAATAAATACATACTCTATATATATATTTAACACTCCTAGGAATCAATTCATTATTCTCAATCTTTATAATAGTCAAGAAAATTTCTCTAGGAACTACATGGATAGGGCGGACCCATTGTGTGATAGAAACTGGGTATATGATATCATATAGTAAAACAATATCTATATTCTTCTCCACTACCTCTATAGTAGTTGGATTTATCCTTATTTAGGGTTGCCAAATTTTTCTGGAATCCCCTTCTAACAAAATTATAGGTGAGAATATTTTGGAGTTCATTCCAGGAATAAGTCTTAAGATCCACCCTATATCTTGGATGTTTCTTTTTAAAAGGTCAATCAAGGGTCATATTGGGTGTTTAATAGGTTATTATCAATTATTACTAGAATCTTACCTCATTACATAAGGTACACATATTTTAACGCACCAGTGAGAGGTTTTAATTCCATATTTGGGGTTGCTTAAGAGATGAGTTTGAATTTTCATTCCCCTATTCAAAATTTTGAATCCCCTATGTACAATAAATCATAAAATCATCTAAATCATCTAATAATTAATCCAAGAAATCAGATATTACCTCTTCTTTAAAATTGAAATTTGAATTTCCATATTTTTAAGTACTCACATGTTCCCTAGTATTTTCAATGGAAAGTACTACCCTAATGCTAATAATTCATAGAATATACCTGAATCATCAATAGGTTTAATACTTTATTTATGGGAGAGTAAAAAGGGAATAATTTCTTGAATAGTGCATTGTGGATTAAAGAATATTTGTCTGTAGTATTTTCTCCAAGCTCTATGTTAAGGGTTCCTTCATGTGCTTTTATTTTTAATTAAGTTTCCTTCATGAATGGTCTTCCAAAAATGATTGGGGAATGACCCAGTTATTTTTCTTCTTCCATGGTAAACACATAAATCCAACTAGAAAAAAATGTTATTTCACTCCAAATATAATTCCTTCTAAGACATCTACTAGAAAAATAGTGGATCTATTTTCAAGTAGAACCACTAGTCTTGTGGGGTTTAATTATCATAATTGTACAGAAAAAAACATAGAGTGAGGTATGGCATTAATAATAGAACCAAGATCTCATAAATCATTATAAAATTTTAAAAAACTAATAGTGAACGGAATAAAAATAATCCTTAAATATTGATGTTTTTTTGAATTTGTGGTGTGATAAGAGATTGGACCCTTCTTCTTAAGATTATCTCTCATTCCCATAAATTATACTCATTTTAGTGCAGATATCCTTGACAAATTTGGAATAATTTGGAATTTATCAGATTACTTCCAAAAGAGTAATTTTGATTTCAACTCTTTGATTGGTTTCTTGAACTTCTCTTTAAAGTTGTTCTTTTTAAAAATTCTTTGACTCGGTTTTCTTTAAAGGGATTGAAAATTGAATAACCTTATTCTCCTTTTTTCCCTTTAAAATGTTGTTATGGTTATTTCCTTATTAAACCTTGTCCTTTTTTCTTCTTTCTTATTTTATTATTTTGGTTAGATATATTGTTCTTCAAAATTATACTTCGAGTTTTCAGCCTTGATTTATTCAAGTTTAGGTTGAACTTTCTTAGGATCGGGAAGCTAAATCCCTTTACTACTCCTTGTTTTAATTATTCATACACTCTCATTAGGATTTATGGCTATTTGTGAAGAAAATTTCATTTGATTTTTGGTAATAATGTCTTTAAGACTTTGGAATTATTTTTTTAGCTTATCCATCTTATCTCTTATACACTAAACCTTGGACTGTAGCTTTTGATTCCCATATAATAGTGTAATTGTTGAGTTATTCTCATTATAATTTTGTTAGAAAGAAGGTGGTTGATACGAAATTTTTTTATGGATGTTTATAAATTTTCTAATAAGGTTGTGGGTATTAGTATTGTTGTTGGTATGAAAGTTCATTTGGGTGTTGGTTTGAATAAAAAGGTCAAGTATAATTTCGGGCTCTATTTCTAAGGGTTCTTGTGAGTTATCCTTCCATGGAATATTTTTTTGGGTTTTACTTGGATGGAACATTGAAACAAATATTTCAATCCCTCATACTTCAACACATTGATTAGTAAAGTGATTGGATGAAGAACAAAAACAACATACATGAGGTGGAGAATCTTGTTCACCCACTGGCTTCACAAACATTTGTCTCACTAAACATGTTTGTTCTTTATGTTTGGTTTTAATTAATGGTGATAAATTATAAGTTATTACCTCAAGAATCCCTCTATTACTTGTACCTCTAATTCTAAATTTCTGGGAATTTCATGTTATATTTTAGTCAAGCTCTTAGCTTCAATTGGTGACTTGTTAATCAAATATCTTCTGAATGATGCATCTAATAGGTTTCTATCATTTTCCAATAGGTCTTCATAAAATAAAACATGATATTTGTGTTCTTTCATATATTCATGATGGAAATATTCACAAATATTGTTGAATATTTCCCAATACTTGTAGAGAGTTCCAATGTTTTCTTGTTGGATGGCACAGAGATCCTTTTTTATATCTATGATCCTAGAGGCTGTGAAGAACCTTTACATAAATATTTTTTTTAGGATATCCTATTTGTGGATATCTTCTGAATATAGGTTGTACAAACACTCCTTATTAGCTTCTTCAAGTAAAAAGGATAATTCCCTTCACTTTACTTTCTCTTCATTGACTCCTTGAGGCTTAAAAATCGAGAAAATATAGGTGAAATCTTGAATATGTGTATTTAGATCTTCACCTAAAAGACCATGAAATTTTAGTAGTACCTGAATCATATTTATTCTTAATTCAATATAATTTTTTAAAGAAGGAACAAAAAGTCTATTATGGTTATTATAAATTTTTATGGCCCAGAATTCCCTTAAGGATTTATTTGGGTTTATTCCCATGATTTTGGGCCTAGAGCGAACACTAGAAATTTTACTCAAGTGCTCAAGATTAATTTCATCAAATATATTATCTAAATTAAGGTTACTAAGTCTAGTTAGAAAATTAATTTTTGTTTTAGTATAAAAAATAAATGATTTTATCATAGAGGTAATATTCCTGAAAAGTATAAGTTATATTGGATCTCACTCCCTAGAAGTAGTGTCACGTTTTGTCATACACCTATTCTACGGTGTTGAAAAATGTAATTAATTTCATAGGGAATTTATTAGTAGTGGTAACGTAGGTTGTCTCTATAGAGTATTGATCTAAATTTATATTTCATGGGTGTGAAAAGAAATAATGATATATTGATTTCTAGGACAAATAAATGAAATAGACTTAAAATATTGATCAACAAAAAAGTGATCATGTCGGGTTTGGAATCATATTTGTAATTTTATCTTGGTATTTTAAATTAGAACTCCTTACCTTGTTGATTGATAAATGATACGTTCCACAAGTTCTTCCCCTGTTCACTCTTGATTGATTCAATATGGTGAAACAATCCTTTTATTTATTTGGTATACCCTTATTCTAATGTGTGAAATACATAGAGAATTATCCTTAATTATATAAAAAAATAACCAATCAAGTATTTTGTTTCCCAAGAAAAAAAGGTTTTACCACTATAACTTCCTTATGTTTTAGCATTATCTAAGCACACCCTAATTCACCACTGATCATTCAATTTAAATGATAAAAAACCTAGTAGAAGGATATATTGGTTCTGAGAAAAGGTAAGTAAATACAAGTACAAAATTAATTAAAAAATATCATTCAATATGAAATATGAAACAGAATATTGAAACCAATTTACAATAAAAATTTCATTTAAATCTTAGAGACTAAATCATCACAATAGGTTCACCGCCCCTTACCAAATTAGCTAAAAGTTTCACCCCCCCCCCCTCCCATTATAGATAAAATAGATATTATAGGTGTATATGAAAAATTAATAGTAAAAAAGAAAATAATGTAGTAAAAATATAGATTTGTATATTGATCTTCTCCAACTGAGTCTTCCACAACCCTCCTCTCTATTTTGTGGGGGGGTCTCATCCATAAGAAGTTATTATTCCATTTATAGGCACAAAAATTATTATTTCAAGTATCCCAATATTTTCATTCAAATTATACATTGCTCTCATACTTCTTAAATTCCATTCTTAAGTATTCATGGGATCTTTAAAAATAATTATAACACACAGTTTAAAAAATATTAATTAATCATTATGATTTATTTTCAAGATAATTTTTTACCTGGGTGTGTAGGTAGTGCATGTGACTTATCAATGTTCAGTTTAATTACATACGTGGAAATTATTCCTTACAGTAGTATTTTCATGTCCTAAAATTTCTTCCTCATAAAGATTTTGGCATGCCTCATATGCATATATTTATTAGAATGGTTTATAAATGGGTGATGGTGAGGTCCTTCAGGTTTAGTTGGCATAGAGGAAATACCATTGGTAGCATATCTTCACCACGATCAAATAGAATAGCAGTTAAAGTGGAAGTATTCTAGTGAAAGTAGTGCTATATCATGAAAATATATAGTGTTAGTAGTAGTAACTCGTTATATCAAAAAACTGATAGAATACTAGAGGTAGAAATTAGTGTTGGAACACCCCTTTACCTCTAATAGTAGCATACTAGTAGTTTTAGACAATAGAAACAAGGAGAAGTGGTAGGATGGTATTATGAATCCCTCTCATGTTGATGGAAGCAAGTGGAGGTAGTGCAGTGTTATTAGATCCTTACCTAGAATCAATATTATAGCAATGGTAGCACTCCAACAATATTGAATGTGGGTAACGGTATTGAAATAAAAATCATACCTGATAAAGGCTTATTTCTAGTAGTATGGATGATGGTACCAAATAATGGTAGCAAGCTGAATTTTGGTTTTAGAATCCATTTCAATATCAAGGTCTCTATGATCAAGATTCATATGATGTCAGCTTGACAATTTTGGAACTCTTCTAGAATAAGTCTTGCTTCCTTAGGCCTAGTAGAAAAAGGCCAATATTTTACCAAAATAAGATAAATAATTTTAAAAAATTGAAACATCTACAATTATTTTGAAAATAAGATTTTATTTTTTTCTATCAATTAATATTCATAATCAATAATTCTTATAGAATGATAAATCAATTAATAAATGGGAATTTAATCATTAAAAATTAATATTTTTTATTCAAATTTTTTCATGAAAATTATGAGCATACGTTTTACAACAAATAATTCATTTATGATGAATTCATGGTCTTATTTCATCCTTTATTGATTCATGTTTTTATGATCATTAACTTTATCATGATCATATTATCTATCACTCTCCATCATTTTATTGGAAATTATTCTCTCCTGTATTACCATATACTAAGTATCATGTATTTATATGGCATCATTTACACAACATTGATGTTTTCATAAGTGTATACCATTTATATATGTGCTATCAGTTGAAGGGATATTATTAATAAAGTAATTTCATTTACTGGAGAAATATGGATGTTTTGTATTCCTGATTAAATATTTATATTTACTAATTAATAATTAATATTTATTATATATTTTATTGTTGATTAAATATATGATTCATGCATTGTACATGGGTATCTGAGAGGTGGGTCATAGTTATAGATAACCCCATGATGCATAAAAAGGTCTCACTAGACAAAAAAATAAGCATGCCATATTAGATGGGTATATGGTTTACACCTACCCATTTATTAAGAATTTATTTTCTGTGGCCTTTATTGTAAGATTCATAATATCATGGTTGAGGCCTTGATAGTAAGATAATTAATTTCCTAAAATACACATATCCATTATTGAGAATTTAGTTTTTTTTATCCATATTATTGTTATATTAATATTATCTAGGGATATACTTTTAATTCATGTGGTTTATTGAATAGAATATTTTATGATTATCCACTCTTACATATTGATTATTCCTTATTTACTAATGATAGATTCTATTGTACATAACCCTTATTGATTATCTATGTTATCCCTTTATTATTTTTATTTCCCAAGAATATAAGGAATTATTCTTTGAATTATTTCAAGAATAAATAAATTTCTCTTATGATTTGTTTTTATATTTCTAATATGATATAGAAATCATGAATGAATTTTGTTTTTAAAGTGTAATAAACTGATAGATCATGCATGGTGTGATCCCTTATATCTTGTATTAATGTAAGAAAGTAAACATTGCCTCTATGTTACTAGATTTGGGGTCGTTGCATAATGAAAACAGAGATTTTAAAAATAATATTTTTGAAAAAATAGAAGAAATGAATCATGGTATTAAATTGGATGAAATTGATAAAACACTTATGATTGAGTTATTATTTGGTGATGCAAAAAAATAAATGTATATAGTTTGTATCAAATTTATTATTTAATTATTATTTTCAAGATTTCTTAACATGAAAACTAGAAATGGATAGACTTATAAGATATTAATATAATTTATGAAGCTATTTAAATTAATGATTCAATGAGACAATAGTCTATTATTTTGATATAATAAAAAAATTATATTATCTCAGATTAGGTGAAAGAAGATAAATGGATTCCACAACATAAAAAGAATTACTACGGTTTGTAAGAGTTTCAAAAATATGGAAAATCATAATATAAGTTAAAATAAATATCATAGGTTGATTTATTTATTTTTATAAGTATAAAAACTTGTGTTAAGGAAATTTGGTATCTTCCTATAATTCCTCTTCTAAAACTTTTATTTTTAGATTCAAATGATGTAAACATGTAATGATTTTAGGCATATGAGTGATTATACATTATAAAATTACATCATCTTTCTAATTTACCATAATGGAAGAAAATTGGTCAATAATTTTATATATTTATAAATTAAGTGTGAAACTTCATACTTGTACTATGAATAGATAGAATGAATTCATATTGGAGCCTCCATAAAAAACATATCTCATGGTCTGTTATGTTAGTAATTTACAACTTAACTCTATAAATTTGTATAAAGTTGAAATATATTATAATTATTTTAGTGATTTATAGACCAAAAAATCCTATAAATGATATTGATTCTTACTTTTCATTATTAACTATTGTTTTATGACTTTACATAAATAAGTTATCAATGTTTTTATTTCTTATAAAAATTGATATTTTCAATTATATAAAATGATTATGTTCACTATAAAAAAATTCATGATTTATGATATTTTTTTGGATATAGTATTTAGGTTCATAAAACATGTACAATTTCTTATGAAGGGAATTTATGTTATTAATTACTACTTGATAAAAAATAGTGGTTATGGGTAATTAAAGGTTTCTATTTATGTGTCACTCATTTAAAATATTAAAAAAGGCATTCAACCACTCATAATAATTTGATATTTCTATTTATACATTTTAAAGTAATCATTATTTTGATAGGGTGAAAAAATGGTGTAACATTTTGGAATATAGAATGTTCTATTAGTGAAAAAATATATGGAATAAATGCTCAATTTTTTATGTGCATCTATGTTGGAGATATCATGAATTCAAATATTATAGTGATGTGATTCATTTTTAGAAGAATATTTATGGTAGTTTGATTGGAATTATGTTAGATATTAGAGGTAATATTAAGGATGATTTGAATGTAATATTAAAATTATTTTTAATAGGGAATCATTTAGATTCAGCCCCCACTCCTAAATTAAAACAAACATACTATCCTCCATCATGACATACATTATCCAAGAGTGAGAAAATATGTTTTTTAATGCATACATGAAACTAAGCTGCCTCAAATATATTCTTTAAATGTTAAAAATATCACAAAATTGTAGGATCTGAAGTTAATAGGCATTAAATTTCATGAATTTCATGTTATTATATAATAATTATTATCAATTTCATTATATAGAATGCTACTCATCCATTTAATAATGTCTATCATCAAGGTGTTTTATTTTTTAAATTACATTGGTAGAAAAGTGATGGATCTGAATTCATTAAACAATTTATAAAATGATGCAGTCGACATACAATGCCAACTAGAAATTAACTTTTTTCCCATATTGTTTTGATAATAGGGTATATTTAATGTTTCATTTAGTATAAAAAATAATGGTATGAGAAACTATGTACTTATATTGGATATATAATTTTATATTGTATATTATGATATTAATGGTTTATTATAAAAAGTCACATCAACCAAAATCCTCTATCATTGAAAATTATATTTTGATGGAGATATGAGAGTTCTATAAAGACTGCTTATCTAAAGTAAACCACGTCTATTTTCCTATATTTCACCATTCGGAAGTTATTATTGGGATAAAGGTAATATTAGGATTTGAAATAAATTTATTTATAGGGGAGAGTATAATGGAGACACATTTATACATATTGAATAAAACATATGATGTTAAATCATATATAAAATTAATATTAAGGCATTAAAAGAACATTTTCCAAAAAAGAATGATATTTGAGTACTAAATTTGCATAAAAACATTTGTCATGGGGTTTAAAGAAAATATAACTATTGATTCAACTATGTTAGAAACATTAATAATGAAATTGGGTGACCCATACATAAATTTGAGGACATTATTTAGATATAACATAATGGTAATATATTTTTTACAAAATATTTGAAAAATAGAAGTGAAGATCAAATAGGGGTGTATTTTTATTCATTGAAGCAATAAAGTTTTCATGTGAAAAATAAAAAAATACAATATTTGTATCGAGTTCCTATATAGAGTTATTTAAGATACATTGGAGATTGATTACATCAAATTTAGAGTTTTTTTGTTCATGTTTAAATGGTTTATCGGTAACACTGGTGCTAATCATGATGAATTTAGAATAAAAATTATAGGTATAAATATACTGAGATACATGATATAACCTTTTATCAATGTAAAATAATTCTCTATGTTTTTTATCCATAAAATTATGAGAGTTATATTTTTCTAAAGATTAAAAACAATATTTTTTTGGTGATAAGGTTTACAGTTATGAGGACTTATGTGTGATCCCATCCTACATGACAATACTATCATAGGATAATGATGACCATGATATAAACATGGTTTCTTTTTCTGAATTGATCATAAATAATTATTATTGGAAGAAAATCCCATAGGTGTTATATATTTATTTCCCTTTTAAATTTTAAATTTTTTTAAATCATTTAAATATAATATTTTTATTATTATTTTTATTTAAATAAAATAACTTAGTAAATATGATAAATTAATAGTTTTATATTTTATGATTTATTACATATAGAGATTAATTTTATTGTTTTATTTATATAGTATTTAATATTATGTAAGTTTAGTTTTATTATTTATAGATCATTGCATTTCCCATAAAGGTTGTTAAATTTCATATTATCATTTAAGTTGACTATTTTAAAAACTATGATAAATAGCGTGTTTAGTATTATTTTTTCTAGACCTTTTCCTAATTTTTATTCAATTTTATGTGTACAAATTTAAATAGATATATTTATTTAATATAATTTTGTAATGATTTTTTTAATTGGATTTATAAGAAAATTTTTTATCAAACTGTTGATTCATCTACATCTTTTGGATTGGATCCATAATATTCTTCTACTAAGGAGCCTCCTCATTATCTGTACATGAGCCTCCTAATTCTATAGGGTTTTATAAGACTCCCAAGGTTGTTAAACATGTTATCACACATTTACATATATTATCACTTACTTTTATATAGGATCAGATTATTCTTATTGATTTTTATGGTAATGGTAATCATACTGGTCTAAATGAAAAACAATTTTGAAGTTTTGTGGCTTTACAAGATCAAGAAAAAAATAAAAAATTACTTTTTCCTTGGAGGAGTATTGATCATATGATAAGATATCAGTTATGTGAGACTATATTGGTAAACATGTTTTTTAACATTCCTTATTTTCTCAAAATATATTTAATAATTTAGATATTCAATTTTTCCCTCTCACTTTCAAATGAAAATTCAATTTCCTTATACAAAAAAATCTATGATCCAATTCTTGTCTTTTTCTAAAAATATATGGAGAGATTTGAAGTTAACAATAACTTTATATTTTATTTTTAAGGGAAAAAATGGAAACCCATGTCAACATTATTGTTTTTTAAATAATGATTCATAGAAGAAGTTGGTTGAAAGTGGAAAAGAGGAATTATTTTCATAGGTATAATTTCAACTATGTGAAGTAAATTTATGTATAAATAATTATTAAAAAATTATTATTAATGGTTTTTATTTTCTTAAAAAATAATAACTGAGGAGATATCATTATGGTATCTTGAAAAAGAGCATATACCCTCATACTTTATCTTAAGGTGGGTATAAATTCCTCCAAGAACAAATGATTGCTGAAAAGGTTAAAAAAAGTTGAGTATAAATCCTTGTAGAGATTCCCCTCCCACCAACTCCCCATAAAAAATAGATAAGGACCTGGATGATGAAAAATTGAAAATATCTTAATGGAGTGTTTAAGTTATAGATGATAATATTGTATGAAGAAATTTATATTATTTCATAACTCTTTAAATTCTCTAATAGTAATATAATTTCTAAATCTTCTTTATAGGATTACCTTTAGGATCAGATCACATAGGGGACCTTTATTTATGATGGTAGAAAAGAAATTTTGGGGGTTTTGTTAGGAAATGTAGAACACCTAGGTCATATGTGAGGATAAAAGGTGGGTGTGTCTATTATAAAAGTCTTCAATAATCCTAATACATCTTCAAAAAAGAAAGAATGAAGGGAAAATATATAGGTTAAAATCATTATTTCATGAATTGGGGAATTCAATGGAAGATATGATTTGATTACCAATAAAGTAAATATTTGTTGATATAAAATGATAGCTTTAACCTGTATATCCCCCTCCACCACCTCCCCTATAATTGATTATCTTCTAGGAGTTATTACTTGAGAATATCCAATATCATATTGTTAATAATGGGATTATATATTATATTTCTTGTACCTTATATTATCAAAAAATGTAGTCAGATCAGTAAATAGTGATGGTACGTGTTATTATATATGAATATTCATGAGTGTTGTTCCCTACTGATGAGGTGGATACAATTAGATATAGTGTTTAACATTTCCTACATTTTCTATATAGACTTGTATGATAACTATCCAATGAGGTGTGAATATATAATATCTTTTATTTTTAAAAAAAATTATATTAATATTTCCACACATTAAAGTGTATGTCTTTTTAAGAATACATAAAAGGTAACAAAATGTTTCATTGAAAATAAAAATAAATTGATGGAACTTTGAATTCAACTTCTCATATATCTAAAGGAATTTATAAATTTTTGATGTATGTATTTATGTTGGTGGAAACCTATAAGATTCCAATGAGCTCTAACATTTGTGGACATGACTATCTACTAAAATTTATAATTATTATATCATTGTACTTATAGTTGTATATATATTAGGCATCATAGTTATGAAAGTATTTTCCATTAAAATATATTATCAAAATTATTTTAATTTTATTAATTTAATATAACTTACACCCTTTTCTTTTTTCTATGTATCTTTATATACTTTGTTTTCAATATGATACAACATAATTGTATGGATTCATGGACCCATAATTTATTTCCCTCACATAAAAGACTTTTCATGATAAAGAAATAAGTGAATATGTTTCTAGGGGGTTTCATAATGAAAAAATTAAGTTTTGGATGCCTTCTTATCTTGAGAGGTATGAAAACATATTTCATTATATTTTATTAATTCATTCAACTATTTATTATGTAACAACTTACATTAGACTTTTTTATATCAGTTCCCATTGAATGTAGTTTTTTTAGATCCATAAGAAAACACTTCTTACTGGTTATGGTCCAAAAATATTATTGGAGAAATAAGTATAATTATTTTAATGTTTATATATTATTTTAATTTTTTACTTTATTTTATATTTTTTATCATTTTCAAACAGTTCATGGAATCACTACCAAAATTTATTAAGAACAATAGGAATAAAAAAATATATATTTGAGTAAAGGTGACTTATTATATAATACTTTTAGTTTATTAACTTCTTATAATGTTATTTTTAATTGAAAACTATTTTTGAATTGTAGTTTCATCTTCAAAAAAGCGGTATTGAATGTTTTTTTAGGTGCGAAGATTTATATATGAAATAATTACAACTATAATAATTATAAATTTTGAAAATGTTAGTTTCTATCATAAGTTTTCCATTTATTTATCATATCATAATATAGATATTAAATGATAAAGGGGTTCTTTATATTTTTTAACTTTTTTATGACACTTGTTCATATAATCCAAATTAAAAAAAATAATCTACATGAATTATTGGATGATGATATCACAAGTCTAATAAGGCCTTTGTACATTTTTTATATGTTTTTATAGATTTTGAATCTTCACTATGAAATTTTTATTTTTTAGTAGTTTTAACAAGGTATTAATATAAAAATGGGTGATATTGAATTTTAATTTCATGTTATATAGTTTTTATACTACTATAATTTTATTGTTTTTATTATGTTTAATCATACATGTTTGGGTATTGTAATTTTTAGAAATAAAATTATAAGAAAATAATTTTTTACAGTGTTTATTTTCAAATCTGGTGTAAAATATACCAGAACCGACCATTTCATATTACTTCATGTATAAATAATGTTAAATATTATATTTAATGTTATTATTTTTTTGGAACTGGTGTGAAATAATCAGTATTTTATTATTCATAGATGGGTTTTAAATAGTGGTTATACAAGTTACCAATGTCGAAATTTATCATGCCTCAGACTGAGACCACTCATCAATGTTTGAAATAATGATTTCACAAGGTATCATGCATAGCTCCCCATACACCATAGGCTACTAAATAAAATAATGGGCCTAACCTTACATTGGGGAGACTTTTTCCTATAAACATAGTGAAACAACACCAAAAATAACAAAACAATATCCATAAAAACACTAGATTATGGATATTCATTAAATATATTAATGATAAAACAAATGTACCATGAAGAATCATATAGTCATTCATCCTATTAATCACCCATTAGGCCATTCACATATACAAAATAAAAAAATTAAATACACAGGTAGATCTACTATTATCCCTGAGCCACACCCCAATCTTAGTCTTCAATCCCTATCTGTATCTTCTGACCGTATCCATAAAAAAAACATATGCTTTTCCATTAAAAATTTCATAATGTATATACACACACTAGGGAACCTGTAAAGGGTGTAAAAATACATCTCATAAGGGTGTCACCAAGTTCCCCTAATATATTCCATTATATATATGTATATGTATGAGGAAAATAAATTACAAAAAAATCATGCACATTAGATCATCATGTTCTAACCATTATACTATAACACTCAACCATAAATTCTTCAACCTACTCTTGAAATCTAATTTAGGCCACCACTATATGCACATATGTCGGGTCATCTCATGCCAATCCGACCACCATGAAACTTGACCATACCTTCTTCAACCATTGTCATTATCTAGTCATCTCAATCCCTAAATCCTTGACTAATACCCAAATATGTAGAGTATGTTACTCATCATATTACCTGATCCAACAACCATGAGGAAGGATAAACTGAATCAATCTCAACCCATTCCCTTATTAGGTAATGGTAATTAATATATCCAACCCTTCTCCTCCTACATGAGTGGGCACAATGAATATATCTCAACTCATTCCCTTATAGGGAAGGGAATACTAAATAGATCATAACTCATTCTCTCACAGGGAAGGGAGAACTAAAAGTACCCAACCAGTTCCCTTATAGGGGTGGTCATATAAAATTGATCCCAACTACTGCCTACTGATTCAGGGTAGTGTACACTGAATAATACCAAATCCATTACCCTTAGGCAAGGTCACCTTAATATATCCCAACCTAATTCCCCTCAAGAAAGGGTGTGTTTTATGGTCTATTTCATCCCCTCATCCATATTGAAAGTCGTCCATCACATCTATAATCACATAACCAGCTACATACATGAAACAAAAAAATAGGGAATGCATCCCATCCCATAATCTCACCATCTCATCCTAGGGTGATAGTCACTCGAAACCTAGTCCCACATCTTGATTGCATCTCATATTCCATTAAACCCCATTATCCAATCCCTTTAAGACCATTTTGGTCTTTTTACATTAGAAGCAAGTAAATTACAATAACCCACAGTCTTTAACGTGCCTATATATTATACCTGACCCAATCCAAAATAGGCTGGTCCAAAACCCCTTAACAATATTGTATCACACACAGTCTCTCTAACTAGGTACTATCCCATGTAACTTTCTCTAAGAACCTTTGGAAACCTGATTCCAAGCCACCAACAATTCCCATGACCCACACTTTGGAATAATATCATATTTTCCTTAGGATAGATCTCAACCAACACCAAAGGAAACCCATATCTTATATACCTTTTCAATTAATGAAGTAATCATCCTGATCACAGTACACACTAATCCTCCACTCTTCCCTAAAAAGGGTTTCCCTCACACAAGTGATATGTAGATTCGTCTCACCTCCCCACTAGGACTAATACTCTAATTCCTTCCTAATTAACCCTGAGAAACTCTGCTAGGATAATCACAACTCATCTCAAGTCCTAAGACCTATCTGATGCCTCTTATCATTTTAATTGGAACCTTCACCCCATATAAACATAGTTTTCAATCAATATCGATTTACCCAAAGTTCTATGAAGAACTTATCCCAAGTATATGTGGCTCAATGCTATCTCATTAATTTATCTAGGGTGTTCTTCATTCCTATCTATTTACCCAATCCCCATTAAATAATACAGGAATTCATCCTCATGCATAAACAAGTATATGGTTTTGTATTCAATAGACCAACTACCAAAAATATGGATTTATTATCCTCACTAAGATCCTCCCATTCTTATCCAATCCCATCCATTATTTTTCTAATCACACACTACCACCAGTTCCCCTATCTCAATCAAAAACATCAAGATATTTAATTATAAAAAATTATTATGTTTAATTCAATGAGGCATAACCACTGAAAAATTCATATGGAATCACTATGTCATCAAAACCACATGAAACATAGTGTGTCCTTCCTCTAGAAAACTCCTCTATATGATTTGAGAAAAAACCCATTAAAATAGGGTTATTACAACATGTTATAGTCAAATTTTTAACAAAAACCAGCCCAGATCATCCCCAATTTATAGGCGATGAAATGGAAAAAGGAATATAATGTATGGAAGAACTCACTATAAATCCACTAAGTAACCAAAAAAAATAAACCCTCTATAAGGAGTAATCGATTAGGGGGAGATGGGATCCATCCAAAATGGACCTCCCCATGTGCCTCTCACAACCCAAATCACATAGGGTCCAATCGGTAAATGACTATTCTTCCCCTCTTAAAAAATTAGGTCATTGCTTGGTAACAACATGACTCCACTAATTCATGGTAATACCACCATCAGGTGGAAGGCCTCACACCCATACCTGTAGAGACCCAAAGCTTGACGTACATGGAAATTACATTACTTTAGCAGAATACTTAATACATAACAAAAACAGACACACAAGGACCGTAATAGTTTAGTGTCTTTGGAAACTTGGAACGTAATCTTCTAATCGTGGTGAAAGATCTTCAACATCTCCCATAAAGATCTTTCCCTTTTTTTCTTACCTAAAAACTTTCTTTATATCCTGGGGAAAAGAAAACATAAAAAGGGTGATCTCAAATGCTCATTATGGGTAATAATGGATAAAATAAAACATACCATATACATTTGAACTTAAAAACATGAACATAATGTTTAAACATCAAAAGCTTGGGAAATGACATAAAACATGGAAGAATGTAAGGCATAGATCATAAAGAAACATTAAGAATGACAAAATAGCATGGGAATAAAACATGTAATTGTGTCATCCATTAAGAACATGTAATTATTTCCATAGTAGCCAAGGCATTGCTGCCAAGACCATCTTAGTGGACAAAGTCCCATTCTGAATCGATTCCACTCCTCGTTTCAGTCCTATAACACTGAACCGGATTAACTTACCATTCCAGCCATGTCTATCTAATGAGATATAAAATCTTTACCCAATGCATTGGAGGGATATATAGGTCCCACCCATCTCATAATGAAATCATTCTTACTTGTTCCATAAAAAACATACATCATTCATAATAACCTAATAAACAAAATGGGTTTCATAAACATCATTCCATCATCACATAATCCATATAAAAGAAATGGATATCATTTCATAATAAGAAAAATGAAACCATGTAAATCATAGAGACATGATACTTGATACATACACATATGAAATAATGTCATCTTAGATGAAAAATGGTTTTGATAAAACACTTGAAATGAATTCTTGTGGAAAATATCCTTTCTTCTTCAAAATCATTTTCTTTTCACAAAATGTCATTAAATTTTAAAAGAAAAGGATTTTGTTGAAAATAGTCATGAAATATTTTGTAGGAATATTTATGAAAATGAGTCTTTATAAACCCGTAAAAATTCGTTTGTGCCGTATAAGTTAAAAAAAACATTCTTCTCGTACTTTTGCTGGAAAAGTCAAAAAGTACCTTGTAACGTAAAAAAAGATTCCTTACATACCATGTAGTAAAAGTCAAAAATGGGTAAAAAGGACTTTAAAAATACAAGAAAACACTTTTATAAAACATGGACATGGATGATAGAAATAACCCTAGTAAATACTTACGAATATGCAATCTCGGATAAAATGAGATTTGAAAAATTATCCCTTAGCTTATGTATGATATGCTTCGTACGTATCTGAACCTCCTGTATAATGATTTAAATAATGTTATTGAATTATTATAGAATCATACTCATTGTTATGATTTCATATATGGTTCACTTATGACTTTATATTACCCGTTCTTTTGTAAATTCCATGTTAAAGAGTGTTTTGGGTAAAATCGTTTCATTTGTCGTTCGTGTTTTGACTTGTAATTATTCATATGATTACTTAGATCATGATTACTTAATTACAGAATATAAATCATGATTTATATATAATATATATTCAGAATATACATATATATAATAGATCAGTAAATGGAAAGAAATACACCGTTCATGAAGATGGTAGGTCGTACGTACGCATGAACGCTGTTTTCGTTTCCTTATTGAGTTGAATGGAATTAAGTAGATGAAATACATATATATACACATAAATACAGTACCATTATTATTTCATATATTTCATGATTACTTATTATATATACTTTATAACCATTCATGAATGGTTAACGTGGAGAATGAATCTTATCGCGTCGTGGAGACGGTAGTGCGTACGTACGCACGAGCGATGATATCATTCTCATGATCATGGAATTTTATTGGAGTGTATGTATACTATTTAAGAATCAATATCACATTACAATAATCATATATAGTTATTATTTACACCATCATACCCATCCAAGTAAGGTGGTGGTGGAAAATAGATTACACCACGGCGTGGAGACGGTATTCCGTACGTATGCACGCGCGGTGATTTTGTTTTCTGTAGGATGGATATATGGTGAAATAGGGTTGTTTAATAATTATAATAACATATAATTATATGATTGATACTGATGTTATTACTTCATAATGAAACAACCTAAGAATAATAAGTGGAAGAAGAAATAAAGTTGAAAGAATCGGTAACGGACATTACCTCTTCTTTGAAGCGCCTCTTTGAGTCCTCCACTTAGGGAACAGAAATTGGTTTTTGAAGAAGACCAGGACCTCTAGGATGTTTATAGGGAAGTGTAGAAGGTAATTTTTCAGGGGTTGGCCGATCTTTAAGGCTCAATGTGGTGTGAGGAAGAGGGGGAGGAGGTGCCCTTTTATAAGGAAGGAGAGGGCCTCCTTTGGAAAAACTAAAAATATTATTTTCTTATAAAGCCAAATTAGGTTTTTAATAGCTCCAAATTTATTTATTTCTAATCTAAGGTGGTGATGGGTCGAAAGCCTCTCATCCAATATAATTTATACAGGTTTAGGGTCCTATTTTAACCTTATCATTTAGATTTAACATTACGTTAAAAAAATTTACTTTTACCGTGTCTTCTTGTGTTCTTACACTATAAGGTTAATAAATTTACTAAAACAAGCCAAAAGAACCCCAAGTTGGTTATTATTAATATATATAACCTTATCTAAGTCATTTGGCCGATCCTTAGATTTTTAGGAATAAAATAACAATTAATAATATAATATTTTTTAAAAAATCTATTTTATGTCAATTTTGACACTATTTAGTAATTGATTTTTGTGAAAATCATAACAGAATGATTAGTTCGAACCAAGTTAATTAAATCAATACTAACATGTCCTAGTAACCTATAAAATTATTTTAATTCATAAAAAGTCTCAAATTACATTTATTTGGGTATTCATAACATCAATTATGTCAATAGTTCATTAATAAGATAATTACTGCATCATCGTTGTGTCATAAATAAATTAAATTATTTAATGTCTAAAAATTACAAATAAAATACTATTATGTATGAAATAGTTTTATCTTTGTAATTAATATTTATAGTCTAATGTATCTTATGTATCACCCTATATTAAAAATTATTTACTTATTAAACTTTGATTTTAACTATTTTAACCCTTCTTTAAATAAATTAATAATAAATGTCCTAATCTAATCCAAGTGGGCCTAAATGGTCATATTTAATTCCTAAGGTTGTTTTTGGTCTAATTACACTTATCCAATAGAATTAGGAAATGTGTTAGGGTAATAATAATATCATTTTTACCCTTAATTACCCTATTTACTTTTAACCGTGGTAAAAAAAAGTAAAAATTTATTATTCACAAAAAATTATTTTCATCTCATTGAACCACGTTTTAGTACTTGATATTTACCGTGTCTCTCGGATTTTTGAAATTCCACTCACAGAAGCTGTAAAATTATGTTTTATGAAAAATTCAGTTTTTTAACTACTACTTAGTGGTTTCACTATTCATCAAAAAATGAAAGTTTCAAGAAAAATACCAAAAATTAGGCCTAAGTTATATATGATATTATGAATTAAAAAATGATTTCTATTTTACCAAATTCAAAACATATTAGTTGCATTAATTAATTTAAAAATTAGTTCACGTCGTCAAAATAAATAGCGTGTTCTTAAGAGATAATAACTATCAAAAGATTGACACTTGTTTATGTCTGGTTTAAATGTGAAATTACATCCAATTACCAAAATTATATTAAATTGTAAAAATATATTCTAAATATAATTTAAAACCACTCAAATTAATAATTTATCACTATTAATTATTTCGATTAAAAAAGTTGTTTTTAATTAAAATTTAGTAATTTTCACTATTCATCAAAATATGAAAGTTATCCGAAAAGTACCAAAATTTCACCCTAAGCTAATTTCGATATTCCAAATCCAAAAATGAAGTCCATTTTGAAAGATAAAATTTATAAAATTTCAAAAAGTGGGTATTACTATTCATAACGGTTAGTTCATAATAATATTATAATAATATCTCATTTAGTGAAACTCGGTATTGCGTACTACACACGCTATCAAGGAAGGTCACGATTGCGTGTAATGCAAGGAAAGTCAGGGATGCGTGTTGTGAAAACTCCTTTTGGTGTAGCGTACAACACAAGACATTAATTAAAAATAATACTTTTCATAAAATCTCGGGGTGTTACATTCGACCCCCCTTAAAATGAATTTCGCCCTCGAAATTCATCGGGGTTATAAATGGTTTACTACACAAAAGTTTCTTTAATAGAAACCCACATCGTAAAAAGGAATACCAAAACCAATCTTTAAAAACTAATGTATGAAACATAACGGTTACCCAAATTAACTAATCACTGGGTTCCCACATAAGAGAACATAGGTGAAAATATGGATATGGAAGAGAAACCTAACCATCATGTTCTGATGGAGAGTGGTAGAGAACATGGCTATAAAAAAGCCAACAATCACAAAGCTATATATTTGTGATGATATAAGGTACCATCTGATTCATCGGATATAAGAGCACTAGGAAAACATTTTTTGTTTTCAAGATCATTTCCCTAAAGTTGATGAAATTGGAATTAGAATAAATACTTTCGTGATTTTGGTACAGTCTCACCGTTGGTCGTTCTTTGGTCAATTTCCACATCATCTCTTAATGAAATAAAGTTGAATTTGTCATTCTTGATGTGTTAGAAGATCATGTGATAGAATGATGGGTCATTCCATCTGTCTCAAACAAAAGGTTAGAAAAGTTATCAAAAAATACATAAGTCCATCTATAGTGAGATTAATCATATATGGTTCCTAAAATGGACTTATACTTCATATATCATACTGCTTAATATAATAAAACTAGTTTCTATTAAATAGGGACTTCTTGTAGGCCAGTGGTAAGCAATAATGGCCAGTCGCACTTCGGTTGTGGGTTCGATTCCCACAGCCTTGTCCGACGCGATGGGTTGTCGCCCGTCCTGCAGGTTGTCCTTTTTCTAAAACTATATTATAAATAATATCGGGAAAAAAAATCTAGACTTAAACAATACTAACTTATGTTCAACATAATTCATTCCAATCTTTAGACTTATCCAAAATACATATGTCCAATCTCATAGTATAAAGAAAACGATTACTTGAAATGTCATCAACCAAGCATGTGAATACCGTCATTTATCCCCCATATATCTTGTTGGTCACATTCCAATCATGTGAATACCTTAATCATGTATTCTCTTAAAAAATGAATACCCATTGAACCTTAGTGAAAACATGAATGCAGTTAAAAGTTAACACTTTCCACATACCAAAATCCTCAAAATTCTATATACTCAAACCATGATATCACTTAGTCTTTATATCAATCATGAGCTCATAAATACAATCAAACATCTCATTATCTTCTTATTCCTTCATTATGCGCATATCATCTACTTTACAAAAATATCTGAATAACATTCCATGGTTACTGGTACCATTCAACATATACTTTCAAAACTCAATGAAATACAATAGTGTAACAATCCTTAAATGTCTCTTTATTCCATAGTACCATGAGATTACTTATACAACATTACACATGATAAACATGTAATAATTCCACTACATTCATAAACCATTGACCGAGCTTCAACAATTCTTTCATATCACATATCATTTGTAGTCTCTTCATCATCATCAACATAAATACTACCCATACGACCATACTGATTATCTTCATGAGACTTTCCCTTAGGGAATTGGTTTGCATAATGCCCGTACATTCCACATTTAAAACATTTAACCATTGTTGATGTCGTAGCAACACCATTATCCTCATCCCTGTTGTTAACTGAATCATTTCCTTTGCACATACTGGCTTTGTGTCCTTCTTTTCCACACCCAAAGCATCTTCCAGTTCCTTTGAAACATTCTCCTTGATGCCTCTTCCCACATGATTTACATAGGGGAAATTGAACTTTCTTTCCTCTATGATCATCATAAAACTCCATCTTTCTCTTATTAGCCGAGTCAGGAAACTTACCAAATTTTACTTTATTGATCATATTATGATATTGCTGATTCGGCATAATAAGGATGTTTGAACTTCCAAATCCTATTTCATTTCGTTGCTCATGAAGAATATCATTCCATTGTCCATCATATCCTCCATTATCGGGAATCATCTTGTTTCCAGCCATTTTCTAAAACCCAAAAAGAATAGTGTGAGAGGTAAAAATCATGCTATGGAAAACAACATAGTAAATTGGGAGTACCCTCAATATCTAACATCTTAGGTTAAATTCTAAGATCGTTAGCGCAATTCTAGGACTATAACCTATACGTATACTTAACCTTAGGGACATCCCTAGACATACCTTAGAAATATCTCTAGGGATCTCACTAACATTTTCGCTTCCTAGTTTCCAAAGGTTGACTAAACCTTTCCTCTGATACCAACTATAGAGACCCAAAGCTAGACGTACATGGACATTACATTACTTTAGCGGAATACTTAATACATAACAAAAACAGACACACAAGGACAGTAATAGTTTAGTGTCTTTGGAATCTTGGAATGTAATCTTCTAATCATGGTGAAAAAGCTTCAAAATCTCCCATAAAGATCTTTTCCTTTTTTTTCTTACCTAAAACCTTTCTTTATATCCTGGGGAAAAGAAAACATAAAAAGGGTGAGCTCAAATGCTCAGTAAGGGTAAGCATGGATAAAATAAAACATACCATATATATTTGAACTTAAAAACATGAACATAACGTTTAAACATCAAAAGCTTGGGAAATGACATAAAACATGGAAGTACGTAAGGCATAGATCATAAAGAAACATTAATAATGACAAAATAGTATGGGAATAAAACATTTAATTTTGGCATCCATTAAGCACATGTAATGATTTCCATAGAATCCAAGGCATTGCTGCCAAGACCATCTTAGTGGACAAAGTCCCATTCTGAATTGATTTCACTCCTCGTTTCAGTCCTGTAACACTGAACCGGATTAACTTACCATTCCATCCATGTCTATCTCATGAGATATAAAATCTTTACCCAATGCATTGGAGGGAGATATATGTCCCACCCATCTCATAATGAAATCATTCTTACTTGTTCCATAAAAAAACATACATCATTCATAATAACCCAATAAAAAAATGGGTTTCATAAACATCATTCCATCATCACATAATCCATATAAAATAAATGGATATCATTTCATAATAAGAAAAATGAAACCATGTAAATCATAGAGACATGATACTTGAAACATACACATATGAAATAATGTCATCTTAGATGAAAAATGGTTTTGATAAAACACTTGAAATGAATTCTTGAGAAAAATATCCTTTCTTCTTCAAAATCATTTTCTTTTCACAAAATGTCATGAAATTTTAAAAGAAAAGAATTTTTTTGAAAATAGTCATGAAATATTTTGTAGGAAACTTTATGAAAATAAGTCTTTATAAAACCGTAAAAATTTGTTCGTGCCGTATAAGTTAAAAAAACATTCTTCTCATACTTTTGCTGGAAAAGTCAAAAAGTACCTTGTAACGTAAAAAAAAGATTCCTTACATACCATGTAGTAAAATTCAAAAATGGGTAAAAAGTACTTTAAACATACATGAAAACACTTTTATAAAACATGGACATGGGTGATATAAATAACCCTAGTGAATACTTATGAATATGCAATCTCGGATAAAATGAGATTTGAAAAATTATCCCTTACCTTATGTCTGATATGCTTCGTACGTATCTGAACTCCTGTATAATGATTTAAATAATGTTATTGACTTATTAAAGAATCATACTCATTGTTATGATGTCATATATGGTTCACTTATGACTTTATATTACCTATTCTTTTGTAAATTCCATGTTAAAGAGCGTTTTGGGTAAAATCGTTTCATTTGTCGTCCGTGTTTTGACTTGTAATTATTCATATGATTACTTAGATCATGATTACTTAATTCCAGAATATAAAACATGATTTATATATAATATATATTCAAAATATACATATATATAATAGATCAATAAATGGAAACAAATACACCGTTCATGAAGACGGTAGGTCGTACGTACGCATGAACGTTGTTTTCGTTTCCTTATTGAGTTGAATGGAATTAAGTAGATGACATACATATGTATACAAATAAATCCATTACCATTATTATGTCATATATTTCATGATTACTTATTATATATACTTTATAATCATTCATGAATGGTTAACGTGGAGAATGAATCTTATCGCGTCGTGGAGACGGTAGTCCGTACGTACGCACGAGCGATGATATCGTTCTCATGATCATGGAATTGTATTGGAGTGTATTTATAATATTTTATAATCAATATCACATTAAAATAATCATATATAGTTATTATTTACACCATCATACCCATCCAAGTAAGGTGGTGGTGGAAAATAGATTACACCACGGCGTGGAGACGGTATTCCATACGTACGCACGCGCGGTGATTTCGTTTTCCGTAGGATGGATAGATGGTGAAATAGGGTTTTTTCATACTTATAAAAACATATCAGTATATGACTTATACTGATGTTATTACTTCATAATGAAACAACCTAAGAATAAGAATTGGAAGAAGAAATAAAGTTGAAAGAATCGGTAACGGACATTACCTCTTCTTTGAAGCGCCTCTTTGATTCCTCCTCTTAGGGAACTAAATTTGGTCTTTGAAGAAGACCAAGACCTCTAGGATGTTTCTAGGGAAGTGGAGAAGGGAATTTGGCAGGTTTTGGCCGAGCTTGAAGGCTCGATGTGGTGTGAGGAAGAGGGGGAGGAGGTGCCCTTTTATAAGGGAGGAGAGGGCCTCCTTTGGAAAAACTAAAAATATTATTTTATTATAAAGCCAAATTCGGTTTTTAATAGCTCCAAATTGATTTATTTCGAAGCTAAGGTAGGGATGGGTCGAAATACTCTCATCAAATAGAATTTATACAAGTTTAGGTTCCTATTTTAACCTTATCATTTAGATTTAACATTAAGTTTAAAAAATTTACTTTTACCGTGTCTTCTTGTGTTCTTACACTATAAGGTTAATAAACTTACTCTAACAAGCCAAACGAACACCAAGTTGGTTATTATTAATTTATATAGCCTTATATAAGTCATTTGGCCGAACCTTAGATTTTTAAGAATAAAATAAAAATTAATAATATAATATTGTTTTAAAAAACTATTTTATGTCAATTTTGACACTATTTAGTAATTGATTTTTGTGAAAACCATAACAGAATGCTTAGTTCAAACCAAGTTAATTAAATCAATACTAACATGTCATATTAACCTATAAAATTAGTTTAATTCATAATAAGTCTCAAATTACATTTATTTGGGTATTTATAACATCAATTATGTCAATATTTCATTAATAAGATAATTACTGCATCATCATTGTGTCATAAATAAATTAAATTATTTAATGTATAAAAATTACAAATAAAATACTATTATGTATGAAATATTTTTATCTTTCTAATGAATATTTATAGTCGAATTTATCTTATGTATCACCCTATATTAAAAATGATTTACTTATTAAACTTTGTTTTTAACTATTTTAACCCTTCTTTAAATAAATTAATAATAAATGTCCTAATCTAATCCAAGTGGGCCTAAATGGTCATATTTTATTCCTAAGGTTTTTTTTGGTCTAATTACACTTATCCAATAGAAATGGGAAATGTGTTAGGGTAATAATAATATCATTTTTACCCTTAATTACCCGATTTACTTTTAACCGTGGTAAAAAAAAGTAAAACGTTACTATTCACAAAAAATAATTTTCATCTCATTGAACCACATTTTAGTCCTTGATATTAACCGTGTCTCTTGGATTTTTGAAATTTCACTCACAGAAGTAGTAAAATTATGTTTTATGAAAAATTCAGTTTTTTAACTACCACTTAGTGGTTTCACTATTCATCAAAAAATGAAAGTTTCTAGAAAAATACCAAAAATTAGGCCTAAGATATATTTGATATTATGAATTAAAAAATGATGTCAATTTTAAAAAATTCAAAAAATATCAGTTGCATTAATTAATTTAAAAATTAGTTCCCGTCGTCAAAACAAATAGCGTGTTCTTAAGAGATAATAACTATCAAAAGATTAACACTTGTTTATGTCTGGTTTAAATGTGAAATTACATCCAATGACCACAATTGTATTAAATTGTAAAAATATATTCTAAATATACTTTAAAACCACTCAAATTAATAATTTATCACTATTAGTTATTTCTATTAAAAAAGTTGTTTTTAATTAAAATTTAGTAATTTTCACTATTCATCAAAATATGAAAGTTATCCGAAAAGTACCAAAATTTCGCCCTAAGCTAATTTCGATATTCCGAATCCAAAAATGAAGTCCATTTTGAAAGATAAAATTTATAAAATTTCAAAAAGTGGGTATTACTATTCATAACGGCTAGTTCATAATAATATTATAATAATATCTCATTTAGTGAAACTCGGTATTGCGTACTACACACACTATCGAGGAAGGTCACGATTGCGTGTAATGCAAGGAAAGTTAGGGATGTATGTTGTGAAAACTCCTTTTGGTGTAGCATACAACAGAAGACATTAATTAAAAATAATACTTTTCATAAAATCTCGGGGTGTTACAATACCCACCTCAATCATGGAAATACCCTATGAGATCTTGGCTTGATTACCACACTGAGAGGTTCCAACCCTCGACTAACCATTTTTATAGCAGAACCCCTATGGATCATGGAGAAATGAAACTTTCCATGGTGATGCCCAAAACAAAAAAAATCCTCCTCTCTCGTAGAATATCACTCTAAAATATGCTTCATGGAACCCCCACAATGGGTAGTATTCATGAAAACTAAATGGTTATGGTAGAACAGACTACCTACAGTAAAATTCAGAAATGTGGGGGTGATTCACCCAAACCCCACTCTTCCATTAAACTGAGCACTTAAATCACCTCTTATGCATTAATCCATTTCCAAATACATTTCCTTTAGATGTATCATCCCTTGCAATCTGGATTCGAGTCCCAATTCTCAAAAAATCCACTACTCTGGGACCAAAAATTCAAGTTTCCTCTTAATTTCACTTCCTATAACGATGTGGGTCATTAGAAACTACCCACTATAATGCTTCTTGTCCCCCATATTGAATTTTTTGTGTAACTCCCTGACCTAGGAGCTACTAAAATAGTGCCCCAAGTCAATTCTCTTTGTAACCTCAATCACATCTCCTTGAATGCTAGAGGCTATCAACCAGCAGTAATAGGCTAGTAGTATTATAGTGGGGAGACTATCCTCTCATGATCAGAGTGAATCACATTGGTAAATAATAGATAAAATAAGAGTGAACATGGATTATTAGTATATAAATTAAAGATAATAACAACTAAAAATCTATAATAAGTGAATATATAATCATTCATAAACATGATGAGACACAATTTAAGATAGAAAAACATATATAAAATAGAATAACATATAGGGATAGACTGAAAAAATGAATAAATTAATAAAATAATCCAACTCTATATAAAATCTTGACTACATGATCAACCACTACTACCAATATCCCATGTCCATTTCAAGTCTATAATGAAAATAGCGCAAAACATAGTCTACATCCTAATATGTAATCAAGAGATCTATTTAGGTATTAATTAGTGTCCCAAACATGGTGCGAGATATACTCACTAGGCCACCACCAATGGAATATAATGAAATCTAGTCCATGGGTATAAAATGAAGCAGTGTGTAGGCATAATGATAATGTAGTTAATAAATAAATGTAATCAAGTCGGATCAAGTTCTTCAAGGACACCTATCTGACCATACCTACTTCAGCCTAAGAAAAAATGTCTCTGAAAAAGCCATCATGTATATATATTCATATTCATAAACATATATATGAAGATATATATGTGCACTGGTAAGGACCCAAGGTGTACGACCAAGGCATCTACATATAATAATAATATTATTAATAATAATAATATGAGAGTCTCATTATTTAAAAATGGGTACCACCCTAAGCATCTGAATAAGGGATACAGAGTTCCATTCTCAACAATCCCAATCCCTGATGTGAAGCATGATTTTCATAATCCTAATCACAGGTGTGAAGGTTCATTTCCAACAACCCAAAATTTTGTGAAGTGTCTTGTCCAACATCATAAAATGATGTGAAGCATCATTTACAACATCCTAGACCAAGGGGGTGTAAAACATCACATCCAACAACCCTAACCAAGGCATCTTATTAATTATCATGTATAAGGTGATCCCAAATTCCCTATAAACCCTTAACCAAGGAGTTCTATAAGGAGGAAACTAGTATCACTCATGGTACAAAGTATCCCATTTGACCTATGAGTCCATCAAATGTATTCCTACTTTGGAAATCCAAGGATCTCACAAGGATTAATATAAAAGTGTAGGGAGTTCACATTCAATAATTAACATAGGCCATGGGAATTCATTTTTTCCATAACATAAGTCATCATGATTCATTTTTTCATCAATCTAATTACAAATGAATACAACAGTCAGGTTCATAAGTATGTTGCATTACTATTCAAGTATGAATTTAGGTTCCTACCTTATAATGATCAAACTCATAAAAGACCAAAGACTAAGGGGTAATTATCCTACTTATCTAACAAGTACATCAATTCTACACATTTTTTCACTTGAAAGTGAAGGAGGTCAACTCAAGGTATATAGACATATGAAAATTCGTCCAATTTATCTAATTAATTACACATGAGTCAACTCACTAAATTATATTAACCCTTTAATGTTTAATTTAAGTCAATTATATCTCCCACTACCAAGTGGAAAGATCAACCCACCCAAAGAAGAATGCATCATAATAGGAAACAACGATCATTATAATCATTATAAGTGAAATCACCTTAATTGGTGGTTTTGGTTGGGGGTCTTCGTAATCTAACCATTTATGAGGGTGTTATGGTGTTTAAAATGAGGTATAGGTATCTAATTTAAGGTATTTCATGTTTTATGATAAATATGTTGGAAGTATGGCATGTGGAACAATAATAATAATTTATAAATAATCAAACATTAAGGTAAAAGAAACAAAACTTCATACCTCATGCTTAGGATGCTTCACTTTCTTATTATCGAGCATTTATTTGAGCCAGAAAAAAATGAAATTTGTATAATCAACAAACGACCTGAAAATAAGGCATATGAGATGTCATTAAAATTGCATTCATTAAAAAAAGAAAATTAAATAAAGGAATAGGAAAAAAATACTAAATATTATTCTTCTAATGAACTCTACATCACTAGAATCAATGTATGGATGTAGTATAACCATACAAGCCTAGGAGGAGATCCAAGGGAGAGCTCGAGAAGGTATTGGTCATGGGAAATGATGGATAATAAAGTGGAAAGAAAATTTGATATAGGTAGGTAAAGATAGTCATTCCATCCCCTTTAATGAACCCCATGGTTGGGTCACATTATTAGGAAAACCTTTCACCAAACATACAGTGCTACTACCCAAGGTGGTACCCCCGCGTACAGATAGAGCATGGTTAGAAAACCCATAGACATCCTATGAAGTTATCCTCTAAAATTTTCTATAGACACTTCACATGACCATTAATCCTTAGGTTAAAGGTTTGAGTAACCATGTGACACCCTTTTTAGGTCTTCACGGTTTGGGTACATAGTTTTCACTAACCCTGTACAAATCATGTACCTCACTTTACCTTTCCAAAAACCAGGTTTACAAAACCTGATGCCCTCAAAACTTATATGGGATCCTGATACACCTATTTAACCTTAAAATTCATCCAAAAATAACATATTTAAGGGTTATAACTCTCATAATTTTATTCCGAAGTTCAATTTAATATTTGGACTATCCACCTAATCAAAAATTCACATCCCTTTATGATTTTGCAACTGGCTCAAAACATGGGATGTTACAACCTCCCTACCTTATAAATTATTTTCCATGTGAGGCCCTAGTGTAAAAAAACATCATCTGACCAACTTGGGTCATGATTTTCCACTCAAGCAGTCATGTTGTGTTTCTAAACACCCAATGAAACTCCAACTACTACATTACACATATGGTATAAACCAATTATAAATTAGATCTAACACTCATTTCCAAAGTTGAAACATCAATACAAATCTTACTTGAGCCCGTGTATCCTAAAAAATAATCTCGTCGTCATCTCTTTAATCAAATGATATATGGCACTCCCCACCATAGGTTCAAGATTGAAAGGTCAATTCTTAGTTGTGGTACTCTTACTAGTCAAATTGATCATTAGAACATGGACATTTCATCCAAATGAAACTCCTTGAACATTTCTTATCTCAGCACCCATGGTCACGCATGAAGACATAACACATAGTCTTTATTTTACTTAAATGGTTGAATTTTGATCAACCAGTTAGCCTGGTTGGGCCTGATTTCCCATAAAAATCCCTGACCAACCTTTACATTATACTTGTCTCATCATGTTGACATTCTAGACATGGTTCCTCACCAACCACATGAATCTACTCATGGGACTCATGTTAAAATTCCTCTGACTGACAATTCTAAAAAACAATCATCTTTAATTACGAGTGCATTACAGGAACCTTATTGTGGAATCTTTATTATATGGTCATATGACATCATTTCGAGCAGAATCACTAAATTCCATATCCAATTTACAGTGATATCTCTAAGAAAAAATGACCCCAGTTCCATAATCTAGTGGAATCAAATTTTCATAATGACCATCCAATGATCGGCCCCATGATCCCATGACCCTTATCACATGAGGTTCATTCTACCACTAATTGTGGTGATATCTTACACCATATGTATTTTCTCTCATTGCTCTTTAAGCATAACTCATAATAATTTACATCCAATAAATCAGAAAATTCACTTGATTAGGCATAAATCCAGTACTATCCCAGCGTACTCAAGATGATGTCAATATAGGGGACATATTCATCATTAAATTGGGATTAAACTGAGATGTTAATTAAAACTACCATTTATAAGCCTGTATAGATCTCCTGAGCCACACTCCAATAAAATAGGATATACATGCCTTAAACCAACCCTTGGAACCACATCTCCTGAAAATGTGTGGCTAGATCTAACTACATGTAAACCACCCTGAATACATTCATCATATTACCAAAGTGTCATTCTATCTTTTCCAAAATGTACTATTTGAGAAGTGTCTAGATTAACAGTTGATGTAGTATTTAAAGGCTTGATCGCATCACCTATAATCCAAAGGTACCCTTGGTCATTTAGGATCAGCCACTAAAGTCAAACCCTAACTCCCAATTTTCATCAATGGTCGGGTCCTCAACCAACCACCTCTCCATCGTGTTTCCTTGCAACCACATTTGTTTTACTGGCCTGTTAAACTCTCATATCATTTATTTATCCTAATCTTGAATCTAGCATCCACAATCGGAGTAAACTCAAACAAAGTTATATATCAACCATCTTCACATATGAGACTTGAAATTCTAAATCTCCCAACTCACCAGCTTCTAAAAGTGGTTCTGACTATTTTCAATTAGTCCATAACGGTCACATTCTCTCTACATGGAAGGAAACACTTTCCACGATTGACTTGATATTCGCCACATTAAAATTTTCCTAATTATAAATTTATTAATAATAGAAACTTATTGACTGAACATACTCCATTTATCATCAGACATGGTTTTGATGTGAAAGGAGAGAGATAAACTAGATTCTTGAAAGCACTCTTTACATGCCATTGAAATGACCCTAGCACCAGTAATCCATAGATGGTGCCTAATTTATAACATTGGCATAGATAAAAGGTGTAAAATACTAAAGGTCCTATCAATCGAATAGTTTTAGAGAATTAGATACATATAGGATACCCATTTTACATAGGTAAAAAACTAAAAACATATTAATGGAAACATTTGGCATCTGTAAACTCATTCCATAAATTATTCTTCATATCCTAGGGATAGGAAACGAAATAAGGGTGAGCTCAAATTCTTAGAAAGGGTTACATACAAAGGAAGTTATATCAAGTCAATAAATATTAATCAATATAAAATTGTAAATAATTTAACACATGTTCCATTTAATCATAAATGGATAAGGCATAACCAATATGGAAAGGTAAACAATTGAACATGCATGTCATTTAATCGATAAAATGAGAATGAAATATATCTAAAGATAAAATCATTGTGAAAACATCATGGATATTGATAATAAATATATTATCAATGAAGGATATGCTTAATTACTGGACATCATAATCTCATGAATCATGATACCTCTACTATGAAGTCCTCTCACAAGAAAGTTCAAAACTACTGGGAGAAAAACCACCTGATTTGGCTAACTAATTTGTCTCACGATACCTATCAATGCATCAAGGGGGTATATATAACTAAACACCACTAATATATTCATGTAAAAATAATTAATCATATATCATGTAATCTATTAAAATCAGGAACAATATTCCTCACCACTAAATATTCATATTGAATAAAAATATATATTATCATTATTTCCCCAGTCAATAAAATAACATCCAAAGTACACACCAGATGTAAAAAATGATATATTTATTATGAAATAAAAATATATAACATACAATAATATTTATTTTTAATTTAAATTTAATTTCTAGTGAAATAACATCACAAGATAGTGATTTTTTCGAGAGAGAGTTAACAATAAAAAAATATAGTGAAATTATATAATAACTTTTTCCATTTGGTAACTTTCTTGTCAAATCCCCTTGGATGAAATAATTAAAATTTAAATTTAAAATACCAAAAATTAATAAATAGTTATTATATTAAATTTTAATGGTTCATCATATACACTATATAAAATAAATTATTCACATGACATTACAATATGCCTCAATGAAAGGAAATTGAGATGAAGTCACTTACCTCGCGATTCCTTCAGGATCAACATGATTTAACCTATTTTAGAATGATATTAAACATGTTATTAATTTTTAATATAACCATATTCATATTTATAATATCATATATGATCCCCTTATGACATTTTACCTCCCATTTGTTAGTGATATTTCATTATTGTCATTATTTCTTGTGTTAATTGCTTTATTTTCTCATATGTGTTTTTCCATAAATATTTTGGTTCTTACACATGTTATATAATTACATCACATATAGAATGATATAAATGTTATAAATATAATATTCCCTCATTATATAAATTTTTTTAATCATTATTCTAGTTTTTACATGGAAAATGAATTACATCAATTCGTGGAGATAGTAGGTCATATGAACAGATGGGGTGATATCATTCTCTTAATGAGTGAAAGAGTAAAGAATTTGGTGATATGTTAATATAAAATAATTGATATAATGTCATATATACCAAATATATTAATTAAATTCATTCTTATTACCTTCCATGTAAATTTTAAGTGAAAATGAATCACAACACTTTTTGGAGGTGGTAGTATTCCATACACATGAGTGAAGTCATTGTATTTTAAATAGAATGGAAAGTAAGAAGGTATAACAGAAAGGTTCAAGTACTGAGAATTCTCGTCCCTAAAATTTATTTGATAAAATAAAGATATAGTAGAGTCGAACCATGTGGAATATGAAATACCACAAAACATAATAGTGGTTAACACACCACCCAAAACAAAAGATAAAATTCATAAACCCAAATAAAATACCCTAATACACCATTAAAAAGGCCACCCTTATGATAAAAACAAGGCATAAAGCCAATGTTTTCCCCACCGTAGGTCTAAAATCTCCATCCAGAACACCAGCATGTGCATGGATAGCCTGTAAAGAGTGATTGGTATCACCCAACCTGAGGTCACCCAGCATGTCCTCATAGCCATTATGTAATTTGTCCTAATAGAGCCATACCTGAACCCACTCTTTCCATGAAAATCCACCATGCCCGCCACGCCAAAAAGTCCAAAAATCCCAAAAAATCCATGCATCTCATGATAACACCATACCAAAAGCCAGTAATAGCCAATACAAGCCTTCATCCCATCGTCTACACTAGTCATACATGCACTCGAATTTTCCCCATCAATCACCAAAAATTACTCCCATCACAAGAATCACACTAGAACACTTCCGCATGCGTCCCATGATCTCCAAACTGCAACCAAAACGTAGCATCGTCTGACGTTGGGACTAGCATCATCACAGACCATGAGTTGGTTTGAAGATCTCCCCACCATACAACACCGAGCATGGGAATGGATAAATTGACTCTAGGGTCCAAAATCTTGTGACATCGCATGAGCAAATGGGACACTTGAAGTTGAACATCATAACATCTATGACGTTGTCGCTGCAATCAGAACCCCACTCCACCATCCGCCTCACTAGGATGCACCGTCTACCGCATCTGGAACCTCTCCATCCTTAAATGACAATGTTGCTTCCGTGTCCAGAACCTCACCACACTGTCTTCCTTGTCAGGATACACCATCTACCGCATATAGTACCTCTCCATCCCTATATGCTAGATCTCCCTCTCGCACCTACCGAGATGCGAATCTCCTCTATCAACAAACATTAGGGTTCTGGACCCCTAGATTTGTAGCTAAAAATCTATTCTGACCAATGAAACTATTCCTCTCTATAGTTGATAAGGGAAGGTTCATCTCACACCATGATTCATCACCAATGAAATAGCATATTGACGCTTTTCCACCCATGCATCAAGAGTCGAATCAGATCCTCGTCCTTATTGTTGATCGATAGTTTCATTTCCCATTAGATGGAAGAGGAGAAAGATATAGTTTATTACATTTAAATAATAATATATCAGTCTATGTAATTTACTATTATTATTATATCATCATGATGAAATAATATTTTATGGAGGTGGAAGAATAAATAAAATAAAAATACTCGTTTAATAATATTACCTATTCTTTAGGGTTTTTCTTTTGGTTTTCACTAAATTTCTTACTAGGATATATTTATGATTAGAAAAAGGGATCTAGGATGTTTTTAGGAGAGTAAGAATGTGATTTTAGTAGGGATTTTATGAGACAAGTATCTTTGTAACTGTGAAGAAGGGAGGAGAGGTGTTTTCCTTTTATAAGTGACAGAGAGGACACACATTGAATTTTTAAAAAGAATCAATTATAACCATGTTTTTATTATTTAAAAATGGTAAAAATGGGTCATTATCAACCCTTAGAGGTGATAAAGTCGAAATATGGATAAAAAATGTGTGTTAGACAAGTTGGTAGGTCATTTTTAACCCTTATCTTCTTATTTTAACCCCAGGTAAACCCATTTTTCCCTTAATTATGGTAATTAATTTTTAATATTTTCACTATGAATTTTGGTCAAATTTTTATTTAACCTCATTAAATAATATAAATTATACTGATTCCAAATATTGAATCCATTTTTCCAAAATATTTTCATATTAGTGATAGAATCCAATTTATAATTATACCCACAGATGAGACGAATAAGCAGGTTTTCACATAGAAAATTCTTTTAACTAAAGAAGGTTTTAATATAAAAAATCAATATGAATTTGATTATAATGAAATAAATTGTATTTATTATTATATATATAAAATAATTTTAATATAAAACTAATTTAAAATAAAATTTCTCTTTTTAAATAACTTAAATAGAAATGCAGTTTTCAATAAAAAGATAAGTATTTTTCACTATTCATCAAAAAATAAAACATTTCAGCAAAGTCTAAAAAATCATCATAATTTAATTTTTATATGATTATTTCAAAAATTATGTTCATTTTATCAAATAAATTTTATAAAGTGTCAAAAATTAATTTTATCATAACTGCGCAAGAAGTGGTGAAACAGTTTTCTTTAAAAAATAGTTTTTTAGAAAACATTTATTTTTCTATAAAATGATTATAATTTTATTTCTAATAAATATATATCCATTTAATATATTTTATAAAATTATAAACCATATAATTTTTATAATTTAATTAGTAATATTCATACCCTCTAACTTAATGGCTAGGTTATCATGGCCATGTTTAAATATTATTTTAATAGAGTAATTTCATTTAAACCCAGTGTTTCCTGCATCACAGGCAATCAAAAAGATAGAATTTATTTGAAAGTAAATAAATATTAAAGTATCAAGGTTATCATTATTCTCTCCTATAAAAATTCCATCCTCAAAATTTAGTGGATATTACCTTCTAAATATATGAGTGTAGTTCTTCTTCATAACATCCTCTAGTTCCCATGTTGATTTTTGATTTCTATAAAGTAACTTTATCAAACAAGTCATCGGATTTCTCAATAATTACTCTATATTATCAAGATTCTCGATGGGTTATTCATAGTAAGATAAATCAGGTTCTAATTCTATTTCATTATAGGTGAGGACATGTGTTGGGTTTGGTATTTACTTTCCTAACAATGATATATGGAACACATCATATACTTTGGAGATACTTGTGAAATTTCCAAATTGTAAGAAAAATATCCAATTCATTCAAGGAGTTAAAAGAGTTTGATTTTTAATGACCCAAACATTTATTAATGAAAATTATATTGATTTAGTTAAATGTATTATTACATAAAATGGTTAAATAAAACATATTCACTTCCATGGTTTTTTGTTTTTGGATTTTATAATACCATTATGAATTGTTACCATTTCTAATATAGTCATTGAATAGTGATCACATGATTATTATAAATATAAGGCTTTAACAAATCCAATTTACTCAGAAAAAGGTAGTAATGGCTTCATCCAGTAGAACTGACCCATACAAAGCCCATTTGTCAGAACATGGAAAGGAGGTAGTGTCATTGGGCTTCATTCTTGACCAATCCCAAGCCGAGCTTCAGCACGTTATGCTTGAGCGGAACCACCTACAAGATAAGTGGAAGTTAATATAGATTACCACCCAAGAGGTGTTATCTAAGCCTCCCCAAGAGTCTGCCACCAACGCACACCTTACCCTTAGGTCATATATGGGTGTTATAAGGGGTTATGTAACTATACCATAGCACTATTATTATTTTCATTATTTTTTATATAATAAAGAATTTACATTCATTTTATTATTGTTACTTTGTAAATGGTTTTTAAAGCACTAATAGTATTTTAAGTTAATATTCAATTGAGAAATATATTTTGATGAATTGATGGATTTTTTGTATTAAATAAAAATTTAATATAATATTGTAATTACTAAATTTATTTTTATTAAATATAAATGATTTTATAATTTTTATGAATACAATTATAATACTTATTAAGGTTTGAAAACTGTTTTTATCAAAACCCGTGAATTTTCAATAAATATTGGTTTTTATTTTAAAAGTAAAAATGAAAATATTTAAAATAATATTTAGATAAAATAAATATTATTTTTGGAATTAGGATGTCTAAATTGTTGAACGGTGAATTTTCTTAATTTTTTTAGACAGTCGAATGTTTGGGTAAAAATTAAATATCGTTTAAATATATAACGTGTTTTATGAAATCATAATTACTCAATAGTGATGTAATAAAATATTATAAATGAGATGTTTGGAAAATATATGGTTTATATTTAAAATAATGTGATTTTATATTTGTTTGATTAATTTTATGGTGCCTTAGTGGACCCTCCAAGACTTATAAAACATTTTAACTTTTTAAATTGATTTCCTTGACAGTGTGACTCACCTCCACATAAGCAAGCCTGATATTTTAATAATTTCTGCCATTGGACTTATAAAATATTTTTTTAGCTCCCCTTTTTCAAAAACCATGAGAAATAACCATTGTATTGTTTATGGTTTTGATTAGTTTAATGTGTAGTGTCCAAAATCTAAATATTAAATAATTTTCTCTCTTTTCCATTATAAACCCACCCAAGCCCCCACTTTCTCTTCACTAAAAACCTTTGTATATTGACCAAACTCTTATATCATATCTCAATAATCCTCCCATTGGGCCCGAATCTCCCAATAATCCTCTCTCAAGCTTCTCCCAAGCCTTTGGTATCACACTTCCGAGTAAGAGATTTCTTCCTTTCTCATTTTGGTCCAAATTTCATTATGTTGTTATACCATTTTATTTTCAATTAAAAATCTTGGGGTATGATTTCACACCTCCACCATACTTCCATAATTATTTTTTGATGATGAGATACATCTTTATCTCTCATTAATTCATCTCATGTACACGTGTTACCATGCCGATATTTCGTAAAGAATTTCTCTCTTCTCTTTTACATTCAAAAAAATTATTTTTTATTTTGCATATAGATTCCATTTCATATGTTGTTATATTATGTTTCATGACCCCCTTACTATCTATTTCATGTATGAATTATTATATATCCCTTTCTCTCTCATCAACCCATTTTACGATTTCTATTTGACGTCGTTATGCTGTTAAAGTTACCCCAAAATTTTCTATGCGAAAATCATAGTGTAAGTGAATACCATACCAATTTCTCTATCATGGGTATTAACCTATACGAATATGTACTTATTGATTGATAAATTAAATTTATGTATTACAAATCCCGTATTCATGGAATAAATTATGACATTTAATGAATCCATGTTTTATGATTCATGTAGCACACTTATGCATGAAATGAAATGATTAAGAAGGGTGCGCCCTGATAGTGCTCCAATGAATTGGTTAAAGATTATTATCACGGTATGTGAAGTGAAATAAGGGTATAGGCATTCTAATTTATGTGAAATTATGGCTTACTCATCATCCATGTTTAATGAGCCTTTGCTCATGCAAATGTCATGTTAAATATTGATGCCACATTTCCATGTTATGATAATCATGATATATTATGACTTTATGTTCATGTTTCTCTTATGCTCCATTGATATGCCTATTTCCTAACATGTATTTTATTCTTCATTTTATTCCTTGTTTAAAACCTTAATAGGATTTATAGCTCACCATTTTCTTATGTGTTTCCTCAGTTTATCCCATGCAATGCTAAGTATGAAGGAATGTGTGTGGTCATGTAAGAGAAGTTTTCAATAAAGATGTGTATTTCATGTTTTAAGTTGTTATATAATGTTCCTAATTTTTCCAAAAAAATGGACCTCTCAATCCTCAGAGTTTTTTTATGTGCAATTTTAGGTAATAAATCATGTGTAAGTGTGTAATAAAGAGCAGGGTTGTTATATGATGTACTTAGGATAAGTTTTCCTTTATTAATAAACTTTACAACACCTTTATAAGGAGATACCTTTAAGAAAACATGGTATCCCACATGAAATTCCAATTCCTTCCTCAAATTTTTGGAATAATTTTTTTCCTACTTTAAGCTGCTTTAATGCGAGTATAGATAGATTTTACCTTTGTTTTTGTCCCTTCAACAAGTTTTGGTCCTATTTTTTTTCTTTCACCAACCATATCCCAAAAAGTTAGAGTAAAATATATCTTTCTAAATAATGCTTCATATGATTCCAATTTAATACTTTAATGGAAACTATTATTATATGAAAAATATACCGAAGATAAATACTAATCCCACATTACCTTAAATTCAAATGAGCATGAACATAACATGTATTTCATTATTTCAATAGTCCTTTAGGAATTTCCATCCGTTTGAGGGTTGAATACAGTGCAAAAATGAAACTCAATATCAAGATCCTTTTGAAGACTCTTTCAAAATCTCAATTTACAATGGGGATCATGATCATACATGACCAAAATAGGTTCACCATGAATTCTTAAAACATCATTAATATAGATCCTTTTCAGTCACTCAATGTGTAAATATTATCTTATAGCTAAGAAATGTGTATATTTGGTTAAGTGATCAATGATAACCCATATTACATCTTTTTTTCTTGGAGAATTTGGTAATCTTATGACAAATTTCATTTTAATTTTATCCCATTTTTAGATAATAATATGATGAGACTGAATAAAACTCTTCTAGTATATTGTCTCACATCTTTCACTTGTTGACAAACTAAAAATTTGGACATGTAATTAGAAATTTAATTCTTCATGTTATCCCACCAAAAAAATCCCTCAAATCCTTATACATCTGTATGATACTAGGGTGTAAAAAGATCATTGATCTTTGAGAATCATCGAAAAATTACCTTTTTAGCTCCGGTATAGATGTAAGGAACAATTTCCTTCTAAATTTCATAATACCATATTCACAAATGAAGTCTACTAATTTCCCATCATTAATAGCTTTAGTTTTATTCTGAGATTAATCATCATCATATTGAGAACATGTTATGTTTTTTAATAAATATGGTTTCCCAATCATTTGAAAATGACTGATGTATATTCTTCTTTAATAATTCCCATATCTATATTTAATAGATCCATGAACATAGAATCTCTCTCAATCCACATTTAAGTCATAACTCTATGATCTTTCCTACTCAATTCATCCACTACCTTATTTATTTTTTATGGCTGGTAGTGTATTGATAAATAATAATACTTTAATAGATTGAGCCATCACCTTTGTCTCATATTAAAAAATTTCTATGAAAAGATTTATTTTAGGATTTTATTATCCATATATATCTCACATCTTTCACCAAAGAGATAATTTGTTCATATCTTCAAATAAAATATTATAGGTTCTAACTTAAGATCTTGGGTTGGACAGTTTTATTCATTAGTATTCAATTTCCTTGATTCATATGCAATAACATTATCATTTTCATTAGTAGATAGCCATGTTCATTCTTTGATGCATCACTATATATCACAAACCCAACATTTTTAGATAGTAGATTCAAAATCATAGAGATTAATAATATCCTCTTTAGTTCATCAAAAACTTATTTAAATTATTTTATCTAAAAAAGACTTAACCACTTTATGACTATTCTTGGGTAATATATTATCCAATTGAGAAAAATTATTAATGAATCACTGATAGTAACCTACCAAACCAATATAATTCCATAACTCAGTTATGTTCATCAGTGTAGGACATTCTCCTAATTCATTTTTCTTCACAAGATCAACTACGATTCTATCCTATGAGATAATACGGCCAAGAAAAGAGAATTATTAAAGCCATAAATTACACTTAATAAGTTTTCCATAAAACTATTTTCTTATAAGAGTCTCTAGAATTATATGAAAGTGATTATCATGGTCCTCGTGTATATTTGAATACCCCAAAATATCATTGATGAATACTAAATAAATTATTAGGATATTCCTTGAATACCCTATTCATTAGAAGCATACAAACATAGGGTGAATTAGTTAACCCAAATGTAATTACTGTAAACTCGTAATTTCTATACCTCATTCAAAAAGTTATCTTCAAAATGTATTCCTTCTTTACTGACAATTTATGATACCCAGAATAAAGCTCAATCATTGAAAAATAGTAATCTCTATGAAGTTTATTGAATAAGTCATCAATGTGAGGTATACAATACTTATTATTTATCATAATATCATTGATTCCCCTATAATCAATCCATAGTCTCATGGCTCCATCTTTATTTTTAACAAAGTGAATAGGGACTCACCACGGAGAAACACTAGGTATATTAAATCCATTATCAAATAACTCCTCTAATTGTTTCTTAAAGTACACTAATTACAAAGTTTTAATTATATAGGGAGACTCTAATATTTGTCTTGAATCAGGTATTAAATCAATGGAAAACTCAACATCTTGATCTGGGGTATGTCTAGGTAATTCCTTATAAAACACATCAATATATTCATGTAAAATACATACACATCAATTTTAATATTACCTTCTCAATCCAAAGATTATGTCTACTCTTATTCTACAATAATCTTTTTTAGTAGAGCTACTTGGGGTGGATATAGACATGTCTCATATGAATATGTCTCTGCTCTATAGAAAAGTAATTCTGCATATTTATCATGAATCATAATTTAGTTCTTCTTATAATAAATTTTTACATAATATTTTTAAATTAAATCCATTACAAAGACTATATCAATGTTTACAATAGTTATGATAATGAGGCTAGAAAATAAAACATGTTTATGTTTCATAATTGGTACTTCCTAACATATCTTTGTTATAGTGAGACCTCCTCTATGAGTTTTTACTAACAAATCCCTTATCAAAGTTCTAGGAAAATGTATAATTTTCTTGGAAAACATGGAATATATAAAATAGTGTGACCATCCAGAATAAAATAAATAATTAGAAAAAATTTAAGCTATGATTAATGTACCCTCCACCACATCATTGGGAAATTCTACCACAAATTTAGTGGTCACATAATATTGGCCTTCTCATTGTTTCATATTCTATGGTATATTCCCTTTACACTTTGGGAATTCATTTTCATAGTGCCCCATATCCCTAGAGTTGAAACCCTAAATGACAGTGTTTTATTTATTCCCTTTATATTCTATATCTAGATTACCCTTATCTCCATACTTATAAAAAACTACCAGTCCATTTATGAATTTCCTATGATTATTATTTCCAAAATTCTCACAAGGTGGAAATTACTCAATTATAATCTTCTCTTTGATGCATTCACTTTTTATTGGTGCTCATTTAACCTATTATTTTTTTGATTTATCTTGTAAATATAGGATCTAGATAATTTATCCTTCATTTGTATGTAACATAAAACTATTTCACCATATGATGAAAAATTTTGAGAGACCATATCCCTTTAGATACTTGTATTAATACCTTAAAATAAATGTTCAATATTGTACTCCATGATTCAAATGTAATCTGTATCTTACGTGGATAACCTTGTAAAGGTATCCCCACTCATAGGAATACTTTATTACTCATTTTTATTTATTTTGAAGGACTTTATTTTTTTCTAAAGAGAGAAATATTTTTTAAGGAATTTATTCTTAAAATGTATCCATTCCATGAGTTCTATTTTCTCTTCATCCCTAGTATTCTTAATCAATGAACACCATTGATCAACATCACCTTTGATACAATACACTTCAATTGTAACCTTTTCCATGTTTTCACATTCCAAGGACCTAAATATATTATCCATATACTTAATACATTGCGCAAATTCCAATGGATTAGTAGTCCCACCAAATTATGGGGGATTATACCACATAAAGTGGTATAGAATAGTATAATATCATAGTAGAACATGTTTCTCCATCCATAAATGGTTATTTTTTATAACTTTATTAAATTAAACTAATATATCCATAATTTCATAATTTATAATACCATCTATATTGACTTACTTATTAAGAGATATCTATATTGGTCCTGAGTATTGATACCCTTATTCCTTCCAAGTTTCATTTCTGAACACTAACATAAACTAGATTAGCTCATAAAATTAATAATTTTAAATCATAATGTATAATTCCAAATATGGTGTAACACATAACATAAATTAAAATTTATGAATTTTTAATCTCAAAACCATAAACTTGGTTTCATTAGGGATATCTTTATTTTCAAATCATTAATAATGTTTTGTAAGTAAAATGCGAATTATCCTAAGCATATCCCCCTGGAGTGTCAAACTAGGTGTGTAGTAAGGCTCTTTTTCATGCATTGGGTAATGAATAGGTCAAGACAAATGAAAAATTTTGGAGTTATTACCCATAGGTACAACTTTTATAGAACCACGTCTACTTATAGTATAGATACAAGGATGTATTTATTTGAATAACCATATTATCACTTCTTTACCAAAACATTAGGATGTTCGTATATACTTGTCTTAAAATTCTATCATAATATTTTATTCCCTAATATATATTGTCTTTAATCTAGTTTCCAAGGTTTCTACTAAAATTACTTTGATACTAACTATAACAACCTCGACTCTAGTAACCTAAATCAAATGCCTACTTTATTACATTGGCGTAGATATAAGTGGTAAAATCCAAAATGACTAATATATTTATCAATTTTGGAGAACCTGATACATAAATGGTACCAATTTTACATAGGGAGAAAAATTAAAAACATATTAATAGAAATGTTTGGAATCTTTGAACTCATTCCAATAATTCTTCTTCATATCTTGGGGAAAGAAAACAAAATAAAGGTGTGCTCAAATTCTCAATAAGGTTTTCATACAATGGAAGCTATCATGAATAAATAAAGAATAATAAATATGGAAATGTAAATAACTGGACACAAATTAAATTTAATCAGTAAAATGACTATCATAATTTTAGAAGGTGTAACCAATATTTCAAGGTAAATACCTAAACACGCATGCCTTTTAATCAAAAAAATGAGAATGAAATTGATCCAAAGATAATGTCATTGAAAAAATATCATGGATAATAATAATAACTAAATTATAAATAAATGAGAGGGTAAATTATTATATTTCATAATATCAATCGTCATGATACCTCTACTATCATGTCCTTACACAGGATAGTTTAAAACTACAGGTTAAAAATCCATCTAATTTGGCCAACTGAATTGTCTCATGAGACATGTAGATGCATCGAGGAGATATCAATAACCAGGAACCACTCATATTTACATGGTAAAATCATTAATAATATATTTAATAATACATTTTAATCATGAACAATATTTCTAACCATTAAATATCCATATTGAATAAAAATATGAATTATTAATATTCCTCTAGTCAATCAAATAACATTCAAAGTAAACAATGTATATAAAAATTGGAATATATTTTATAAAATAATCATATACCTTGTAAAATAATATGTATATTTAATATAAATTAAATTTACAATGAAAAATTATCACAATAGAGTGATTGTTAAATAGATGGTTAACAATAATAAAAGAAAGTGAGACTGTACAATAACTTTTACCACTTAGAAATTTTCAAGTCAAATCCACTTGGATGAAATAATTAAAATTAAAAATTAAAATAATATAAATTATTGTGAAATAATTATATTAAATTTATAATGGATAGTATATACACCATATAAAATAATTTAGGTGTATTACATTGCAATATTCCTCAATGAAGGAAAATTGAGATGAAGCCCCTTACCTCATACTTCCTTTTGGTTGAATTTGATTTAACCTACTGTATGATAGTTTTAATCATGTTATTAATTTATTATATAATCATATTTATATTTATAATATCATATATGATCCAATTATAACATTTTTACACCTATTTGTTAAAAATATTTCATTATTTTCATTCTTTTGGGTGTTAATTGCCTTGTTTTCCCTTGCGTATTTTGTCAAGAAAGTTCCAGTTATGACACATATTATATAGTTAAACCTTATAAATAAAGATATTAATGATATAAATATCATATATAATCATTATAAAAAAATAGAATCATTCTTGAAGGTTTTACATGGAAAATTAATTGCATCACTTCGTGGAGACGGTAGTTCGTACTTACTCATGAGCGATGATATCATTCCCTTAATGAGTGAAAGGGTAAATAATTGGGTGATATATTGATCTTATAAAATTTATATAATTTCATAAATATCACATATGTTCATTTATTTTATCCATATTACCTTCTACTTAATGTGTAATTAAAAAACGAATCACATCGCTTCGCGAGGCAGTAGTCTATTATATACACAGGCGACGTTTTCATAATTTAAATAAAATGCAATGTAAGAAGGTATATGTTATATTTTAATTACATAAGTGTAATAATATCTTATCTATAATATAAATTTTTTAATTTGATAATTATATATAACCTTTAATGTTGGTGAAACAAATTATATCAGTTCGTGAGGCTGTAATATGTTATACACATGATCAACGGTTTTATTTCCCATTTGATGTAAGAGGAGATTGATATAGGTTATTAAATTAAAAATATTACATATAATTATATGGGAGATAATATTTTATTATATTATCGTGATAAAATAATATTTTATGGAGGTTTAAGAAGAAATAAAATAAAATCTCTCATTTTATAACCTTACCTCTTCTTCGACGATCTTTTTTAGGTTTGCACCAAAATCCATCCCAAGATGGATTTATGATAAAATAAAGGTATATAGGGTACTTTTAAGGGAGTAAATAAGTTGTTTTGGAATCTATTGGTTGATCAAAATTTCTTTTGAATTGTGAAGTGGGGAGGATAGGGGTGGCCTTTTATAAATGGGGGAGATGATACAAATGGAATTTTTTAAAAGAATCAGTTACACCCACATTTTAATCATTTAAAAAGACTAAAAATGGGTAATTATTGATCCTTATATATTATAATGTTTAAATGTTTTCATAAAAGGGATATTGGACAAGTTTTTAGGTCATTTATAATGCTTATCTTTTTAGTTTAAGCCCTAGGTAAACCCATTTTTACCTTAACCACGATAATTAATTTTTACTATTTTCAATATTAATTTTGGTAAAAATTTAAACTCACATTATTAGATAATATAAATTACTATAAATATAAATATTTAATCCATTTTTTCATATTTAATTCATATAACTATTAGAATCCAATTTAAAATTATACTTGAAGACGTGACGAAAAAGTGGGTTTTTCAAGAGAAAATTCTCAAGTATGGGTAATTTTAATATCAAAATTCAATATGAAATTGATTCCAATGAACTAAATTATATTTAATATAATATAATAAAACTAATTTTTCTTTAAAACCAATTTAAATTATAATATTACTTTGTAAATAATTCAAATGAATAGGTAGTTTTCATTAAAAATAGTATTTCTCACTATTCATAGAAAAATGAAACTTTTCAGAAAAATAAAAAAAATAATCCTAATATAAATTGGATAGTATGATTTTAAAAATTAACTTAATTTTATCAAATAAATTTTATAAAAGTGTTAAAAATTAATTTTATCTTAAGTGTGGAAGAATCGACAAAACTGTTTTCATTAAAAAAATAGTTTTTTAGAAAACATTTCATTTTATGTCAAATTACTCTTATTTTAGTTATTATAAATTGATATCCATTTAATTTATTATATACATATTTAAACCATATAATTTTAATAATTTATTTTGTACTATTCTTAACTTCTAACTTAACGGCAATGTTATTATGGTCATGTTAAAATAATATTTTAATAGTTTAATTTTGTTTAAACTCTATGTTATGTTCATTAAAATCTATCAAAGGAGATTGATTTTTTTGAAAATAAAATACATAATAAATTTAGTGAAAATAAATTAAATAATAAATTCATGGGGTTTTGTATCCATTCTCATGCATTTCATTATGATTAGGCATATAGGCCATACTAAAACTGATTGGTAGTGTTATCATAACTAATCCTTTTTACAATGTCATCACCAAAACTAGGTTAACTCAAAATTATCTAATGCATAAGTAACCCCACTATATAGATGACCCAAGAATGTAATCTAAGAGACAAAGGATCTGAATCTCACGAAAATCCCTCATGTCTAGGTCACTATGCTCTAGAGTTGACATGTGTACATCACTTTTACAAACTCATGACATATTTATCAACTAGATAGAGACTTAAACGGTTATCCCCAAACTACACACGGTTCACTATACCATTTTTTAATGGATTGGAACCATGTGTATCAGCACATACTACCTCTATATTACATAAGTTAAATAAGAACACTCATTTTATTTTATTTAATAGGCCCATCGGCACTACACAATTAGGCATGTGATAGCCTCCACAAAAGATTAACTTAGAGTCATGTTACCCCACATAACCTTTAACCTGGAAGATAACCCTCTTTGATTCATATATTACTTGAATAAAAGAAGGGGTACATTACCAATATAGAGGTCTACCATTCCCTAGACCTATCTAACCAACTAAAACTGAGTGTTACACAATGCTCAGGATTCCAACAAAGATCAACTAGTGCATGACTATCCACCTTACCTGGGTGTTTTTCTATAAACTAAGAGTCCTAACTAGCTCAAATGAAACCTGAACATCACTTATCCTATAAAAACACAAGGAAACATCCATCAATACTTCTCATTTCCAATTCACTACCAAAAAAGTGTGTCCCTTAATTAGTAATGAATAAAGCATCGACTCTATAAATATGTCATATTTAAAAGGTCATTAGTATTACTGAACTATCCTCTAAGATCACTATAAAATAAAAAATTAAATCAAGACTTATGGGAAACATCCACATACTCATTAAAGGTAACATTTAAATCTTACCTTTACTCAAGTGTTGAATATTTGAACGCCGTATTAAGGTTTTATTTAATCCATTACATTAGTTCATGTTTATTATATCTGTTAAAGGGACCAAATATATCAAAAGATAAAGTACCATTTATAAAGGAAAACATTTGTTAAATTATACTTAGCACTTTATCAAATAATAATATAAAAATTATCTTATAATTTCATTTTTAACCATTTTAATCATCCATATTTCATTATAATTGGATTATTTAAAAAAAAAATTAATTTCCAAGATATAGAGAGAAATACTATTTAGGTTATAACTAGAATTTTAATTGACTACCACATCATAATAATAAGGTTTAAAAAAAGACTAAAACAACACTATCATTATATGGGAATCAATTCATTAATATGACACTATACATTTATACATATATCGTATAAGTGGTTGTGAACACTTTAAATAACCAACTCATTTAATATAGACATAAATCCATGGGGATAAGTACTAAGTCATAAAATATAATGGCTACCTATGAGAGTATATTTATGTTAACTTGGGTCTAGCTATATAGAAATCCATTCCCAATTTATGGATTCAACGCTCTAAAAGATTAATTTCTATACTATTTAAGTAAAACCCAACAATATTTGATTTTAAAAAATATATATATATACCCTTAATGGGTTTATCTATGAAGCATAAGATACCATGACTGAACTTCATTTATGATTCATATTTTAACAAATTTTATATTTACTATGTTCCAGTTAGACGAGTCACTATTCCCAAATTATAAAGGTACATTCCATTATAATTTATAATTGGAACTTCATGTATTTTTAACAAGACTTTTACATCTAGTTAATACAGTGTAGCAGGTCATATATGGTTATTTGATTAGATATATCACCATTACCCATTTATAGAAATTAATTCTTCATAAATTACAATTATCATCCATTTAATTGAGGTCAAATAATTTTTTGTCCATAGTAATTATATTTTTACATATTAAATATATGATAATGGGTCGGTTAAGTTGTCACTATCAAGATATGTTGTAAAACACCATTTAGGATGATATAGAAATGTTAATAACCAATTATTTGTCTCATTTTTTCTACAAAAAACATTTCCACAGTTCGTGTATATCATTCTGGGAACTCATAATATGAAACCAGAAATCCAGACACTGAAATAAACATTGAATTGAATATCTATAAAATTTTAATACTCAAGTTCCTATTATAATGCATGACCAATAGTTACTTTTCATGCATATCCAAGGGTGAAATGAAATAAATCTCATAAATTAGTAAGCATAAAAAAAATCCATCACTCAAGTTGAAATAATAATCAACTATAATAAAGAACAACAATCCCATCCCACACAACTTGATTATTCCCCCTGTATGTGGGTTTGCTAGACCTAGTCACAAGTTATTTACCAAGTTCTGACACATTTCTATTATCTTATATACTAGCCCCAAAATACTAATACAAAGGAAAATAAATCTCTGAAACCACTTTTAATTCTTTGATCTAAGATCCATTAAAACAGTTCCCAGAGATGATTTGTTATGTGGAATCAAGCACACCTCCTTGTATACTAGTGGTTGTTGACTAGTAGTGAGGGTAAAATGGTCATATAGTGGGGAGACTATAACCTCATGTTGAGAGTACAAAACAATTTTATATAATTGATAATGCAACAGTTTAAGAAGTTAAATAATAGATAAGTAGAAGTTAATAATAACTAATAAAAACTAATAAGTGAACAAATAACCATGCATAGACATGCACAGCCTCGATGCAAGAAATATAGCCATATATAAATTAGTATGATACAAAGGGATAAAATGAATAAAGGAATAAATAAATAAAAGGCTACAACTCTAGAATGCATCCTGAGAACATGCTCAACTGCTACTCCCTAACTCCCATGTCTAGTTCTAGTCCATAATAAAAAACAACACATAACATAGTTTATATCCTAACCTAAAATTATGAGACTTGTTCCATTACAAATTAGTTAAATGAATAGCATGTGAGATATACTTAGTAGTCCACTTCCAATGGTGTTCAACAAAATCCATCCCATTAGTATAAAATTTAGTAATGTGAAGGCATAATAATAAAGAAATGAATAAATAATTGTAATCAAGTTAGCTCGGGTTTCTAAAGTAAACCTAGACAACCATACCTACTTCTACCTAAGGCAAAATTTATATGAACATGCCATCATGTATATATATTCCTATACGTAAGCATATATATGGATAGATATAAATGCACTAGAAAGGACACAAGGTGTAAGACCAAGTTATCCGTATATATTAATAGTAATAATATGAGAGTCACATTTTTCAAATATGGTTACAATAATATGAATCAAAATAGGGGATAAGGAGAACCCTGTAAGTCAATCCTAATCAATGATGTGAAGAATCATGTCCAAAATGCTAATCATAAGTGTGAAGCATCATGTCCAATAACACAAGATGATGTGAAGAGTCGTGTCCAACATCCTAAAATGATGTGAAGAATCAATCCCAATGTCCTAGACCAAGGGGGTGTAAATATCATATCCAATAATCTTTACCAAGGCCTCTTAGTAATAATCAGGTAAAAGGTTATCCCATTTTTATATGATCCCTTAACTAAGGAATTCTATAAGGAGGAAATTGGTATCACTCAATGTGTAGTGTATCCCGTTTAACCTATGAGCTCATCCAATGTATTATTATTTGGTAAATCCAAGGTTATTTTAAGGATTAATATAAAAGTATAGACATTTAATATTCGATAATTAACATAAGACATGATAATCTATTTATTCCATAACATAATTCATCAAGATTTATTTCATTCATCATCCTAATTAAAAAAGAATACAAGGGTCATGTTAATAATCATTCCACATTACTATTCAAGTATGAATTTATATCAATCCCTTAGAATGATCAAAATCACAAAAGACTAAAGACCAAGAGGTAAATATCTTACCCTTATAACATATTCTTCTATTCTACACACTATTTCACTTACAAGTGAAGAGGGTCAACTCAAGGTATATAACCATATGAAAATTCATCCAATTCATCTTATTAATTACACATGATTCAACTAAATAAATTATATTAACCCTTTCATATTTTATTTAAGGAAATTATATCTCCCACTACCAAGTGGTAAGATTAACATTCCCAAGGGGTGATTTGGTATAATAAGATAAAATGATCATTATAATATTTTTAATTGAAATCACCTAATGTTGGGGTTTTGGTTGGGACCTTTATCCTTTACCCATTTTTAAGGGTTTCATAGCATATTTAAATGAGATCTAGGTATTCAATTTAAGGTATTTCATGTTTTTGAAGAAATTCATAGGAATTACGACATGCAGAAAAAGGAAAATAATTTATAAATGGGGAAAATTTAAGGGAAAAGAAACTAGAGTGCCAAACACATGCTTAGGATTCTTCACCCATCCATTATCAAGATTTGATTCATTTTGAAACAATATAAATCATAAGAATTGCCAAATGCCTCTAAAATAGAGAATATAACATCAAATTGAAATGGAATTCAATATGAAAAGATAAATGAAAAAATAAATGAATATGAATAGAATAGTAACTATTATACTTCCAACACACCTGATGATGCTTAAATTTGAGGTCGGATGAAATAGAACCATCCTATCCTAGGAGGAGAGCCAAGGGAGAGCTCGAGCGGTTGTTCGGTGTTGGAAATGATGGAGGAGACAAGAGTAAGAAAAGTTAAAGGAGGCGGGGCCAAAATAGTCATTTCATTCCTTTTAATGAGTTGTATGAGTTGGCTGCAAGGTTTGGAAAACTCTGTTCTAACCATATGGTGTAATTTACTAAGGAGATATCCACCTCACATGGCTAATACACGATTAGAAAAACCATGTATAACCCATGTGGTTTACCTCTAAAATTTCTAATAGAAACCTTGAATGACTGTGTAGTCTCAGGTGCACGTGTTGAAAAACCATGTGTCACACCCTTTAGGGCCACGTGGTTTCGGCACACGATTTTTACTAACTGTGTGTAAATATGTGCCTCACTTTAACTTTCCAAAAACTGGGTTTTTGAAACTTGACACCCCTAAAAATCATCTAGGATCCACAGACACATATTTTTCCATAAAAACCATCCATGAACAACACATTTATGTTTTAAATCTCTTGTAATTCCATTTAGATTCTTAATTTAATATTTAGTCCATCTACCAAATCAAAAATTCAAATTCTCTTTGAATTTTCCGACCATCTCAAAACACATAACATTACATTGGCCCTCAATATATCACTCTTGACAATCCATGGTTATTAATTCACTACCAATACAATTTATTTCATCCTCAAACACAAAATAAACTTCAGTTTCACAACCCCAAACACCAAGGTGCATTATTCCTCAAACATTGAGCTACCCACTCATCACTATCGCCAACTCTAAGATGGAACTCAAATGCACCCATCTATTCAAGACACTAAGGTGTCATCAACCAATTCATCCAGAGGATTATTTTTCTTCCTTCAATAATAATTTTCTTACAAAGGACAATTATAATTAATGGTGCTCTTTACCATTAGAATTTCCAACCATGAATTCACTTCCAGTATTCCATCAACATGCCTAATGCAGTTTCCACAGTATTAAATCCAATTCCATAAAAACACTATTCATTCCTCCTATGGATGACCTCTCCCAAAAACACTTAACCACACCCAATGATGTATTATTCCATCATCTGTTCATGATTCCTTGTCTCTATGAGGCATCACAAAATCATCCAAACACCTGCACTAAAATTTGAACTCAACTCTCAATGTAATTCCATAGTTGGGTCCTCAACTACATGCACTAGCCATTATATTATCACCGCGATCACTGGTTCAATTTTTATTTGAATCATACTCTGATCACACAAACTCCATCCTGATCCCAATTTTAATATCCAAACTCCACCCAATACCACTTATGAATCCCAAAACTATAATTTATAGAAAAACCATACCACGTTAGATCTTATCGTACACTAGCATCTACATGCCACCTGGACTTTCTACCAACTGGTCTCACCACACTCATGACATTACCAACACAATGGTCATACATTTTTGGTAAATATGATACTCCCCACCATAATAGTATCATTTTCATTAGCCCACTAAACCAAATTATTGATCTATATGTCCCATGCACCATCCATTACTGCACATAATGACTAGAATTGATTTTCTTGCTTATACACAAGCACCAATATAAAACACCAATCACCTATAATTCTTGAATAACCAATAAAAAATCCTCAAATATCATTAAAATTCAATTAAAATGAGTCTCACACCCTCCAGTATCCAATGGTACACTCTCCACTATATGTATTCCCTTACATCACTCCCCAAGCATTGGCCCAAACGAGTCCCAACCCCACATGCATTTTGCTCTTCCTAAAATACGATCACCCATCCAGACAAACCCTATCAAGGCACAAGGTTGGATTGGTTGTACCATAATAATTTTACCCTACAATACCCTAATATTTTAATAGAATAACATTATATTTTATAGCATATATGACATACCACACTATACTTAAATTAATCATAAAATATTATTATATGACTATTGTTACCAATCCATTAAATTAGAGATTATGAATATGAATAAAACATTATGAGATGTATAGAAGGGTCTTACTCAATAAAAATTTATTTATTAATTCTTAATAAACTAGCATTCTATTTTTAGTAAAGTCATTTGACGTTTCAAAAATACATTTTCTTCAAAAATTGTTTTATTGCTTTTTTATGAGTGAATATTATAATTAATTTCTAGATGTTTTATAAATTTTATTTGAAAAAAATGATATTATGTTTTTAATAATATTTTAAAAATTATCGTAGAGTGAATTTTTTTTATTTTTCCAAAAAATATTGATTTTCTAATGAATAGAGAAAAATACAGATTTTTTATTGCAAATTTCAGGTATGTTCAAATTTAAATTATATTTTATATTAGTTTTAAAATTTAATTAGATAATTTTAATTAAAAATAATCCAATTATAGTCTTTGTAATTAATTTTATTCAATAATTTGGTATAAAAACGTTTTTTATACTTAAAAATACAATTTTTTGAAAAATTGTTTTTCATCGCACATTATGAGTTTGATTTAATTTAAATTCTAGAACTTATGTAAATTTTTACTTGAAAATTTGATTCCAAATTTATAATCCAGAGGGAAAAAATTTTAAATAATACCCTTTTATTTATTTCATTATGAATAGTAACCATATTAAATAATTGAAAACACAGTATGGGTAAATCAGGTAATTACGGGTAAAAATAAAATTATAAGGACAAAAAAATGACCATGAAAATTTAAATTATCATATTGGATAAGTTTATTTTGGCCATTTGTGTCCATGTTTGAAACATATTGCAAATCAGTTCCATATGTATCAAACTTTGACCATTATAATATTTAAGTAAAAGATAAAGTCAAAAATGACACTTTCTTTCTTTTAATTTTTATAATATTTTGTGAGAAGAATAGAGAAAAATTATTTTTTATTATAAATAATTATTTTAAAGATAAATTATTACTTATTATTATCTTCATTTATTTTTATTTTTTAGGGGTGAAATAATTACCTTAAATTCTTATGCAACGCCAACATAGTATTTATTTAATTAATTGAAAGATAAAATATATGATTTTAAAAATGTTAAAAAAATATAATTTGAATGAATTATTTTTTTAAATTATTTTTTTAGATATAAATAAAATATCATATAAGATTTAATTAATTATATTCTAATTCCATTGTTTTCAATTTTTTTTCAAAATCAAATTAAATGCATATTTACAAAAATGACATTCATGTTATTTTATAATAAACAAAATTTAATTAAATGATTTAAGATTCTTAAAAATACTATATTTTTTCATGTGTTTTTTATATATTTTAAAATATCAACCTTATTCCATTTATGGGAAATTTTTCATTTTATAGTAACTATATTGACCCCTAAAGAGTGAAAACTACATTGTTGCAGTAATTATCGAAAAAGGTTAACACGGGTTAAAATAAAGAGATAAGGGCAATAAACTAATATAAACTAGTCCAAATTTTATTTTATAATATTATTTCAACCCATATTGATCATGTATTATAATTATAGAATTTTGTACCTTTTTTACAAGAAAAGTGATTTATATTAATTTAATATTTTAAGTAATTCCAAGAGTGCCCCTCCCTTCACTTGTTAAAGGGTGCCTCATATTATTTTTTATTCATGATTAAAAATAATTTTATATTATCCAATACATACCCAAATACCTTCTTAAAATCACTCCCCTCATTATAGAGGTCTTTTTTTGGAATAATACCAAACTTAGAGAGCTTAAGTTGTAAATCATGAAAGATTTTATGAAAAAGAGGTATAGTTTTTAACTAAATGTTTTCGTTTTATTTATTATTAAAATCCTTAAAATATTATTTAACCATATTTAGAAAATAAAATTATTATATCCAATATACTATGATTTTATCATGTTAATTTAATAACCATTACCATCTTCATCTTCCGTCAAATGGGAAACGAATCCATCATTTGTGTGTATAGAAGACTATTGCATCACAAACTATTGCAATTCATTGTCTATTTCCACCTCTCACATATGGTTATAATTATGAATTTAATGTTTATATATTATATTTATTACATATTTATCATTAATAAAATATTATATATAATCTACTTTTTTACCTTTCCATCCATTGAAAAACGATAACGTTGTTCTTGTGTACGTGTGGACTTCCACCCCCACAAAGTAATGTGATTCTGTTTTCATCACATTTCATATTGATGATATATATATATATAATTCTATTTAAAGATATAATATGATATTAATAATTTAATGATCATTTTTGAAAGATAAAAAAAATACTTACCCTCTTTCTATCATGATCATTGAAAAATAGAAATGTTACTTGACCGTACGTATAACCTACCATTTCCATGATTGAAATGTGGTTCATTTCTCATAACTATATTTCATAGTTGGTTTTAAAATTGTAATTAATGTATAAAAATTGTAATAATGACATAGTTATTATTTTGGATATTATGAAATAATGACCTCACTGACATTTTTCTAGCACTGAAATATATGTCATGGGATTAGTCAAGGATATCATAGCCTGCTTGAAGTAAGTCTTAGAAAAATGGACCCAAAAATCCTCCTAAGGATCTTCTTCATGAAACCTATTCGTTAATCCCCCCTCTCCTTCATGAATGCGCAATTCCCTGACAGTATTCTATGAGAGTTTCATTGAACTCTGCAAATGTGCCAAGGATTGATGGTGGGATTAACAAATTTGATGGAGTCGTAGTAAATTTGTGAAGCCCAAATTTTAATCACAAACCACATCCTAGCTTCATGAAACCCATTTTCCTATAAATACTTGGATAATTCTGACCTATATATAGTGGATAACTGACCCTTAAACTTTCGAATTTCTCCCAATTCACAAAGTACCCAAGCATCGTGAACCAGACCGAAAATGGATCATCCAAAGTATTTGAGCTATGTAAAACCCCATTTCATATGTTCTTGAATACCTCCACCTATGGTGGGGATTCCTTTCATAATTTATTATTCCCTTTGTGAAGTAAGAAGTATCTAAGGGGATCTTGAGGCTTCGGGAATCATTAAGACTTCACAAATCACTCCTTTCCTAAGCCAAGACTTCATCTCAAGGTAGGTTCACCCTATTTCATAAAGAATATTCCTTCCTGAATCATGTGACCTCCATGAATCACCTAAGCTTCACAAAGAACCTCTCTATAGGGCCCTGTTCTTTGAGATTTCCCTATCCTAGTATTCTCAATCCATCTTCCCTTCTATTGACACCTATTTATGAGGGATGAGTGCTAAAGGACCCCACACCCATCCATGATTAGTTGAACTGTACCTCTAATCTTTATGTGACCTATTCCACCTATTAAAGTGGCCCACTCTCTTCTATGTGTGGCCCAAAATTCCTATTTACATTTTTCTTCTCAATAAAGGTATGTTGACACATCTTTTTTCTTATCATAGACATGTTAATGCAGACCTCATGATTGAACACTACTCCATTCCATTAAAACTTGGAATTTATAAATCTATGAAACTCCTATAAGTGCATGATCAGTAGTAACGTAATCCCAATGGGTAAGGAGTGAGTTCCCCTCATCTGAGCTAAATGATGTAATACTACTACCTATCACCAACATACTCATCACATGATGTAAAATGATAGTATTATCCCATAAAATGCACATGGGATTCCCCATATATAATCATAATGGGATGAAACCATCTTCCCACCATGGGATGATCCACCCCTAAAGGGAAACTTTTATGGGTAATCCCCACAATCCTTATTCCACAAGCATACGATTCTCCACGTATGACTCACGGGTAATGAGATACTCCTCACATGGAATGAGATCCTCCTCGCATGGAATAACATCCTCTACATGGAGCTTCCATACATAATCCCCCACATCATCTCTTGTTGGTGAATCTTTCACAACATGAGCATCAGATATACTACTTCCCCTTATTTCTAACACCAAGAAAGACTCGTGTTGGGCTTAGAGGTTAGTAGTGACCATGAAGTCAAACCAATGATCCCATGGGAATCCCACATACAGTAAGCCCCAACTTCCACCTTCCATAGGGAAGCTCCAATATGTAATCCACATACCTTACATACTTCATGTTCCACTCTTAGGAATAAGCCCCAAACATGTTCCCTCTAATGGGAATCCTCCCCAGGTGTAAGCCCCAACTCATCCAAACTATGTGGGATTTGATTCCCTACTAAACTTGGATACATAAGAAGTCTCCATGAGGTCCAAAAATAATACTATATTCATACATCCACTTCATCCATTAATATAAATTCACCCTATCCACATACATCTTAATTTTTCTTGGGCTTCCACATCTCGGTAAGATCATTGAACTACACAGGGACCATATCTCCTTTAGGTCCCTTTAGTCCAGATTAACCTATAAGACCCATACACATCACTGATGCTCCTAGAAGTACCTGAGAATCTCTCATACGTAAGCCCCACACCATCATCCAACCAAGATAAACCCTCTTGCGAAGGGAAGATCTCATGCATAAACCCCACACCATCATACAACCAAGAGCAATACTCTTCTGAATGGAAGTATCCATGTGTAGTTCCAACACCATCCATCATTGATGAACCTTTCAGGATGTGAGCATCTATACCACATGACCTAAAACTACATGGGTTGGTCCAATCACCTGATCTTAAACCGCATCATCGAACTATGTGGGATTTTTATCTCTATCCTTTAAATATTGATTGTAGGCCACCTCTCTGTGGTTTAATCCCAACCAATAGAAAACCCCAATTACCCCCACCTAGGGGTACACCACCTTGATCCACCTCCAATTGTGTCCATATCAACCTATATGTGTGACATATTCCCTCCTAGAGATTAACCTCCCTTGATCTACCTCCAGAGGGTGTATTGATCAGTTATCTTCATCTCTACAAGATGTTAAACTTCTTCCTAGATTTGTCTTTACATGAAAATCTAGTTTTTCTTCACAAGACATTAAACTTGTGACCCCAAATAGATATTTTATTCTCATAATGGGATGCCTTAGGTGAAATCCTTGTAATATACTCTCTTCTGGAATCATCTACCTCATATTAAGAATTGGATTCTTAAGGTGAAATCCTTGGAAGGTATGCCTTTGGTATCAGATACATCATGATCAACATTTTATTTCGTAGTTTCCATGCCTAAGATGCCTATATGAGATTCCCTCCTATGAGGAAGAATATAGGTTATCAATGTTCCCATAGTCCAAACATGTCATTGATGCCCAACATGACTACTCTCCTGAAAAAAAAATGTAGCCCTATCAAGACCCATTGGGATGACTAGATAGAAGTAGTATAATTAACTAGCATCCACAAATAGATGGCATCGCAAATGAGTATCATAAACATGACTTCATCTATGAGGGAGGCATGAACTAGGCAATGAATTATAAGGATGAATCCATTAAAGGAGGAACTAACATTCCATATTCCCATTTTGATGAAGAAAAAGAAATTTCCATTGATATTGTTGAATGATGCATGCATTTGGAAAGCATGAATGAGGGTTAATAATGCACACCCGCACACATTAACATTCTAATTGGAGTTTGCCACTAAAAGTGTTGAAAATAGAAATGGTGAACCTGACATGAATCTCTTATCCTCATTATGGGGACTGGTAGAATTTGAGACATCCGTATATTAGAATGTCACCAGATCCATCTATTTATCACCATGACCCTTTAAGAAAATAGGGGACTCAACATGGAATTCACCATAAATTAGGGCAGCTGAACTTTGGGCATTCCAGTCTGCAAAATCATTCTCACTGATCTCTATCTCTCCACCTTCGAATTATTAGATGATGTTAGGGGACTGGATATCGATTTCCTTTTTCATGTATCGACATTTGAATCCTATTCCTTTTCTGGACCCAAGCTATAGGAAACTAGAAACCCAAATCAGGGAGACACCAGGGTAGGTGAAATTTCAACATGGAAATCCAGCAAGACTTCACATCCTCTATGACATCTGTTAGACCATTAGCTATTGGGCACCCATGCCCCATATCACCCTCCATGATCATTAATTGTATTGTAATGGACACCCTCATACACTAGTTCGAGTAGTAGGGAGTCTTTATCATGAGTGATATTGATCGCGAGGACCTAGAGGCTTAATCACCTCACCAATAATGCCACCCCCAAGGGCAACATAGGGAGCCACTACTCCCCACTCCAATAGTTTCCATGCCTAAGATTACTCTATGAGATTCCCTCCTATGAGGAAGAATATAGGTTATCAATGTTCCCATAGTCCAAACATGTCATTGATTCTCAACATGACTACTCTCCTGAAAAAATTTTGTATCCCTATCAAGACCCATTGGGATGGCTAGATAGAAGTAGTATAATTAACTAGAATCCACAAAGATATGGCATCACAAATGAGTTTCATAAACATGACTTCATCTATGAGGGAGACCTGAACTAGGTGATGAATTATAAGGATGAATCCATGGAAGGAGGAACTAACATTACATATTCCCATTTCGATGAATAAAAAGACATTTCCATTGATAGTGTTTAATGATTCATGAATTTGGAAATAAGGAATGAGGGTTAATAATGCACACCCACACACATTAACACGCTAAGTGGAGTTACCCACTGAAAGTGTTGAAAATAGAAATGGTGAACCGGACATGAATCTCATATCATCATCATGGGGACTAGTAGAATTTGAGACATCAGTAGATTAGCATGTCACCAGATCCAACTATCTATCACCATGACCCTTTAAGAAAATAGGGGACTCAACATGGAATTCACCAAAAATTAGGGCAGCTAAACTTTGGGCATTCCATTCTGAGAAATCATTCTCATTGGTCTCTCTCTATCCACATTCAAATGATTATATGATGTTAGGGGACTGGATATTGATTTCCTTTTTCATGTATTGACATTTGAATCCTATTCCTTTTCTGGGCCCAAGCTATAGGAAATCATAAACCCAATTCATGGAGACACCAAGGTAGGTGAAATTTCAACTTGTAAATCCAGCAAGACTTCACCTCCTCTATGACATCTGTAACACCATTAGCTATTGGGCACCCATGCCCCATCTCACCCTACATGATCATTAATATTATTGTAATGGACACCCTCATACACTGGTTCGAGTAGTAGGGAGTCGTTCTCATGAGTGAAATTGATCACGAGGACCTAGAGGCTTCATCACCTCACCAATAATGCCACCCCCAAGGGCTACATAGGGAGACACTACTCCCCACTCCAATAGTGAACTGCTTTAGGAGCCTCTCCCTTTAGTGGTCCTATGACTCTCTCCTCTATACCGGGGAGGTAGGGTTTTTTTGAGTCACCTTGGTAGTGAATACCACCTGGGATCCCCCAAAAAGGTCTCCCACCAAGCCTTGTCAGTGCCTGTAGTGACTGGTTTCCCAAGTGGAGGAACAGGTGGAGTATTCCCCTTCTCTATTGGCCTCATCCTGAATGACCTGATACCAACATCGATTGTAATCTCATAAGTATTCTTGATAAGGGGTTTCAAATTCTATAGTTCTAGTGGCCCCTTCCACCATCAGTTCATTCTTCCAAATCCCTGACACTCCTGAGCAGGGACCCGTTAATTTCTGGTTTGGATTGATATTTAGCCACACTACCAGAAGGTTTGGTTGACTCAATCAACCACTGGGACAACCAGAATCCATCAAGAAATTGTTTGATATGATGAAATTCAGTATAGAGGTCCTCCCCAAATAGTCTCGAACCAAATAGGATGTACTCCCCGCTCTTAAAATCAATAAGGAGGTCATCACATTTTCCCCAGCATCATTCAAAGCCAAGGTCCTCCCCACTTCATCATCATCTAGTACAAAGGTCCTCCCCATATGCATGGTTCCCAATTTGGAGTTCCTCCACATGTCACAATCCATTAGCATGAGGGTCCTCCTCCCACCTCTCCTAACTCAAGTGGAGGTCCTCCCCACTCTAGCACTGATCAATGTAGAGGTCCTCCCCACTTTAATAGTGATTAATACATATGTCCTACTCATTCTATCACCACCGACCAACATAAAGGTCATCTCTCTTCCATAACCAACTAGAGTGTAGGCACTCCACACTCCTTAAATCACCAACATGGAGGTCCTCCCCATGTTTCCATCAGCTCAAGTGGAGTTCTTACCTACTCCAATATTGATCAATGTGAAGGTCCTCCTCACACTTCATCTCTCCAGTATGGAGGTCCTCCTCATGTCATTTCTACCAATCAGTATGGAGGTCCTCCCCATTTTCCTACTTACCAAAGAAGAGGTCCTCCTTAATACATCTACAATCAAAGTGGAGGTACCCCCACTCCTACTACAGCCAAAGCGTAGGTCGTCTCTACTCCAACAACAACCGATGTAGAGGCCCTCATCGTATACCAATCAATCTAAGTGGAGTCCCCCACCACACACTATAATACACTGCCATGAAGGTCCTCCTAATGCCAGATAACTCCCATACGTTGAAGAATTGTCACATGGAAGAAAGAAAACCCACCACCGCCAAAGGAAAATTCCCAAGAATCCTCAAGTCATTTTCAATACTATTCTCTTCTCAGATTATGAGGCAGAATGTTAATCAATGATGGATCCTTCACCCTAGACATTTTCATCAGATTATGGGGTTAGAAACTGACATGTTAAGTTCATCATCCAAAAAGGTTATAGCCACAAAATTAATGAATCCTTTCATAGTTACATGAAGTTGGAAGAGGATTTGGCTCCCTTCTAGGGTCACATGATGCAGTCATCTCTATCATCACCAGTTTCCTTCTCTACCTCTATCCAAGATCACAGAGATCTATTTTGGAATTTGATAGATGAAGAAAATTTGGTATACCCACCAATTACTATTTATTCCCTTTCACATGTGGTAGTGGTATGAACTAAGTCCTACAAGGATGTAATGATGTCATTGGTACAGATATCCATACGCCACACCAATAAATATTCATGCCACTTCTGATATCCCATAAATAACCAATCAAATATTATTCTAACCAATAGTTAGGCCCCACTTCTCAATAGATAATATTGTGGGATAATCTGGATACTGATTAGTTTTTAGTGGTATTCTGGATAAATGTGGTTCCCAACATCGACATCTTAGATTCCCTATCCAAGGAATAGGTCACGTGTTTCCATTAAACTATTTGGATGGAATGTTTTTTCCTCCATAGTATTTAGTTGGTCTACTAAAAGATCTAGAAGAATTTAGATGACATTGATTAGTTGTGCTACAAGGTTGAGTTGGCAGTACTCCCAGTGGATTAGCACCCTGCATCACTCATCTATCACCAGACCCTCTAACAAAGAAGCATCCAAATATTCAAATTTCTCCACAAAATCATTTAATAGGTGTCTCCACACATACAGATCTAAGGATGGGAATATTATGAGACTCTCCAACTCATCTCTATATTATTTCATCAAGACTTATCCATTGATATTGAGGATATTCCTCTAGGTATCATCAGGGAACATATAGTCTTCCCCAATATTTTCAAGGATGGGGAACCAAAGAAAGATCCAACAGAGAAAATATACTCCCTAGGTTAGTGAAGTATTAGGTGGATCCTCAGACAGGTTTTTTCAATTTCTTGAAAAGGCATACACTCAGGCTTGGGGAGCCCTCCGCATCATTTCCTACTGATTGGAACACCAATAAGGTAAAGGAACTGCTTAAGACCTCTAATTCGTATGATGTCATACATAAGACAAAATTTGATCCCTCTATCATTGCCTTGCTAGAGCAGGTCAAAAAGTAGAAGTGGGTCAACAATGAGCTCCTTGCTGGGTGGTACCCAGATTATGGCACTCCTTGACATGATATTGTTCTTTTTCCATTAGGGATGCAGGGGTAGAAAAAATTCCTCATCCAGTTGCTCTGGATTGAGATAAATGATCCCACACATTATTATAGGGCATAGGTGGGAGTTCATGGCATGTAACAACAATATAAGGCACGGAATCCACTCATGAAATGTGATAATATCCCTCGAGATCTGGATTGAGCTACTCCATGAGACATGGGGCCTACCAACCATGTTGATGAGCCTTTCAACACATTGGTGATTAGGGATCCTCTCTAAGATATGAACCCCACTAAGATGATTTTATATCTACTCTCACCATGTGACTCAAAGCCCTAGAAATATGACATGTGGAAATCCCACCTGATGGAAATATGTTCCCAACATGGGTGGATAACATGTGAGTGCCCCCATAATTTGGGAACCCCAGATTCACCCCCTTAAACGGGATGGGAAACCTGTTACGGCATCTGGCCCACTTCTTCTCATGGTTTGGGCCCTTATTGGGAACCCCAAAGCAGTAAGAGGCTGCCAAACTCTGATGTTTCATTTATATATTGAAAGGTCCTACATTTGTATGGTATACCCAAATACCCATTGGGTCCATCATTGATTGGAAAGACCTCCAAAGGCAGTTTCTCTATTAGTTCATATCTACCACACACAAGAAAATTATTGAAGACCTCTTCAAATGAAAGAAATTCCTAGATTTAGATCATCACAGATGTTATCTCCAGGTGGAAGATCCTTATGTATTCACTCGATATGTCACTGAATGAAGCGAATCTACTAATGATGTACATGGGTAATTTCAATATCAAACTATAGACCAACCTCATCACCCGTAACTTCTTAGGTGTATTCCAAGATTTCTATGACAAAGTAAAACACCTAGAGGAATCATTAAAATAAGCTAAGTAGGAACATCTATTGGTTATCCCAACTCCTACATAAAGAGCCTCAAGGGAAGAAACTTTTTCCACAGTATAAGTGGAGGCCCTAGATCCACTAGATTTGTAAGTGGCAGAGCCTCACCAAGCATAGCCTCATCGATTGTAGTAGCCTCATAAAGTTCAACCTAGCCTAGTTCTAAATTTATAGGGCCCTCCTCACTAGGAACAACCACCGAGGCAAGATAAAGTGTGTCCATCCCCTCTTCAGGCTCCAGCCCCTCATCGTAGCCAAGATCCAAGATTTCCCTTCCAAGAAAAGAAAAATTGTTCCTACTCCTTAAAATATATATAGGTCCCTAGTTATTTCTATAGTTCCTTGGAATAGAGAATTCTAATCTTTCCAGAGTAAAAAATCCACACAAGTCCAAGGTCACTGATCGCCTTGGCCATTTCAATTTTCAAAGGATCTTTGGACATACCATGACACAATGTTATGTGTTAAGGATTAGATCCCAGACTAAGCTGATAATAGATGGGTCAAGTTGAGTGACATCCTGACACAGGTGGCACAAATCTCTATCAAGTGTGATAGTGATAGAGAGGGTTCTAATGAATAGTAGTATGTTTCCAATCATGGGACTCAGAATTATGAGGATTCTTTAGCCTGTATAGTAGTGTCTCACATCTAAAACTTCATCCATATCTTTTTAGTCTTTCTCAAACCTCTTAACCTCGTCATTCCTCCTCTAGATGTCGCTTATGCATCCACCTCACAACCTTCTATATCTCAAAAGAGTATGGGCCGATGGTGCAAGGGAAAGAAAAGTTCTCTTCCTGTGCCAAAGTCATCTTGTATCCTTAGTGACTTTAGGCCTCCATTAATGGTAATCTCTACCAGGTTCCACCCATCATTGGGAAAATACTTTGATGATGGAAAAGAGTATTCCTCTATGAATACCGTCAAGTTGGTGGATCCCTTCATAGTTCTCAGTGACAAGGAGTATCATGAAATTACTCTAAGCACTCTCGGCTAATGTCATCAAAGAAGAATTCAACGACATATAAATCACAAGAATTATTAGGACAGTGATCCAAGACAAGTTGTGTATGATATCAAGACCAAATAGTAGGTGTTTTATAGAGCTTAGTAGGTGAAATACCCTTATACCACTCTGTCAGACAAGACATCACAACTGACTGTGATAATTGACTGAGAAGAATAGTCGTAGTCACATCATGATCATCCATTTCCATCTAGAGTCAGACCTTAGTTTGGTGAAAGTTAACCGATAGAGGTTTTAGTCAAGTTAACTGATGTGAAATATGACATTTCCAACACCATACAGAATCTAGTGGTTCATTCTAAAATGCTCATTGTGCTGTTAGCCAATGAGTGACACCCTATGGGGAAAAGTTTTTAATTTTGTAAATAAGTATGATGTGATGAAGCACCTATCTATTATTACTATAAAATTCACGATCCTAAAGGCCCTATTTATATCATTAGAAATGAGTGAGGCCCTTACAAAAGCCTTGAGAATCCCTCCCCTATTCAAAAAAGAGTTTGCATCTAAAAATAACTTCTATATAGAGTAGGTTGAATATGTAGAATTTCAAAGAATTATATCATTATCCAGAGAAGATGAGGGCTCCCTCATGCATGAGAACATTCACCCGTTGTAAAACAAAAGCCAGTTCAATGGCGTTGATGTTTTCCACTACCTAGTGGACCTAGGTTCTGAGATCAATCATATCCTAACTCAGACAGCGCAATATGGTACTGAATGAAGCATATTTGAGTCCTTCTGACTTGAAGATTTATGGTTGTCATAGGACTGAGCAGGGACAGTCTGGTAAAATCCATTTGAATACCATGTTCAGTGGTTTGGTAGTAGTCATCGAATTCATGATTGTGTTACTGTATACTTTTTTCAATCGTTTATGGGTAGTCCTTGTCTCCATCTACATGCACTAGTTCCATCCTAATATCACCAATGCCTCAAGTACTCCCTCAACGGTAGAGTAGGCATTCTCTAAGGTGATGAATCTCCCTTTGACTCCTGTGAAGATCACTACATGGATAAAATCTATTACAATATTATGGAAAAGCAGGTTCAGACCAATGAGATTAAGCACACCACTATCGTATCTAGCTCTTTGATAGATTTTTATGACAAATTCATCCTATTGATTCACCAATTGGAGGCTACGACACCGGACTTGGAATGTTTCTTTGACATTTCTAAGAGAAAATGGTGCCTCACCCCAAATCATAAGAAATGTTGGAATTTTACCTCATATTCCTACAAAATCCAGGCATAGGTGATACCAAGAGCTATCATCGCTATAAGATAATGAAATGTTTTCCCCATGACTACCATTGTATGTCGTACCCACATATTTCGCCAGGATGGGTTGAATCAATAGAAACCAACCCACCACCATTATTTTGACATCAATCATGGACATCGTTGTCTATAATTGGATTGAAATCCTTTTTCACCTTGATTTTAGCAAAATAGAAGTCTCCTAGTGAGGATTCCAAATTCTCCCCCCATGCTGGCACCAGGGTTCCCTTTGAATCAGTCGGCCTGGATGAACCATCTCCTCCCACTAATCCCATTTACATAGAAAATTAAAAGGATCTGAAAGATGATTATCCCTCATTTGAAGAGGGTGAATCCACCACTATCGATGAGTTGGTTTAGGTGAACCTTGGTACCAAAGAAGATCCATGTCCAATGTTGATCAGTGCATCTATTCCTCTAGAGGAAAAACATCAATATGTGGATTTCCAGAAATAGCATCATGATTTATTCTCCTAGAGCTATAAAGAGATTATAGGACTAGACCATTTAGTCATTTTCCACCAACTTGTCCTCCTAGTGAGTCATCATAGGTTCAAGAAGCCTCCAATAAGAATACACCCATCACATGGTGTCATGGTCTAGGTTGAGGTTGATAAGATCATTGAAGAAAACTTCATCAAGTAAGTTCATTACCCAATGTGGATCACAAACATAGTCCCTGTCAATTATAATAATGGTCATATCATAGTCTATATTGAACTCCAAGATCTCAATAGTCATTGTATGAAGGATAATTATCCCCTTTTATTAATGGATCTATTGATCAATGCCACAGTTGGGTTCCAAGATCTCTCCTTCATAGATAGATACTCTAGGTACAATCATAACTAGATGGTTCCCAAAGATGGTAATTCTACCACATTCAGAGCACTTCAAGGGACCTTCTAATATCAGATAATGTCTATTGGTCTATAGAATGTAGGAGCTACATACCAGTGGTGAATGTACCACATATTCAAATTGATCCTCATGATTCTATTGGAATGTTATGTATATGATTTAGTGGTCAAATAACACCGGTTCCAGGACCATCTCAGAGATTTAGAGAAGGTGTTTGGCTTCCTTAACTCCCATAATTTAAAGATGAACCCTTTGATGTGTGAATTTGGGGATACCTCTAGGAAGTTTCATTGTTTCATCATCAGATAGAAGGGAATCAAAATTGACCCAGATAAGATCAAGGCCACAGGATAGATGCCTAATCCAAGAAACCTTCAAGATCTTTGAGTCCTTCAAGTCCACTTAGCCTATATATACCGATTCATTGATAATTTTTCCATAAAGTGTAAGATATTTTCTAATCTCATGAATAAAGGTACTATCGACCAGTTGGATAAAGGGTGAGATAACACATTTGAGGAAATAAAAAAGTATTTTCTACAACCTATGGTTCTTATTCCACCCATCTTCAAAAATCATTTGGTTCTTTATGTGACCCCCCTAGAATGATCCCTTATTTCCCTCCTCACATATAAGAACAATGATGAAATAGAGAATAGTTTATACTATCTTAGTTCCACGCTCATAGATACGGAGGCTATATACTCTCCTTTCAAGAAGAACTGCCTCGCATTGGTTTTACTAATGCAAATTTTGTGAAATTATCTACAAAATCATGAGATATAGATAGTTTATCATGTGTATCCACTAAATTATATCCTGAATTTTCCAATATTGAAGGTAATAATAGCATGTTGGGAAATTATTCTTTTCCAGCTCGACATCAGGTTCATTCCGTAGAAGGAAGTCAAGGGAAAAGTGAAAAAAGACTCTCTAGCCACCCATCCATCTTCTAAATAATAACCTATAGATTTTTATTTCTCATATGAGGTCATCCTCCTAGTGGATCAGGTTCTTCCATGCAAGAAGATGTATTTTGATGGTGCCTCCTGCATCCCAACTGGTAGAAGGCTTAATGATCCCATACTCAATAGGGTAGTCCTGGGGATCATTTTCATCACTCTCTCATAGACTATCCTTCTATATTTATTCATGATTTCATAATGTTGCACCAAAAATGAGGCAGAGTATCAATCTCTCATTAATAGTATCGAGCAAGTCGAGATTGACATTTCCCACTTGAATGTAAAGGGAGACTCTGATTTATTCATCAATGAAATCGATGGTGACTACATCCTCAGGAATCCAAATCTCAAGCCCCTACTCAAGCATACTCACTAGATGATGGCCCAGTTCTCTTCTCATCAAGATATGACTTATGTTCCCCAATAGAATAATAGTCGAGCAGACGCCTTGGACAGTCTGGCCGCCTCTCTTATAGAGCCTGACCACGATGATCTATTCATTCATATAGCGCATCAGAGGATCATTACTCCCATAATTTCAAATGATGATGATAGCCAGTAGATAAAATAGTTTATTGTCAGTGCTTGTACATTAGAACCACGGGATTCCCTTATAATAGAATGAACCTCTGATTGGACAACATTGTTTGTCGATTATCTTCAGTATGGAATCATTCCTTAGATGGGGCCAAATATGAATTAATCTATCATCGTGAAAAATATTTGACCCTAGAACATGGGAATAACCTTGTGAAGAATATCTATATATGTGGGTTTGATATAATTATCCTTCATTGCATTAAAATAGACAAGATTTCCCAGGTCATGTAAGAATTTCATGTTGGGTTCTATGGTGATCATCATGCAGGGTTGAAGCTTTCCCACCATAATCAAAGGCTGATATACTTCTGTCTCACCATGTCCAATGACTACATCAAGTTTTCCAATAGGTTCCATGCATGTTAGATCCATTCCAACTTTATGAATAGACTGCTAGAGCCCCTCCATACTACCATGTACTCTTGGACCTTCATAGTATGGGGACTTGATGTCATGGGTCCATATTGTAACAACTTGGATTTTCACATGTATTATTTTTAGAAATTATATGGATTGATTTCGAGACTCGACATTGAGATAACATATGATTCCAATGCCAAGTTTTTTGGGGACAATTGTATTAAAATATTTGTTGACCTCACCTATTTTTATAATCCCAATTATGCTTTCACATACTTTGATAATCCCAATTAATTTTTATCCATATATTAATCCTTTAAATATATGATATTCTATTATCAAGATGATAATAATATTAAAATAGTTCTTGAAATATGTTAATAAATGTTTATCTATGTTTATATGAGTCTTGAATTAATTCTAACTCAATTGGATGTGTTCTGCATAAAACAGAAGTGTTAAGTCACTGATATGCCTATAGCTACTGATAAAGACAGTCTACCGATAGACTTAGTCTACCGATAGACATAGTCACCGATAGGAAAAGGTCACCGATATGAAAAGCTACAAGTATGTATAATTCCACCAGTAATCACATGTCTTTGATAGATCAAGTCCACTGATACAGACAGCTACTGACAGAAACTGAGCTACCGATAGAACAAGTCCACCGGTATGCATAAGTCTACTGATATATATACTTCACTGGAACCAAATGGAGCTATCGATATGCATGGAATAAAAGTATACTGATACAAGCTACTATTACACTAGATTTACCAATAGAGTAAGTCTACCGATATGAACAAGTCTACTGCCATGAAGCCACTGATACAAAACGAGCTACCGATAGAAGAAAAGTCTACCGATAGATGAAGCCACCCGTATATAGAGCTACTGATACACAGAGTAACAGTTATTGGTACAAGGAGCTATCGGTACATGATTAAATAGCTACTGATAAAAGGTAACTACTACATAAAGTCAACTGCTACCAATAGGAGGCTACTAACAAAAGCTTGACCAGTCAAAATCTATAACCCTATAACTCTCAATACTATTTATTTATTATGCAATGGTTATATATGATGTTTTTAATTAGATTAATGATATTTAATTATAGTTTTTGGTATGTCAGGGAACCATACCAAGTACCCATGAAAAAGGTAATCATTCTTTTTACTGGAGCTGAAATCTATAAAAGGAAGGACAAAGACCGAACAGAATCAGGAACTAAGAAGGCACGTGAAGGGTGTAAATGGAAAGGGATGAACAGCATTGAAACGTGGTGTATTCAGACAAAAGGAAAAAAGGTAAATTCATACTAGAAGAGCATTGGACATACACAAATCCATTCAATCCAGAAGAGAACACAAGCTGCATCTTTAGTGAAGAAGTACGACGAATTCTTCATGCTCTCAAGCTGATAAAGTTGAACCTGAAAACCAAAGAAGAAAACAACACTCCGTTTTTCAGACAAAAACCAGAGAATGACTCAGAAGCATTTCTGATAAATCAAAAGAGTCCAGAGCTGCACTTCACATCACTAGAGCATTCTAAACTCTTATCTATTCTTTTAGTGATTCTTTTATTTACATTTTGAGCAGTGTGTATACTCTGTATATTTCTTACACACACTGTCTGCTATGCTAAGCTAGAGGATTTATAAATCCTCATTCAAACTCTATAACTCCCTTGTTTCCCACTGTGGACAATGTTATAGGTCAAGTAAGACCTGGACAGCCTGTGAGCTATTGTTGGTTTTCCCGCGTAGAACTGTGGTTGAGGTCTTTGTACCTGAAAAGTGTTTTTCACTGTTTTTTACCCCGATCTAGGGTGTGGATCAAATTTATATAAATTGTTTGAGAGGACTAGGTCTTGTCTTGAGACTGAACCTCTTGGTTACATCTACTGTGCATTTTAGTTTAAGTCGAAAGTATTCTATATATTTTATATTCTGCTGCTAATTACTTTGAAATACAATTTGTTTTAAAGTTACTTTGATAGTTAAATTAGCAAGTGTTTATACTTATTGTGAACCAGTAAGTTAGTTTCAAAAGTTAATATAATCTTCTGATTAAATTAATTGAGACCTAATAAATCTTTGAGAAACTAATTGAACTTTTAAAATCTGTATAAATTCATTACAGTTTAACTTGTTTTTAAATAGAGGTATTTTAAGAGAAATATTTTTAACAGAAATTTTTAATTGGAACTCAATTCACCCCCTCTTGAGTATCCACTCCGACAAACATTTGGTATTAGAGGATTGTTTTTATTAATACATTATTTCAAAACACTCTTTTTTTCAACAGTGATTTTAGTTTCATCTTTAAAGATCCTAAATTTTTGTTAGTTCTAAATTTTATCTCTTTAAATATATTTTCTAAAATCTAGTTATGGATAATAGATTATAAGGTGCTGCAACCAACATGCCACCTTTCTTTAATGGTACAAATTATGCTCAGTGGAAAATTAAAATGAAAATTCATTTAGAAAGTATGGGATTTGATATCTGGACTGCCATAGAAAGTCAATATAAAATTCCAGAAACTGATAGAACTACTTGGGATGAACCTACAAATACTGCTTATAATAATAATTGTAAATATATGAATTCCCCTTATTGTGCTCTAGGAGATGAAGAGATTAAGAGAATATCTTCTTTCAAAACTACTTATGAAATCTAGGACACTTTGGCTGTTTCCCATGAGGGAACAACCAATGTTAAAGAAATAAGGCTGAATACCTATACTATTAAATATGATAACTTTAAAATGAAGCCTAATGAACCCATTTCTGACATGTACCTCAAGTTCAATGAGATTTTCAATACTATGAGCTCCCTTGGAAAGGTTTTTCTAGTAAAGGAACAATTTATGAGAATATTAAGATATCTGCCAGAAAGATGGAGAGGCGCATCTGTCTCTATAAGAGAATCATGTGATATAAGTTCACTACCTATTAAGGAGCTTATTGGTAAACTTATGATGTATGAGGAAGAACTCAAGGTGAATAAAGAGGAATATGATGAACCTAAAAGGAAGTAAGTGGCTTTTAAGTCCACTGCCTCAAAGAGCAAGGATAAGGAGAAAGTTCACACACTTACTGAAAGTTCAACAAGTGAATGTTTAGAATCTGATAGTGATGCAGAGATGGCTCAAATAGCCAGAAGATTTAAGAAATTATATAGGAAGAAGAAATTATTTAGAAAATCAAACTATAAAGGTAAATATGACAACAAAGGACACTAGAAGAGAGATTAGAAGAAAGCTGATAAGAGTGATGAAGTTATATTCTATGAGTGCAAAAGGAAAGGACAAGTAAAAGCTGACTGTCCAAAATTGAAGTTCCAGAAGAAACATGACTACAAGGACAGAAATTATAGGAAATAAATGAAAGCAACTTGGAGTGCTTCAGAAAAAACTTCAAGTGATTCTGATTCTACTAAGGATGCAGATTTTCATAAAGCTAACATGTTTTTTATGACAAACACCTCTTAGGTAACACTGGACACTCCTGCTTTAAATTCATACTATTCTGGAGTTGACTCTGATTATGAATATGAAAATATGTCTACTAAAGAATTATTTGAATATTGTAATATTCTAGAAGAGACCTATAATGAACTTAAGGACAAGTAAAAAAGCCTTAAAGAAATAGCATGCTTTATCTAGCATTGTTAAATCTTCTCTTGATGTAGAAAAGGAAAAGAATGCTCAATTACTTAAGGAAAATACTGAACTGAAAATGCCTAATGAGCAACTGAGAAAGGACTTAGAAAAGTTCACAAATGGAAAGAACACTCTTACACAAATTCTAGGTAAACAAGTGGCACCAAAGTACACTACTGGTTTGGGATACCAACCTGGACATAGATAGTTTACCAAAATTAGATTTATTCCTAAATCTGGACAAAATTATGCTAGTTCTAGTTCTAGAAATTCATATACTTCAACTAGTTACCCACATTTATATTGATAAAATAGATTTTATCTTTCAAAATCTATTGAATCTATTGATTATATGAGACCCATAAGTCAAATCTAGGTACCTAAAACTTTTCTTGCTAACCTATCTAGACCCAAGAGAATCGGGGTACCAAAATCATTCTCTATTTAAAACTACTTTGTCAGAAACCTATTTGAAGAGTTCCCATAAGAAGATATGGTACTTGGAAAGTGGATGATCAAGGCACATTTCTGGAGACTATTAATGATTTAAAATCTTAATAAATTTTTATGGAGGCTTTGTCACCTTTGGTGATAATTCTAAAGGAAAAATCATCAGCCTAGGCCATACTGGTAACATTAATTCAGTTTTAATTTCTAAATTTTTATTTGTTGATGGACTTAAATATAATCTGTTGATTATTTCTCAGTTATGTGATGATGGTTTCAATGTTAAGTTTGAAAATGATTCTTTTAATGTTTTTAACTCTAAAAATTCTTTAGTATTTTCTGCCTTGAAAAATGAAAATGTTTATGCTATTGATTTGAATTCTTTAGTCAAGAAGAATGTTACTTGTTTAAATGCTTTTTATAAAGAATCATGGCTTTGGCACAAAATATTAGGACACTGCAACATTTATTCACTTAGAAAACTGAATAGGAAGAACTTAGTTAGAGACCTACCTAAACTTGAATTCCCAACTGAAAAAGTTTTTAATCCCTGTCAGAAGGGAAAGCAACATAAAGTTTCTTTTAAATAAAATAAAGAAGTTTCAACTTCTCAACCTCTCGAGTTGGTTCACATTGATTTTTTTTGGACCTTCTAGAGTTTCAAGTTTAAATGGGAAGAACTGTGTCTATGTCCTAGTAGATTAATTTTCTAGATATACTTGGGTATACTTCTTAGATCACAAAAGTGAAGCTTGTTCTTATTTTGTCAAATACTCCAAGTCTGTAGAGAACCTTAGTGGTACTAAGATTAAAACCCTAAGAATTGATCATGGTTGTGAGTTTGAAAATCATGAGTTTGAATCTTAATGATCACATAATGGCTATATTCATAACTTTTCTTCCCCTAGGACACCTCAATATAATGTTGTAGTAGAAAGAAGAAATCGAACCCTTTAAGAAATTGCAAGAACTATGCTTAATGAGTATGACCTGCCTGTTTACTTTTGGGATGAAGCTGTGAATATAGCTTGTTATATTATCAATAGAGTCTTAATTAGACATGTTCTTAAGAAGACCCCTTATGAACTGTGGAACAATAGGAAACCTATATTTAGTTACTTTAGAGTCTTTGGTTGCAAAGTCTTTATTCTAAATACCAATGATAATCTTGAAAAATTTGCATCTAAAAGTGATAAAGGAATTTTTTCTTGGTTATTCTTTAACTAGAAAAGCCTATAGAGTCTTTAACAAAAGAACAAAATGTGTGGAATAATCTATTCATATCAAGTTTGATGAAACTGATCCCTGTGAACCTCAGTCTTCTCTTGAAAATCTTGAAGAAGATTTGACTGTTCTGGACCTTAATAATAAAACTAAAGAACCTACTGTACAAACAACCAGGTCTGGACATATTCCGGAATCTACTTCTATTGAACCCGAACCTATAGATAAACCTGAAATTTCTAGTCCTACCTTTACTAGATCAATTAGGATTCTAAAGAATCATCCTTTGGATGTTGTTGTTGGTAATCTTGATAGAGGGACACATACTAGAGTTTGTCTAAGAAACCAGGTTGAACATCAAGCCTTTATTTCACAGCTAGAACCTAAAAATGTCAATTATGCAATCAATGATGAATTCTGAGTAATGGATATGAAAGAAGAGTTAAATCAATTTTAAAGAAACAATGTCTGGGAATTAGTAGAAAGACCCAAGGACACTTTGAAAATAGGCACTAAATGGGTTTTTAGAAACAAAGTTGATGAATCTGGAAATATAGTTAGAATCAAAGCTAGGTTAGTTACACAAGGATATAGTCAAGAGGAAGGTATAGAATATGAGGAATATTTTTCCCATGTAGCTAGATTAGAATCTATTAGGATCTTACTTGCCTATGTTGTTCATCTGAATTTCAATTTATATCAAATGGATGTCAAAAGTGATTTTCTAAATGGTTTTATAATTAAAGATGTTTTTGTTGAACAAACACCTGGATTTACTAATCCTCATTTTCCAAATCAAGTTTTCAAGCTATCTAAAGCTTTATATGGTTTGAAACAATCTCCAAGAGCTTGGTATGATAAACTTAGTAATTTTCTTATTTCAAAAAGTTTTACTAAAGGGATTGCTGATCCAACTCTTTTTATTAAAATAATTTATAAAGATGTTTTGATAGTAAAAATCAATGTTGATGATATTATTTTTGGATATTCTAACCATTATTTATGTACTGATATTTCAAAGAGTATGCAAAATGAATTTGAAATGAGTTTAATGGGAGAACTCAAATATTTTCTTGGATTAATGTTTTTCAAAATGAAAATGGTATTATTTTGAATCAAAGTAAATAGGAAGAGGATATTTTAAAACGTTTTGGTTTGGGTAGTATTAAGGAAAGTGATACTCCTATGAGTACTGTCTGTAAATTGGATGCAGATGAAACTGGGAAACCAGTGGATCAAACCAACTACAGAGGTATGATTGGAAGCTTACTTTACCTTACTTCTAGTAGACCAGATATTATGATTAGTGTGTGTATGTGTGCAATATTTCAAGATAATCCAAAAGAATCTCATTTACTTGTTGTTAAAAGAATTTTTATGTATCATAAACACACTATAAATTTTGGTTTGTTTTACCCAAAAGGACAATCTTTTGACTTAATGAGTTATTCAGATGCTGACTTTTCTGGTTATAAGTTAGATAGAAAAAGCACATCTGGAACATGTCATTTTCTGGGAAAATCCTTAGTGTCTTGGTGTAGTAAAAATTAGAATTATGTAGCTTTTTCCACTACCTAAGTAGAGTATATAGCTGCTAGTAGTTGCTGTGTACAAATTCTGTGGATGAAACACACTCTTTTGGACTATGGATATGATTTTAAGCATGTTTCAATTAACTGTGATAACACTAGTTCAATAAAAATTTCAAAGAACCCTGTATCTCACTCTAGGACCAAACACATTGATGTAAGACACCAATTTTTGGGAGATCATTACCAAAAAGGTGATATTACTCTTGAATTTATAGGTACTGAACATCAACTAGCTGACATCTTCACCAAACCTTTAAGTTAGGATAGGTTAAGTTACATTTAAAATGTGTTAGGAATGATTAAACTTGATTGGTAGGTACCTCACCGATGTGAATACCTCACCGATGTAAAAACCTCAGAGATGTAAAAACCTCACCGATGTGAAAACCTCACCCATGTGGAAACCTCACCGATGTAAAAACCTCACCAATGTGAAAACCTCACCGATGTGAAAACCTCACCTATGTAAAAACCTCACCGATGTGAAAACCTCACCGATGTAAAAACTTCACCGATGTAAAAACCTCACTGATGTAAAAACCTCACCAATGTAAAAACCTCACTGATGGACCTCACTAATTGGAATTATCACCAATAAACCCTACCGATGAGTACGCACTATTTTAAACTTCTGTCTGCTGCCAGAATCTAAATCGTTTATACTTATGATATTTTAATTATTTATTTTATGATTCCTAAATGATAAAACTAAGTCCAAGTTACTTCTCAATCCACCAAGCCTCAAACCATTTACCCTCAAACCTTAGCTTTCGAATCTCTCAAAAAACCTAAATCCCTAGAACCAGAGATGGAAAAAACCAAACTTCCTACCATCAAGGATAAAATTGATGAGCTGAATGCAAAGAAGTAGAAGTCCGAGTCGAAATCTAGTGCTAGTTTTGGTATAAAAATATCAGGGAGGCGACCAGTAAACCTACATTTTCAAAATAGAGTTATTGTGATCGAAAAAGAGCTGTGCGTGGAATGGTTGTTGGCTAGAAAATCGTTAGTTCTCGAGGTTATGGAAGATCAAAAGTGGGTAGATTTATTTTCAAACAACAATGGCCCCTACTATCTGATGATAGTGAAACAATTTTATGAGCTTGTGAGCTTTGAGAAGTCAGAAGATGAGAACCGAGTGATTTCTCTTGTGAATGGAAAGGAGATATCTTTTTCATCTATTGAGTGGGCCGAATTCTTGAAGGTTCCACGCGAAGGTGTTTCAGGATATGTATCGAAATAAATACCACCTACAATTGATATATCCAATTATGAAACTACCCTAGAGGAGCTCAAGGGTATTGGAAATCAAAGACAAGTGGTGGCAGCTGAAATGGATGGAGAGAACAGATTTCTGTTCAAATTTGTTCAGCATGTCTTAATACCAAGGAGAGGGGACTTTGCAAATTTAAGATATCAAGATATTTATCTCCTACATCTCTTGAGACATTGTGTGAAAGTGAATCTCTGAATATTTCTATTGTTTCAAATGGAGGACATGACCAGGCCAAAATCAAAGACAAATTCCTTATTCTTTTCCAAGAGGATCTCAGTGATGATCAAAGTGAAAGGGGTAGTCGAGTCTCAGGATGATATAGTGGTATAAAAGAATAATTTTTGTATCACAAGAATATTTTTCAAATATATGAAGATAAATTAGAACCCATGGAGAGGAGAATGGGTTAATGATGACCAGAAAGTGTATGATAAATTCAATCCTGTGAATTATCCTTCAAAGCCTAAGGATGTGACGGATCCAGGTCTAGGACTGGATGAAGAAGAACCTGAGTATAGTGATGAGACTGAGAAAGAGGAGACTTCTATGGATGATGGAAGGGATCTGGACTTGCCCCCAAGTACTGCTGCTGAAATTGTATCTTCAGGAAAGGGAACTTTTTTGAAGAAGAAGCTCCTGCCAATGAGGAAGACCAGCTAGTCCCTGAGAATGAAGAATAAAGGGAGAATTAATCTGAAGCATCTGATTCTGGTTTCTTAAGTCTGAGTCCATTGATTGGAATCTCATTTATTCCTGTTAAAGAAGTAGTGGGTGAGATGGAAGGACATGTGCCTAATCTATAGGAGCCTCCTACTGTTGCAGCTATTGCAGAGATGGAGTTGATAGTAGAAGATTATTCTGTGGAAGAAAGACCTGCTGAGAATGATCTTTCTATACAAGAGAATGCACCAGTTGAGGGGGATCATCAAACCAGATTTGGTAGTGTTTCAGTGGCTGTTGAAATTGAGGATTGAGCAGAAGACCCAGGTTTTGTGGTTTGTGGATTGGATTATCCCGATTCTGATAATGATGAATCCCTAAATAGACCAAAAATCAATTATGATGTTCAGACTGAGTTGTTACCTGAAGATGTGGTCATAATTCATGATCTGTATAAGCTAAAATCTGATCTCAAAATCACTTTTGTGGAAGAAATAAGGAAAATATAAGCCCCACTTGTGTCATCCATTCAATCGATTATGAATGACTCAGTGTCCAGTATAGCATCTGAAGGAGCACCTGTTGTGATTTCACCTACTGATGTGATTACCATGGGTGATCTTGAATCCTTAAAGAATGAGTTGAAAGTGTATTTTAGTGCCTCTGTTTCCAAGTTGAAGCATTTCTTTATTGAAGAGATGAGAAATTTGGAAAAGTTCTTTGAACTCTCTCTTGGCTGTAATGTCTCTACCTTTGTGCCAGAGATAGTGGATGAAGTTACATCTTTCCAGAATCAGTTGTTTAGCTTGGAAGAAAGTGTTGAAGCTCTAAAGAAATCTGTTATCTATTTATAATCTTATATGAGTTATAAATCCCAAGATGATAAAGATTTATCTTATGTAAAAGGTGTTGTGAGCAATATGGTATCAGTGTTTGAAGGATTTAAAACCTCAATGAAAGACCATGTCAGCACCCAGGATTCCCATGTCAAAAATCTTATCAGTGGATTGACCAAAAACTTCAAGGAAACAGTAACTTTCTATATTGGTTCTCTTTCCTCGAGACCTTTAATAGAACTAAAAAAAAATTAGAGTTGTGATGAAGGAGGAGCTTGGTTCAGCATCAACCAGTGGCTCTGTGGACTCATCCGACCTGAGAAAAGTGGTGATTTCTACTGGAGATTCAGCTGGAGAAATAATGAAGATAGTTCAAGACTAAATAAGAGAAGCTTCTGACTTTTAGAAAGAGGTGAAAGACAAGGTAGAAAACTATTTTCAAAGGATTTATACCAAACATCAACTCAACAACAACTTCAAACTTCTATTAGAAAACCTGAAGTTTCCTCCTGTCAATCAAGCCTTCAGAGAGAAAGTCAGCAAGCTGAGGGAATTGACTCCAGCATTGGACAAATTCATGGAGAACAGGGATGATTTCATATCTGCTATGGATAGAGGAGGAAAAATTATGGATTTCAGAAATCTCTTGTTGCCTTTCTTGCATGTCAATGCTAGGCCAGTGATTATACCTCCAGCTTTTCCTACCTCTGCCTTTACTGCTTCTCTTATTCAAATGACTTCAGCCCAAGCCATTCAAAGCCTTACTCCTATGATCACTCAAAGAACTACTCAGTACAGGCCAGGAACAGTTTCAGTGGCTCTGCCTCCTGTGATCATTTCTATAATTCCTAATCCTTCACTTACATCCACACAGTTTGAATCATCTTCTGATCCAGAGGGAAAATATCACATTGAGGATGTGGATTGAATAGCTGGATAAGATATTTGATAGGAATCCCTTGTATTTTTTTTATTTCCTTGTACCTTTTTGCAACATGAAATAAAAATGGCTTTCTTTTTTTTCTCATTTTGTTCCTATTCTCTTTGTTGTTTCCCACTTTTTGATTATCACAAAGGAGGAGAAATATTATAAGGGGAGAAAAATTATATCTGGGAATAATAATTTTTATGCGAAAGGGGGAGAAATATTATCAAAGGGAGAGATACTATGCTTTGTACCTTTGATACCATTGCTTTCAATTATACCTCTGGTAAATTGAATATTTCACAGATTATTTTTTTCTCTGATATAATTGAATTTAATGATATATCCTCTGATACAATTACTCATTATTTTGAGACTATAATATCATAAGTTGTGATTATCAAAAAGCGGGAGATTGCCGACCTCACCTATTTTGATAATCCCAATTATGCTTTCACATACTTTGATAATCCCAAATAATGTTTATCTATATATTAATCCTTTAAATATATGATATTCTATTATCAAGATGATAATAATATTAAAATAGTCCTTGAAATATGTTAATCAATGTTTATCTATGTTTATATGAGTTTTGAATTAATTCTAACTCAATCGGATGTGTTCTTCATAAAACAGAAGTGTTAAGTCACCGATATGCCTATAGCTACTGATAAAGACAGTCTACTGATAGACATAGTCACCGATAGGCAAAGGTCACTGATACGTAGATCTACCGATTTGTATAAGTCCACCAGTAAGCACATCTCTCTGATAGATCAAGTCTACCGATACAGACAACTACCGATAGAAACTGAGCTACCGATAGAACAAGTCTACCGGTATGCATAAGTCTACTGATATATATACGTCACTAGAACCAAACAGAGCTACCGATATGCACAGACTAAAACTCTACTGATACAAGCTACTATTACACCAGAGTTACTGATAGAGTAAGTCTGCCTATATGAACAAGTCTACCGCCATGAAGCCACTGATACCAAATGAGCTACCGATAGAAGCAAAGTCTACCAATAGATGAAGTCACCAGTAAATAGAGCTACTGATACACAGAGTAATAGCTACTGATACAAGGAGCTACCAGTACATGATCAAAGAGCTACCAATAGAAGGTCACTGCTACAAAAAGTCAACTGCTACCAACAGAAGGCTACTAACAAAATCTTGACCAGTCAAACTCTATAACTCTATAACTCTCAATACTATTTATTTATTATGAAATGGTCATATATGATGTTTTTAATGCAATTAATGTTATTTAATGATAGTTGTTGGCATATCAGGGAACTATACCTAGTACCCATGAGAAAGGTAATCATTCATTTTACCGGAGTTGAAAGCTATAAAAGGAAGGACAAATACCGAACATAATCAGGAACTAAGAAGGAACGTGAAGGGTGTAAAAGGCAGGGGATGAAAAACATTGAAACGTGGTGCATTCACACAAAAGTAAAAAAGCTACATTTATACTGGAAGAGCATTGAACATACACGAAGCCATTCATTCTAGAAGAGAACACAAGCTGCATCTTGAGTGAAGAACTACAATGAACTCTTCATGCACTCCAGCTGATAAAGTTGAACCTGAAAACCAAGGAAGAAAATGACACTCTGTTTTTCAGAAGAAAAAAAACCATAGAAGGACTCAGAAGCATTTCTGATAAATCAAAAGAGTCCAGAGCTGCACTTCACATCAATAGAGAATTCTAAACTCTTATCTATTATTTTAGTGATTCTTTTATTTAAATTTAGATAAGTGTGTATACTATGTATATTTCTTACACACACTTTCTCCTATGATAATCTGGAGGATTTATAAATCCTCATTCAAACTCTATAACTCCCTTATTTCTCATTGTGGATAGTGGTAGAGGTCAATTAAGACCTGAACAGCCTGTGAGTTGTTGTTGGTTTTCCCATGTAGAACTGTGGTAGAGGTCTTTGTACCTGGACAGTGTTTTTCACTATTGTTTACCCTGATCTAGGGTGTGGATCAAATTTATTTAAATTGTTTGAGAGTACTAGGTCTCATCTTGAGACTGAACCTCTTGGTTACATTTACTGTGCATTTTAGTTTAAGTCTAAAGTATTCTATATATTTTATATTCTGCTACTAATTACTTTGAAATACAATTTGTTTTAAAGTTACTTTGATAGTTAAATTAGCAAGTGTTTATACTTATTGTGAACCAGTAAGTTAGTTTCAAAATTTAATTTAATCTTATGATTAAATTAACTGAGAACTAATCAATCTTTGAGAAACTAATTGAACTTTTACAATCTGTATAAATTCACTATAGTTTTACTTGTTTTTAAATAGGGGTATTTTAAGAGAAATATTTTAAACAGAAATTTTTAATTGGAACTCAATTCACCCCCCTCTTGAGTATCCACTCTGACCAAAAATATAAAACTTTTAATAGAACATGCATACAGTTTTCCAGAAAAAGTGGAATAACTCCAAAATAGGTGACCGGATAAAAAATATGACGGAACTATTGAGTTTATATTAGTAAGTTTACCCTAGGTGTGATATAACTTTTGTCAACATGGGTTGTAAGTATAAAATTTCCTATAGTTCCTAACCATAAATAAAATTATTTTATAAAAATTATTTTTTTGACGTAGTGACTCTTTTTTTCTTAAGTCTTGTCAGAAATTCAGGGTTAGCCTTATAACCCAAAATTTCCTCTACCTGACCCTTCAACTTCCAAATTTCTCTCAATTCACAAATCACCTAATCATCACGAACTAGAATAAAAATGGATCATCCAAGGTATCTGAGATACATAAAACCCCCTTTCATATGTTCTCGAATACCTCCACCTATGGTGGGGATTCCTTTCAAAAATTCTTATTCCCTTTGTGAAGTTAGAAGTCTTTTAGGAAAACATGAGGCTTCATGAATCATTAAGACTTTGAAAATCACTTCTTTCCTAATCCAAGACTTCATCTCAAGGAAGGGTCACAATATTTCATAAAGTTTATTCCTTCATGAATCATGTAACCTCCATGAATCACCTAAGCTTCATGAAGCACCTCTCTACAAGAACATGTGCTTTGAGAATCCCATATCCAATGATTCTCCATGAATTCTCCCTTATGTTGACAGCTCTTCATGAAGGTTGAGTGCCCATGTTCCCCACACCCATCCATGATTAGTTTAACTACACCTCTAATCCTAGTATGACATATGCCACCCATTACTGTGGCCCACTCTATCCTATGTGTGGCCCAAAACTCCCATTTACCCTTTTATTCTCAATAAAGTTATGCTAACCCATTTTTTCTTCTTATCATAGGCATGCTAACGTGGAACTCATGATTGAACACTCATCCATTCCATTAAAACTGGGCATTGTTAAATCCATGACACTCCTAAAGGTGCATTAGCTGTAGTTATGTAATCCCAGTGGGTAAGGAGGGAGTTCCCCACATCCGAGCTACAAGATTTAATACTGCTTATCCCCAACATATTCATCACAAGATATAAAACTATATTCTTATCCCATGAAATGCACATGGGATTCCCCATGTATGATCATTATGGGATGCCACCTTTTTCCCCACCATGGGATGATCCACCCCTAAAGGGAAGCTTTTATGCGTAAGCCCCACAATCCTTATTCCACAAGAGTATGATTCTCCATGTATGACTCATAGGGAATGAGGTACTCTTCACATGGAATGGGATCCTCCCTATATTGAATAACATCCTCATCATGGAGCTTCCATGTGTAGTCCCTGCATCATCTCTCGTTGGTGAATCTTTCACAACATGAGCATCAGGTTTACTATTTCCCCTTGTTTCTAACACCAATCATGACTCATGTTGGGATTAGAGGTTAGTAATGACCATTAAATTCAGCCATTTATACCATGGACATCCATCCTATAGTAACCCCCATCTTCTACCATCCAGAGGGAAGCTCCGATGTGTAATCCTTGAACCATACATGCTTAATGGTCCACTCTTAAGAATTAGCCACAAACATGTTCCCTCCAATGGGAATCCTCCTCAAGTGTAATCCCCAACTCATCCAAACTATGTGGACTTTGATTCCCACACTACAAAAAAATAGACATGTTAGAGGGGGTTATTTTTAACATTACAAGGGGTCATAACCCCTTCTAAATATATTAACGGTGGTTGTGAGCAACCGCCACTAATGTGGTCGCCTACTTCCTTTAGAGGAGGCTTTGAGTAAGCACTGCTAAAGTCATGGTGGCTTTAGCAGTGGTTACATTATAGGGGGTTTAAACCCACTCTAATGTTGACCTAAATTTATGAGTGATGCTGGAATGGCCACTAGTTGGAAGGCTTTATGGGTGGTTTGAACCACCCCTAAAAAGGGGGTTACATTAGGGGTGGTTGTAAAAACTGCCACTAAAGCTTTTCAATTATTTTTATGACCCTCCCCTCCCCCCATCTGGTTCTCTCCCTCTAGTTCCCACCCTCCCATTCCCACCCCAGTACCTCCGGTTCCCTCCTTGAGCCCCCAACACCTCTAGTTCCCATTCTCTCTCTCCCCCCCCCCTCCCATGTTCCCACCCCAGTGCCTCCAGTTCTCACCTTCCACCCTGATTCCTTAGCACCTCCACCTCCCACCTCCTACCATTAGATTCAGCCCCCCCCCCCCCCCCCCCGAGCCTGCTCGCCGCTAGCCACTAATTCCCATGCCCACTGAAAAATAGAGGCACCCGAGAATCGAACCTACACCGCTCGTAACACCTACTACCGAAAATCCTCCAGCCAACCACTACGGTAAACAATTTTTGATTTATAAATTACACCTTATTGTATTTATATATATATTTAAATATTTATTATAATAAATATTATTAGCATAATATATTTACATACATTTAAATAATAATATTTATACTTTTTACTATATTCATATGTATATGTAATTATATATATTCTATATTATATATTTATATATCACCTAAATATATTAAACAAATATAAATATATATATTGTACTTATTTATATGTGTGTGTGTGTGCGTGTGTGTTTGTGTACGTGTGTGTGATAAAAATAATATTATTAGTTATTATTATTCTTATTACATCTAGTTTTTCATCTATAAAAATTAAATGTTGGTTTTATAAATACTATAAATTTATTTTATGATTTATATCAAACATATATTATATTAAATACATTATTATTGTATATTTATGTAAATTATTTATAGAATTAAATACATATTTATATTATTTATATATATTTATTTAAAGAATATATATATAATTATTTACCTAATATATTTATATAAGGTCTTTAAAAATATATTTATATAATGTATTTCAATACATATATTTATTATTATTTATATTAATAAATATATTTATTTGTATAAACTGTATAATATTATATAAAATTAATATATTATTATTATATAAAATATAATTAATACAAATACTAATATTATATGTAATTAATATAATATTATATATAATTAATATAATATTATATATAATTAATATTATATTATATATAATAAATATTATGTTATATATAATTAATATGTATATTGTATATAATCAATATTTTATGGAATACAATTTTATATTATATATAATTAATATGTATATTATATATAATCAATATTATATGAAATACAATTTATAGAAAAATATAGTTAATATTATATGAAATACAATTTTATATTATATACTATTAATATTATATAAAATACAATTTATAAAAATATTTAGATATTGTATTTCAATACATATATTTATTATTATGTACATTAATGTATATTAATATTTTAATAAATATACATTAATACAAATTTATTTTCATAAATTCAATTTCATATAATATTAATTATATATATTATAAATGGATAAACCTATTATATAAAAATATATTTATTATTATTATTATATAATTTATAAAAACTACAAGGTTGGGTTTTTATGTGATATTTTTTTTAGATAAATTATATTTATGTATATATTTATATATTATGTTTTTTCTTTTATATTATAAATAATTTATATTATATAAAATACAATTTATACAATCAAATATATATTAATTTACATAATATTATAAAATTATATTTATGTATACATATGAATATAATTAAATACAATCATAAATATTTTATATAATATTTTCATATAATGTATTTAAACACATTTATATATTGTGTTTTAATTATATATATATATATATTATGGAAGTTTCTTTTTTTTAAACAGTGGGGGTTCACAACCCCTTTAATCTCTTAAATTATAGGGGGTTTTGAACCACCTCTAAATTAAAGACATTAGAGGGGGGTTTTGAACCCCCTCTAATTTAAAGACATTAGGGGGGGTTTTGCACCCCCTCTAATTGGAAGAGATTAAAGGGTGTTTTCAACCCCATATAATTTATGAAATTGGAGGGGGTTCTCAACTCCCTATAATTTAACACCATAGAGAGGGTTTTCAACCCCCTCTAATTTAAAATATTAGAGGGTGTTTTCAACCCCCTTTAAAATCCAACTGGGTATAAAAAAATTTGTTAAAAAATTTATAGGGGGTTCAAAACCCCTTCTAATTTAAAAAATTAAGGGGATCTATAACCCCCTCTAAATACGATGATTAGAGAGGGTTGTATATAATCCCTCTCAATTTTTTATAGAAAATTATTTTAGAGGGGGTTCATAACCCACTCTAAATTCAATGATTAGAGTGGGTTGTGCAGAACCCCCTCTAATGTTACAGAAAATAAATTTGGAGGGGGTAGTGCGTAACCCCCTCTAAATAACCCCCAATAATGTAATATTTTTTTTAGTTCCAACTAAATTGGGATACATAAGAAGCCTCCATGAGGTCCAAACATGATACTCCATTCATCCATCCACTCTATCCATCAATATCCATTCACTCTGTCCACATCCATTAAGATTTTTCTTGGGCCTCCACATCTTGGTAAGATCATACCACTACTGAGGGACCATATCTCCTTTGCGTCCCTTGGGGCCACTTTCACCTGTATGCCCCATCCACGTCACTAATTCTCCTAGTGGTACCCAAGATTCTCCCATATGTAAGCCCCACACTATCATCCAACCAAGAGAAATCATCTTGCAAATGGAAGAACTCATGCATAATCCCTAAACCATCATACAACCAAGAACAATCCTCTTATAAACAGAAGTATCTATGTGTAGTTCCCACATTATCCCTCATAGATTCTACTTTTATGATGTGAGAATCTATATCGCATGACCTAAAATTACATGGGTTGCTCCTGTCACCTACACTTAAACCGCAGTATCAAACTATGTGGGTTTTAATCTCTATCATTTAAATAGGGTATGTAGTCTACCTATCTATGGTTCAATCCCAACCAATGGAAAACCCCAATGCCCCCTCCTAGGGGTGAACCTCCTTGATCCACCTCAAATGGTGTCCATATCAACCTATATGTGTGACATCTTCCCTCCTAGGGATTAACCTCCCTTGATCTGCCTCCATAGGGTGTATTGATCAGTCACCATCATCTCTTCAAGATGTTAAACTTGTTCCTTGATCCTTCTTTGTAGGAAATTTCAATTTTTATACACAAGAAGTTAAACTTGTGAACCCAAGTAGATTTTTATTCTCATCATGCGATGCCTAAGGTGAAATCCTTGGAAGATATGTGCTTATGAAATCATCTACCTCATATTAATAATGGGATTCCTAAAGTGAAAGCCATGTAAGATATGACTTTGGTATCTGATACAACATAACCGACATGGGATTTATTAGGTTCCATACCTAAGACACCTCCATGAGATTCCCTCTGACGAGGAAGAATATAGGTGAGCAGTGTTCTTAGAGTCAAGACATGTCATTCATGCCCAACATGACTACTCTCCTGAAAAATGTTTGTAGCATTATCAAGACCCATTGGAATTTATAGACAGAAGTAGTGTAATTAAACAGAATCCACAAAGAGTGGAATCACGAATGAGTTTCACAAACATGAGTTAATCTATGAGGGAGACCTAGACTAGGTGATGAATTCTTAGGAGGAATCCATGGAAGTAGGAACTAACATCCCATATTACCATTTCGATGAAGGAGGAGACATTTCCATTGAGAATTTTGTATGATGCACACATTTGAAATGTAGTAATGAGGGTAAATAATGTGCACCCGCACACATTAACATGCTAATCAGACTACCTTAGTGAAATCATCAAAAATAGAAATGGTGAACCCGACATGAGTCTCTTATCCTCAACATGTGGACTAGTATAATTTGAGATAACAGTAGATTATCATGTCACCAAATATAGCTATCTAGTGCCATAACCCACTATGAAAATAGGGGACTCTATATGGAATTCACAATAAATTGGGGTAGTTTAACTTTGGGCATTCTGGTCTTCGACAAGATCATCACTGATCTCTCCCTCTGCCTTCAGATGATTGGATGATGTTGGGGCACTGGATATCAATTTCATTATTCATGTACTAAAATTTTAATCCTACCCCTTTTTAGGACCCAAGCTATAGGAAACCAGAATCCTAATGCCTGTAGACATTGGGGTAGGAGAAATGTAAAGATGGAAATCCTATATGAATTCACCTCCTATATGACATCGGTTACACCATAATTTTTTGGGCACCCATGCCCCATATCACCCACCATGATCATTCATAGGAGGGTGATGGAAACCCTCATACACTGGTACGACTATTAGGGAGTCATTATCATGAAGGATATAGATTTCTAGGACCTAGAGGCTTCAGCACCTCACTGACTTTTCCACCCCCCAAGGGCCGCATAAGGAGCCGCTACTCCCCACTCAAATAGTGAAATACTTCAGGAGCCTCTCCCTTGAGTGGTCCTACTACTCACTCCACTATGAAGAGGAGGTAGGGTTTTCCCGATTCACCTCGGTAGTGACTACCTCTTGAGATCCACCAAGGAGGTCTCCCACTATGCCTTGTCAATGACAGCAGTGACTAGTTCCCCAAGTGGAGGAAAATGTGGACTATTCCCCATCACAATTGGCCTTAGTTAGAATGACCTGACACCAACATCGAGTGCAAGCTCAAAAGTATTCTCAATAAAATTTATCATATTCTATTGTTCTAGTGGACCATTCCAATATCGGTGCATTATTATAAATCCTTGCACTCCTGAGAAGGGACCCATCAGTGACTAGTTTGGATTGAGACCTTATCCACCCAATAAAACGGTTGGGTTGACTCTATCAACCATTGGAACAACCAGCAGTCATGACGTACTGGTTTGTGATGATGAGATTTAGTATGGAGGTCCTCCCCGTACTGTCTCCAACCAAAGAGGAGGTACTCCCCACTCTTACAATCAACATGGAGGTCCTCACCTTCTCCCCAACATCATTTAAAGAAAAGTCACTCCCTGCTTCCTCAACATCCAATACAGAGGTCCTCCCCATACTTATGGTTCCCAATGCCGAGTTCCTCCATATGTCACAGACCATCAGCATGAGGGTCCTCCTCGCACCTCTCCTAACTCAAGTGGAGGCCCTCCCAACTACATACCTAATCAATGTATAGGTCCTCACCACTTTATCAGTTATTATTACATATGTCCTCCTCATTCTATCACCACCGAACAACATTTAGGTCCTCTCTGTTCCATAACCAACTAGATTGTAGCCCCCCCCCCCCACTCATTAAATCACCAACATGGATGTCCTCCCCATGTTTCCATTTGCTCGAGTAAAGGTCCTACCCACTCCAATACAAATCAATGTGAAGGTCCTCCTCACACTTCATCTCCCCAATATGGAGGTCCTCCTCATGCTGTTTCTACAAATCAGCATGGTGGTCCTCCCCATTTTTCTACTTACCAAAGAAGAGGTTCTCCTTGCTACATCAACAATCAATGTGGAGGTACCCCCCACTCATACAACAGCCAAAGATGAGGTCCTCCCTTCTCAAACAAAAACCGATGTAGAGCCCCTCCTCGTATACCAACTAATCAAAGTGGATCCCCCTGCTATAATCCATAGGTATGAAGGTCATCCTCATGCCAACGAACTCTATTACATTGATGAATTTTCATGTGGAAGAAGGGAAAACCACCATCGCCAAAGGAAAATTTCCAAGAATCCCCAAGTCATTTTCAATACTATTAGCTTCTCATATTATGAGGCAGAATGTGACTCAATGGTGGAGCCTTCACTCAGGTCATCTTCAACAGATTCTTGTGTAGGAAACTGAAGTGTGATGTTCATCATCCCAAAAGTTTATATCCAAAAAATTAACGAATCCCTTCATAGTTACATAAATTTGGAGGAGGATTTGGCTCCCTTATAGGTACACATGATGTAGTAATCTCTATCATCGTTAGTTTCCTCCTCTACCTCTACCCAATATCACATAGATCAATTTTAGAATTTAATAGATGAAGAAAATTTGGTAGACCCTCCAATGACTGTTTATTCCCATTCACATGTGGAAGTGGTAAGAGATAAGTACTAAAAGGATGTAATGATTCGATTAGTACTTCCTCCAAGAGATGACCCAGGATGTAGCGATCATTCAGCTCGCGCAGCGACTCCTCCACCAACAAGAAAGTCACCACACCAATCAATATTCATGCCACTGTTGATCTCCCTTAAATAACCATTCAAAGATTGGTCTAACCAAAATTTGGTCCCCACTTCTACATAGGGAATCATGTGGGATACTCTGGCTGTTGATTAGTTGTTAGTGGTATTCTGGATGAATGTGGTTCCCAACATCGACATCCTAGAGTCCCTCACCTAGGACTAGGTCACATGTTTCCACTGAACTATTTGGATGATGTGTTTTTACTCCTTGTTCGTTATTTGTTCTACCTAGAGATCTAGAATAATTTTAATGACATCGATAAATATTGTTATAAGGTTGAGTTGGCAGTACTCCCAGTGTCTTAGCACCTTGCATCACCCATCTATCACTATAACCTCTAAAAAAAGCATCCATATATTTAAATTGCTCCACAAAATCATTGAATAGGTGTCTCCACACATGCAGATCTGAGTCTGGGGATATTATGATACTCTCCACTTTATCCCTATCCTATTTCATCAATAATTATCCATTGATATTGGGGATATTCCTCTAGGTTTCATCACGAAAAATATAGTCATCCCCAATATTTTCAAGGATGGGGGCATCGAAGAAATATATGACCGAGAAAATCCACCCCTAGGGCAATGAAGTGTTGGGTGGATCCTCATATATGTGTTTTCAGTCACCTGAAAAGGAATACACTCAGCCTTGTGGATCCCTCCACATCATTACCTACCGATTGGAACACCAATAAGGGAAAATAACATCTCAAGCGCTCTGATCTGTATGATGTCGCACATAAGAAATAATTTGATCCCTCTATCATTGGCTTTCTATAGTAGGTCAAAAATCAGAAGTGGATCAACAATGATATCTTTGCTGAGCAGCTCTCAGATTATGGAACTCCTTGACATGATCTTGTACATTTTCTATTAGGGCATTAGGGGAAGCAACATGTCCTCATCCAGTTTCTCCCGATTGATCTCGGTGATCCCGAACATCCCTAAAGGATATAAGTGGGAGTGAATTGAATTTGACCACAATATGAGGCACTGAATCTTCTCAATCAGTGTGATAATATCCCTCAAGATCTGGATTAATTTTCTCCACTAGTCGCTTCATGAGACGCAAGGCTTACCTACTGTGTTGATGAGCCTTTCAACACACTGGTGGTTATGGATCCTCACCAAGATAATAACCCCACTAAGATGATTTGATATCTACTATAACCATGCAGGTAAAAGCCCAGAAAATACTACATGTGGAAATCCCTCCTAATGGAAATCCATTCCTATCATGGGTGGATGACATGTGAGTGCCCCCGTATTTTGGGAACCCAAGTTTCTCCTGAATAAATGGGATGGGAAACCCGTTATAGCATCTCGCCCACTGTATCTCAAGGTGTGGATCCATGTAGGGAACCCCAAAGCAGTAGGAGGCTTCAAAACTCTGATGATTCATTTATACATTAGAAGGGCATACATTTTTCTGGTATACCCAATTACCGATTGGGTCCATCATTAGTTGGGAAGACCTCCACAAGCAGTTTCTGTACAAGTTTGTCTCTACCACACACAAGAAAAGTATTAAAGAACTATTCAAAGAAAATAAACTACAAGATGAGTGAATCAAAAATGTTGTCTCCTGGTGGAAGAGCCTTATGTATTCACTCAATATTTCACTGAACCAAGAGAATCTACTAACGATGTGCATTGGGAATGTAAATATCGAACTAGTCCCCACCATCATCACTCATAACTTCCCAGGTGGATTTCTAGATTTCTCTGACAAAGTAAAGTTATTATAAGAATCATTATAATAATCTAAATAGGCACATATATTGGCTATCCTCTATCCTATTGAAGAGAATCTTGGGAATAATCTGCCATCATAATACAAGTGGAGGCCCTAGAGCCACTAGATTTGTTAGCAACAGATCCCCACTAAGAGTATCCTCACTGTGTGTAGTAGCCTCATCAAGCTCAACCTTGCCTAGTTCCAAATTTGTAGGCCCATACTCACTAAAACAACTGACGAGGAGAGATAAAGTGTCTCCAACCCCTCGTCAGGCTCTGACCCCTCATCATAGCCAAGATCTTAGAGTTCCCTTCCCAGAAAAGAGAAACTATGCCTACTCTTTTAAATAAGCACAGGTCCCTAGTTATTTCTATAGTGCCTTGGAATAGGTAATTATACTATTTTTAGAGTGAAAGAATCCCCACAAGACTGAGGTCATTGATTGCCTTGGTTGTTTCACTTTTCATAGGATCCTTGGACATACCATCAAGAAATGACATGTGTTCAAGTATTAGATCCAGAACTAAGTAGATAATGGCTAGATCAAGATGAGTGGCATCCCAACACAGATTTCATATATCTCTATAGATCCTAACAATTATGGAGAGGGTTCTGATGAATAGCAGTAAGTTTCTAATCATGGGACTCAGAATTTTGAGGATTGGTTAGCCTGAAGAGTAGTGTATCACACCCATAGCTTCATCTATATATTTTTAGTCCTACTTGAACCTCCTAATGTTGTCTTTCCTCCTATAGATGTTTCTTATTCATCCACCACAAAACTTTATATATCTCAAAAGAGTATGGGTCGATGGCGTAAGGGACAAAAAAGGCTTATATCGGTGTCGAAGTCATATCGTACCCTCAGTGACTTCATGCCTCCATAAATGGTAATATCATCTAGGGTCCACCCATCATTGTAAGACTAATTTAATAAAGACCAAGAGTATTCCACTGTGAATACCCTCAAGCTGGTGGATCCATTCATAGTCCTCGATGACAAGGATTATCAAGAAATCCTTCCAAGCACTCCCAGCTGATGTCATCGATGAAGAATTAGATGGCATATAAATCATAAGAATACTCAGGATAGTGATCCAATATAAGTTTTTCATGATATAAAGACTAAATAGAAGGTGTTTCGTAGAGCTCAGTAGATAAAATCCCCTCTGAACACTCTATCGGACAAGATGTCATAGCTGACTGTGATAATTGAACAAGCAGAAGAATCATAGTAAGGTCATGATCTACTATATCCATCTAATTTCAGGCCTTAGTTATCCAAAAGTCAACTAGTAGAGGTTCTAGTCAAGTTAGCTGATGAGAAATATGAAATTTCCAACACTGTCCAAAATCTAGTGGTTCAGTCAGTGATGCCCATTGTGCCTTTAGCTAATGGGTGACCCCCTATAGGGGAAAAGTGCATTTGGCACAAAAGTATTATGTGATGAAGCACCTCTCCATTATTCCAATAAAACTCGCGATCCTCAAGGCCCTCTTTATATCATCATAAATGAGTGAGGCCCTAAAAATCCTTGACAATCCCTCTCTAATTAAAAACATTGGTTGTTGTTAGAAAGACCTTTTATGTATAGGAGGATAAATAAGAAGAATATCAAGAAATAATATCATTCTCAAGATAAGATGAGGGCTCCCTCATGCATGGGAATATTCTCCCGTTCTAAAACACAAGTCATTTCAATGGCGTGGAAGTTTTCCACTGCCTGGAGGAAACAGGTTCTGAGATCAATCTCATCCAAACCTGAACACTCTCCAATACGGGACTAACTAAAGAATATTTGAGACCTTCTAACCTGAATATTTAATATTATGATAGGAATAATCAGATAAAATGTGGTAAAATCCATTTGAGGATCCATTTTAGTGGTTCGGAAGTAGACACTAAATTCATGGTTGTATCACAGTTTACTTTTTACAATGTGTTAATGGGTAGTCCTTGTCTTCATGTACATGCAGTAGTTCCCTCCTCGCATCACCAATGCCTCAAGTAATCCCTCAACGGTCGACATGCTCCAAAGTGATGAATCTCCCTTTGACTCTTGTGAAGATTGATACATGGATAGAAGCTATTACAATATCAAGGAAAATTAGGTTCAGACCAATGAGATCGAGCACACCACTATCGTATCCAGCCTATAGATAGATTTTAATGACGCATTCATCCTTATAATTCACCGATTGGAGGATACAACACCAGACTTGGAAAGTTTCTTTGTTGTTTCTAGGAGAAAATGGTGCCTCACCCTGAAGCATAAGGGATTTTGGAACATTACCTCATATTCCTACACAATCCAGGCTTAGGTGATACCAAGAGCTCCCACCCCTGTAAGGTTATGAGATGTTTCCCCCATGACTATCAATGTAAGTCATACCCACATGTTTCATCAGGCTAGGTTGAATCGATATAAACCAACACACCACCATTATTTTAACATCAAGAATGAACCCCATGGTCTAGAATTTGATTGAAGTCCTTTTTTGCCTTTATTTCAAAGTAACAAAAGTCTCTCAGTGAGGATTCCACATTTGGCTCCTAAGATAACACCTGTGTTCCCCTAGAATTAGTCGGCCCAGATAAACCATCTCCTCCCACTAATCCTTTTTCCTTAGACAAGGAATAGGATATAAAATATTCTCCTCCCTCATTTGAAGATGATGAATCCACCAATGTTGATGATTTGGTTCAGTTGAACCTTGGTACCAAAGAAGATCCAAGACCAATGTTTATTATTGCATCCATTCCTCTAGAAGAACAACATCAGTATGTGGATTTCCTAAAACACCATCTTGATTTATTTTCCTAGATTTAAGAAGATATGATAAGAATATACCTTTAGGTCATCTTCCACCATCTTTTCTTTTCGGTGAGTCATCGTAGGTTCAAGAAGCCTCCCAGAAAAACACACCCATATCATGGTGTCATGGTTGAGGCTAAGGTTGATAAGATCATTACAGACAACTTCATCAAGTAAGTTCATTAGCCTAATTGGATCACCAATATTGTCCTAGTTAGGAATAATAATGGGAATATCATAATATATATCGATTTCTAGGATCTCAATCGTCATTGTCTGAAGGATAAATTTCCCCTTCTATTGACGGAGCTATTGATCGATGCCACAGTTGGGTACCATGATCTCTCATTCATGGATTGATACTCTGGGCACAATCATAACTAGATGTTTCCAAAAAATGAGAATTCTAACACCTTCTGAGAGCTTCAAGGGACCTTCTACTATCAGGTGATTTTTTTTTGTCTAAAGAATATAGAAGCTACTTACCATCGGTCTATGCACCGCATATTCAAACTGAACCTCAGGATGCTAGTGAAATGTTATGTGGAGATTTAGTGGTAAAATACCACCAGTTGAAGAACTATATCAGAGATCTGGAGAAGGATTTTGGCTTCCTTAACTCCCATCATTTAAAGATAAACACTTTGAAGTGTGAATTCGTGGTTACCTCTAGGAAGTTTCTTGGTTTCATCATTAGATACAAGGGGATCAAAATCGACCCACATAAGATCAAGGCCATAATACAGATGCCTACTACAAGAAACCTCTCAGTGCTTTGAGTCCTTCAAGGACACTTAACATACATACGCTTGTTTATTGAGAATTTTTCTGGTAAGTGTGAAATCTTTTCTAGGCTCGTGAAGAAAGGTTCTATCGACCAGTGGGATGAAGGGTTACATAAAACATTTGAGGAAACAAAAAATTATTTTCTACAACCTCTGGTTCTGATTCCACCCATCTTCGAAAATCATTTGGTCTTTTATGTGAACTCCCTAGAATTATCCCTCAGTTTCCTCCTCACTTATAAGAACAATTATGAAATAGAGAATATTTTATACTATATTAGTCTCATGGTCTTTGATATGGAAGCTAGATACTCTTCTTTAAAGAAGAACTACCATGCATTTGTTTTATCAATGAAAAAGTTATGGAATTATCTGCCACATCATGAGATACAACTAGTCTCTCATGTGTATCCACTAAAGTATATTTGGAATTTCCCAATGTTGAATTTACATATAGCACGTTGGGCAATGATTCTTCAGCAGTTTGACATTAGGTTCATTCCACATAATGTAGTCAAGGTACAAGTGTTGGAAGACTATCTAGCCACCCATACATATTTTGAAGAAGCACCTCTAGATTTTTATTTCTCATAGGAGTTAATCCTCTCAATGGATCAAGTTCTTCCATGCTTGAAGATGAATTTTGATGGTGCCTCCTATAGCCCAACTGGTAAAATGCTCAATGATCCCAAAATCAATAGGATAGTCCTGGGGATCATCTTCATCACTCTTTCATAGACTTTCCTTCCATATTTATTCATGATTTTAGAAGGTTGAACTGAAAATGAGGAAGAGTATAAGTCTCCCATTATTGGTCTCAATCTAGTCGAGATTGACATCCCCTTCTTGAATGTGGAGGGAGACTCTGAGTTATCCATCAATGAAATCAATGGTGACTACATCATTAGGAATCCAAATCTCATGCCCCTCTCAAGAAAAATTACTAGATGATGGACCAATTCCCTTCTCATCAAGAGGTGAATTTTGTTCCCCAGTAGCAGAATGGTCGATCTGATGCCTCTCCCACTCTGGATGCATCTCTTACAAATCCTAACCACGATTATCTATTCATTCATATAGAACAATGGAGGGTCATTACACCCATAATTTCATATGATGATGACATCCAATAGATAAACTAACTGACCATTAGTTCTTCTACATCAGAACCACTACATTCCCCTATATTATAAGGAACCTATGATTGGACAAATTTGTTTGTTGAGTATCTTTAGCAAAGAATCCTCCCTCTAGACAGGTCCAAATGTGAACAAATCCATCGGCGCATAGCATAGTTCACCCTCTAACATGGGCATAACCTTGAGAAGAATATTTATATGTGTGTGTTCAAAATAATTATCCTCCATTGCATTCAAAGATACAAGATTCCCCAGGTCATGTAGAAATTTCATGCTGGGTTCGGTGGTGCTCATCAGGCAGGGTTAAAGAATTACCACCAGAATCAAAGGTTGGTATACGTCTAGCTCACCATGTCGCATGAATACAACAAGTTTTCCAATAGGTTCCACACATTTCCGATCTATTCCAACTTCATATATCAACCTCTAGAGCTCCTCCATACTACCAGGTATTCTTAGACCTTCGTAGTATGGGGACTTGATGTCATGGGACCATATTGTAACATCTCAAATTTTCTCATGTATTATTTTTAGAAATTATATGGACTGAGTTCGAGACCAGGTGTTGAGACAACATATGATTCTAAGGCACAATTTTCTAGGAAAAATTGTGTAAGAACCAAGACCTTCTTTTCAGATATGGGTTTTTATTTTTTGGTGTTTTTGAGAAAAAATAAGAGAATCTGGAAATTTAAGGAGTACACGTCGTGTACTTAGGAGTACACATCGGTTACACGGTTGTCGTGGGTGACTATGTATTGGACGTGTGACCGCCGAGTACATGGCTATGTGGGGTGACCTAGAGACAGCTTAAAGTGGGTCTTGGTAAAGGCATATACACATCATGTACTTTTAAAATACATTTTGTGTACTTTTATTTTGATTTGTTAAATCGGACTGAGGTCACATCTAATTGGCAGAAATGCCTTTTTCTCGACTCTTCTCATCTAGGAGAGACTGTAGGGCATGATTCTTCTCCAAGCCCCATATCGACTATTCGTTCTCCAAATCAACCGTCGTCATTTGCATTGGAATCGCCACAGTGATTTCTTCCATATTCTAGATCCTCATTCCATGATTTCTGTTATTTCTTAAGATATCGTAGGTTGAACATTTTATACGTTTTTTGTATATCTACATCATTCTAGTCTGATTCAAGGGACAACGCCAGATTATATCAATCGCACAACACTGAGGTGGGTGGTTTGTTCCTTTTCGTAGTTTGTCTTTGAATTATATGTGCAATTTTCCAAATACCCTAGTTTAGGGTATTGTGTTTTTAGGTATTTTAACCTTGTTGATGCCTTCTATGCTTTTTTTCTTGAGTTAGGACTCTTGTTTGAAAATAGGGTTATTTTGTCATGCTATGAAGGTGTTTTCCCATGTTTGATTTGATATTGACCATTTGGTCCAGTTTTTCCTATTAGGCTGCTTGCTTTCCATGCCTTGTTTTGTTAGTATGGAGTGATTTATCTGATTCTGTGATATTCATTGTAGTTTTTTATCCAAGTAGTACTTTATGGTTTACTTGCGTTGTCGAACATCATTTGTGCATGATTGCTTACACAGGGCTGTGTGAACCTGGTGTAGTGAGACAATAGGGGGAATTGATGTTGAGGGATTCCCTAGAGTGTCTATTATTACTTATCATGTTGTGAGACCATAGGGGGGATTGACGTTGAGTTCATTCTCAGAGTCTCTATAGTTAACATTGCGAGACCATAGGGGGGATTGATGTTGAGTAATCCCTCAGAGTTTCTATAGTTACCATTACTAAACCACATGGGTAATTGATGTTGAGTGATGTTAGAATGGTATGTCTGAGTATGATATACTATATAATACCAAATGTAGGATCAAATATGTTATGATATGCTCAAATATAAGAGGGTGGGTGAATTTTATACTTTAAAAAAACCCCTAAGGAAATTTTTCATAATCAACAAAATTCACAACACCTCTAAGATCTATTATCTTGCTTCATTCTGAAAAAGTGATTCCGGAAATGAAACTTAACAAAATTTTACACCAACTAAGATTCTACCTTAAATCATATATAATCAAACTAAATCAGAGTACAAGTATAAGGAAGTATAAGAAAGTTATACTTTCCTCAACAATACAAATGCACAGCAGAAAACAAAGTAGTAACACAATAAGTAACAAGAATAACTATTTTAACCCAAAGAGGAGGGTATACAACAACCCTGGATAAAAGGTCCCTTGATTTATACTTTCAAGAAAGTCTATCATACCCAAACCCAGGTAAGACCTCAATCCGAAGATTGGTATCTTTCTTTCTATCCCCGTAAGCCCTCGATTTTTAAGGAAATCGGAACCTCTGACTTCACAACCCGAAGTCTCTAGTTTAAAGGAAATCGAACCTTTGCACTAAGCAATTCTGCATGAAGAAAAGTTTGAACAAGCATTTCAAAACTTTCTACACGAAGCCTGAGAGTTTATAAGAGCCTCTCTCTCTAGAAATCACTTCACCAGTACTTTTTCAAAAGTCTCAAAAAGTATTGAGCTCTTTCAAATGACCTCTTATTTATAGGCACAGCTCCAACGGTTGGATCCATCCTCCAATAGTCATATTATTCCTTGAATTTCCGAGGGACCTATACACGTGTCACTCAAACAAAGATTAGTTGATAACTGAAAGAACAACATCGTTTTATAACAAAATGAGTGTAAGAATAACTAGAATCTGATATTCAGAATGTAAGTAATTGAGAGTTCAAATTTTAACCAAAAATTGAATTCGGAGTCTATAATACAAGGATATTTGGATTTTGTTTTTTAGGAATTAAGAACCTGAATTCTATAGAATTATAGAGTCTAAATATCATGTAAATTTGGATTCTGTATTCATAAGAATTTGGAACCTAAACTTACAGAGTTCGGGGTCAGATTTCATAAGAATTCAGAGTCATAACTTAGAGAAGTTCGTAACTAGAAATAGTAATCAGAATTCAGAGTCAGAACTTAGAGAAGCTCTTAACTGGAATTCATAATCAAAATTCGTATTTGAACTTTACATAAGTTCGTAATCACTATTTAGAGTTGAACTTCATGAATTTTTGTATCCAGAATTCATACTTGAACTTCATAACATTCGTGTCTAGAATTTGGAGTTGAACTTAATGAATGTTCGTATCCGGAATTCAGACTTGAACTTCATAACATTCATATCGAGAATTCAGACTTGAACTTCATGAGATTTCATATCCAGAATTCGGAGTTGAACTTCATGAGAGTTCGTAACTAGAATTCGAAGTTGAACTTCATGAGAGTTCGTAACCAGAACTCGGATTTGAACTTAATGAGAGTTTGTAATCGGAATTCAGGGTCTTAAACAGAATGATTCATATCTAAGTATTATATGATTCCAAAGATTTGGTCTCAATCTGAATTTTACACTTAGAAATATTTTGATATGAGAAATGAAAACATGGTAAGGAATATTTCCTTGGGGAATGAAATTTTCCTTATAGGGGTAAAATATAGGGTAAAATGAAATTTTCCTTAAGATAAGGTGTTTGTGATTTTCAAAACAAGAGGAATGGTAAATTCATAAGGAAACCTTAAGACTCAATAATCTCCCCCTTACATGAAGGAATGGAAAATTCATAAGGAAAACCTTATTGACTCAACAATCTCTCCCTTTTTGGAAAGCACAAACATCCTTACGAAAAAGAATATAAGGACTTAGAATAAATTTCTAGACTTTGAAATTAAATCTTATCTCCCTTTGTTCATGGAAAATGGTGAATACGACAATTTCCCCTTAGTATTTGGAAATCTAATGATCGTATTCTAGATTTCTAGAATGAGAATTTTTATTTGAATGTGGAAATCATTGTAATGAGAAATCCCCCTTAGATAAACTCTCCCTTACTTAGGGATATATCTTCTTATACTTAGAAATTTTTCTTCTCCCCTTTATAATTATTTTTCCTTCTCTCCCTTTGTGATTTTCAAAAAGTGTTAGAGGGAATGGAAAAAAACAATATAGTACCTGAAATATTAGTATAGACATCCAAATAACACAAGCACCCACAATTTCATTACGATTGAAAGAATTAGTACAAGGATAAAAAATACAAGAAAATATCGGTGTGAGATTTATTTTTCTTGTTTTTCCTTGGGCATTAGAATCTTCACAATAGTCTTTAGCTTTTTCATCTCTTTGTGATCCTCCTCTACTTGCTTTTCTAATTCCTTGATCCTATCTTCTTGATCCTTCATGACCTATTCTTGAGCCTTCAGCAATTCATCTTGTTTCAAAATCTTTTCTTGCATCTCACTCTGGAGATCCTTCTCTGTTTTCAAGCTTTGAACAATATAACTCAACTTTCCATTTAGATCTTTAACATCTTGAATCTAAGAATTTTGTTCCAGATTTAGCTTTTCCTTAAACCTGTTTGTAAGATTCTTGATTTTGGTATCATCAGTGTAAAAGGATTCCTTGACATCTTCAGGAAATTGATCAAGCTCTTCCAAATCTACAACGATTTTCTTAGACCATCTGGTCATATTCTTGCACGATTTTCTGTGAGCTTCATAGTTAATCAAAAAAAATTTGTGCTCAGCCTCAATATTAACACATCTATCCATCACCATGGATACAGAGTCTGACTTTTGATTCATGTTGTGTTGAATCATCTGGCATCTAGAATCAATTGATGAAAATATCGGAATGGTATCCACCAAATTCTTCAGGGACTGAACAACAAAATCATGTCCTAAGGAAGACGACTCTGAATCAGACATTTTACTTGGAGGTGGTTCTTCCTTTAACTCTATCAGCTTTCTCTTAGAGGTTCCTCCAGCTTCTTTATTCCACAAAATATCTTTCGATGGGGTATCAGCAACCACTTGTTTCCCCTTGTGGATTCTCAGAATAGCTTCTTCATCAAAAGATTCATGCTCGCTTACAGATAACTGTATAATCTTATCTTCATAAAATTTTTCCTTCTCAACTTTAGATTCGATATCCTCGAGAAGAATGAAGTCATGATTATTACTCTCTTCCTATGACAACTTATTCACTTCCTCTTCTTCACCCTTCTCATCAACTACAGGAGTAGAAAGTTTTGAAGATCCGAATTGAGAAGTCCGGATTGATATTTTTTTTGAAACACTTTCCTTTTCCTGATACTCTTCAACCTGCTTAATCACATCATCAGATCCACCACTGCTCTCAGCTTCTTATACTTCTTCTGCAGCTTTCTTCTCTTATACAACCTTCTCTTGTGGTTTTTTCGGAGTCATAAACCTCTTACCCAGAGTCTTAGGAAATTGTTCTACAAGAAAGGTTTTTGGTACAAGAATTTGTTCGGATGCAACTTCAGTATCCCTCAGAAGGTATTGACAAATTTCAGCCTCTAACATCTTCTTCTTATTCATCTTCTTATTCTTCTTCTCTTTTGCTTTTTTCTCAAGCTCCTCGGTGTCTTTTTCTTTCAAGGCCTTAGCCTCAGCCGGATCCAAACTGAACTGTGGCTCCCCTGATTTTCTATTCTTCTTATCCTCCCTCTATTTTTCTACAACTTCATCTAGGTAGGCTTTTAGATTCTTTGGTTTAGGAGGTACGGATTGGACTCCATTAGACTTAGGGTTTTTGTCTTCTACTTCTAATTCCTTCAACTTTATTTTATTGCCATCCTTTTTTGATGGTTCAGCTTTTTCAACATTTTCCAGAACAGCTTCTGACTCTTCCTCAGGTAGATCATAAAATTCACCTAACTCCTTGGAGAAACCAACCTTCATTATTTTGAGGGTGTCATCACTGATCAACATAACTTTTCAATTCCTTGCCTTCGAACTATAGGTAATTTTGAAAGATTCAAGACACTGAACTATGAGCTTGGAAAGCATGGCGGGATACATAATAATCTGAGCTCTTATATTCCCATTCTTGATATTCTCAATCGTAATGAGAATGTGTCTCATGATATTGACCTTCCTTAGGTTTACTAAAAAGTTCAGAATATACATGTCACTTTTCTTAAGGGTTTCATTATCACCCTTCCTTGGTACGATGAGACCTTGCACCCATAACCATAGAATATGATTATTGGTAGATAGATGGGAAATCTTTGTTGTATTTACATCAGTAAGCCCAAGGAATTCCATATCCTTCACCTTGATGAAACCTCCATGAACATCCGGCAGATTGTGAGAGCAAAATTCGGCTTCTCCTTCATATGACAGCCCCACCAAGCTCGCAGCCTTGGTGTAAGAGAGTTTTTATGTCTTTCCATAACTCTTGAATTAGAATTTTTCTCTACCTCCTTCTTTAAAGAAGAAAATTTATTCATAGAATTCTATGAGAAGATCCGGATAGATAACATCCTGAGCTGTTGTCTTAGAAATATCTACACTTTGCCATCCATTTAGCTTGATGTTCTTGGAAATAATGGAGTCATACTTTTTGAAGAAGTTTGGATGAACTAACCTCTCCCTGTAAATTTTCCACTCTGGAATCGGATTAACAGTAGACATATCATGAGAAGAAGCTTTTGCAGACATTCAGAATGAATCACTTCTGAAGTATTCGGAACGAGCTTTTGAAAGGAGGGCAGAACATCAGAATGTGAGATCTTGAAAACCCATGTGGGAAAACCCTTCGGGGTCCTTTATATAGGCGATGGAAGTGACCTTTCACCTTCCAAATCCAATCTAATGGTTGGGAAACCTTCTGATATGATCTAATGGTTGATATGATATCCACAAGGAAAAAATTTGGTAGGATCTAATCTTTTGAGGTTTTAAAAAGAATTCGGATTTAGGGAAACTAGAATCTGAGAAATTTTAAAACAAAAAGAAACTAATAGAAAGTTAAAAAGATTACAAAAACTTAAGAAAGAATCATACCTTTTGGATTGCTAAGAAGATTATTCGTACTGAGGAATATTCTTCTTGAAGAACTTTGGATTCCGAAAAAAATCTTGAATATGAAATAAAAACTTCACTACGAAAATTTTCAAATATGAGAATTTCTATTACAAAAATTTCAGGTCTGAAGATTTTCATTACGAAAATTTCAGGTCTGAAGATTTTCATTACGAAAACTTCAGGTCATAAGATTTTCATTATGAAAACTTCAGGTCTGAATATTTTCATTACAAAAAAATATGAAAAAGCTTCATTATAAAAAATATTGTAAACTTCATTACGAAATTTTTTTGAAAACTTCATTAAGAAAGAAATAAAAAAGATTCATTATGAAAAATATTGAAAACTTCAATATAAAAAATATTGAAAAACTTCATTACGAAAAATTTTGAAAAATTCATTATGAAAAATTTTGAAAACTTCATTACGAACAATTTTGAAAACATCATTACCAAAAATTTTGAAAACATCATTAACAAAAAAATTTGAAAGCTTCATTACGAAATTTTTTGAAAACTTCATTGTGAAATTTTTTGAAAACTTCATAAACAAATGTACTCCCCCTATGAAAAGGAGTTTATTAGTGTAAAGAGATTGATTCAACATGATGTTAATTAAGTAGGATTACCTTACGGTTATCATTCCTAACTTTTGTTTAATGTATTCAAATCTATCAGAAGGTAATGATTTTGTGAAAATGTCAGCAAGTTGATCTTTCATTCTGATAAACTGAAGAATGATATCTCCTTTTACAAATAAAGCATTTTAAATCAGAGTTTTTCAAAGAAGAACGATGTTACCTATACCAATAATTTCTCTCTGAGCATTATCTCTGAAAGTTACTTTTCCTCCTTTCGTCTTGATAATATTTTCAAAATAGTTTCTGTTACCAGTCATATGCCTGGAACATTCAATATCCATGTACAACGTATTGTTGTTGGTACCGTCTCTATTTTTCTGAAAACAAAAGAGTTAGACTTCCATAATCCAAAATTTATTGGATCTGGAATTGTTAGACAATAAAATTTTGGGTATCCACATTTGTTTAGAAAAATAAGCTGCATGAAACCAAACAGATTGAACTTTAATCAAGGAGAAATTTTTCTTCCAATGCCCACCACATTGACATTTAATGAAAAAGGGGCTCTAGAAGGAACAAAATAGTGGTTTTTTAAAAATGGTTTTTGGTGAGTATAACCTACTCTAATAGTATTTACTTGAGGTTTAATTTGATAATAAATCTTGTCAAAATCTTTCTTCCCAGAGGTAAAGTTTTCAAGAAGCTTCTTAAGAGAAAATATTTCAGATTTTAGTCTGATGACTAAATTCCTATCCTCAGGAATCATTTCCTTAGAGTTACATTTTTTCTCAAAAACTTTTATCTCTAAAATAGAATTCTTAAGATCTTTATAAATTTCTTCCTTAACAGAATTTCATTTCTCAAGGTCTTTAGAATTTTTTTCTAAAAGCTCATATTTATCTCTAAGACCTCTGGAAAGATCTGAAATCTCTTTTGTAAGAATTTATTCCCTAGTATTTGCCTTGTCTAATTTCTTATAAATTTTACAATTTCTTGATTCAAGTAACTTGGAAAATCTAGAAACTTATTCATATAAATGTATTTCTTCATTTTATGAGGATGAAGTATCTCCATTAGAAGTACTATTTTCAGAATAGTAATTCTTATCAAGAGATAAATTTGTTAAAGCCTCAGCAGAGTGTACCTTGTCCATAAGACATGTATTAGAGAAAGAAGTAGTAGCAATGAATCCCATATTCTTCTGTGCTGATAATTCATATTCAGAAGATTCACTTTCGGAAAAGTCTCCATAGCTAGCACTCCAAGTATCATTAGCTTTAAGGCTTTTCCTGTGCTTTGAACAATAGAATTTCTACTTGTTCCATTCTGAATTTCTTTCCTTATTTTCCTTCTTTTTCAAAAAGGGATAATCAGGTCTGATATGACCTGTTCTTATACATTCATAACACTTAACTTCGCCATCTTTCTTATCTCTATAGTCTTTCTTCTTGTACTTATTCTGATGGTTCTTTTGAGCTAAAATCTTGTTCATTCTCCGAGCAAGATTAGCTAATTCATTATCAGACTTTTCTGTTTCACTAGATTCTGACTGAGTAATCACGTTCTTTGTATTTGATCTAGTTACTCTTTTTGGGGTCTTGGATTTCATATGTTTAGAAGTGGTTGTAAAAGAAACACCTCCATTCCCATTCTTCTTATTAATATTTTCAGTATCTCTTTTCATTCTGGTTTCATGCTAAATAAGAGTTCCAAACAACTCATCTAAGGAAATCTGAGTGCCTTTCATATTCTCATCAATTGCACTCCTCTTGGACTCCCATTCATTTGGAATGATATCTATGATCTTGTCAGCAAGGGCTTCATCACCCATACCTTTTACTCCAATATATTGTAAGCTATTCACGATAGTCATAAACCTTTGTTGTACTTTTCTTATTGGTTCTCAATAAGGAAAGTTAAATCCCTGGTATTCAGCTCTCAACAAAGCTCTTCTGGTCTCTATGACTTTAGATGTACCAAAATATGTAAATTAAAGTTTTTTCAGATACTGTTTGCATATTCACACAATGATATTTGACTATAGATGTTCCTAGTCATGGAACATAACAAAGTATTTCTGACTCTGAAGTTTGATTAATATTCTGATTTCTCCTGATTCATAAAGGTTCTCAATTCCTTATCTGGAACTTTATAATCTCCAGTCAGCATTAGATAGTTATCAACTTCAGTATTGATAACGAAAGTCTTCATCCTATCTCTCCAGTATTCATAATCATTTCCATCAAAAACAGGAGGTCTGGTAGGATTTAGATTATCAATAGAACCAACATTTAAACCCACCATCGTTAAGAAAATATTTGGCACACAAACTTGTTAGTAGAATGAGTTTGTAAAAAAGAGAAAATATCCTAATTAGGGAACTAGATATTGTATCTCTAAACAAGAATGAATTTGAACTATATGAGTCTGAAAAACAGATTTTGAAAAAGTATGAATCTATAAAAGTAATTCTAAGAATTCTCTTCTGAATTTAATTGTGAGATTAATTTAGATGTAACCAAATGCTTTGATACCAATTGTGAGATCAGTACAAGGTTTGAGGTTTCCAACCTCTGATACCAATTGTTAGAATGGTATGTCTGAGAATGATATACTCTATAATACCAAACGTAGGATCGAATATGTGATGAGATGCTCAAATACAAGAGGGGGTGAATTGTATACATTAAAAAAACTCTAAGGAAATTTTGCGTAATCAACAAAATTCACAACACCTCTAAGATATATTATCTTTCTTGATTCCAGAAAAGTGATTCCGGTAATGAAACTTAAAAAAAGTTTACACCAACTAAGATTATACCTTAATTCATATATAATATAACTAAATCAGAGTACAAGTATAAGGAACTATAAGAAAGTTATACTTTCCTCAACAATAAAAATGCACAACGGTAAACAAAGTAGTAACACTACAAGTAACAAGAATAACTCTTTTAACCCAAAGAGGAGGGTATCCAACAACCCTGGATAAAAGGTCCCTTGATTTATAATTTCAAGAAAGTATGTCTTACCCAAACCCGGTTAAGACCTCAATCCGATGATCGGTATTGTCTTTCTATCCCCACAAGCCCTTGATTTTTAAGGAAATCGGCACCTCTGACTTCAAAACCCGAAGTCTCTGATTTCAAGGAAATCGAACCTTTGCACTAAGAAAATCTGTATGAAGCAAAGTTTAAACATTCAGTTCAAAACTTTATACACAAATCATGAGAGTTTATAAGATCCTCTCTCTTTAGAAATCACTTCACTAGCACTTTTTCAAAAGTCTCAAAAAGTCTTGAGCTCTTTCAAATGAGCTCTTATTTATAGGTACAACTCCAATGGTCGACTCCCTCCTCCAACGGTCATATTCTTCCTTCAATTTCAAAGGGACATGTACACGTGTCACTCAAACAATGGTTAGTTGATAACTAAAAGCATGACATCATTTTATAACACAATGAGTGTAAGCATAACTAGAATCTGATATTCGAAATGTAAGTAAATGAGAGTTCAGAGTTTAACAAAAAAATGAATTCGGGGTCTATAATACAAGGATACTCAGATTCTGTTTTGTAGGAATTCAGAACCTCGATTCTATAGAATTCCGGAGTTTGAATTTCAAGGAAATTCAGATTCTGGATTCATAAGAATTCAGAACCTAAACTTACAGAGTTTAGAGTCAGAGTTCATGAGAATTTAGAGTTAGAACTTAGAAAAGTTTGTAACTAGAATTCATAATCAGAATTTGGAGTCAGAACTTAGATAATTTCATAACCGGAATTCGTAATCATAATTCATAGTCAAAATTTACATAAGTTCATAATCAGAATTTGGAGTCGAAATTCATGAATATTCGTATCCGTAATTTGGACTTGAACTTCATAACGTTCATATCCAGAATTCATAGTTGAACTTCATGAATGTTTGTATCCTGAACTCGAACTTGAAATTCATAACATTCGTATCTAGAATTCAGAGTTGAACTTCATGAGAGTTTGTATCCAGAATTTAGAGTTGAAATTCATGAGATTTCGTAACTAGAATTCGGAGTTGAACTTCATGAGAGTTCATAACCAGAACTCAGAGTTGAACTTCATGAGAGTTCGTAACCAGAATTTGGAGGCTTAAACAGAATGCTTCATATCTAAGTATTATATGATTCTGAGTTTTTAGTCTCAATCTGATTTTTACACTTAGAAATATTTTGATATGAGCAATGAAAACATGGTAAGGAATATTTCCTTGGGGAAGGAAATTTTCCTCATAGGGGTAAAATATAGGGTAAAATGAAATTTGACTTAAGATAAGGTGCTTGTGATTTTCAAAACAAGAGGAATGGTAAAGTCATAAGGAAACCTTAATGACTCAACAATCTCCCCCCTTACATGAAGGAATGGAAAAGTCATAAGGAAAACCTTATTAACTCAACAAGTGATTCATTAGAGTGTCTATAGTTTATCGTTAAAAGACTATAAGTAGAATTGGTGGTGATTTCTTCCTTGGAGAGTCATTGTTTGCATAAGACCAAAGGGGTTAGACTGTGGGAGCTTAACCAATAGGTCGTTGTATCCTGGTATAAGTTGAACCAGATGGGTTAGGCTATGATAACTTACCTAGACGGTTACTTGAGATTGATTGGATGAACTAGAGGGGATAGGATATGAGAACTTCCTAGAGGGTTTCTTGTTTTCGTTTGTTTGATTAATTGAAAAATTTAAATGAATGTAATTGAAATTGTAGGACTGTTTACTTTTGAGTAATTCCTTATTCATTACTTCTTTTTCTTATTGTCTTACATATATAATCACTGACTGTTAGGCACAAATATTTGGGTGGTTGCCTAATAGTATTCATCTCAAACCCATTTTGGGTAATGATTTTGGGCCCAAACAGATTCTATTTTTGCACGTATATTAAAGGGAAAGCGCTCTTCTACTTCAGGTACTTGATTTCCATAGAGCAGGAGTGCATGGGACCATGCTGAGGCTTGCGATGCTGTTAGAGTTGTTTACCTTTTTTCTGTGTACTTTAGTTTAGTACTTATTCCAACATTGTGACTTGTTTGGATACATTCCTAGATACTTGTGACATTCATCATTATTGATATAAATATATATGTATGTTGCAATTGTTTATTTACTTAGTCTTCTGCTCTTTATTATGGTATGGCATTATTATTACTTCTGATATTGTTATCTTTTTATTTTTGTTGTGTTACTCTGCCAATGAGGGCACAGTATCCCACTATCACACCCAAGGACCTCATTGTTAGTCGGTAGCCTCTAGAATTAAAAGAAATGTGCTTGAGGCCATTTGACCAACCGGGTATAGGGCACCTCTGGGCGGCACCCAGAACTGGGACATTACAAAGTGGTATCAGAGGTAGGTTCTTTTCTTTTTGATGTACTATTTAGAGCTTATAGACATAGATAAGAAGGAATATGTAGTTGGTAATAAACTGTTCCCGGGAGTAGCTAACATGTGTACAGGGAAAATCCAATTTACCTCCTATATTGCAATTTTTTGGTTTTCAATTATTACAGTTGATTTGATTTTACCATTGGGTGATTCACATGTTTTTTATATTAACATTGATAATATTGAGGTTCTATTTATGTTTCAACCTGATGAGATGAGGGTATGCCATCTCATGCATCATATAGGCACTTCCTAGAGATCACATGTCATGCATTATTTCCATTTCATTTAGGGTTCATTACTGATTTCATATTATTTTGATAGATGTTCTTCTTGATATGTATGTTGTTGTGATAGATTCCTTGATAGAATACCTAGTATTTGATATGGTATTGGATTGTGTAAGGTTTCATTTTAATGAACGCCAATCTTTGGTTTTTGAGGTGTTATGGGCCCTCATGGATCGGAATTTGTTGGATCATTACAATGTTATTCTTTTATATGAAATGTATAATATTTCAAACATTGATTCACATGGAGTATGGGCCCTCGTGGATCGGAATTTGGAACTTTAATGTATTTTTCATTGTTTTTTGGGGTTCTGGAGTAGTTTCTGAGGCTTACTGTCTGGGAAAACCCAGAATACATAGTGTGTATTGCTAAATAAATGCCATGTATCCTTCTATTCTGGAAGGAACTATTTTTCTTCAGTACACATCATTTACTGTATGTACACGTCGTGTAGTCTCTAGCCATGTCACTGGCTGTGTGGGAAGAGACACGAGGTTCGGAAATACTTGGAGGAACATGTTGTGTATCATTCAAAAATGTCGTGTTGTAGGGACCATTTTTTCACCTGTGTGACTAAAAACATGGATGGAAGAAACTTAGGATATACATGCCATGTCAAGTTTGAACATGTCGTTTAGTGTAACCCATATATTCAGCTGTGTGACTAACAAGACGGGTCAGTGAGATCCTTCTAGTACACGTCGTGTCTAGCATGAACATGCCATGTAGTCTCATTCTAGGAGAACCATGTGGGTTAATCATGTAGAAGAAATCAGGCAGTGGAAAATGATACAAGTACACACCTTGTCTTGGGAGAACATGTTGTTTGTATGGGGTGTTACATGACCAGGGTTTGCAGGAGTACATGACCATGTGAAAGATTAAAGGAATACGTTGTGTAGGGGTCATACATGCTGTGTATCCTAGTTTTGAAAAACTTGAATGTTTTCCTTATCCTATTACTTTCTTTCACTTCTAAGGTTCATTCCTTGATAATATTGAACTAACGTGTTCTTGACCTTTTAGAGTCATGCCACCGTGACGTCCTTCGATTGTACGCCAGTTTCACGGCAGTGATCAGACATCGGACATGGCTGATCAGGAAATACCACCAGACCCTCCCATCATTCACATCTTTCAAACAACCATTATACCAAACACAGGTGATGATGAATAGTTATAATAATGCTTCATGGGGTTTATATAGGCCTTCCAAAGAGCATCTCATTCTACCCCGTCTATGGAGTAGTTGACGTGGGGCTTTCAGAAGTAGAATCCTCCCACCCTATCAGGGGATGGAGGACCTCAGGCCGGTGAGTCATAGTTAGAATCCATGATATCTATCTTCAAACATCTGGAGATTATTCCAAAGAGGAGGGTGAAACTCTCTACTTATATGCTTCAAGATTCCACCAAGAGATGGTGGGATCTGATATCGAATATAGGACACCAACAGGTTATGGAGTGGGATGAGCTCCAACGCACCTTCTACGATTACTTATACCTGAAGACTTTTGGTACCAATCAAGCCCGAGAGTTCATGAGTTTGGAGTAGGGTACTCTCTCAGTCATGGAGTATTATTCTCACTTCACAGAGTTATAGTGCCTCACGCACATTCTGGGGGTGATGATTTATTCCTACTGAGGAAGTTAAGGGATGGTCTCAGGCATGACATCCAATCTCAGGTGAACATCTTCATGTTGATGACCATATCTTATATAGTCGACCAGCAGCTGATCATCGAGCGCTACATGAGGGATTCTAGAGCTTTTGTCCAGGGAAATTCAGCATTTAGAGTTGGTGCTTCTCTAGCTGATAGTAGGAAATGCCGCATAGAGTCTACATGTGGAGATCCGAGTAGGTAAGATACACCTTCAGGTAGTTAGGTGGTATGCTACCAGGGTGGTAAATATGGGCATACGCGGCCAAATTTCTCGAGAGACCTAGTGGTGTGCCGATATTGCAGAAAGATGGGCCATCTTCAGCAGTTCTATCAGTTTTTCTCACCAGCAGCTGGTGAACAAGGTTACACTATGACTCCTCATTCAGAAGTATCACCACAAGTTTCTTATCAGTCTAGGAACTAGAGTTCTTATGGTCATTTAGGATGAGGTGGAGGTCGTGGCTTTGGTATCCAATCGACAGGCTTTTAGAAACAACAGGGTGGATCAGCTTAGGGTGGTCAGGAAGAGTCATAGGGATGTTGTATAGGCTGGACTTTTGTAGTGGAGCAGACCTAGTAAGAGCAAGATTCCGGACACTCTACATCTTGATGTACGATCCTTTCTTCCTCAGTTTTAGCATATTCACTATTCGATACAGAGGATTCCCATAGTTTCATATATGTTGCTATTGTGGAGATCCTTGGGCTATGTATATTTACTTCTTCTAATTTCTTGACGCTGGAAACTCCGTTGGAGACAAGGATGACTAGTGTACGTCAGTGCAAGGAGTTCCCTCTTGAGTTTGGTGGGTGTCACTTCTTCTAGGACCTCTATGTCCTAGAGATGAAAATATATTATGTCATTCTCAGAATGGACTGGTTATTTCCCTTATAGCATGTTGTCAAATTCTATCATTTTAGGGTGAGCTTCACTTTACTAGAGGGCAGTTTGTTCTTAAATAAGGATGAATGGGATGTCCAGGCAAGCAGAGTAGGACCCGAGCATCATGGGTTAGGAGGAGTTAAAGCCCATATTGCTATTCTATATCTGGATAACCAGGGGAATTCATAGTTGGACCTTCCTCTAGTGGTGGATCATTTTAGGGGTTTCTTTCCAGAAGAATTTTCAAATTTTCCTCCAAAGCGAGAGGTGGACTATCTATTCATCTTGTGTCAGGGGCAACACCAGTGTCCATTCCTCATTATAGGATGGCTACACTAGATTTACAGGAGCTTAATAAGTAGTTGGAGGAGTTGCAGGAAAAGGGTTTCATCTGACCCAACACTTCTCCTTGGGGTTCACCTGTTCTATTTGTGAATAAGGTGGACAGTACCCTTAGACTTTATGTGTATTATCAGAAGTTTAACCAGTTGACAGTCAAGAACCAATATCCCTTTACAGGGATTGATGATCTCTTTGATCAGCTTAGAGGAACTCAGGTGTTCTCGAAGATTAACTTGAGATCTGGTTATCATCAGTTGGGAGTTATACCATCAGATATACCTTTTATATCCTTTCAGAGTAGGTATGTTCTATACAAGTATGTGGTTATGCTGTTCAGTCTCACGAACGCGCAAGCAGTTTTTATAGCACTGATGAACCGAGTGTTCCATCCATACATGGATTCTTTCATGGTAGTTTTCATGGATGATATCTTGGTGTACTCTCACACTCGACATGACCATGCCACACATGTTGAGATAATTTTGAGAACACTAAGAGAGCATCAGTTATATGCTAATCTCTCAAAATGTCACTTTTGGATGGACCATATTTACTTTTTTGGTCATATTATCTCAGAGACAAGAGTATCAATAGACCCTAAGAAAGTGAGAGTAGTATTTTCCTAGGAGCATCCGAAGAACATATTTGAGGTATGAAGTTTCTAGGGTTGTCTGGATACTAAAATTGTTTCATACAATACTTTTCACGCTTCGCAGTGCCACTAACGGGCCTGACTAAGATGGGTCTGAAGTACTTATAGTCAGATTCTTGTGAGTCAGCCTTTCATGTGTATAAAGGGAGGTTGATTTCTACACCGATACTAGTATTTACAGAGCTGGGAAAGAGATATACTATATACTATTATGTATCAGGTATTGGTCTAGGAGAAGTGATTATGCAGGGGTAGGAGTAATTGCATACAGGTCTCGGTAGTTGAGGCCACATGAGAGGAATTACTTGATGTGCGATCCCAATTTGGCTTTGGTTGTTCACGCCTTACATTTTTGGAGACATTATCTTTTGGGAGATCATTTTTTGGTTTTCATCAATCATAAAAGTCTCAAATATATCTTTACACAATGCCATCTAAATTTGAGAGAATAAATGTGTGTTGAGTACCTTCAATCCTCTGATTTTGAGCTTGCCTATACGCCTGGGAAAGGCAACGTAGTGGCTGATTTGTTGAGAAGAAGGTCTCAGATACTAGAAGTTAAAGAGTCCAACAGTGAGTGGAATATTATGGATCTATTCTCTAAGATTCATTTGGAGGTGCACAATAGACAAGGGAAGACATTTCTTTCATCTGTAGTTGTTCCGTATACTCTTCTTGAATGAGTGTGAATGAGACAGCTATCAGATTCTGAAGGACTAGTCATATGAGAGAGTGTATCAAGAGAGGAACCTATTCCTGTATGGACCATAGGTGAGGATGAGATCTTGCGTTTTCATGGGTGTGTATGGGTGTCAGCAGACATATGCGATGAGCATATGCAGGACTTTCATTCCTCGGTTTGGGCAGTTCATCCTAGTGTCACCAAGATGTATCAAGATCTGCACCGTCAGTATTGGTGGCCACATATGAATAGAGTTGTTTTTGGGTTTTTCATGAGGTGTTCCACCTGCCAGTAGGTGAAAGTGGAGCATTAGTGACCAGTAGGGATTTTGTAGTAGTTACCCTTTCATGATTGGAAGTGGCATGATGTCATGATGTATTTCATGACAGGTTTGTCGAGGTCTCCTCAAGGGAATTATACAGTATGGGTTTTCATTAATAGACTCAGTAAGGTTTCTCACTTCATACCAACCAAGTATAACATTAGTTTTGATGAGATGGGAAGGTTTTACATCCAAGATATTGTACATTTACAAGGAGTTCTGCACTCCATTGTTTCAGACAGGGACACCCATTTAACTTCTTAGGTCTGGAAGGAACTATGGAGGGCTTTGGGTACACAGGTACTTCTAAGTACAACTTACCATCCCTAGATAGAGGGTTGGTCCAAGTGTATGATATAGGTGCTAGAGGACATGCTTTGAGCATGTGTCCTAGATTTTGGAGGTTATTGAAAGAAACATATACCTCTTGTGGAGTTTTGCCGAAAATAATATATTTCAAGCAATTATTCAGATGGAACCTTATGAGGTTTTGTATGGTTGGACATGCCGATCACCCCTATGTTGGATAGAGTCAAGAGAGAAACTCTGTTGGGACCTCCTCTTGTCTAGGAGACCGCAGAACAGATAGGGTTGATTCGGAAGAGGATGGCTACTGCACAGTCACGACAGAAGTCTTATGATGATCGAAGGAGATGACTTCAAGATTTCCAGGTCAGAGATTAGGTTTTCATATGTTTCACACCGAGAGTGGGACATAGGAGGATTAGAAGATAGGTAAAGATTTAATTGAGATATGTTGGACCTTTTGAGGATTTGGAAAGAGTCAGGACGGTTTCCTATCAGTTTCAGTTACCTTAGAGGTATCGGGATATAAATGACGTCTTCCATGTTTCTCAGCTAAGGTGTTACTTCTCAGGTCGGTCTCTTGTTTTTAAAACTGAGGAGGTTGATTTGGAGGTGGACGCATCATTCAAGGAGTATCCTGTCTAGATTTTTTATCGTAGTGAAAAGGTTCTCTGTGTCTGGTATGTTCCTCCGGTACGAGTTCTATGGCAGCACGGGCAAGTACAGGAAGAGATGTGGGGGAGGGAGCCTGATGTACAATCGTAGTGGTCAGAGCTATTCGATGATTCTTCTTCTACACTACCTTTATAGGGAAATTCAGGGATAAATCTCTTTAAGGGGGGAGGTTTTTAAGAAACCATACCTTCTTTTCAGGTATGGGTTTTTCTTTTCTTGTGTTTTTGAGAAAAAGAGGAGAATCTAGAAATTTAAGGAGTACACGTCATGTACTTAAGAGTACACATCGTGTACCCTGTTTCTACTGGTGACCATGTACTGGCCATGTGATGGCCAAGTACATGGTCGTCTTGGGTTACCTGGAGACCACCTAAAGCAGGGCTTGATAAAGGCATATACACGTCGTGTACTTTTAAAATACACATCATGTACATTTTTATTTTTTAAATCGGACTGAGGTCGCGTCTAATTGGAAGAAACACCTTTTTCTCAACTCGTCTCATCCAGGAGCAACCATAGGGCGTAATTATTCTCTAAGAACCTGATCGAACGTTCGTTCTTTGAATCAACTGATGTCGATTGCATTGGAATCACCATAGTGAGTTCTTCCTTATTCTAGAGCCATGTTCCTTGATTTATCCCCTTTTGTGAGATATCCTTGGTTGAATGTTTTAGACTTTTTTTTAGATATACATCATTGGAGTCTGATTCAAGGGCCAATTCTAGATTATATCGATCATACAACACCGAGGTAGGTGGTTTGTGCCTTTATGTAGTTTTTATTTGAATTATATGTGCAGTTTTTTAAAATACCCTAGTTCGGGGTATTGCGTGTTTATGGATTTTAACCCTGTTGATGCCTTATATTATTTTTTGCTTCATTTAGGACTCTTGTTTGTAAATTGGGTTATATTTCTATACTATGGAGGTGTTTTCCCATGTTTTATTTGATATTGACCATTTGTTCTATTTTTTCCTATTAGGCTAGTTGATTTTCATGCTTAGTGTTATTAGGATGAAGTGACTTATCTGATGTTGTGATATTCATTGTAGCTGTTTATCCAAGTAGTACTTTTAGGTTTACTTTGGTTGTTGAACATCATTTGTGAACGATTTCTTACATAGGGCTCTGAGAACCTGGTGTAGTGAGACCATAGGGGGAATTGGCATTAAGGGCTTCTCCATAGTGTCTATTATTCCTTATCATGTTGTAATACCATAGAGGGGGATTGACGTTGAGTGCTCTCTCAAAGTTTCTATAGTTACCTTTGTAAGACCATAGGGGGTATTGATGTTGATTACTCCCATAGAGTGTCTATAGTTATCATTACGAGACCACAGGGGGAATTGACGTTGAGTGCTTTCTCAGAGTGTCAGTGGTTTATCGTTAAAAGACTATAGGGGGAATTGACGGTGAGTGCTTCCCCAGAGAGTCTTTTTTTATGAGACCAAAGGGGTTAGACCATGTGAGCTTACCTAGGAGGTCGTTGTATCCTTGTATAAGTTGAACCAGAGGGGTTAGGGTGTGATAACTTACTGAGAGGGTTACTTGAGATTGATTGGTTGAACTAGAGGGGATAGGCTCTGAGAACTTCCCAGAGGGTTGATTTTTTTTTGGTTGATTAATTGAAAAATTGAAATGAATGTAATTGAAATTGTAGGAATATTTACTTTTGAGTGATTCCTTGTCAATTACTTCTTTTTCTTATTGCCTGTCATAAATATTCCTTGACTATTAGGCACAGATCTTTTGGTGGTTGCCTACTTGTATTCGTCTCACACCCTGTTTGGGTCTTGAATTTGGGCCCAAATAGATTATATTTATGTAGGTGTAGATAAGGTAAATCCCCCTTATACTTCAGGTACTTTATTGCTGTGGAGTTGGAGGGCATGGGACCAAGCTGAGGCTTGTGATGCTACTGGAGTTGTTTACAATTTTTCCTTTGTACTTTGGTTTAGTACTGTATTCCAGCATTGTGACTTGTTTGGATACTTCCATAGATACTTGTGACGTGTATCATTATTGATATATATATATTTTGTATTTTTTTATTTACTCAGTCTTTCATTTTTTACTATTGTATGGTATTATTATTACATCTGCTATTGTTATCTATTTATTTTCATTATGTTACTCTGCCAATGGGGGCATAGTTTCCCCACTATCATACCCAAGGCCCTCACTGCTAGTCAGTAGCCTCTGACATTCAAGGAAATTACCTTGAGGCCATGTGACCAATTGGGTATGGGGAAACTCTATGCAGCACCCGAAACTGGGATGTTACAAATTGTTTGAAAAATATAAAAATTTAATAGCACATGCATGCAGTTTTCCTAAAAAAGTGGAATAACTCATAAATGGGTTCTTGGATAAAAAATATGAGGGAAATGTTGAGTTTAAATTAGTAACTTTACCCTAAGTGTGACATAACCTTTGTCGGTGTGGGTCGTATGTATAAAAAGTCATGGAGGGCCTTATAGTAGATAAAATTATTTTATAATTTTTTTTAACGTAGCGACTCTTTTTTTTATTAAGTCTTGTCATAAATTTAGGGTTAGACTCATGACCCTAAATTTCCTCTAGATACATAGATAAGAACCTTTGGAGAATCCATTGGTGGATGATTATGGATCAATCGAATGATGCCTCTTGGATTCAATGAATCAAGGATCGACGTGACGACCTTTCTTCATTAAAGAACAATCAAAATTGACGTAGAGTGGTTATTTATTTGTGTTTTCACAATTTTTTATTTTCATGAAAAACACTATTCAATCCATGAATAGATTGATCCGTGGTTTGATCATTGCGGGATGGTTTATAATTGTGAGGTTTATTTTAGAAGTTTTCCTTATTATTATTTGTTCTTTGTTCTTATGAAAACAAATTGATGATGACATGAAAAAATTCCATGGCTAATTCCTTGGGGTGTTTTTTATGATTTTTTAGGCCCACTAGGCTAAATAACCCTAAGATGGGGGGTGAATGAAGGTATGAATAATTAAAACTACATCCCCTTTTGATCTTGTTCTGTCATTAAAAAAACACACTTCTCTCTTTCCCTCGTAGCAGTATATGAACATAAAGTAAATTATGCATGGGGCACAATGATTTTTACTTGGTTTATTGACATTGGTCTACGTCCAAGGAGCATACAATAGTGATGTTCCATTTTACCAATTTCACTAAGTCTTGTGCCAATAATGAATATAATGTTTGGGAGAGATCTTTTGTACCCAAGCTCGCTTACTTTAAAAGGTTTAGGGTCTTCTCACTGTATTCCCAAGGGTCACTCCCTTTTACTTTTTATCTAGATCACTATCAGTGGAAAGGGTCACCTTCTTCCTCTTCCTTCTCTCACTACTCCTGGAAGGATCCACTCACAGTTTATGGACTTGTCGGTACCTTCATTATCATTAATGAAATATGCATCTTTAATTGTATGTAGAATATCTAATGAAATTTAACTTTCATCCACTAATAAATACAACTTTACCATAGGTGTACTGGTCAATCCTACAACTTTTGGGCAGCCCTATAATGACTGGCATGCTTCTCTATATTTGGCGCACTTCTCCAATTCCTCACATGCTTCTTTATTCTTTGGTGCACTTCTCCAAGAATGGTGCACAAGTTTCACCTAACCACTTGTGCGACACTCCCTTATCCAACTCCAAATAAGGGAGACTCACCATTTTATGCCCAAATCAATATTTGTGTGCAACTATCAACTGGAGCACAACTTCTGAATATATTTATACGTGCATGCCCAAACCAACACTCGCGCGCCCAAACCACCTACGTGTCTGTATCATGAATTTTCTTTAAGTGTTGATATTCACTGCAAATAAGGAGGTTTGGACCCCTATTTATAGGCATTTTGGTCACCCTTAGCATCGGCATGCAAGTCTCCTCCTGGCACGCAAGTCTAGCCGCCTAAGCCTCTGTCGCCATAGTCACCTTGCGTCCCCAAACCAAAACTTAGGCACCCCTCATTCCTTTTTCCATATTTTGATGTTTTGATCTTGAAAAAAATATGGTGAAAAATTTTCCAAGTCTCCAAGACACTAGTGCAAAAGTCCCTTTATCAAAAATACTTTTCTCGATTTGTTGATATTGTGGCCCAAAAATTTGGAAAACACTGTAAAACGGTGCCACCTTGTATCTTCTCTTTTTGTACCGCCTCTAGATCGTTCATTCCTTTATCGAGGTTCTTCTTCCAATAAAGGATTCTCAACAGCAACTCTTTAACTCGACAACTCACCATGTAAACCCCCTTTATCAACAAATTTGAACATGGTGGTCTGCTATATCAATAAACACAACACTAAGGCCCACATTGTCAACAAACTCAATCACCTCAAAAATGATTCAATGGTACCTTGAGAAATTTTTACCCAATAATCTCCCCCTTTGGGTTTCTTGACAACTCCTCTCATAAAATGATACTTCATTAACACTTCATCCACAATTCTCCACTTGTGTTTTTGATAGCGATCATGGATTCACTCAACACATACTCTAATCCCACATGAGCAATGATCGACGTGAAAAACAAGAGTAAATGAAAATTTTGTCAATGAGTCACTTAATTTCTGACAACAATTGTAGATATCAAACTAATTCCAATTGATGATCGTTGGAAACCTTCTAACACCATTCAAATGCCACTCTTCTTATTTTATCACTATCCACAGCTATCGTGATATCTATTCTTTGATCTATATCATAAATCATCATCATATTTAAAACTCAGACTCCCACTACACTTCTTGGGTTCTTGTGTTATCCATGATAAGATCTGGTCGATCACTTCAAACACAACATACTCTCATCATGGTTCTCCCCTATCATATTCTTCACATTTCTTGAAAAACTCCCCATATCTCGTTGCACCACCTGTTATATTCTCCCTGTATCTTTGAGAAAAACATTGCCTCCCTTCTTTAGCCACATTTTCTCCCCCTTTAGGAGTCACTCCTTCTCCCCCTTTGTCAACAAACCCAAAAGTCACTCCTTTTTGGTCTGTAACAGAGTACATAGCACATATTAGTATAGTAGGGAACACACAACATACCTCAGGGAGAGGGGGGGTTCCACATCCACACTCTTTCAAGTGAAGGGAGTCGATTGAACTCCCAGAGCTAGTCTATGCCTTTGGAATGCTTCTTTCGGTAAGGCCTTTGTCAGAATATCATCAACCTGTAGTTCTGTAGGCACATACTCTAATTTCACATGTCCTTACTCCACCTTATCCTCGATGAAATGATATTTGATCTCAAGGTGCTTTGTCCTTGAATGATGGATGGGATTTTTGCTATGATTTATAACACTGGAGTTATCACACTAAATTCTGATTGGAGACTTCACTTCAACTCCCATATCATCAAGATGCTTCTTCATTCACAATAATTGAGTGAATTCTTGATTAGACACAATATAATCATCTTCCACGGTGCTTAATGAATTTAAATCTTTCTTCTTGCTCATCCAAGAAATACACAATCCACTAAGATAGAAATCACCTCCTGATGTTGATTTCCTATCATCTATTGAACCATACCAATCTACATTAATAAATTTTAATAACTCTAAATGAGATTAGTCATTATATAGAAATCCCAAATCTACTATGCCCTTGATATACCTTTGTATTATTTTCACTGCAATCATTTGTCTTTCCTTGGGATTACATTGATATCTCACTGCTTGGAATGTGGTGAATAAAATGTCAGGACTTATCGTGATCAAGTATAGTAAACTTCCAATAATTTTCCTGTATTCTTTGATATTAACCACCTTGCCTTCATTATCTTTTGATAGTTTCATCTGGGTATCAACTGCAGTCTTCATTTACTTGGAATTTTCCATCCCAAATCTCTTTAGATCCACTTTTACATATTTGGATTGAAAGATAAAAGTGTCATTCCTTCCTTACGTTACCTATAAACCAAGGAAAAATGTCAGCTCTCCAATCATTGACATTTTAAACTCACTTTTCATGAATTTGGAAAACTTTCTACACTGATCTTCATATAATCCACCAAATATTATGTCATATACATAAACCAACACCAAAATCCTTTAATTATAGTCATTATTGAAATAGAGATTGTAATCAACTCCACTGCGTTGGAAATCGAGATTCTTCATAAACTGATCTTGTCATGACCTATCCTCGGGGCCCGTGCCGTGACTACCCCAATCCCGCCTTCCATAGGCCAGGGAATGGTGGCTAGCACCAAAGGCATAAATCTCAGTAAAAGGGAATGCATTACCTTTATATAAGAAAACAAACACCATAGAGTACACAAGCTGAAGTAAACAATAAGTAAACTGAGTTCAAAAGTAAGTGCTGGAAAGTAAATGGGCCAGTATACAAACCCAACTGAAAGTACAGTACAACTGAGAAAAGAAAGTACAATAGCTGAAAAGTAAAGCAGCAACCACCAAGTCATCCTCCGGAAACCCCACCTGAAGGGTGGGTACAGATGGCCTCCTCTGCTCCTCGAATCTGTCCTTCTGCACTGTGTACATCCTGCCCGATAGTCCTCCACCAGATACCATCCCGCACCGCAAGCCTCAACTACAATCATCGTTGTCTGTCGTTTGCAACCAACACAGTGGAGTGCGGGCATAGCTCATGCAGGGGTGAGTATATGATACTCAGTAGGGACCCCGAGACACCCAAAGGCCTCCCATAATCCACAAAGGATATACCATAAGGAAAGATACAAACACGAAGTATCTACCAACTCTAATTAGGTATATGCCCATACATATACCTAAGTTATCAATTCCAGTTCTGCTCCAACTCACGAGCCCAAATACAACCCGGTCCACATAGGAAAGCATAACCCAATCCACATAGAAAGCACACCCCAATCCACATAGGAATGAAAGTAAATCTCATCAATGATAATGGTTTGAAGTCAATACTAAGCTCACACAGGTATACTACTCACGAAGAGGGGTGGATATGATTAGGTGTAGCCTCTGAATCATCTCCTCTATCGAACCCACGTAGGATCCAAGTACAGAAGTCATCGCAGCCGAACCCACATAGGATCCTAGTATAGTAACCATCGCTGCCGAACCCACGTAGGATCCAAGTATAGTCGCCATCGCTGCCGAACCCAGGGAGGATCCAAGTACAGTCGTCCTCGCTGCCAAACCCACGTAGGATCCAAGTACAGTCGTCGTCGTCGTCGTCGTCACAGCTAGCTCTAGGGTTCCCGCACACAGCACGCTCGATTCTGAGAGGGTCTGATCCACAAGCCATGGGTTCGATACATAAACTATCACGAAGTCCATAGTTGATGTATCACAAAGTTTTGTCTCGTTAATAGGAACTCAACACGACAGACGGCGCGTCAATCGGACGCCCGGTCTGAGAGATATTGGCTTTTCCATCCCAGGGGCCCGGTTGGTTTTTAAGTTAAAACCAACCCGACCGTACTCCAGATACGTCCAAACCTCAAGTGTAGTAATCCAAAATAACTGTTTCACTAAGAGGAATTCAACTTAATTGACGGTATGTCAATCGGACGTCAGATCCTTATGTTATAAGTGTTTCCGCTCCAACGGCCCTGTTGGTTTCGGGTTCGAACCAACCCGGCCATACCCAAAATTCACCGAGACCTCGAGTGTAATATACCGAAATGACCGTCTCTATCCAAGGATCCCTACGCAACTAACGGTGCATCGATCGGAGGTCTGTAGCCCAAGATATGAGCGTTTGAACAAACCTGATCTGAAAATAGGGGGTCTGGACCCAGTCCGACCCGGCCCAGTACCCCCCGAGTCGACCCAAACCAGGTCCGAGTCGAGCCTGATTGGGAGCGGCCTAGACCGCGGCGGGGCGCGACTCGGCCCGTGGCTCAGCGCTGGATGAGCGGGGCGCAAAGGGGGGCGCCGCCCCCTTGTCTCCGAAACGGCGGACCCATGGGGTCCGCCCTAGGAATCTGTCGGGGGGGTTACACCCCCCCCCCTATTTTGGGTAATGGCTGGCCTTAATGGCCGGCCAGTTGTGAGCTGTCGCGGGACCCGTGGGGGTCCCACCTCCTAGAGCGCCAGCGGCTGGAACAGTCGGTCGCCCCTGCTGGACCGTCGTGGCCTAAGATCACGGCTCTTTCTCGACTGACGCGGTGTGACAGCACCGCACCCCTCTGTCGCGGCCCGCTCCAGCTGCAGCCTCCCTCTGCTTCTATGGTGTGGCGCAACGGCGTCACGCACCTCCACCGTGGCCCGATCCAGTTGCGGTTCTCTTCATCCCCGCGCGGTGCAACGGCACCCCACCGCCTTCGCCTCAAACGTCATCGATGATCAACAATAAAAAGGGGAGGAGGATCGGTCGTGTTTATGCGGTCTGATCTCCTCCCGTTATGATGATAACAAGCAGAAAAAGTATACGAGATACCCAATGACAAAACAAAGAAAAAATTTAATTCATTAAAATTGAACTTAACCCCTACCTCGAAGGAATTTTGCGGTTGTCAAGCGTCGTGGATGATGGCGTCGATTCTGTGTTCGCCGGTGTCTCCTCCTTTGTCGCGGAGGAAGAAGAGGATGGAGAAACCGAGCCGTCGATTCGATGTTCTTCATCGGAGAGTTGGAATTCTTTGTTGAGGATGAAGTTCTTCAACAGGAAGATGAACCTATCTTCCAAAACTCAAGAGCTCCCTTCCCTTTCTCTTAACACCACAATTTCCAACCAAAATAAAATAAGGCTTTTCCTTATTTTATTTACTCATGCCAAGAATTTCAAATTTTGAAAATCAAACACTTAATTCACTTAATTTTTGAGGTTAAATTAATTAATTAAATGTTTTTTGGAAAGCATTAAATTGAGAGAGTGGGGAGAAGAAGGGTCACCCACTTAAAGGGGAAGTTTAACAAGTTAAGATGAGTTACAAAAATTTAATAAGGGGGTTAGAGGAGTTTTAAGGAATGTGAAGGGGTGGGGATCATGTGGGTACCACCTCACCAATATCCTCACATGGGTAGTTAGGGGCTTCTGGGTCCCACCCCAACTACCCCATGTTGGATATAACCACTTGGATAAAGAATAAAAATTGTCCCACAATTTTTATTCAATTCTTTATTAATCCACAATTTTTAACAACTCCTCCCGAGCAAACACATCTTCGGTAAAGGTCCTCTTAAGAAATTACCAGCACTTCAGTTCCATCGGTGCCCTCGGATTTTAATTCTGAGCACCTGTACAAAAGATAGAAAAAACCTGCTCGTTCGTTCATTGAACGTACCCGAGCTAAACATCAGAAATTAATTCCGGGCACACTGGGCCTCGGAATCAAGTGCTGTCAGAAACTGCATACTCATAAAATCCCAAAGAATTTAAGAAAACATTTTTCTTGAAATTTAAACATATTTAAATTACTCCCACCTCAGGGATTTACGTCCCCATACACCTACATCTTAACTTGGGGAAACAAATGAGGGTATTGTGCACGCATCTGAGCATCCCACTCCCATGTTCTCTCTTGGAGGTTTCTGTGCTGCCACCTAATGTGCACTAGAGGAATCGACCATACAAAAATGACCCTCTCCTGTCGATCCTCAATCTCAACCGGGACCTCTGCAAAAGTTTCCCCTTCATCGATGTCTACCTCCCCATGATCAATGATATGTGTCGGGTCATGCACGTATCTCCTCAGCTGAGATACGTGGAGGACGTCGTGAACCTGGTGCAACTGAGGTGGAAGAGCCTGGCGATAAGCCACCTTGCCTATCCTGCTGAGAACCTGGAATGGTACGATGTAGCGTGGAGATAACTTGTCGCCCCGACCATATCTCCATAATCCACGTCGAGGTGAGACCCGTAAGAAAAGGTGGTCACCATCCTCAAACTCTAGTGGTCTTTGCCTCCTATCAGCATAGGACTTCTATTAGCTCTGAGCAGTCTTCATCTGATCCTAGATGATCTGAACCTTCTCTGTCATAGCCTGAATCATCTCGGGTCCTACGAGTGCTGAATCCCTAGGGTCAGTCCAACACAGAGGTGATCTGCAAGGTCGGCCATATAATGCCTCGTATGGTTCCATCCCGATGGTGGAGTGGTAGGTGTTGTTGTACGAAAACTCCACCAAGGGTAGGAGATCCTCCTAGCTGCGACCAAAATCAAGGACATATGTACAGAGAATGTCCTCAAGTTCTTGAATGGTCCTCTCCGTCTGGCCATTGAAGGACCCCGAGACACCCTGAGAGGGGAGGGGTGAATCAGGGTGACCACTTTTTCTTTTAATGTGATGGATCTTGTTCCCACGTTGGTAGGAACTTGTTGAACCTGTATGATGATTATGATCAGAAAGAAAACATTCACAAGCACAGAGAAGACACAGCCATTTTTACTTGGTTCACCACTAAGGGCTACGTCCAAGGAGCATACGTCGACAGGTTGTCGGTCGTACCAAAATCCACTATGCTTCACTAGCTGTAGATTACAAAATTTCGGGTACATTCGCTCTGTCCCAGGCTCACTGCCTTTACAAAGGTTCAGGGATAGCTCACTGCTTCCCTCGGGTCACTCCCGTTGACTCCCCCTGGCTCACTGCCGTTGGTGAAGTCCCAATCAGTTTATAGACGTGAAGGTCTCTTCTTCATTTACATAAGAGTGCATCCTTTGTTGTATATAGATGCTCTATTGAAGTCCGATTCTCACCAGAAGAATAATATCACTTTTCCTCGAATGTACCGAGTAGTCTCTTGGCTTTCGTGCAGCTCCAAACAGGTCCGTGGGCTTCAGCAAAACCAGGCGCGCTTCTCTAAGACAGTCGCGCAAGTCCCACTACGGCGCGCAAGTCCAAACTGGCGCGCAAGTGTCATCAACACACATGCGCGACTCTTCCTTCCCCAGCTACAAACTTGCGCGGTCCACTTCCTTTCTATTCCAAACCGCCTTGGGCGCACAGCCAAAAACCGGCGCGCAAGCTCTACTTGCACGACAAAACTACCACCTGCGCGACTCAACCACCTGCACGACGAGAGCTCGAACAATCTATCAGCCTTGAACTCCATCAGAAAATGAGGAGGGGTGGTCTAGTATTTATAGGCAAACTGGACCCCCTGCGCGGCGGCGCGCAAGTCCCTCGATGGCGCGCAAGTCTTGTCTTCAATAAACTCTGTCGCGCAACTCACTTGCGCGACCCAACCAACACTTGCGCGACCTTCTTTCCTTAGCCAAATTTTGATGTACTGATCCTCACAAAACATATGGCACGCAAGTCTTTTATCCTCCAAGAGCACGGCGCGCAATTACCTTTGCCAAAAACACTTTACTTTATTGGCCGATTTTTAGGCCCAAAAAATTGGCAAACACTGGGAAACAGCGCCACCTTCACTACTGTTTTCTGCTTGAATGGTACGATCGCTTTGTTGGTACACACCCTGAACTTCCACTGAGGATTGACAACAAACACAAACCATACACCAAATCATTATTTGAAGAACCTGGTTCCAACAGCCATCTATCTGAGGGTGAAAGGCGGTGCTCAGACATAGCTGCGTACCAAAAGCCTCCTGTAACCCCTTCCAAATCCGGTAAGTAAAGAGAGCATCACGATCGGAGACGATATACGATGGAACACCATGAAGTTGTACGATATCCTGAATGTAGAGGTGTCCCAAGCTCTCCACTGAGCTCCGCTATCTGATAGGTAAGAAGTGGGCTGACTTGGTGAGTCGGTCGACAATCACCCAGATGGAGTCTTGTCCTCTGGAAGTACGTGGAAGTCACGTCACGAAGTCCATAGATATCCCATCCCACTTCTACTCCGGGACCTCTAAGGGTTGTACCAAGACTTCTGGTACTTGGTGCTCTGCCTTCACCTGCTGGCAGGTGAGGCATCGTGAAACAAACTCTTCCATAGCCTTCTTCATACCCGTCCACCAGTGATGTCATCTGAGATCTTGGTAAATCTTTGCTACTCCTGGATGTACCACCAATGGGGAAGTGTGAAACTCTCTCAGCACCTCCTCCTGTAATGCAACTGGTGTTATGGTACGTCCTCTGAAAAGGATGACGTACTCTCCTCCAATATAAAATCCATCAGGTGCTTGTTCTGTGGATATCTGTGCACGTCGAGTCTCACAGTCAACATCCCCACGTTGTGCCTCCCTGACCCGCTGAAGTAGTGGATGAGTGACTGTAGAAAGTCTTCCCCATCTCTATCCACGAAGGATATCTGCAATGCGACTAACTACTCTATCACCTCTCCAAGTAGATGAATGCCCGACCTCCTGCTGAGAGCATCAGCTACTACATTCCCCTTCCCAGAATTATAGACTATCTCAAAGTAATAGTCCTGGAGGAACTCGATCCATCACCGCTGTCTCAGGTTTAGGTCCTTCTGGGAGAAGATGTATCTGAGACTATGGAGGTCATAGTAGACTATAAAGCGCTCACCCATCAGATAGTGCCGCCACATCTTCAAGGCGAAGACCACTGCTGCTAACTCTAGGTCATGGGTAGTGTAGTTATTCTCATGTTGCCTCAATTGTCATGATCCATAGGAGATCACTTCTTGTTCCTGTATCAGGACACACCCGAGTCTGGTCCCTGATGCATCGCAGTAAACTACATACCCTATGCCCTCCTCTGGTAGCCTCAAGATGGGTGCACTGGTCAATCTCTGTCTCAGCTCCTAGAAGCTCTGCTGACATCTATCTGATCACACGAAGGGTTTCCCCTTCTTCTTCAAAGCTAAAAGTGGTGCTTCAACTCTGGAGAAGTCTGGCACAAATCTCCGATAGTATCCAGCCATACCTAGGAAACTCTGCACCTCAGTCACGCTCCTGGGTTGCTCCCAAGCTAGTACTACCTCGATCTTCACAGGATCCACCGCAAATCCTACCTCAGAGATGACATGCCCCAAGAAGTGGACCTATCAAATCCAAAACTGACACTTTGAGAGCTTACAATAAAGATGGTTCTCTCGGAGTGTGTCCAGTACAACCCACAAGTGGTAGGCGTGCTACTCCTCAGTAGTCGAGTAAATCAGTATGTCGTCGATGAAGACTATGACAAATCGATCGAGGTAAGGCTGGAAGATCCTGTTCATGAGACTCATCAACACTGCTGGAGCGTTGGTTATGCCTAAAGGCATAACCAAGAACTCATAGTGGCCATACCGACACCTGAATGCCATCTTCTGCACATCCTCATCACAAAATCTGAGCTGATGATAGCCTGACCTGAGCTCTATCTTCGAGAACCATTATGCTCTCTTGAGTTGATAGAAGAGATCATCTATCCTCGGAAGTGGATACTTTTTCTTCACGGTCACATGGTTCAGGCGACAGTAGTCGACACACAATCGCAAGCTCCCGTCCGCATTCTTGGCGAACAAAATCGGGGAAGCCTAGGGTGAAACACTGGGTCGGATGAATCCCTTTCCCTACAAGTCCTCCAGCTGTACCCACAGCTCACGAAGCTTAGCGAGAGCCATTTTATATGCTGGAGTAGATATCAGGGTTGTCCCGGGGTACAGGTCAATATAGAAGTCTACCTCTCTGCGAGGAGGTAGTCCTGGTACGTTGTCAGGAAAAATGTCTGCATACTGATCCACCACAACAGGAAAACTCGGACTCCTCACATCAACTGATCCCAGGAAGAGACTAGCCAACTGATGGGTGATCGGCTGTCCTCTCCTCTGCGTGATTCCATATTGCACTAAAAAGGCTCCCTTCTCGCTGGTGAAGGTGAACCTGCTCCCATCTGTGCGGACACACCACACCTTGTTCCCAATACAGTCGATCTGAGCATGGACTGCAGATAACCAATCCATGCCCAAGATGACGTTGTAAGGCCTCGACGCCACTACAAGAAGATCCCAGCCGAAGCTCTAGCCTCCTAGAGTAATCTCACACTGCCAGAACCAGTGCGTAATCATCGTGTCTGATCCCGTAGGAGTCTCTATCCGTAAGGATCAAGCCAATGGCTCTGTCAGAATCTTCGAGCTCCGAACAAGGGCAGCGAAAATGAAAGAATGACTCTCTACTGTGTCTATAAAAACTACATAAAGGGTGTAATAGACATAGATAGTACCTCAAATCATCTCAGGTGTGCCGTGTTCGTAAGCCTATACTGCCTGAAGCTGAGCCTACCTCTGTCCACCAACTCCCTGTGGTCGGGGTGGACCTCTTGGTGGTGGTGGGGGTAGAGCCCCAAAGCGTTGTCCACCACCTGCTGCTCGGCCCGCTCCTCTACCTCATCCGCCTACTCCCAGCAGACCGCCACGGTCAAACCTCTACCTCTCATTGGGTGGTCCCTCAACTATTTGATGCTCCTCTACATGGCGGGTCAGGCAGTCACGAGCCATGTGGCCCTGCCCACCGCATGCATAGCACTGCCTGCCTCTCGTATGACTGGATCTGCTGTGTGTGCCCCATACCTCAGAACCAGTATCCTGAGTTCGCCCACCTGATGGTCTAGTCTAGTTGGACCTCTGTGACATATTTCTACTGCCGGCAGCAGAAGACCCCGCCATGTGCCTCCCTTCGGTAGGCCTCGCTGCTGGCGTAGGCTCAGCAAGGAAGATCTCCACAAGTAGGGCTCGCTATAGTACTCCTTCATGCATCGGAATGCTGAGGGAGATCATCGAAGCTCTTATCTCATTCCTCAGTCCCTGCTCAATGGTCTGGGCCTAGAAGAATGGGTCCCATACCATGTCCGTGGAGTAGCGTGAGAGATCAGTAAATCTTGTCGAGTACTGGGCTACTGTCATGCTGCCCTTCTGCAGCTGTAGTAACTCCTGGATGCACACCGCACGGAGGGTGGATGGAAAGAACTCCGAGCGGAAGAGGATATCAAAGTTCGTACAAAGTAGGGATGCCTTTTCATGCACCTGGAGAATTAGGCTCCACTATCTACCAGATACTGCATGCAGGAGACTCACCGTAAGGATCACCATGAGGTCAGTTGGTGTCCCTACTAATATAAAGACTCAGACAACAGCCTCCAGCCAATCCTCGGCTGCCTAAGGGTCCATCTCTCTACGGAACCTGGGTGGCCTCTGACGCTGAAACTCATACAGTACAGTCAGGCGACGTTCACTTTCAGCTTCTGGGGCTAGTGGCATCGGTGGGTCGGCTGGTAGAGGTACCACCGGTGCCTCCACTGTAATGGGGCCCTGCACCAAGGCCTCGTCGCTCGGTGGGCTTCCATCTCGCACAAAGCTCAGAACCCTAGCTAGCTGCCATTGTGGGGCTATCCTGAAAAGAAACAGGTGCGCCATGGTTAATACAGTATACCTGGTGAGCTGACACAAATTAATCACAAATAAAACTTTTGAAACACACATACAATCCATGTTTTCGTGCACTAAGTTGGAAATCAGAAGTCAGGGTCCTGGTATATGGATACGTCGGTCGCCACACCAACACTGGACTCCCTTGACTGATAACCACACTCAATACTCTAAACACTATTGCTTCACAGAAAGAATGATCAGAGTCCTGAGTTCTACGGTAGAACCGACTCCTATGATACCAATTTTTCATGAACCGTCCTAAGGGCCCAGGTCGTGACTACCCCAAGCTCGCATTCCATAGGCCAGGGGCTGGTGACTATCACCAAAGGCGTAAATCCCATTAAAAGGGAATTCATTGCCTTTATATAAGAAAACAAACACCACAGAGTATGCAAGCTGAAGTAAACACTAAGTAAACTGAGTACAAAAGTAAGTGCTGGAAATTAAATGGACCAGTATACAAACCCAACTAAAAGTACAGTACAACTGATAAAAGAAAGTACAACAGCTGAAAAGTAAAGTAGCAACCACCAAGTCGTCCTCCGGAAACCTCACCTAAAGGGTGGGTATAGATGGTCTGCTCTACTCCTCGAATCCGTCTGTCTGCACCGTGTACATCCCACCTGATAGTCCTCCACCAGATATCATCCCGCACCACAATCCTCAACTACGATCAGCGCTGTCTGTCGTCTGCAACCAACAAAACATAGGACGGGCATGGCCCATGCAGGGGTGAGTATACGATACTTAGTAGGGACCCCAAGACCCCCGAAGGCCTCCCAGAATCCACAAAGTATATACCACAAGGAAAGATACAAACATGAAGTATCAACCAACTCTACTTAGGTATATTCTCATACATATACCTAAGTTATCAATTCCAGTTCTACTCCAACTCACGATCCCAAGTACAACTCAGCCCACACAGGAAATCATAACCCAATCCACACAGGAAAGGACACCCCAATCCACACAGGAAGGCAAGTCAATCTCATTGATGATAATGATTGAAAGTCAAGACTCATCTCACACAGGTATACTACTCACGAAGAGTGGTGGAGATGATTAGATGTAGCCTCTGAATCATCTCCTCTGCTGAACCCATGTAGGATCCAACTACAGAAGTCATCACTGCCAAACCCACATAGGATCCTAGTATAGTAACCATCGCTTCCAAACCCACGTAGGATCCAAGTACAGTCGTCATCGTTGTTGAACCCATGGAGGATCCAAGTACAGTCGTCCTCGCTGCCGAACCCATATAGGATCTAAGTACAGTCGTCGTCATCGTCACAGTCGCAGCCAACTCTAGGGTTCTCGCACACAGCACACTCGACTCCGGGAGGGTCCGATCCACAAGCCATGGGGTCGATACATCAACTGTCACAAATTCCAGAGTTGATGTATCACAAAGTTCCGTCTCGTCAATAATAACTCAATGCGAGAGACGGAGCGTCAATCGGACGCCCGGTCTGAGAGATATTGGTTTTTCCATCCTAGGGGCCCGGTTGGTTTTTATGTTAAAACCAACCCAACCGTACTCCATATATGTCCAATCCTCAATTGGAGTAAGCCAAAATAACTATCTCACTAAGAGGAATTCAACGTAATTGATGGTACGTCAATCGAACGTCCGGTCCTTAAGTTATAATTATTGTCGCTCCAAGGGCCCGGTTGGTTTCAGGTTAGAACCAACCCAGCCATACCCAATCTTCGCCAAAACCTCAAGTGTAATATATCTAAATGACCATCTCAATCCAAGGATCCCTACGCAAATGATGGTGCGTCGATCGGAGGTCCGTAGCCCAAGATATGGGTGTTTGAACTAACCTGATCCGAAAATAGGGCATCGAGACCCGGTCCAACCCGGCCCAATACCCCATGGGTCGGCCCGAACCGGGTCGACCCGACCCGGGTCCGGGTCCAGACCGATTGGGCGCGGCCTGGCCCGGCTGGCGTGGCCCGGCCTGTGGTGGGGTGCAGCCCAGCCCGGTTGGGCACGACCGTCCCATCCCATGTGGCATGCGGCCCGGCTCGGAAGCCGGTCGCGGCTCGGTTCTGGCCGAGCAGGGCGCAAAGGGGGGCATCACCCCCTTGTCTTCGAAACGGCGGACCAATGTGGTCTGCCCTAGGAATCTACCAGGGGGGTTACACACCCCCCCTGTTTCGGGTAACAGCCGCCCCTACTGGACCACCGTAGCTCTTTCTCGAGCAGCGCGGCGCGACGGCGCTGCGCCCCTCCGCCATGGACCGCTCCGGCCATGGCCTCCCTCAGATTTTCGAGTGCGGCGCGATGACGTCGCGCACCTCCACCGCGGCCCGCTCTGGCCGCGGTTCTCTTCGTCCCCGCCCGGTGCAACGACACTCTGCCGCCTTCGCCTCAAACGTCATCGATGATCAACAATAAAAAGGGGAGGAGGATCAGCCGTGTTTGCGTGGTCCGATCTCCTCCAATTATGATGATAACAAGCGACAAAAGTATACGAGATACCCAACGAAAAAACAAAGAACATTTTTAATTCATTAAAATTGAACTTAACCCCTACCTCGAAGGAGGTCTGCGGTTGTCAAGCGTCGCAGATAATGGAATCGATTCCGTCATCATCAGTGTCTCCTCCCTTGTCATGGAGGAAGAAGAGGATGGAGAAACCAATCCTCTGAGTCGACGTTCTTCATCGGAGAGTTGGTGTTCTTCGTTGAGGATAAAGTTCTTCAACAAGAAGATGAACCGATCTTTCAAAATTCAAGAGCTCCCTTCCCTTTCTCTTAACACCACAATTGCCAACCAAAATAAAATAAGGATTTTCCTTATTTTATTTACTCATGCCAAGCATTTCAAATTTTGAAAATTAAACACTTAATTCAATTAATTGTTGAGGTTTAATTAATTAATTAAATTTGTGTTGGGAAGCATTAAATTGAGAGAGTGGGGAGAGGAAAGGTCACCCACTTAAAGGGGATGTTTAAAAAGTTAAGATGAGTTACAAAAATTTAAGAGGGGGTTAGAGGAGTTTTAAGGAATGTGAAGGGGTGGGGGTCATGTGGGCCCCACCTCACCAATATCCTCACATGGGTAGTTAGGGGCTTGTGGGTCCCACCACAACTACCCCATGTTGGATATAACCACTTGGATAAAGAATAAAAATTTTCCCACAATTTTTATTCAAATATTTATTAATCCACAAGTTTTAACAACTCCTCCCGAGAAAACGCATCTTCGGTAAAGGTCCTCTTAATCAATTACTAGCGTTGCAGTTCCATTGGTTCCCTCAGATTTCAATTCCGTGCATCGGTTCAAAAGATAGAAAAAACTCGCTTGTTCGTTCACTGAACGTACTCGGGCTAAACTTCAGAAATTGATTCCGGGCACACCGGGCCTCGGAATCAAGTGCTGTCAGAAACTACATAGTCGTAAAATCCCAAAGAATTTAAGAAACAAATTTCCTTGAAATTTACGGGTCTTTACTGATCTAGCATTGAAAACCATGCTCTTGGTGCTTGCTTCAACCCATAAAAACTTCTTCAATTGACAGACTCTGTTTTAATCTTCATGAATTATAAATCCATCTTGTTGATCAATATAAAATTCTTCTTCCAGAACACCATTTAGAAATGCTGGCTTAACATCCATTTGTAACACCTTGAACTTCCTTTGCACTTCTATGTATAAGAATAGTATAATTGTCTCTATCCTTTCAATAGGTGAAAATGTCTCATCAACATCAATACCCTCTATTTGGGATTATCCCTTGCACAAAATATGTGCTTTTTTTGGATCACAACACCATCCTCATTCATTTTTTAGTGTAATACCCATTTTGTCAAGATGACATTATTATTTTCTGGCCTAAAAACAATCTCTCATGTTCTATTCTTCTCAATTTGTTCAAGGTTTTCATTCATATCTTGAACCCAATTTTCATCTTCAGCTACATAATTAAGACATTTAGGTTCTACCTTTGACAATTATGACGCTTGTTGTAGAGTCTTAATCCTCCTTGTCTGCATTGGTGTTGTCTGATCAACAATTATTTTTGGTCTATAAATTTCAGCTCTTCTTGCTAGTCTCTGTGAAAATACTAACTTATTCTCATCCTTCTCATCATTAGATTCTTCTTTTGAATCAGCCTCTAGAACTGGAACATCCCCTGATCTACTTATCTCTTCATCACTGTCATCCAGATACCGATCATGTTCCTGCTGAAGATTCTTCTCATTTTATACTATAGTCACATCATGGCTTTCAACAAACTTCTATAACCTCTTTTTGAAACATTTATAGGCTTTTATTTTCTTTGAAAATCCAAGAAATATCCCTTCATCACCATGATATTAAACCTTCTTAGTTTTCTCCTTATTGAGAATGAAACACTTATAAATATTTGAAAGTATTTCAGAGACAGTTTCTTTCCATACCATAGCTCATATGGAGTCTTTTCTTTTTTCGAACACAGAAATGCTCTGTTAGATGTGTAAACTGATGTCATCACTGCCTCTATCAAAAACTTTTCTGGAAGATCTTTCTCCATGAGCATTGTTCTATCCATGTTATTGATTATCTGGTTTCTTCTCTCAACTAATCCATTCTATTTTGGAGTTCTTACCAATGAATATTGATTTCTTATCCCATGGTTATTGATATAATCCTCTACTTGGATATTTGTGAACTCAGTTCCATTATCAGTTTGAATTGTCTGATTTTTCTGACCGAGCATATTTTCACATTCCAATTGATATCTTGTAATGCAAATGAACACCTGGGATTTGTGGGTGATGATTAAAATACATGTCATTCTGCTAAAATCATCAATGAATAGAATGTAATATCTTATCCCATCAATATATCTTCAATAAATTGTCCCAGACACATCAATGAACACTAACTCAAGAAATTTTATTAACCTTTTCTCTTTTAGATTGTATGTCTTCCAGATGATCTTCCCTTGTTGGCAGGCATCACACTTATGGGTGTGATCTCGTGATAATCTAGGAATATCTCGAGCAACTTCATATTTCACTAAATCTTCCAAGGAATTTTGGCTCAAGTTACCAAGATGCTTATTCTGAAACTTATTTTCATCTTCCTTGGATAGACAACACAAGTCTTCTTCTCCACTTACAAGATAGAGATTCCCTTTCGTACGTTTCCCTACAACACAATAGTTCCTTCCTTTTCCATGATGTCACAAAGTTTCCTTGAAAAGCTTATGGAATTTCCTGAGTCACATAGCTAACTTACACTAAATAATTTGTGACTAATACCTTCAATAACCATGAAATCTTCCCATATCATATCTTTTCCCCCAAACTTGGCTTTTCCAGAATCAATAATTTTCAGGCCTTCATCATTACCAAATATAACAATACCATACTTTTCATATCTAATCCTTGTCACTAGATCCTTATTTCCTGCCATATGCGAGGTGAATCCACCATCAATTATCCATATTCTATTGTGATCTGATGCTTTGAAAGCAATTTCCATGAAAAATTTCTTCTCAGTTCTTTTCTTCTTTATCCATGTTTTCAAACTCATACTTGGTATGGATTGAAAATCTTAATTTTCCATAGTGTATGATGGAATGAATTCATCCAGAAACAATTCAAACTAATTCTTTACTTCCAAATCGATTGATGTTTCATATAATTTCTTCTTGCGACCAGTTTGATTTTTCTTTAGAACATCCCTTTGCATGGTTAATGTGCAGTACATATCCATGTGTCTAAAACCTCCACACCAAAAGAAATGAGATTATAAATAAACTCTTGCGTATTTTGGTCTATATTTTTTCCACTATTGTTCTTATACCCTTCTATATCTCCTAGCAATAGGACACCCCCTTTGCGAGTGTCCCATATTTCTACTGTAGTAACATCTGATGCGAGGCACATTATTATGTGGAAATACTTCATTACTAGTTCTCCCTTGGGTTATCTAAATCTTCGGATTCTGCTTCATACCCAAATAAATCTTCAGTATCGGAGTGGGAGCTTGTGATCTGACTTCAACCATCACTACTTTTTATTTTTGATCAAGCCACATTCTAGCCTTCTCATTCAGATCTGACTGCTTCTTTTGTTTTTCTGGACCAATATCCTCAACTTTTATCTTCTCTATTTATTTCATCATCTATATTCCCAATGATTTACTAGAAGTCAGCCATTTTTATTGATCCTTAACTTTTTGTCACAGATTGACAACTTCCTCCTCAAGTTCTTCAATACGTTTGGTTTGACCTTTCCTAGTTTCGGTTAAACTATTGATTTCCATTTTCTATTCTTCAATTTTCAGAACATACTCACCAATATTATCTGAATTCTATGGCATTGAGGACTTTAGTTTTTCAATTTCCTTGTTCATCTTAGACTTTTCTTCTTCCTACTGCTACATGTATAGTTTTTCATCAGGAACCACTTTGTTATATTTCTTCATTTTAGTGCTCCAATCATCTATTTCCTCAAGAGAAACTTCTAGTTTCACCTGAAGATCAACTCTTCCTTCAACTTCATCTTCTTCACTGTCGCTCTCTTCCCTTGACATAGAATATCTGACCACTTCCACCATATCTTCAACTTCACGATCCTTATAGTTCTCCAGTTCTTCTACCATAGATTCTTCTAAACAATTATCTTATCTTGAAATCAGATTCTTCTTTTTGAATAAATCTCTCTTTAAAATTTTCTCCCCCTTCACATATAATGATGAATTATTCATGGAAACTTCATCTTCACACCCGTCATCTTCTTGAAACTTCTTCGGGAATCTTTTTGCAAGATTTCCAACCTTTCCGCACCAAAATCATGCAAGTGGAAGTTTACCTTTGAAATTTACTTTTTCTCTTTGAAGATTTTAGGAAAGGAACAACATCACCTCATCAGTGTCTTCATCCTCCTGTCCATCTTCAATAGTGATATTCTTCATGTACATGAATTCCACATATTTGGATTTCCCTTTATGAATAGTATCATTATCATCATTTTTTATTTCTTATTCAATAATGGTATTATGTAGATTATCCAATTTCAACTCTCTTGGATCTTTATCTTCCAGTATTGAGACTTTTGGATTGAACTGGGGTGGAAGTTTTCTCAAGATACAATTCAAAATCTTAATATCTTCAATGAATTATCTAAGACCACACATGTCTTCCATAATCACATTTACTCTATCAAATAAATCATCAAAAAACTCATTTGGTTGCATTCTAATATCTTCATATTTGTTCCATAAAACCTATAGCTTCTCTTCTCTGACTTTGAAGTCACCCTCATTAATATTTAACAATTTATTCCAAATTTCTTGTGATGTTTTACAAGACATCACTTTTTTATTGATTGGATTAGATAAGGATCCCCCTAGAGCATTTATTCCTTTGGAATCTGCATCCAATTCCCTTCTTTCAGCATCTGATAAAGCACTGCTGTTAATATCTACTGAAATACTAGGCATCGCTGCTGTAAAGACATCCATTCCCAATGATTGGAAGTAGTGTTGCATCTGATTATTCCATATCTGAGAATTGGTTCCTTAGAAGATATAAATTCCATTGGGATTAACCACCTCCATTTCCCTAACTGAGATAGAACCATACACTGTCAACCTTCCCTCTAATAGCAATTATTAGGTCCACTAGGCTGTATACCCCTCAAAGGGGTGTGAAGTAGGGTATGATTAATTAAAACTGCATCCCCTTTTGATCTTGTCCTGTCGTTAAACAAAATGCACATCTCTCTTTCTCATGTATAATAATATGAATAGAATATAAATCATGAACGGGACACAACTATTTTTATTTGGTTCACTAGCACTGGGATACATCCAAGGAGTATACAATGATGATGTGTCGCTATACCAATTTCACTAAGGCTTGTGCCAATAATGAATAAAAATTTTGGGCTAGATCTTTTATGCCCAGGCTCACTGTCTTTACATGGTTTAGGGTCTACTCACATCATTTCCAAGGGTCACTCCCTTTTCCTCTTTCTCTAGCTCACTTCTAGTGGAATGGGTCACCTTCTTCATCATCCTTCACTCACTGCTCTTGGAAGGGATCCACTCACAGTTTATGAACTTATAGGTCCCTTCAATATCACTAATAAAAGTATATTTAATTGTATTTAGATGCTATTTTGAAGTTCAAATTTCATCAACTAGTGAATAAAACTTTACCGTAGGTGTATTGGGAAATCCTCCAACTTTCACGCAGCCCTATAATGACTGGCATGATTCTCTATGCTTGGAACGCTTCTCAAATGCCTATCATGCTTCTTTATTATTTGGAATGCTTCTCCCAGTCTGATGTGAAAGTGTCACCTAAACAATTTTATAAAACTCCCTTCTCTGACTCCAAACTTTTTTTAATCTCACCCTTTTACTCCCAAACCAATATTAGCGCACAACTATCACCTGGCATGCAGCTTCCGAATATCTTTATACGTGCATGCCCAAACCACCAATTATGCGCCAAAAACACATGCACTATTGGAGAATGAATTTTATCTAAGTGATTAGATCCACTACAAATGAGGAGGGGCGGACCCATATTTATAGGCATTTTGGTCACCCTGAGCACTAGCGCGCAAGTCTCCTCTTGGCGCGCAAGTCCAGCCGCCTAAGCCCCTGTCATCCTAGTCAGCTTGTGCGCCCAAACCAAAACATAGATACCCCTCATTATTTTTCCATATTTTTAAGTTATTATCTTGAAAAACATATGGCATGAAACATTCCAAGTCTCCAAGACATTGGAACACAAGTCCCTTTTCCAAAAACACTTTTCTCCATTTGCCGATTTTGAGGCCCCCAAATTTGGCAAACACTGGAAAACAGAACCACTTTGTATATGCTCTTTTTGAACTGCCTCTAGATCATTCATTCCTTTATCTAGTTTCTTCTTCCAATAATGGATTCCCAACAACATCTCCTGAACTCGACAAATCACCATGTAAATCCCATTTGTTAACAAATTTGAACATCGTGGTCTTCTTTATCGACAAAGACAACTTGGATGCCCACTTTTTCAACAAACACAATCACATCAAAAAAATTTCAATGATACCTTGTGTTAGTTTTTTTCAACATCTTTACTTTACCTCATTATTCAATTCCATTGCTTTTGGACCCATGTGGCCACGGTTTGACCTACCGGGTGGCTCTGAACGTAATCAGACCACCATATCAAAGGCAAACTGACAATAGAGGTTGGGTCTTTATATATCGGGACTTGAGGAGTATGGATCCAGGACCATTTTGAATTTTGGGCATCGAAGCTGGCTTGGTGGTCTACGGAAGGTACCAGCAGTGTGGGTCCAGTGTGGTGGTCTAGTGAGGTGAGGTGACAATGTCGGCAACATGAGGTGGCACCACCAAGTTGGATGTGGTGGAGAGGGACATGGGATGTGGTGGGTGTCCAAGTGATGCGAAAGTTGTGGTGTAGTGGATGCGTATGTGGCGTGGTGCACTACTATTGGAAATGGTGGAGGGGGTTGCAGACACAACATAGTGGGCTTTAGAAGACAGATGATGCCCATGGAATGTAGCAGCGGCCGTCGCGTGGACCAGGTAGGGCCCAGTGGGCTGGGATGGTCCTGGTGGACTAGTTAGGACCCATCGGGTCAGGTGGGATCCAATGGATTGGGAAAACCCAGCTAACCATGCCAGACTTAGGTCATGTCTCGGGTCGACCCAGGGTGGTCGACTGCCACAAAATCTCAAGATGTCACGGCACAATAAACCCCGGAGGTTGATCACCACAGTTGGTGGACTGACTGTGTTGTTAGTCCATGAGTCAAATGACCCCCGTTTTTGAAACTTGAAACTATTATAAATTTCAAATGGTACATCCATTTGATGAGTCATCTACGGTGTTGAGACCCTAACATTGAGACAATCCATTTGAGACAAGTGGTGAGTTTTTTTAGACTAGTATAGTTGGATAATTTTCCCTTGGTTGTTTCCTCAATGGTTTAGTATGACATTACATCCACATCACTAGATTGTAATCCCCTCTAGAGTCCGAGTTCTAGATAGAGTTTATTATCCCTCCTTGGGACTGGAGTGATATCCTCTATCACCCCTAGTGGAGTTTTTTGGAATCAATGTAACCACCAAGAGCAGGGCATTGGACCTCCTTCTAGTGGGTCATATCTGTAAGGTTAGTGGTATTACCCAGTGTGTCCAGAAAGGATCCTATACATTAGTAATTAATCCAGATTGGGTATTTAGTATCCCCCATTGTGTCTAGGCACTATCTGTGGTATCCCCTAGTGTGTCTAGTTTTTATCCCCTCTCTGTGTATCATAGTTTTCCTTGACCAATATGTTCTCTTTAGGAAGGGCCCAAATGAGCTAGACGTATCTGTGAGTGTCTCTGATGATATCATGTCTTGAGGAGTGATTTCTCCAGGAATGAGTATGATTCAAGAAGAATCTTATGGCATGTAATTCGTTGTGGCTTACCTCTAGACTATGTGTCTTGGACTGATTATATATGGATATTCTTGATACATGTGTTTTGGACATATACCTATGTGTAGTGGACTATGTTTTCCTTCATGGTATTTACATTGTGGTTTTAAGGTGTACTAATGAGTATTTGTGTACTCACCCCTATATGGGATTTTACCGCACATGTTGTGTCTTGTGAAAATAATCTACCTTTGTATGGAGTGCTAGGAAGACTAGGACTAGACGATGCTTAGCAAGTATGGATAGACCGAGGTGTGTTCCTATGGTTTAGATAGGAGTCCTAATACTTATTTTATTACTGGTTGGACTTGTTTTACAGACTCTTTGTGGTGGGATTGTATTTGGCACTATTTACTTCCAGTACTTTTACTATCGTACTCTGTTGTGAGATCTTAGTAGTATTCATGCATTTTTTACTTAGTGTTTTTACATTTCATAATTTTGTGGCTTGGAGATGTGTGTGTGTATAGGTACCTAGGGAAATGCCTTCCATTTGTGTGCTATGCATACTCATTGCTAGTCACCAGCCCCTGGATTATTGTATGTGGTCTTGGGGTAGTCACGGCACGGACCCCATTGGGATGGGTCATGATAGAGTGGTGTCAGAGGTGGTCGGTTCTTCATTAGGATCAGGAGTCTAATAGGTTTATTTGGGGAAATAGTTTGAAGTGTTTTGAGTATGGATTTTAGGCCAAGGACTCCAGTGTTGGTGCAATGACTGATGTATCCATACACCAGGACTCAGACTACTTTCTTTTCAACTCAGAACATGAAAACACTAGTTTCATGTGGAAAAAAACGGTATATGAATCATATAGAAATGGTTTTGTTTTCCATGTACTTCTTGAGTCATCTCTCCCAATATACTCAATTGATAATGGTACATTTTCTTTTATTTCAGGATGCCTCCATGAATATAACCATCAGGGATTACACTATGAGATCCTGAGGATGATATTCTCTATGAAGAGGCAATGATTCAAGGTCTTATACTAGATATAGAACCTCTAGGTGGTTCACTAGCTATACCACTACCGTCGAGTATCAAATACTACCACCACTACCAGCTGAGGATGCATACAGGATGAGCGCATTGCATGAGTTTCATAGGTAGTTAACTCTTAGGATTCAGGGTGAGATAGACCCCTAGTTGGTTGAGGATTGTCTAGAGGCAGTCACCCGTGTTTTCTGCCTTGTGAGGACGCATGTCGACCAGATGGAAGTCCTCACCTTGATTCTTCTTCAAGGCTCCACATAGTGATGGTGGTTCTTGGTGGCATAGTCTCATGATGATACAACTGTCTCCTAGACAAAATTTTAGTGTCTCTTCATATATGAGTTCTATCTATCCACATTTTGATCGGTATGCATATAGGAGATTTTGCATCTCCAATATGGTAGTATGACCATGGCGGAGTATTCAATGAGGTTTACTGATCTTTCATGCTACTCCATGGACATGGTATCAGACCAATTATATAAGGATCAAACCTTTAAGAAGGTCTTAATATGTGACATAAGTTTGTTATTTGTATCACTTATAATTCCTACTTATGCTGGGGTAATTGAAGAATCCCTACTAGTGGAAAGTGTTCTATCATAGAAGAAACTTGTGGTGGGAGCTAACAGTGGGTACTGGGTAGCTAAGACCTCTGTAGTAGGAAGTTGAAGGTATTCACATGTATCCAAGCGAGACAGGAACTTTATAGGATGATCCTAGTACTTGGGTCACTACTTTAGGGATCCCATGGATGCTTAAGTTATCCTAGGGATGGGTAATGTTGCCCATGCGGTGGTTGGGGGCATCTGGCATGTGATTTCCTGACCCATCATATAATTTATTGGAGTACGATTGAGGTATTTCCAAGTAAGAGGAAGAGAATGGATCAAGGTGGTCCATAGGGTGGTCTGTAGGGTGGTGTTCATGGTAGAGGAGAAGGCAGGGTAGCAAGAGGTGGTCAGAAGTTCGACTTATTACCACCCCCACCCCTAGGTGGTCCATGTTAGGATCAGGGGTCTGGTGGTCAGGGATGGGGCTAGCTGCAAGAGATAGAGCCTTATAACTCTGGAGCTCTAGGGATGATTCAAGGTATGATATGTGTCTTTTCCACCTTATCCACATTTTTTATAGACACAGGTGCTAGAAATTCCTTTCTTACCACAAACCTTGTTCGAGACTCGAAGATTTCAGTTGAACTGTTAACTTAACCCTTATGCTTAGAGACTCCTATAGTTGGAGATTTAATGATCACACATCATTTATAAAAATGTGACATGACTCTTATCGGTGATATTTTTTATTGGGATCACTTAGTAATGGCATCGAGGCCTTATAACGTCATTCTTGGTATGGACTGATTATCCTCAGTTCATGCTCAGATTGACTATTTTAGGTGTAGAGTGTGGTGTGTTTGTAGGGATGGAACTAGGTTTTCTTTTGTTAGTGAAAAGGAAATGCAGGCATTGTGGGATGGACTCACACATGGGAGGTAGCAGCCGATTACTCGTTAGTTGGCTAGCCTCAGCCTCAGTGTAGTGGATAAAAAGAGTCCTCAGTTTCCTATAGTGGTGGCGGAGTATGAGGATGTCTTTACTGAATATGTTCTCAGTTTAACTCCCCTTAGGGAGATAGACTTCTATGTTGATATACACCTTGGGATATTCCAGATATCTATACATTCATATCAGATGGCTCCCATATAGTTTCATGAGCTGAGGGTGCAGTTGGAGGACTTGTAGAGGAAGGGCTTCGTGAGACCCAGTGTTTCACCTTGGGCATCCACATTTTTGTTTTCTAAGAAGGCAGATGGGATCTTGAGGTTGTGTGTGAATTATCAGCTCTGAAACTAAGTTACCATGAGGAACAAGTGTCTACTACCTAGGATCGATAATCTCTTTGATCAATTGAAAGGGTTGCAATGTTTCTCGATGATCGACCTTATATCAGGCTATCACTAGCTGCAAGTAAAAAATGGGGATATGCCAAAGACGACCTTCAGATGTCGTTACAGTCACTATGGGTACTTGGGGATGTCATTCGGTGTGCAGAATTTTCCTGAAGTGTTAATGGGAATCATTAATCAGAGCATTCATCCTTACTTAGACCGTTGTATGGTGGTCTTCAATGATGTCATCCTAGTGTACACAACATTTGAGGAGGATCACGCGAGGCACGTGAGGATGGTCTTGTACATGATCTGAGAGAACCAACTCTATGAGATGATCTTGGAATGTCAGTTATGTATTTAAGAGGTCCATTTTTTGGGACATGTCTTCTCAGAGGCTGTAGTTGCAGTGGATCAGTGACGGTTGAGGAAGTGCTTGCTTGGGATCCACCCAAGAGTGTTACCAAGGTACGGAGTTCCCTTGGGTTGGAAGGATACTGTCATAGTTTTGTACCTGACTTCTCTATAGTGGAAGCACCCTTGAATTCTTTTACATGAAAGGGGAAGCCTTTTATGTGGATATAGAAGTTCTATAAGTGATTCCAAGAGATGAGGTAGAGGTTGACGAGTGGTCTCATCTTGATGGGAGAGTGGTTTATCATCTACTCTAATCACAAGAGTCTCAAGTATATTTTATCTCAGAATTATATTAAAATTATATAGAGTTGATAGATAGTGATATTTTAGGACTATGACTTTGATATTTTCTATACTCCTTGTAAGGGGAACGTTGTGGAATATTCTCTCTGTAGGAAATATAGTTTGTAGTTGTTGAATGAGGTGTTAGAGTAGTTATCCTCATTGTAGAAATCCTTTGTGGATGGATATGGAGCAACTTACCTCTAGTGAATGGTTTCCACCCCTCCACACTTATAGAGAGTCAGGGAGGAACATCTTGGGGACACCGACCGTGAGACCATACGTGCTCACTTGTCTATAGAACATGCTCCTAATGTATATTTTAAAGGTGGGGAGAAAGTCGTTCTTTTCAAAGGGAGCACAGTTATACCTTTTCCATTGTGGGATGATATTTTAAGGTAGTTCCAAACATCCCCTTTGATGGTACATCTAGGTTTAGAAAATATTTACTAGGACCACTAACATCAATTTTTTTGTCCATGTATGATGAAGGGGCTTATAGAATTTTTCTCTCAATGCCTCACTTGTCAGCAAGTGAAGGCTGAGCACCAGGTTCCAATGGGGTTAACTCAACCCCTTGAGTTTTCATAATGGAAGTGGGATTGGATATAGATGGAATTTTTTAGGGGTTTACCACCTATGTCTAGGGGACATAATTCTATCTAGGTGATCGTTGATCGACTCACCAATTTGGCCCACTTCCTGACTATCTGATAGTAGAGTTCAGTAGAGATATTGGGAAACCTATATGTCTAGAATATATTTAAACTCTATGGATTCCCATCGATGATAGTTTTAGATAGTGATCCTCTCTATACATCCCCAATTTGAAAGGGATTATAAGAGGCCTTTGAGACCCAGTTATGCTTGATCACAATGTTTCACCCAACGACGAATGACCAGACTAATCATACAATTCAAGTTATAGAGGACATGTTGCGTGGGGAGAATGATAGACTTTGGCCCTAGTTGGGAGGATCACCTACCACTGGTGGAGGTTTCTTACAACAACATCTACCACTCCACCATTGATAGTAACCATTTGATGCCTTGTACGGGAGACCCTGTAGGTCACCACTTTGTTGGACTGACCCATGAGATTCAACACTAATGGGCCTGAAGTTAGTGCGAACTACTACAGAGAAGGTTCAGATCATTCAAGAGTGGATGAAGACTACACAAATCCATCATAAGTCTTATTTTGACTGGTGATGGAGGCCTTTGGAGTTTGAGTAAGGAAAGCATGTGTTCCTTCAGGTTCACCTTGAGGGAGATTACGAAAATTTGGATGGGGCATCAAGATATCTATGAGGTTAATCGGCCCATTCCAGATACTGTGTAGAGTTGGTGAGGTGGCATACCATGTGGATCTACCACTATAGATAGATTGAGTACATGAAATCTTCCATGTGTTTTAGCTAAGGAGGTACGTGCATGACCCATCACACGTTATTGAATAGGGAGAGCGGTACATCGAAGATAGAGAGACTATTTCTAAGTACCCATTTGAGATTTAGGATAGGTAGAAGAGAATCCCTCATGGGTGGTAGATTTTTTTTGTGTGTATCTGGTGGCAGATAGTGAATCTCCAAGAGATCAAATGGGAGCGGGAGGCTCAGATTCGTGCTCAGTACCCTCATCTGTTTGAGTACCCTTTGTTTTGGATTTTGGGAATGTAAAACCCCAATGTTGGAGAATATAATATATTTTATTTTCCCATGTATTATTTTTATAAATTATATGGATTTATTTATTGACCATGTGTTGAGGCAGTGTGTGATTCCGAGACCTGATTTTCCTAGAAAAATTGTTTTGAAAGTATTAAACTTTTAATAGCATACACGCTTAGTTTTCCTGGGAAAGTGGAATAACTCCTAAAAAAATTCCCAAATCAGAAATATGAGGTCACCTTTGAGATCCGATTAGTGACAATACCCTTGGTGTGACATAACTTTTGTCTTTGTGGGTATTCTATAGAAAAAGGCACTAAGGGCGTAACCGTAAATTAAATAATTTTATAAAAAAAAAATTTTTTTGACTCAATGACTCTATTTTTTTTATTAAGACATTTCATAAATTCAGGATTACCCTCATAAACCTGAATTTTATCTGGATATGTTGAGAAGAACCTCTAGAGAAGCTTCTGGCGGATGGTAATGGATCAATCGAAAGATGCCCCTCAAATTCAACTAATCGAGCATCGGTGATGATACAATGACTGTTTTTCATCAGCGACCAATCAAAATCTCAAGGTAGGGTGGTTACTTCTTTGTGGTTTCCCACTTTTTGATTTCCATGATGAATGTGGGATAATTCATGAATAGATCGATCCATGGTTCGATCATTTCGGGATAGTTTATAATTTTGGGGATTATTTCAGGAGTTTTTCTTATTATTCTTCGTTCTTCCTTATAATGAGAAAAAATTGAGGGTGGTATAAAAAAAGTCCAAGGTTCATTACTCATCAAGTTATTTTTTCTTTTCATTCCCCCATTATTTGTTCTCATCACTATTATACCCCTGGGGCCACAGTTCGACTTTCCGGGTGGATCCAAACGCGATCAGACCCCAGGATTGGAGGAAAACCGACAATAGGGGTCGGGTCTATGTAGATCAGGATCTAGGGAGCACAAATATATGACTATTTCAAATTATTTTCATCAGATGATGATTGGTGGTCCGTGGAAGGGACCACCAGTGCGGGTCTGGTGTGGCGGACCAGCGAGGTGAGGCGGCAACATCGGTAGCCTAGGGTGGCAGTGATCAGAGGTGGCGGCAGTGCCACATGGGACACGGAGGAGTGAACCATGGGACATGGTGGGTTTCCATTTCACACAGAGTTGGTAGAACCTGAGATGTAGAGGCGGCATGATTAGGCGCCATGAGATACGACAAAGCGAGTTGCGGGACGCGACAGGTGGTCATGGCATGCGACGGGTGGTCGCGGAACGTGGTAGTGGTAGCAGCCACATGGGATGTGGACAGTGAACACCTAGATTAGGAAACATGAAAGGGACATCCCATGAAGACAAGGACGGGCCTAGTGGATTAGCTTAAATCTAGTGAGTCGGGTCAGACCCAACATATAGGGTCGGACTGAGCTAGATCTGGGTTGAACCTCGGGTTGAACCAGGTCGGTCGCATGATAGATCATGGGACAGTCAACTGTGGATGCCGACCACCATGATAGCTTGATCTGTCATGGTGTGGTTGACCATAGGGTGGTCGCACATTCTACTATAGCGGTCGACCGCCATAGTCAGTGGACCGACCATGCGGTCGGTTCACATTCTTAGTGACCCCCGTCCTTTTAAAACTTCAAGGTGATATAACATTCAAATGGTACATCTATTTGATGATCCATCTATGAAATTGATACCCTGATTTTGAGACGGCCCATTTGAGACAAGTGGTGAGTTTTTTAGTTTGGACTGGTATAGGTGGAGAGTGTTCCCTTGGTCCTTTCATCGAGGGTTCAATACGACATTACATCCACATCACTAGATTGTAATCCCCTATAAAGGTCGAGTCACATATGGAGTATGGTATCACTCCATGGTATTGGAGTGCGATCCTCTATCAACCCTAGTGAAGTTTTTTGGAATTGATGTAACCATGCAGAGTAGGGTGTTGGTCCTCCATCTAGTGGGCCTCATTAGTAGGGTTAGTTATTTTCCCCAGTGTGTCTGGGTAGGATCCTCTGTGTTGGGAATTGATCCATATTGGGTATGTGGTATCCCCCAGTGTGTCTATGTGTGATCTACAACATCTATCAGTGTATTTGGGTGTGATCCCCTATCTTTGTATCATAGTTTTCCTTGACCAATACATTATCTCTGGGTGGGTACCAAATGAGTTAGACCTCTCCTTGAGTGTCTCTAATGATATCCGGGATCGAGGAGTGATTTCTCCCGAAATGAGCATTCTTAGAGTAGAATCTTATGGTAGGTAATTGGTTGTGGCCTACCTCTAGAATATGTGTCTTGGAATGAGTATATAGGGATATTTTTTTACATGTGTGATAGACATATACATGTGTGAAGCTGACTATATTTTCCATCAAGGTATTTCCTTTGTAATTTTGGGGTGTCCTACTGAGTATTGTTGTACTCAACCATACACGAGATTTTACCATATGTGTCATGTCTTGTGCAGATGATTGACATTTGGATGAAGTGTTATGAATACTAGGACCAGGGGATGCTTAGAGTGAGTGGAAATACTGAGGTGTGTTCCTACAATTCAAATAGAAATTCTAGTACCTCTTTTATTATATGTTGGACTTCTTTTAAAGACACTTTGTGGTTGTTTTGTATTTGTCCCCGTTTACTTCTAGTACTTTTACTTTCATACTCTTTTGTGAGATCTTAGTGGAATGCATGCATTGTTTACTTAGTGTTTTTACATTTTAGAATTTTGTGGCTTGGAGTTGTGTGTGTGTGTATAGGTACATATGAAAATGCCTCAAATTTGTGGGATATGCCTACTTGATTCTAGTCACCAGCTCCTGTACTATTGGATATGGTCTTGGGTTAGTCACTGAATGAGCCCCACTAGAATGGTTCATGAAATATATCCACCAAGAACAACTCTCCAATGTAGTTTCACATTGACAGTGATGGATTTATTTTAAAAGTGGGCATAATTGATTCCTCTTAAGGAAGTCAAGGCCCTATCAGTAGTTGAAATAAAGATCTCCAATATCATCCACTAGTTCAGATTCCCTCACACTATTCTCACAGACAATGACACTAACTTCCAAATTTCCAAGGTAAAGAAGTTGTATGCCTAAAACAAAAACTGGTCTAACCATAATTATCACTACCATGCACAGAAAAATGGAGGTATCAAGACATTCAACAAAACCCTCTATAACATTATACAGATGATATTGGTACAAAATAAGAATATTTGGTTAGAAAAGATCTCCCATGCTCTTTAAGATTATTGTATAATAACTAACAATTCCACCCAGGTGACTCTATATTCCCTAATATACAAAATAGAGGTAGTCATCCCCATCATGATTTAGTTAACATAACCCGCAATAGTTTTCTATGGACAGAAGACGCTAGATAGAATATAATAAGTCTGTACAGTTGATTTGGAATCCCTATAATAGAATAGACTCCAGACCTTTCATAATTTAGAGAGGCACCATAATAAGATAAAAGAGCAGTTCACAAAAAATATTTTCCTCTGCTCCTTCCTTTTGGGTGACACTATACTGTGTCTTAGAATTCTAATGATACCCAAAATAAATCCACTGGAGTTGGAGCCCAAGTAGTAAGGAAATTACACCATTCATAAGTTATATCTTAATGGTGTGTACTCTTTGATCACCATGGACGGTGAGTGCATTACTCCTCCTACCAACTCCAAGTTTCTCAAGTGGTACTTCGCGTAAAGGAGAGTATAGGTCAAAGATTTATGACCTTAAACTGATAGTCCAATTCTAAAAATTGTGACTTTAAAATGTGTGTAGGCCTCCCTGGGAATATGTCATGAAACATGGGCTTCTTGATCCCTCATTCATGTCAGGTTACTCCTATCATTCCACACATATCCCTCTTAGTTGAGATGCTTCCCTCAGTGGTTTGAACTATACAACCTTAAACTATGAGTTTACATCCTCATCGCATGACATTAAACTGCACGGACTGGCCCTGTCACATGACCTTAAATTGTGTTGTTGTCATCCTAGCCATATGATGATAAACTATATATCACTATTGTCCCAGCTGTATGATGATAAAATTAACAACACTATAATGTTCTCTCTCGATAGTAAATCTCCCCTAGCTTTTTTCATCTACCATGATGCATTCAATAATTACATATGGATTGATTCCTTTTCACATAGGATATGTAGTGATGTCTAGATTTTTACAACCTAGTCCAGCCACTCCAAAAGTAAAAAATCATTCCCCCTCTCCATGTATGGGTCAAACCTACGTAGGTATAATTATTTAAATATCTACATTTTCCTTGATTTTCCATCCTCATGGGATACATATAGATTTCCAAACTTCTCATCTCTAGGCCCAACCATAAATTCATCAACCCTATTTCACCATTAAGCCCCATTTAGGGCATGCTGGGCCTCGTTTATCCTTATTCACATTGGGTATTTATTCTATTTGTGTTGTATAGGTCCCTATAGGGACAATATCATGAGTCTTCTCAAAAATATGTGGTGTGATATTGGTTCTCCTAGGTCATCTATTCATGGTTGGGCTTCTCAATCTACCATTACATGTATATTTTTTAAAGAAATTCATGGTCCAAACTCTACGGCCTTAAACTATGAGAAAAATTCCAAGAATCAGAACATTAAACTATATGAAAATCCCTTTAGGAATGAGAATGTGGTGTGTGGGTCCCCTTGGTCACTTATTCACATCAGGTTTGTCACACTGCCTCATTACACATATCTATTTTGGAGTGTTTACCCCACGATCCAAACTATTTGAAATTAAACTAATAACTTTGTGGTCTGAAATCTATGACTGTGAATTAGGAGTTGACGTCCTCAACGCATGAGACTAAACTAAAATCCCTACCCTGAACAAATTCAAGATTCCTCATGATAAATTGTGGATGCTTATGTTCCCCCTCCGTAGAGGATTACACCCACCAGTTTTGTTATCTCACCATGCTATCTCTAAGAAATATGTGTGGATTGATTCCCATACTCATGGGATAAGTAGAAATGCCCAAACAATTTGTCTTTGGGACCAACCACAAGTTCATTACCTTTCAAACCCTTAGCCTCATCATGGTCCAAGACATATGACATTAAACTATACACATTACATTTCAAGGTGTATGTGTGGTAAATGAGCCTCTTTGTCTTCATTCATGTTGAGTTTTTTCTCTCTCATACCACACATATGTCCTAGGAACCAACCTTTCATAGTCCATACATCAAGAATTTATACCGACCGCTCCTTATAGTCTTGGTCGTATAACCTTAATCTATGTAAAAATATCATACATAACTATTTGTTCCTTGATTTCCATTCTCATGGGATATATAGATATTCCTAAACAATTTTTCTTTGGGCCACGTCGCAGGTTATTCAACCCTTAGGCTCCTCATCCTCAATTATAGTTCAAGCATCATGACTCTAAACTGTAAGTGGGTATCCTGTGGAATTTTTTTTGTGGTGTGAGCCTCATATGTCCTCATTAAAACTGGGGTTATCATGAAACCACACCACGCATATCCCCTTCAGGTACTCATTTTATATGGTCCATACTTTACAAAATTAAACTAAGCACCTATGGTACACACAATATAAACCTAAAAAATATGCAATGCTAAGGGTTTGAATACCACTTTCCAATATGCCCCATTCCACACTTCAAGTATTTCTTGATTCATATTTCCACTATATTTTAAATCCATACGGACACCCTAATAGTGGTAGTCTCGTTCAATTTTGTGTCTAATCTCCCATTTTGGGCAATGTCCTATTGGATCCATGAAAATAAACTGTGGATCTTGTATTTTGAACATGGTAAAAAGTTTATCTCACATTTTCTTTCCTCATTTTTAGTATGTTTGATTTAGATTATTGTGTTTTTGAATATGTTAAATAGTATAACCTTAACCATGAGTTACCTATGATCCAAATCTTGGAAGTCTCGTCTTACCTTCTTTTTCACTTCCCTGTATCATGGTTGAATTCTAATACCCTTTGTATCACCCCTAATGTGTGCTTCTACATTTCAGGAAAAATTCTTACCATTCCTTATTTCCCACATTTATCATGACTCATGTGGGCTTAGCAGTTCTCATAGGGTGTCAACTAATGTTTCCAATCCACAAAAATGAGCCCATGGTCCAAGATTCATGACCTTAAATGGGAATCCCAATTCCGAATATCATGACTTTATATTATATGTGAGTTCTCTCCCCAAGGACATATAGTGTGGTGTTTTTGTCTCCATGTCCCTATTTCATGTTGGGTTTTTCACTAAATCACACTACACATATCTTTTTTGGGATATTAAACACATGGTCTGAGATCTACGACCCTAAACTAAGAAGTATAGTTTGTATAACATAACATCAAGTTGTTGGCCTTGGTACAAGCAACATGACAATAAAATGTGCACAACATCCCAGCCACATGACATTAAGTTGGGATGTGTGTTCTTATCACATGACATTAAACATTACCATATGTCATCCTCACCGTATGATGATAAACTACATGTCAATCATCCTCATTGTATGATGTAAAACTGCAATTCTTCCTAGGCCATCATTAGAGAGGTCCTCTCCCGTGGTGTAGGTCATCTACCGCATCACTCACATTTCTGGTCATATCTCAGCATCTAATATAGAATTTATCTGGGAGATGAGTTTGACCAGAATTCAGATCAGTATGCCTACACCAATGTGCTCTTAATTATGGTGGTGTAATTCCAAGAGTGTTGGAATCCATTCGAAGATTCCATTAATCTGTTCCCACACATTTATTTCCCCTTATATGGATCCTCATCCTATTATAGATCTGAAAGGAACCCATAATATCTAGATCACATTCTATTTTTGGCTCACCTACCATTCTAGGCCAATGACCCATAAGACTTTGGATGAAATTTTGAGATAGGTTTCTTGTTTCGAACATGGTCAGTGGTTGACCCTTATTTGTTTTCCACACTCCATGCTAAAGATATAGATTTTGGGTTTCAAACATGATTATAGGTTATCTTGTATCACCATGCCACTCTCCTTAGGTTCCTAAATTTTGGAATTTAGATCCACACTTTCAATTCCATTTTGTTCAGGTCAAATCCAACGCCCCTAGAGTTATCCCATTAGTGCATTAGCATTCATTGGGAAAGAATTTTGGTTATTATGAGAGCCTTGTTATCCAACCACAGTCTCTCTTAGTCCAAGAACCCTCAATGGTCAATAATAGTATACCCCAAGTATTTGGTGATCATCTATAATTCTCATAAGAAAATTAATCTCATAGTTTTCCCTTATGTCCCACAACATGCATGGACCACATAATATTAGGGATTGTTTATTGGTTGTCTCAAGAATATGATAAAAGTAAAATAATAAATCAATGAAATATGTATGAGTATGCAATTTAGGATAAAGAAATAGTTTCAGGGTTCATCCACATATCGTGGCCTCCCCTCACAAAAGTATTAATATATATATATCTGTCTCAGAAATTGAGTGCCAGAGATCGGCTAGCCTTTGTTGAGCGATCTTGAATGCTTCTTATTGCATTGCCAGGTCTTCTCTCTCCTCATGGAGTGAACATATTTGGACCTAATTCACTATCAATATTGATCTTCATAGAACTCAGATACCACCTTCTTGATTTCAGCTTCCTTGGCCTCAAATTCTTTTAGTTGATCTCTCAAGATGCAAGTGATTTTAGCCTTAATAGAAGAAACCATCGAGTTATTTTGTGTCAATCCCTCCATATAAGAAATCTATTCCTCAGATTTATGAAGTACTTGGGATCCCTCATCCTTATGTTCCCTCTAATCCAGATTAAATTCCGGAAATTCTATATGTTTCTTCATGACGAGGAAGTCTCATGACAGTGCATGAAGTGTGTTGAAATCCACACCACTGATCCCCAGATTGACTAACCAATGGCGGAGGAACCCAACCCATTGTGGAAGTTCAACTGTCTTGAAGTGGTTAATGAAATTAAAAATGTTCCTCTATACCTTCTGATTGGTAGCTCGGTTATCCTCTGTGAACTCTAGGCCAGAGTCCTTGAAATCTTCAGGTGGTACTGGCTCATAAAGAGGGAAGATTTCCAATATATTCTCACCTAGATCCTCCAGGTTCGGATCTTCGAATTTGATAATTTGGAGAAAGGTTTAGTCTATAGGTGCGAATGGAAATATAACTATTTAATTGAACACTTCCTCGTCAGCCTCTCCACTTGTGGCAGAATACCATACTTCACTCTATGGTATTCTAGAGGTGGACTCCATCATCCCATCTCCATTGGTCACTTCATCCGATAGCACAATATTAGATTTGACTTCAGTAGCCACTTATGGTAGCACCACCACTTCAGGACCTTCCACTACATCACTTTCATCCAGCCCTGCTATGGGCCCCGTCTCAACCCCCTCTATTGAGGGTACGTTCTCATCATTCCCCTCCAATGTAACTTCTATAGTTTTCCCAATTTACATAATATCTTCATACCTTTCCACTGGGGGAGCATCTTCTTTCATTATTTCCTCAGCTTCAGGTACAACAAACATAATTTTTGGTGCTGGTGGTTGAGTTTTGAGCACTATTCAAACTATCATTCCAAATAAGTCAATCAAGAATAGGAAGATAAAACATGGATTAAAATTCATGGAGGATAAAATAACTTCTATGAATTATATACTCTGGTGAGTAGTTCCTGAATATTCACACACAACTCCCTAGGTAGGGTTCCTTTCATAGTAGATTTGTGCCACTAGTATTTCCCTGGTATACCCCTGAACCAATAATCAGGCTCATCCCTGCTCACCTCCAGGATGAATATATCATCACTCAAGAAAACTCTATATAGTGTCAGCCACTTGAATAAAGTATACTCCCTCTGAGCCTCTAATAGTATCAAGAGTAGTGATTCATGGTCTAAAACTCTTCAAAATCACTCCCTAATCACGATGTTATTATCCATCTCTTCCCTTCGAGCAACATTCTCAATGACTTCCTAATAAAATTCTTGAGCAGCCATTAAATTCAATACTTAAGTGTTTTCATAGATTAGTTCATATAGGTCGTTCATAATGATTTTTCACAAATCCTAGTTCATGATGCTCTAAGATATAGTACTCTTGTTGCAAATATGTGGTTTGTGATGTCCAGTTTGCTAAGCAGAGTTTACAAAGTGCATGTCCTAAAGTATAGTTTTCTATAATAGTGTTCGCAAATAATTATCACGTAGAACATGAGCTTCATCAAAATAGATCAAGAAAGATTTTCTTCACGTGGAGTAAAGTGTTGTTGAGGGCCCACCATGGTGCTATTTATGGGCACCCTTCTAGGCCATGCTTCATGATGGCCTTTGTTCTAATGGTCTCCATGCATCAACATCATGAGTGAGCATCGTGAATGGTTTTCGTGAAAGGGAGCTCATTTTAAACTTTCATAAATTCTCTCTTAGAATCCAACCATCCTTTTCCCATCAGCTCTCATTCTGAGGGGGTCATTTTTTTTTGCACCGAAATACATTCCATGGGATTAATCAAGGAACTCATAGCCAATTTGAAGCAATTCCAACTCAAACAACACTGAAAATTATACTAAGGGTCTACTTCATGAATATTGTTCATGAATCTCCCCTTTCATGAATGTGAAATGTTATATCTGTATCCTCTGTGAGTCCAACAGATCTTTGCGACCATTCCAAGGATTGATGATGATCATTGTAAATCAAATGAATCCGCAATCAATTTTCAAATATTAAATTTTCTTCACAAACCAATTCCCAGCTTCACAAAACCTCTTTGCATATAAATATCAGGCTCATTATGACCTAAGGATGATGGCTACCCAACCCTTTGACATCCGAATTACTTTAAATTTTTGAATCCCTTGAGAATCATGAACCATAATCAAAATGGATAATCCAAGGTATCTTGTAACGCCCCGATCCTAGTTACCCAAAGTCGGTGCATTATTACATTACATTGGCATGATCACAAGAAAGATCAAATATCGAAAGACCGATTGGTTTAGTAGCCTTGGAATCACTAGATATATTCATACAGTTTTACATTACATCACAAAGTGAAAAACTACTACAACAACATAGTCTCCATATTCCACACTCATATCCCAACATAGTATCCCTGCAGGTCATTCATAACTTACTTCTTCACATCCTGGGAAAAATAAAACATAGAAAAGGGGTGATCTCAAATGCCCAGTAAGGATAACAATATAGCGGAAACTTTCAAAAATAAGCATAAACATTTAAGGCAATGTATAACTAAAACAAAAGCCTTTTAAACTTGAACTTCAACATAGTATGGAAAAAGAAAAATGAAATATTGACATTTACTTATTCACATGGATATTCTACTAATCGAATAATCACATGCAATATCAATAACCACTTTCATAATGATGGAATGCATAATGCCAGACTATCATAACCACATAGCCAAGGCCTCATGCCAAGACTACAAATAAGATTTTTCCAAGGCCTTGTGCCAAAACACTAGTTTGTCTCATGAGACCTACCGATGCATCGAGGAGCTATAGCGGGCTCCACCTGTCACATATTAAGTCCAATGCATTCCCATATGAAAAGGTTTAAACATAACATAAACATTTGTATGAAAACTAGCATACGAAATGTCAATACTTTCACCATAAACCATGAATGGTATAAAAATAGTACATCCACAGTCAAACATATCACAAAACCTTCCATAAAATATAGAAGTTTTGTATCATAATAAATCAACTTCAAATAAGCGTAAAATCCATCAAAGGATGTTGACATAGATGAAATCAAAACTCTTTTTAGAGAAATATCTCTTTCTATTTTGAAATAATTTAAGAGTCATATATTTATAAAATAAAACATTTTCTTTGAAAATACTCTTATAAGCTTGTAAGGGAAGCTTCGACGATTTTATAACGACGGAAAATAGCCGCACCCGCCGTATAAGTTAAAAAAACATTCTTACCTTAATTTTGTCGAAAAGGTTAAAAAAGAACCTTGTTTCGAAAACGACGGAAAGATTCCTTTATAAACCTCTTATAAAAAGTCAAACAAGGGTATAAATGACTTTAACCCATATTCTTGTAAATAGTAAAAATGTTTTGAAATACATTTTTAAGAAACATGGATGTGGATGATAAATAGATCCCAGTAGATTATTATGTATAAACAACCTCGGATAGTGAAGAGATTGTGAAATAACCCTTACCTTGTACTTTTCCATGGTTGGGGTAGGTTAACCTCCTGTATAATGGTGAAATAATTGTTATTAAATTATAAAAGAATCATATATATTAATATGATATCATATATGATCTTTTAACATTGATTTGTTAATAATATCTTAGAATTATCGTCGTTTCGGGTGTTAACTTACTCGTATATGTTTTGTTACATAAGCCGTGTTTGTTATGGATAGGTTGTATCTTATTCATATCCATAATGATATAAATTCCTTAAACATCATTTTTAAATCATCAAATGATAATTATACTTTAATGGATATGATGGAGAATGAATCTTATTGCGTTCGTGGAGACGGTAGTCCGTACATACGCACGAGCGACAATATCATTCTTTTGATATTAAAATAATATACAAATGGATGGTATATCATATATACCAAATCATTAACATGTTATATTTATTATTTACATGAGTTAAACATCATTATTATACCCATCCAAATAATAATATATTGAATAACAATTACACCACGACGTGGAGACGGTAAGCCGTACATACGCACGTATGGTGACATGTTATTCAAAGGGTGGATAGAATACTGAATATGGTTGTACCATATTTATAATAACATCATAGTATATATAAGATACTGGATTTATTATTTTACAATGGTAATAACAAAGAAAGAAGAAGTGGAAGAAGAAAGGAACTTGAAAAGGGGTGGTGAAAACATTACCTCTTCTTCGAGTTCGTCCTTTTGATTTGATCAAAATGGCTCCTTAGGTTGGCTTTATGATCAAACTAAAACCTCTAGGTTGTAGTGAGGGAAGTTGGGAGAGTATTTGGGCAGAGTTTGGCCGAACAAAAAGTCTTTGAAGGTGTGAAGAAATGAGAAGGAGGAGTTCCCTTTTATTAGAGGGGTGAGGGGTACCTTTGGAAAAGCTACAAATATTAATTTATAATAAATTAATATTCGGTTTTTAATGGCTCCAAAGTTGATTATTAAAATTTTATGGTGGGGATAGTTCGAAAACCACTCAACCAATAGAATTTAGATAGGTTTGGGTACTTATATTAACCTTATCTTTAAGTATTAACTCTAAGTTAATTAGTTTCACTTTTACAATGTCTCTTTGTATTTTTATATTATATGGTTAGTAAACTTACTATATACATCCAAGAGACCCCCAAGTGGTCCATTAATGATGAAACTATCATGATATAAGTCTCTTGGACGAACCTTATATTTTTAGGAATTTAATATCAATTAATAATATAATATTTGATTTAAAAAACTCTTTTATGTCAATTTTGACACTATTCAATAATTGATTTTTGTAAAACTCATAACAGAATGATTACTTCAGAAAAAGTTAATTAAATCAATAATAACATGTCATATTATCCTATAAAATTATTTTAATTCATTAAAAGTCTCAAATTATATTTATTTTGGAATTTTTATTATCAATTATTTTAATTTGTCACAATTATGGTAATTACGGAATCATCATTGTGTCATACATAAATTAAATTATTTAAAGTCTGAAAATTATAAATAAAATATAATTATGTAGTAAATCTTATTAGCTTTCTAATTAATATTTACAATCGAATTTATCTTATTTATAACCCTATATTAAAAATGTTTTAGTAAATAAACTTTGATTTTAACTCTTTTAACTCTTCTTTGAATTAAATAATAATAAATGTCCTAATCTAATCCAAGTGGACCTAAATGATAATATTTTGTTCCTAAGGTTGTTTTTGGTCTAGATAAACTTGTCCAATAGAATTAGGACATGTGTTAGGGTAATATTAATATCATTTTTACCCTTAATTACCCTATTTACTTTTAATCGTGGTAAATAAAAGTAAAAAGTTACTATTCACCAAAAATTATTTTCATCTCATTGAACCACATTTTACTTCTTGATATTAACTGTGTCTCTCGGATTTTCGAAATTCCATTCAAAGAAGCAGTAAAATTATGTTTTATGAAAAATTCAGTTTTTTTAACTACCACTTAGTAGTTTCACTATTCATCAAAAATTGAAGTTTTTCAGAACAATGCCAAAATTTCACCCTAAGCTATAATTGATATTCCAAATTCAAAAATGATATCTATTTTAAAAAATTCCAAACATATAAGTTGCATTAATTAATTTTATAATTAATTCCCGCTGTCACAACAAATAGCGTGTTTTTAAGAAACAATATATATCAAAAGATTGACAATTGTTTAGGTCCAATTTCGAAGTGAAATTAATTATAATGAACACCATTGGATAAAATGGTAAAAATATATTCTAATTATAATTTAAAACCACTCAAATTCATAATTTATCACCATTAATTATTTTGATTAAAAAAGTTGTTTTTAATTAAAATTTAGTAATTTTCACTATTCATCAAAATATTAAAGTTATCCGAAAAGTACCAAAATTTCACCTTATGCTAAATTCAATACTCTGAATCCAAAAATGAAGTCCATTTTGAAATATAAAATATATATAATTTCAAAAAGTAGGTATTACTATTCATAACGGCTTGTTTGATTGGTTGTGGTGTGTGTTAGAACTCGAAGTTGCATACAACACACGCTACTATATTATTCAAAGGAAAGCGTACCGTGGAAGCTTGGGATGTTTCATTTTAAATTTTTTGATGTCCCCATTTAGTCAAAAAGTTTAAAATATTGTATTTAAAAAGAGTTTACTATTAAAACTTGGTAAAAGTGCAATACTGAAAATGAATTTGTTCTTACATTATGTCTAAGAAACTCATAATATGGATTCTAAAATTATAAGGATTATATAAAGTTTAAAATTTAGTTAATACTGTTCATAACCTCTTTTGAACGGCTTGTTTGGTAAGTCATGGTGTGCTTGAACTCGGTGTTGCTTGTAGTGCAAGTTATTGTATTATTTTGAAGAAATAACACACTATGAAATCTTGGGATGTTACATATATAATATTCATCAAAACCCCTTTCATATGTTCTTGAATACCTCCACCAAATATGGCTATTACATTCAAAAATTCTTACTCCCTTTATGAAGGAACAAAAACCTGAGGGTAACTTGAGGCTTCGCTAAGCATTAATCCTTCACAAAGAACTCCTTTCTTGAGCCAATACATCATCTCAAGGTAGGGTCACCCTATTTCACAAATATTATTCTTTCACAATGCCCCTGACCTCCGCAAAGAACCTGAGCTTCAAAATGAACCACTAGGTAAGGCTATATTCTTTATGAATCCCCTCTCTTGGTATTTTTCATGTCGCATTTTTTCTACTAATACCTCACCATAAAGGTTGAGTGCCCAAGGCCCCCACACTCAACTGGGATTGGTTCAACTACACCTTCAGTCCTTATGTGACTTATTCCACCCATTCTTATGGCCCACTCTATTCTAAGTGTGTCCCAATACTCCCATTTTCTTTTTTATTCTCAACATAGATATGCTAACACATTTCTCTTCTTATCATAGGCATGATAATATGTACCTCATTTTTAGCCACTCATCCATGCCATTAAAATTTGTAATTGCTAAATCCATGCCCCTCCCAGAGGCTCATGATTAGTGGTTATGTAATCCCAAGGGGTAAGGAGTGAGTTCCCCAAATCTGAGCTACATGACATAAAACTACCTAGCACCAATGTCCTTTGTACATGATGTAAAATTGTAGTCTTACCCCGTGAAATGCATACAGGATTCCCCATGTATGATCATCATGGGATGACACCTTCTTTCCAACCATGGGAAGACCCCCCCCCCCCCAAGGGAAACTTTCATGTGTAACCCCACACACCCTATTCCACAAGAATAGGATAATCCATGTATGACTCATAGGGAATGAGATTATCCCCACATGGAATGACATTATTCTTGGTCATATTCCTTGAATGAGCCCCACATCATCTCTCATTGTTGAATCTTTTACAAGACAAGCATCATTTCCAATGATTCCTCTTATTTCTCACATAGATCATGACTCACATGGTCTTTGAGGTTACTAGTGGCCATGACATCCAACCTTTGATTTAATGGGCATACGTCCTGGAGTAATCCCCAACTTCCACCTTCCATTAGGTATCACCTATGAATGAGCCCCATACCTTACCTGATTTGTGGGCTGCTCTTACATGTAATCCCCAATCTTATTCCCTATAAAGATAATTCCATTCAGGTGTAAACCCCGACTCATCCAAACCTTTTGTTCATTGATTATGAACTAAACTAGGATTTGTAGGAAGCCTCCCCAAGGTCCAAACCTGACACTCCATTCATCCATCCACTTCATCCATCGACATCTATCCACTTGGTTGGTATCCATCCATATTTTTCCTAGGTCTCCACGTACTAGTAAGATCATGAAACTACCCAAGGACCACATCTCCTTCAGGTACCTTTGGGCCGCTTTCATGCATAAGCCCCATCCACATCACTGCTACTCTTAGCAGCACCTAGGAAGCTCCCATGAATAAGCCCCAGACTATCATACATCTAATATCAATCCTCTTGTGGAGTTAATCTCCCATGAATAATCCCCAAACCATCATCCAACCAAGAGAACTCCTCTTGTGAAGTATATATTCCATGCATATGACCCAACCCATCCATCATCAGATCTCCTTTCATGATGCGAGCATCCTTACTGCATTATTTTAAACTTCATGGGATGGTCTTATCACATGACCATAAACCATGGCATAAAACTATATGTGTTTTAATCCCATCCCTCTAAATAGGGTATGTAGGATGCCTCTCTGAGGTTCAATCCAAACCAATGTCAAACCCCAGTTGTAAGAACCCAGATCTTCGTTTCAGGTTTGTTTTTCCTTTTCTGGTCGTTTTTGAGAAAAATAGGAAAATCTGGAAATTTCCTAAGTACACGCCGTGTACTTTCTAAGTACACGTCGTGTACTTTGATGCAGTGCCAGGCCATGTGTTGGCCGTGTCCGGGCCACACACACGATGTGTAAGGGCAATGTAGAGGCCGCTTAAAGTGGAGTACTGAAAGGCCAAGTACACATTGTGTACCCCAGAAGTACACGCTGTGTATTTTATTTTTTTCATTAAATGGGCCGAGGTGGTGCCTAATCGAGGAAAACGTATTCTTCTCTATGTTCTTCAACTGATAGAGACATGTACGTCCGCGATCATTGTCTGAGCCTCCGTCTGTTTTCCAAAATGACCGTTGTTAATTGCGTTGGAACCACAACGGTGATCTCTTCCTTCTTCTTGAGTCTCATTCCATGATTTTTCTTCTTTCTCAAGATATCATGGGTTGATAATTTTGTGGGTTTTTGTATATCTTCGATGTTCTAAGGAGAATCAATCATCGTGGTTCAAATATATCGATCTCCTAGCATCGAGGTAGGTGGTTTGTGCCTTTATATAGTAAGTCTTTGAATATTTTGTGCAATTCCACCAATTCTCGTGAACGGGGTATTGTGTGTTTCCTCTTTTCACCCTTATTGTTTGCCTGCTTTTCATGATTGCTTGAGTAGAGGTCAATGCTTGTGAATAGGGTAATTTTTACTATTCTCTAGATGTTTTTCCATGCATGTTTTTTCTATTAGGCATTTTTTCAGTTTCCATGACTAGTTATAGTACAGTGGAATTAGTGTACTATTATTTTATTGTGCCTTATAATGATAGACAAGTAGTTCTTGAGGTTTACTTGGGGCGATACGCGTGCTATGCATGTCTGTTTTAAACAAGGCTGTGAGAACCTAGTGTAGTGGACCATAGGGAGAATGGACGTAAGGGCTTCTCTAGAGTGTCTTATTAATTCAATGTGAGACCAAAGGGGGAATTGATTATGAGTGGTTCCTCAGAGAGTCTGTAGTTCTTCAACACGGGCCACAGGGGGAATGAGATGTTGAGTGCTTCCCCAGAGAGCCTTTAGTACGATACGAGACCACAGGGGGAATTGACGGTGAGTGCTTCCCCAGAGAGTCTTTTCTTCAGCTGGACCAGAGGGGTGAGACTGTGTGTGCCTCCCAGAGGGTTTCTAGTGCTTGTAGGTTGAACCATAAGGTTTAGGCTATAAGAACTACCCAGGGGGGTTACCTGTTGTTCTACTTGTTGATTGGTTGTTACTTGTGTACTTTATATGCGAGACACTGTGGATTGTAGATGCTACGTGCTTTCCTATTTACTACTTCCTATACTTTTACTTGCCATGTATTCACTAACTGTTAAGCATAGATATTTGGGTGGTTGCCTACTGGGACATTGTATCAGACTCTTTTTGGGCCATGATTTTGGGCCCAAACAGACTATATTGTTGCAGGTATAGATAAAGGAAAGCGCCCTTCTACTTCAGGTACATAACATGCTATGGAGATAGAGAGCATGGGACCAAGCTATGGCTTGCAATTCTGAGGAGTTTACCTGTTTTATTTTGTACTTTGGTTTAGTATTGTATTCAGAATTGTGACTTGTTTGGCTCTCCAAGACATATGTATCATGCATCATTTTATATACATGTGTGTGTGCTCCATTTGTTTACTGTTAGTCTTCCGTTGTTTATCGTTTACTCTTGTATGCAGGGTTACGGTTTCTGCTGTTGTCTATTTGTTTTTCTTCTGCTGTGTACTCTGCCAATGAGGGCATAGTTTCCCCACTATCACACCCAAGGACCTTTCTGCTAGTCGACAGCCTCTGGCGTTTGGGGAAATGCGTTTGAGTCCATGTGACCATCCGGGTACGGGGCGCCTCTGGGTGAATTCTGGAACCGGGATGTTACAAAGTTGTATCAGAGGGTTTCTTTTCTCTTGATTTAATGTTTGGAGCCTTTAGCCAGGGTTAAGACGGATTCGGTACTTGGTATTAAGTTTTTCTCTGGAGTAGCTAACCCGTGTATATGGAGAAGCCAATCTACCTCACTTATTACAGTTATCTGTTTTTGCTATGTTAAAGTTGATCTGATTTCACCTAGAGTGATTCACATGATTTGTGTTGTTATTGTTGTTGATATTGTGGTTCTATTTCTGTCGCAACCCGATGAGATGAGGGTATGCCATCTCATGCATCATATAGGCACTTGTTAGAAATTACATGTCATGCATTCTTACCATGCCATCTAGGGTGCATTAGCAATTGCATGTTGTTGTGATAGACGTTGTGTAGATTATTCATGCTCTTGTGATAGATGCTTTGATAGAATCCTTGCAGTTTTATAGAGAGGTTGTTTGTATTGTACCTTGCTTAAATGAATGCCAAATTTTGGTTCTTGAGGTGTTATGGGCCCTCATGAATCGGAACTTGGTGTATCATTGACTTGTTTCCCTGATATATGATATGTAGGAGATGCCAATATTTGATTCACGAGGAGTATGGGCCCTCAAGGATCGGAATTTGGCACCTTCATGCTTGTTTTTCAGTGTTTTCTGGGCTTCGGTTCAGTTTCAAAGCTACTGCCTGGAAAAACCCAGAATACACGGTGTGTACTTTATATATACTCGTCGTGTAGTTTTTAAAGAGTGTCACTGATCGTGTGAGCAGAAACACGGGTAGTGAAAAATCTCCAGGAACACACCTTGTACAGTAGATACACATCGTGTAATAGTGAGCCGTGTACCCGGCCATGTCACTAACAACACAGGTCGGGGAATATCGTGTAATACACACCATGTTTTGTATGAACACACTGTGTAGCCTTGTTCTAGGTACCTGTCCGTGTCACGAACAACACGTGATAATGTTATCTCCTCCTATACATGCCGTGTTTTTTCTGAACACGTTGTGTAAGGGTTGGTCGTGTACCCGACCATGTCTCTAACAAAACGTGTCCAGAAAAATCTTCAAGTACACACCGTGTTTGTTCGGAACATGCCGTGTAGCCTCAGCCATGTAACCAGCTATGTAACTAACAACAAGAGTCGTTTAAACCTTGTCTACTACACACTATGTCCACAGGGACCACGCCGTGTAGTCTCAGTTAAATAAGACCGTGTGGGTTAGTCGTGCAAGGAGACTCGGGTAAGGGACTAGAGTTAAGTACACAATGTGTAGAGTTTATACACACTGTGTAGTCATGTTTTCTAAAACTTGAGTGTTTCCTTCTCTTGTTTCCATCTTGTACTCCTTTGTTCTCTGTCCTTGATATTCCTGATCTAAGGCATGCTTTTGATCTTTCATAGCTATGCCTCTGAGACATCCTCCGGTTGTACGTCAGTTGCAGGATTGTGATCAGACGACAGATATAGCTGATCAAGGACTTCTTACCGATTCTACAGTCGTGCCAACCTTGGCACCGGCTGTCGTACTAGTTACAGGCGCTAATGTGCAGTTTAGGGAAGGATTTACGAGGATTGTGCAGGCCTTTCAGGGAGCACCACCTCCAGCCATGACTATGGCAGACTTGACACGGGTTTTCCAGTAGAAACATCCTCCTACTTTGTCGGGGGAAGGAGGACCATAGGCTGCAGAGTCATGGCTGGAAGCCATGCTAACTATCTTTGAGCATCTGGAAACGCCTCCAGAGAGGCGGGTCAAGCTCTCTACCTGTATTCTACGAGACTCCGCCAAGAGGTGGTGGGATGTGATCTCACAGGCGGGTCATCAGTAGGTTATGGCTTGGGAGGAGTTCCAGCATGTTTTTTATGATTACTTCTACCCAGAGACCCTGAGGGCCGATCAAGCCCAGGAGTTCATGAGTCTAGAGCAGGGTACTCTTTCTGTTATGGAGTATTCCTCTCATTTCACCGAGTTGCAGCATTTCACACCCCTCAGGGGTGGAGAGGGGATGTTCTTAGCAAGGAAGTTTGAGGATGGTCTCAGGCAGGAGATCCTCTCATAGGTGAATATTTTTCAGTTGACTTCCATCACTTCCATCATCAACCAGGAACTGATTGTGGAGTGCAATCTAAGAGACTCCGAAGCTGCGAGCCAGGGCAGTTCTGCTTCCAGTGCTAGTAATCCTCCATTTGACAGTAGGAAACATTGTAGGGAGTCTACGCGCGGTGATCCGAGGAGACGAGATACATCTTCAGGTAGCCAGGTAGTATGCTACCAGTGTGCAAGGGCAGGGCACACGAGGCCACAATGATAGAGACCCATTGGAGTACCGATCTTGCAGAAAGATGGGCCACCTTCATCATTTCTGCCAGGTTTTCTCACCATTAGCTGGTGATGGGGGTTCTTCCATGACTCCTCATTCAGGAGAAGCACCAACAGTTTCTCAACAGTTGGGGAACTGGAGTTCTTCCGGCTGTTCGGGATGAGGTGGAGGTCGAGGCTGTGGCGGTCAGTCACCAGTCTTTCAGCGTCAACAGGGAGGATCAGCTCAGAGTGGTTAGGAAGGGTCACAGGGCCGCAAGGTAGGCCAGACTATTGTGGTGGAGCAGATCTATCAGTAGCAGGATCTCGGACCTTCTACAGTTTGAGGTATGATCTTTGTAGCCTCAGTTTTATCTTCAGCTATTTTCGATATTGGTGCTACGCATAGATTTATCTCTGTTGCTATTGTGGAGAGACTTGGGATTTATATCTGTTCTTCTGCTGACTTGTTGACACTAGACACGCCTTTGGGGATGATGACATCTATTGTACGTCAATGCAGAGAGTTCCCCCTCGAGGTTGCAGGGTATCATTTCTTATGGGATCTCTATATCCTAGAGATTATAGGCTATGATGTCATTCTCAGGATGTACTGGTTGGTTCCCTTCCAGGCATTCGTTAACTGTTATCACTGTAGGGTGAGTTTCATTTCACCAGAGGGTGAATCTTTTCTTCATAGTGGTGAATGAGATGTTCTGGTGAGTCGAGCAGGACTCGAGCATCATGGGCTTGGAAGGGTTACGACCCAGATTGCTAGTCTTTATCTGGATGATTAGGGGACTTCATAGTTGGACTTTCCTCCAGTGGTGGATCATTTTAGAGATTTCTTTCCTAAGGATTTTTCAGGTTTGCCTCCAAATCGTGAGGTAGACTTATCTATTGAGCTCATGTCAAGAGTGGCACCGGTGTCCATTCCTCCCTATATTATGGCTACACCTGAGTTGAAAGAGCTCAAGAAGCAGTTGGATAAGTTGCAGGAAAATGGTTTCATCTGACCCAGTACTTCTCCTTGGGGTTCGCCTGTCCTGTTTGCGAAAAATTCAGAAGATACCCTTAGGCTCTATGTGGATTATCGGAAGCTGAAACAGTTGAAAGTGTAGAACTGATATCCCTTGACGAGGATTGATGATCTTTTTGATCATCTTTTACGAGCCTGTGTGTTCTTGAAGATCTATTTGAGGTCCGGTTATCATCAGTTGCGCGTTAGACCATCAGATATACCTCTGACAGCCATCATAAGCAGGTATAGTCTCTATGAGTATATGGTTATGTCATTCGGTCTCACAAATGCACAAGCAGCTTTGGCACTGATAAACTGAGTGCTCCATCCTTACTTGGATTCTTTCTCCATGGTCTTCGTGGATGATATCTTGGTGTACTCTCACACTTGACACGATCATGCTACCCATCTTGAGATCGTTCTGAGTACACTGAGAGAGCATCAACTTTATGCTAAACTCTCGAAGTGCCACTTTTGGATGGATCAGATTCACTTCTTGGGTCGTTTCATCTTAGAGGAAGGAGTATCTGTGGACCCAAATAACGTGAGAGATGTAGTTTTCTGGGAGCAGCCAAAGAATGTTTTTGAGGTACGGAGTTTCCTAGAACAGGTTGGATACTACAGACGCTTCATTCAGGACTCTTCACGCCTATCAGCACTATTGACAGGTCTGACCAAGAAGGGGGCGAAGTTCTTATTGTCATATTCTTATGAGTCAGCCTTTCAAGAGCTGAAGGGAAGGTTGACATCAGCACCGATACTAGTCTTTCCAGACCTAGGAAAGAGCTGTACTATTTATTGGGATGCTTCAGGTATCGGGTTGGGCGATGTGATTATGTAGGGAGATAGAGTCATTGCATATGGGTCTCGCCAGTTGAGGCCACATGAGAGGAACTACCAGACGAACGATCTAGAGTTGGTAGTTGTTGTTCATGCCTTGAACTATTGGAGACATTACCTTCTAGGGGGAGAACTTTGTGGTTTTCACCAACCACAAAATTCTTAGGTAAATCTTCACTCACCATGATCTGAATCTGAGACAATGCAGGTGGGTCAGGTATCTTCAGTATTTTTTTTTAATCTTGCCTATATGTCGGGAAGGGGAAACGCATTGGCATATGCATTGAGCAGGAGAACTCAGATTCAGGCAGTTCAAGAGGCCAACAGTGAGTGGCATCTTATGGCTCTGTTCTCTGAGATGCATCTGGAGGTTCATGACAGACAGGGACAGACTTACCTATCTTCTGTAGTTGTTGCCTCTACACTTCTTGATCAGGTACGGATGAAGTAGCTATCAGACTCAGAAGGCTTAGTCCTGTGGGAGAGTGCGTCAGGAGAGGATCCTCTTCCTGTATGGACAGTGGGCGAGGATGAGATCTTTCATTTCCAGGGACCCATATGGGTGCCAGCAGACATACACGAGGAGATGATACGGGATTTTCATTCCTCAGTTTGGGCAGTTCATCCTCGCGTCACTAAGATATATCAGGATCTTCATCGACAGTACTGGTGGCCAGGTATGAAGAGAGGTGTTGTCTCGAGGTGTTCTACTTGTCAGCATGTGAAGGCGGAGCATCAATGACAAGCATGCCTTTTATAACAATTACCCATTCCAGAGTGGAAGTGGAATGATGTCGCAATAGAATTCAGGACCAGATTTCCGAGGTCACCTCAAGGGAACGATGTTGTTTGGGTTGTCATCGACAGGCTTACGAAGTTTGCTCACTTCTTACCTATCAAGGATACCTTCAATGTTGATGATCTGGGATGAATATACATTTGAGAGATTGTACATCTACATGGAGTTCCACACTCCATTGTTTCATAAAGGGATGTGCGCTTCACTTCTCAATTCTGGAAAGGGCTTTAGAGGGATTTAGGTACACAGGTACTTTTGAGTATAGCATACCATCCCCAGACAGATGGCCAATTCGTGCGTACGATCCAGGTGCTTGAGGATATGATCTGAGCTTGCATTCTAGACTTTGGCGGTTCTTGGGAGAAGCCTATCCCTCTTGTGGAGTTTGCCTACAACAACAGTTTTCAGGTGACTATTCAGATAAAACCTTACGAGGCTTTGTATTTTAGGCCATGTCGATCACCTTTATGCTGGTTGGAGGCAGGAGAGGCAGCTTTACTGGGACCTTGTCTTGTTCAGGAGACCTCAGAGCAGATAGAGTTGATTCGGAAGAGGACGGATACAACACAGTCTCGACAGAAGTCTTATGCTGATCAGTGGAGACGACCTCTGGAGTTCGAGGTCGGAGATCAGGTTTTCTTGCATATTGCAATGAGGTTGGGACATAATAGGATTCAGAGATAGGGTAAGCTTTCACTGCGGTACGTCGGTCTGTTTGAGGTATTGGAGAGATTTGGGTCGGTTGCCTATCGATTTCAGTTACCTCATAGGTACCAGGCCATGCACAACGTCTTCCATGTCTCTCAAATCCGACGTTACTTTTCAGACTCGTCTCATGTATTTCAGCCCAAGGAGTTTGATCTTGAAGTAGATTCATCATTTGAGGAGAATCATATCCAGATTTTCGATCGTAGAAAGAAGGTTTTCCATGGACGGTATGTTCCTCTGGTGCGGGTGCTATGACAGCACAGGCGAGTACAGGATGAGACCTGGGAGAGGGAGGCCGATGAACGATCACAGTGGCCATAGTTGTTCAAGGTTTCTTCTTCTACTCCCTGTTAGGGAAATTCTTGGACAAATTTCTTTAAGGGGGGAAGTTTTTAAGAACCCGGATCTTTGTTTCAGGTATGTTTTTCCTTTTCTGGTCATTTTTGAGAAAAAGAGGAAAATCTGGAAATTTCCTAAGTATACGCCGTGTACTTTATAAGTACATGCCGTGTACTTTGAAGTAGTGTCAGGTCGTGTGCTGGCCGTGTCCGGGACACACACACGGTGTGTAAGGGAGATGTGGAGGCCGCTTAAAGCGGAGTACGGAAAGGCCAAGTACACGCCATGTACCCTAGAAGTACATGCCGTGTATTTTTTTTTTCATTAAATGGACTAGGGTCACGCCTAATCGAGGAAAACGTCTTCTTCTCCAGGTTCTTCGACCGAGAGCGACCCATATGGCCGTGATCATCCTCCGAGCCCCTGAGCCTCCATCTGTTTTCCAAATCGACCACCGTTGATTTTGTTGGAACCAAAACGGTGAGATATTCCTTATTCTTGAGTCTCATTACATTATTTTCCCTCTTTCTCAAGATATCATGGGTTTATCGTTTTGTGAGTTTTCATAGATCTTCTACGTTCTAAGGAGAATCAATCATCGTGGTTCAAATATATTGATCCCCTAGCATCGAGGTAGGTGGTTTGTGCCTTTCTGTAGGAAGTCTTTGAATATTTTGTGCAATTCCACCAATTCCCTTGAACGGGGTATTGTGTGTTTCCACTTTTTTCCTTTTTTGTTTTCCTGGTTTACTTGATTACTTGAGTAGAGGTCAATGCTTGTGAAATGGATAATTTTTACTATGCTCTGGATGTTTTTCCATGCATGTTTTTCCTGTTAGGAATTTTTCCAGTAGCCATGCCTAGTTGTAGGATAGTGGAATTGTTGTACTGTTATGATTTTGTTCCTTAGAATGATAGCCAATTAGTTATTGCGGTTTACTTGTGGCGATACATGCTATATGAATGTTTGTTTTACCCAGGGTTGTTAGAACCTAGTATAATAGACCATAGGGAGAATGGACGTAAGGGATTCTCCAGAGTGTCTTATTAATTCGTTGCAAGACCAAAGGGGGAATTGACGATGAGTTCTTCCTTAGAGAGTCTGTAGTTCCTCGACGTGGGCCACGAGGGGAATGAGACGTTGAGTGATTCCCCAGAGAGCCTTTAGTATGATACGAGACCACAGGGGAAATTGACAGTGAGTTCTTCCCTAGAAAGTCTATTCTTCAGCTGGACCAGAGGGGTGAGACTATGTGTGCCTCCTAGAGGGTTGCTAGTGCTTGTAGGTTAAACCATAAGGGTTAGGCTGTGAGAACTACCTATGGGGTTACCTGTTGTTCTACTTGTTGATTGGTTGTTACTTGTGTACTTTATATGCTAGACAGTGTGGATTGTAGCTGCTGTGTGGTTTCCTGTTTACTACTTCCTGTACCTTTACTTGCCAAGTATTCACTAACTGTTAGGCACAAATATTTGGGTGGTTGCCTAATGAGACCTTGTCTCACACCCTGTTTGGGCCTTGATTTTGGGCCCAAGCAGACTATATTGTTGCAGGTATAGATAAGGGAAAGTGCCCTTCTACTTTAGGTACTTGACTTTCTGTGGAGCTGGAGAGCATGGGAAGAAGCTATGGCTTGTGATGCTGAGGAGTTTACCTATTTTCCTTTTCACTTTGATTTAGTATTGTATTCAGCATTGTGACTTGTTTGGATACTTTCCTAGACATATGTATCATTCATCATTTTATATGCATGTGTGTGTGCTCCAGTTGTTTACTGTTAGTCTTCCGTTGTTTATCATTTAATCTTGTATGGATAGTTACGGTTTCTGTTGTTGTCTATTTTCTTTTCTTCCACTGTGTACTCCGCCAATGAGGGCATAGTTTCCCCACTATCACACCCAAGGACCTCACTGCTAGTCGGTAGCCTCTGGTGTTTGGGGAAATGCGCTTGAGGCCATGTGACCAACCGGGTACGGGGTGCCTCTGGGTGGCTTTCGGAACCAGGACCTTACACCGGTGCCCCCCTCCTAGGGGTTTACCTCCTTGATCCTCCTCCAATGGTGTCTATATCAATATCTAGGCATGACATCTAACCTTTAAGGAATGAAACTCCCTTGATCCACCTCCATGGGGTGTCTTGATCAGTCATCTTTGTCTCCAAAAGACCTTAAACTTGTCCCCCGGTCCATCTCTGCAAGATATTCTGGTCTGTCTTCACAAGTCGTTAAACTTGTGACCCCAACCAGATAATCCATGCTCAACATTGGATGCCTGAGGTGAAATCATGGGATGGTATGTGCCTATGGCGTCAGCTACCTCATGCTAATCATTGGATAGCTTAGGTGAAAGCCTTGGAAGATATGACTTTTTCATCAGATACCTCGTGATCAACATGGAATGCCTTGGGTTCTATGCCTAAGATGCCTCCATGAGATTCCCTCCTATGAGGAAGAATACAAGTGTCCAATGTTTCCATGGTTTTGACATGCCAGTTATGCCCAACGTGACTACTCTCCCAACCAAAGGTTGTTGTTCTTTCAAGACCCATTGGAATTTCTAGACAAAGTCAGTGTAATTAACGAACATGAACAATGATATGGCACCGAGAATGATTTTCACAAGCACAACTTAATCTATGAGGGAGACCCAGAATAGTTGATGAATTCTAAGGAGTAATCCATGTAAGGAGGAACCAATATCCCATCATCCCGTTTTTTTCAAGGAACATACATCTTCATTGATCACCTTTGGAATGTTGGAATTTAGAGTAACAATGCATGTCGGTGAACATTAACATGATAGGTGGTGCACCCCAGTGAAATTTTCGAAAACACTATGGTCAACTTACCATGGTCATTTTGAACATATAAGATTAATGTCATCAAAACATCTGATATGAACTAACTTGATTATGTAATTGCGTATAACATGATAATAAATAAAATAAAACAAATAATAAACATGGAAAAAATTTCTTAAGAAAGTAAATAATTAACATAAATTTATTATTCAGAAAGATAAGGAACATATGTGATGATTCAGACTCAATGTAAGGGACAATTTACATTAAAAACCTCATTTTAAATGTTTTAAAGATTTATTTTCTAAAGCATTTTCTTTCATATCCATGTTCTTAAAATTATTTTAGGGATTTATTTATATCAATATAAATGAATTATAAAGTAAATTTTATGTCATATTTTACTTTATTTCAATGCTTTTAAAAAGGAATCATTTTATTATTCTATATGGAACGTTTTTATGAAAATGACAAAAGTAATGTTCTATTTTATTTTATATAGCATCGATGGTTTTTTTCACTACAATAATAGTTGTTCGATTTTTTGGATTCATTTATAAGATTTCATTTTTTCTTCAAATAAAAACCTTACTTCCCTGTTTTTTATTTATTTCTAAAAAAAGGGTTTTTATGGGAATGGATATTTTAATATTAAGATATATTTTATTACAGATTCAAAGAAACTTTACAAGTATTATGATGGAAATACAATATTTCATGAGTTATGATTATTTTATAGTTCATGAGAATTGTGTATGATGACTGGTGGTTCTATTATAAAAAATGTAAAAGTGATTCAATTATAAACAAAGGATGGTTGGTTCTATTTTAAACCAAGTATGATTGGTTTCATTATTAACCAATGATTGGTGGTTATGTTATAAACCAATGATAGGTCGTTCTGTTATATCCCTCTAATTCATTGGGTAATGATCATGATGGAATTTTAACAAGTATTTTATTCTATTTTTTTGAGTTATATAAAAATGATGTCAGAAGTTACCTACATGATTTATTTATTCAATAAATTTTTTTAATGAAAATATTATGATTTTCCAAGGTATGTTATTGTGATTATGTTTAAATAAAAATATTTTCTACTTCTTATGGGAGAAATGTATGATTTTTAAAAAAATTGATTTTTTCATGGATTTAAAAAATATTTATGAGTTTAATTTTCCTTTAGTATTTATTATGAAATGATTTATAAAAATATTTGGGTAGAGAAGTTTATTTCTTGAGTAGGAAAATTTTTATTTGAGCCCAAAAATTATTTTGAAAAATGAAAAATATATAAGTATTTATGTATAAGTAGTTTTATTTCATTCATTTTTTATATAACCATTACTAAGATTTTGGTTCTAGTACAACATTTTAAAATGATTTTCATAGGGATTTATGGATGTGCGGGGATAATTATGGGATCAAGATGAAAATTGTGAAGATGTGTCATGAAAATAAAACTTGTTACATTTTAAAAAAAATTGTCCTGTGGGAAAAATGGATACTAAGTGGAAGTGTCCAATTTTTTATGTAATTTTTATTTATGTCAGTTTGATGGAATAATTATCTAAAACTCTAAACTATAAATATCCTCAAATGTTAGAGGATTTATTTTTGACTTATAACTTAAAATTATGTAATGTTTAAGGTTGGGTCCTTATAGTTGGTATGAGAGGAAAGGTTTGGGTAACATTAGATATTAGGATGTTTTCAAGTGATGTTAAATTAAGAGTTATAGATACCATCATGGGTTTATAAGTGTAAGTTTTATCATAAGTTACAAGGAGTATTCCCCCTTTTGAAGTTTTGAGTGATGGTATTTTAAGGAGATTAATATTTAGAAAGAAATTTTATTGGGCTAATTTATATGTAACTCATAGGTTTAACATGAAGGATCATTTTAGAATAATTATATATGTTAATTATATTTTTGGGAATATTATAATAATTATATTAATATAGTTTCAGTAAAATAACAACCCAAAATCCTGGAGACAACATGTCACATCTGAAAAGGACGTGGGGATTGATCCCACAAATTAAGGGTGAAAGTGTGCAGCACCTACCACTGGCCTATGTGATGCCTAGGTTAGTATTATTTTTTTACCTATTTTTTTGTTAAATATAAAGATGATTTTGGGAACATATGTTTTATCATATAGTTAACCATGGGATTGAAATTTGATTTGGTGATTAAGTGATTAATGTTATTTTAGAATAATATCACTATATTTTGGGGAACATATATGATTAAGGTAAACATAATATTATTTGATAAGATGTGATTTAATTTAAGGAATAAATAATGAATTATATTTTGGAAGAGTATATGGTTTTAATATAGGTTTATGGTGATTCAGTTTATTTAGGAAAATGATTAACATATTTTTTAGATTGTATGATTGGGTATAAAAATTTTTGGGTATATAACTTTATGAGTGACTAATGTTGATCAGATATAAATAATTATTTAATATAGAAAGAATATGTGAAAAAATACGTCATATTTTGGGTTTCAAACACGGTCTAGATTATTTTGAATAATTTTAAGGTAAGTAATTTATCAAATGATCTAAGATAAACTTTGGGGGTTTTGTTGAGGCTTTGGATATTAATGTTGTATTTCATCATATAAATGTTTATTTATCTTTGTAATTATCTTACCTTCTATTAACCATTTTTGGTTTTTGTTTAACTTCTGAAGACAGGAGGAATATCTTGTTATCCTTTCTTGGAATTATCATATCTATTAAAATTTGATTTCAGTGATTCAAAAATTAAAAAATCATATTGAATACTCAAAATTTCGATAAAACAATTATATTGTGGTGGAAATTGATTAAAGGATGAAATTATACCTTTAATATAATTATATTTCATTATGTTATTATTCTAGATGGTAAATTAATCCCCCAAATATGGGAAAAATATTTAAATAAAAAAATGTTTTCCCACTACCTTTATTTATGATGAATAGATAGTTATTTCACACCTCATTAGTTTATAGTCTTTTGGTTGTTATATTTCTCATGATCATTCTCTTTCTTATGATCAAAGATACCTATCACTATCCATCATTATTTAGAAATTTATGTTTTCTTCTATATAAAATTTTCATTTCCCATTAATTTTCTCTTACTTGGAAACCTAGTTATGTGTTATTCCAGATGACCTTCATATTTCATTTTCCCTCTTTTTAATAGGAAGTTTTATGAACCCTTTTTATGTTGTGGGACTTCAATAAAGGTATTTTCAAATTTAGAACCATTGATTATTTAGATAAAGTTAAAATTGAGAGGAAAAAATTTATTAAATTTGGTAGAATGTAACACCTTCATATTTTAAAATAAGAACATGTTTGATAGCATATACAACATGCAACACCAAGCTTAAACAAACAATGAAATATTATTATATGATTGTTATTACCTAGATATTTAATTGGTTGGTATGAATAGAAGAAAACACATTAATAGATATATATAAATATATATATCATACGTAATAAAAATTTATTGATTAATTATTAGAATATAAGATTTCAATTTTCAGTAAAGTCATTTTATGTTTCAAAAATGTGTTTTCTTCAAAAATGGTTTTTATTAATTTTTGTGACTAAACATTATAATTAATTTTTAGATATTTTAGAAATTTTATTTGATAAAATTTATGTAATTATTTTATCAAAATGTAAAATTATTTTATTTTTTATTTTTTTTATTTTTCTAAAAAGTTTGATTTTCTGGTGAATAGTGAAAATACTGATTTTTATTGAATTTTTTTTTTATTTTATTGTATTTACAAAGTCAAATTATATTTTAGGATTAATTTTAAAATATAATTAGATTTTTTTTATTATACATCTTTCAATTATAGACTTTTTAATTAATTTTCTACTTTAATTTTGTATAAAAACTTTTTTATAATTAGAAGGATTTTTTCTAAAAAATAATTTTTCATCAAGTTCCACGGGTTTAATTTTAAATTAAATTTTAGAACTTATATTAATTTAATCATGAAAATTTTATTCCATATTTATAATGAGTCTCAAATTTTATTAATATGACCTTTTCATTTTATGTCTTTATGAATAGTAATAATAGTAAATAATTGCCACCATGGTAAGGGTAAATCAGAAAATTAAGATTAAAAATAATATGATAATGACTAAAAAATGACTATAAAACATGTTTTTATCATATTAGATGATTGGTGCTCGTCCATGTTAATAAAATTTTCAAAAATATGGCAACTAGGTGTTATATGTCTTTGATTTTGACATTTATAATATTTAAGTAAAAGATGATGTCAAAAATGTCACTTTCTTACTTTTAATTTCTATAATATTTTTTGATAGGGATAAAGACAATTTTTTATTTATTATAAATAATTGTTTTAAATATAAATTATTTTTTATCATGGTAATTTATTTTTAATTTTTAGGGATGAAATAATTAAATGAAATGGTTATGCAACGTCGACATAGTGTTTATTCAATTAATAGAAAGATAAAATAAATGATTTTAAAAATATTAAAAGTAATATAATTTGAATTAATTATTGTTTTAAATTATTTCTATAAATAAAAATAACATAATATATAGTTTTTATTGATTGTATTTTAATTCCATTGTTTTCAAGTTGTTTTCAATTTCAAATTAAATGAATAGTTCCAAAAATGACATTAATGATATTTTATAATAAATAATGTTTTATTAAATAATTAAAAATTCATAAAAATCCTAAATTCATCCAAGTGATTGTTATATATTTTAAAATATCAAATTTTGTTAATTTATATGCAAATAACCCTTTTATAGTAACTATATTTACCCCTAAAGATTAAAAAACATTGATGTCGTGGAAAATGTCAAAATGGTTAATGCGGGTTAAAAAAATATATAATTGTAAAAACCTTATATAAAATTATCAAAATTTTATTATATGATATTATTTAGACCTATACTCATATTATATTTTAATTATATTAGTTTGTATCCGTTTTCCATGAAAATTAATTTATATTAATTTAATATTTTAAGTAATTCCAAGAGTTCCCCTCCCCTCACTTATAAAAGGGAACATCCTATTATATTTTATTCATAATTAAAAAGTCTATTAGTTTAGAAAATCCCTCAACAAATACCTTCCTAGTATTACTTCACTCATTATAGATATATTTTGTAGGTAGAATACCAAACTTATATGGACTAAGGTGTAAAGAAAATAAGATTGTTTGAAGAAGAGGTATAACTTTTAACTGAATGTTATAGTTTTATTTCTTCTTCCACATCATTAAAATATTATTAAACAATTATGATATAAAAACATCCATATATACTATATAAATTTATGTTATTATTTTAATTTCCTAACCTAGATCCATCTCTTTCTTTTATGAAATGGGAAACGAAACTATGATTTGTGTGTATGGCGGACTACCACTTCACGAACCGATGTAATTCATTTTCCATAACCACTTTTCACAACTGGTTATAATGATGAATTTATTACTTATATATTATATTAATGATATATTTATAATTATGGAAATATAATATATCATATAATTTATTACCTTTCTATCCATTGAAAAATGATAAAGTCGTTCGTGCGTACGTGTGGACTACCAACTCTATAAAGCGATGTGATTCACTTTTTAGAACCATATAATATGGATGACATATATAAGTATATATAAAGATATAATATAATATTTATGATATAATTATCATTATATAAATTTAAAAAAACACCTAACTTCTTTCCATCAGGATCGTTGAAAAATGGAAACATTACTCTTGTGTATGTATGACCTACCAACTCCATGATTGTACTATAGTTCATTTTTATAAACATATTTCATTGTTAATTTTAAATTTGTAATTAACATATAGAACTACTAATTATATCATGATTATTATTCTGTATATAGTTTAATAATAATCTCACTGACTGTAGTCAACTTACTAAGGTCATTTTCAATATATGAGCAGGATATCGTCAAAACATCCTATGTGAACTAAATTGATTATATAATTGTGTATAACATAGTAAAAAATAAAATAAATGAATAATAAACATGGAAAATTTTAAAATTTGTGTAAATAATTAATATAATCTTATTATTTGAGAATATAAGGAATGTTGATGGTGAGTTGTACTTGAGGTAAGGGACACTTTACTTTAAATACCTCATTTTAAATGTTTTAAATATTTATTTTCTAAATATTTTTATTCCATATCTATATTATCAAGATTATATTGTACATGTATTTATATGGACATAACTGAGTTATAATTATATTTTATTCCACCTTCAACTTTATTTTAAATATTTTCAAAATGTATCTTTTTATGTATTATACAGGAACCGTTTTGATGAAAAGGAAAAAAAGGAATATTCTATTTTATCATATACAATGTAAATAGTTTTTTTGACCACCGTAGCCATTATTTTATTTTTGGATTAAATTACAAGATTTCATGTATTGTTCAAAGAAAAACCCTCCTTAATTGTTTTTTAGGAATTTAAAAAAAATGGAATTTATATTTCAATATCCTAAAATGTTTTCTTATGGGTGAAAAAAATAATTTTATGATTATGATTATAGAAATAAAATATTTCATGTGTTATGATTATGTTATGGTTCTTGGTAATTTTCTTTGATGATAGATAGTTCCATTATAGACCTATTATGGGTGGTTCCATTATAAACCAAGGATGGGTAATTCTATTATAAATGGGTGGTTCCATTATAAACTAAGGATCAGTGGTTATTTTATAAACTAAGGATGGGTGGATCAATTATAGCCCTCCAATGCATCGGGTAATGATCCTGATGTAAGTTAACCATGTATGTTATTCCATTTTTTAATATTGATATGAAAATGATTTCCCATGTTTCCAACATTATTTATTTATTCTTCCAATGGTTTTTATGTAAATATTATTATTTTACAAGTTAAGATAATAATATTGTGATTAAAATAAAGTATTTTTTACTTCTTAAGGGTGAAATTTATATCTTTATGAAAAAAATTTATGAGTTTTTCATGATTTAAAATAAATATTTATGAGTTTTATATTTTCCTTTAATATTTTTTATAAAACTATTTATAAAAATATTTTGGTAGATAATCTTTATTTCTTGAGTAATAAAATGTCTATTTTAAGCCCAAAATTTATTTTGAAAAAAGAAAAAAATAAATATTCATAGAGTAATGATTTTCTTTCTTTATTTATTTTTATATATTCCTTACTGAGATTTTTATGCTCATACCACATGTTTTTAATGATTTTCATAGGGTTTTAAGGATGTTTAGGGACAAGGATGACGTTAAGGAAAAAAATTGAAGATGTTTTATGTAAAGAAAACATGTTATATATTAAAAGTTTTGTATTGTGGAAAAAATGGATAATAAGTGGAAGTGTCCACTTTATTATGTAATATTTATTTATGTAATGGTGATGAACTAATTCTCTAAAAATCTAAACCATAAATATCCTAAAATGTAGGAGAATAACTTTTTTACTTAAAACTCAATATTATTTAATATTTAATGTCATGAGCTTATAGATCCACCCATGGTATCACTATCCATTGTAGAGGAAACACCTCTTATTATTAATGAAACTCTAGGACACCATGCCTAAAATCATTCTACCAAACCCATAGTTCCTTAACCTATACATAAAAATTGATATATATATATATATATATATATATATACAAACTAAATGGTCACTACACATAACTATTGCACACATTCCCTCATGAATTGATATTTTACCTTTAAAATCCATGCCAACACTCACAATACTTTTCTTGAGAAGTGTGAACCTCTGAGAAACCTCTAAAAGATTCTTACCCACTGTCTAACTTAGTCTCATCGAAACCCAATAAGTGTACACTTCCATACTACCTAGTCATACCACTCAACTCATACTCCCATAAGTCATGTCCCATCAAACCTAGGCTCATGCACCAAAAACCTTGAACATTCTTCTCTTCATGTCAATCTCATCCAGTTAAAATCATCCTAATTCTTCCTTTCTAATGTACCCAAGGAATATCATTTGTTCTGAGGAAAATATTATGATCACCCACCACTCAAAAATCATTCCCAAAAACATGAATCATTTATCTATGCTCCACCCATCCTAGATTCGACCATCTAAGATCATTGTCTAATACGGCTAGACATATACTTGATCCTTTCTTCTAGAGCCTGACCTTACTTCCAAAATCACGCCAAGTTATCTTCACATAATGGAAGCATGAGGCATCTCATGAACCTTTCCCCAACCCTCTAAGGGGTATAAACATCCTCAAGTAAATTCATGATCATATTTATATCATTGCTCAGAAATCCAATTCTAAACCAACCCATAAGTGGTCATTATACATCCTTTGCACAGAGGAACTATATAACTATCATCATAGAATGTCTTACTATAATATGTTTTTGATTTTTCATAAAAATTCACTCATGAGTGAAAATAATAGTTTATTTGAATAAAATTACACCAATAAGTTATATGGTAAAACACCATATAAGTTATTTTTGACACTTTAAATAGTTAAACCTCTATAACTAGAAAAAACCAATCACACACAATCATACATATTTCATGTGAATCCTAACTTCTAAATATTATATGCATATTCCTATTTAAAATGGTTCATGATCTTAAATCATGAATAATAACCTCTAATAAATGCATCATATTTGAATAAAATTATAAATCACAACAATGAAAACAAAAATAGAAATCATCTACCTCTGGTAACCAAGACTTTCCATCAAAAACATTGTTCACTACACACTAATTCAATGACCATTACAATATATGACATGTCTATATTCACTATCTACCACATCCTAAATAATAAGAAAAAAAGAAAATGTGCTCTTATTCCACTTTGTCACACCTCGGCTGGAGACCACTCATCAATGTCTATATCAGTGACATCACATGGACTCAAGCATGCCTCATTGTATTTTAATGGACTCTAACTAGTATATGAGAGGACCAGTTTGGGATATACCTAACACTAAGAGGGGGGTAAATCAGTGTTGGGGACTTTTTAAACCAATTCCAACTTTTTATCTATGTACCTCTTGACCTGTTAGGATCTTGATTCTCTTATTCCCTTTTCCTTGTCACATGCAATAATAGAAAGAAGTAAAATTATTAACATAATATTTTTACAAGGTTCACTACTCAATAAGAGATTATAAATCCTTAACATGTATAATGATGACTAATACATGTATTCTACACTATAATATAGTAATTGTTACAGTGGTTTGACTAGGAACACAATCCTCTAGTCAGTGTGAGTCCATACACTTTGGAGGGGGTGGGAAATAATCCACTTCCTTAAACTGGTAATAACCTATTCCAACTTTCATCTCCTTAATGGTTATTTATAATTCCTCTGAAGACAGTATTCTCCCTTCCTAAATAAGGGTTTTCAATACCAATAGAGTCTTCCACCTTTTGAGATTTGTTGGATGTCACACTGCTGCTTCATATTTTACTCTTCACTTATTACTCTCTTAGCATCATGAAAGTAACAAACTTCTTATTATCTTCTTCATTAGTGAAAAACCAGAACAAGAGCCTCAGCCGAGTTGGTGAGGACTCAGCAAGAACATCCAAGATACCCGAGTTCAAGACCGGGTGGAGAGATATTTTTTGGGGGGTACTGTAGCAATACTGTAGCAGGCACTATAGCAGGTAATATAACAGGTATTGTAGCAGACACTGTTTGGTACTGTAGAACCATGAACTATTCATCCGTTTGGTCTTTCGGTCCACCAGTTTGGGCCTTAGGTAATTTAAGGCCTTTGGGCCAACAAGGCTTTCGGGACACCTCAAGGCCTTTAGACCACCACAAGGCCTTTGGGACACCTCAATGCCTTTGGGCCACCTCAAGGTCTACGGTCCACTTGAAATTGGTGCTTAATGATCAGACATACTCTACAAGGAATAGACTCCAGTTGAGGATCAGAGCAGGCGCATTCACCAGAGCAAAATCTAATAGGATTTTCAGAATGAGAGGGTATGGAATTTCCATCAAGACCAGCCTATTCTTACATAGGAAGCCTAGCTGAACAGCCATGCGAAAGGTGGAGAGCTGATATCACGATGAAGAAGCTGGGAGGGTGAGTTCCAAGTATGGTCTGTATAATTCCGAAGGACAACAGGTCATGTTATCTCTAAGCTTATGAGATTTGTAAGGGTTCCCCCTAATCCCTTGAAAGGGTGATTATCAAAAATAAATAAATAAAGAAGGAATTTGGGCTATTTAGTTAGTGAAAAACCAAATGAACACTTCATATTATTCTTTCTTCTTTTTTAGTGCAATAACTGAATGCACTGAAACTCCTTCTTCTTCTTGGATAGAATAAAAAAACATATGTTATTATTAAAGTTATGAGGATAAGCTTACTAGGAATCATAATAATTAACTTCTTATCCTTTCTTGTTTTCATATATGTATGATATCACACATGTATCATTTAGATGAACTCCTCCTTTTATTTCACTTCTTCTTCTTCTTCTTCACGCACATGTACCCACTTCTTCTATTCTCTTTTTATGCACACAAATCATAAATGTAAGAAACCAGATCTTCATTTTCAGGTATGTCTTAACTTTTTCAAAGGTTTTTGAGAAAATAGGAATTTCTGGAAATTTTTGAAGTACACGCCGTGTACCTTCTGAGTACACGTCGTGTAATTCCTTGTCGTGTCAGGCCGTGTGCTGGCCATGTCCAGGCCACACACATGGTGTGTAGGGATGAAGTGGAGGCCGCTTAAAGTGGAGTATGGAAAAATAGAGTACACATCATGTACTCAAGAATTACATGCCATGTATTTTCTTTTTCTTCATTAAACGGACCGGGGTTGCGCCTAATCGACAGAAACGTCTTCTTCTAGGTCTCGTTCTACTGAGAGAAGCCGAACGGCCGCAGATCTTCTCTAATCCTCCGATCCTCCATTTTTTCTCTGATTCGATCACCATTGATTGTGTTGGAACAACAGTGGTGATTCCTTCCTTCTCCTAGAGCCTTGTTTTCCAATTTCTCTTCTTTCTCAAGTTATCATTGGTTGAATTTTTTGGACGTTTTCTCAGATCTTCGATGTTCTAAGTAAAATCAATCTTTTTGCCTCAAGTATATTGACCTCCTAGCATCTAGGTAGGTAGTTTGTGCCTTACCTTTTGATTTCTTTGAGTCTTACGTGCAAATTCCACCAATACCCGTGAATGGGGTATTGCGTGTTTACCGTTTTTACCTTGTGGTTATTCCTGCCTTGATTGCATGATTGTGTAGGGTTAAATTGATCATTTTTTTGGATAATTTTTGTTCTTGTATGTTTTTCCCATGATTTTTACTATTTACGACCTTTGGTTCAATGTTAGCCTTGGTCATTTTTCCAATTTCCATGCCTAGTGACCGTAGGATGGAGTAATGATGATAACATGCTTGTTTGTTGTAGACTGTTTAGCCAAGTAACTCTATAGGTGTACTTTGGTCTTATAGAATTATTATGCACTGACTGGAATGGGGCTGTGAGAACCTAGTGCTATAGACTATAAGGGATAGACCGAGTGAGCTTCCCAGAGAGTCTTTGACATTATAGGCTACAGGGGATAGACCGAGTGAGCTTCCCAGAGTGCCTTTGGACATTATAGTCTATAGGGAATAGACCGAGTGAGCTTCTCAGAGTGACTTGGATATTATAGACTACAAGAGGGTAGACAGAGTGAGCTTCCTTAGAGATTCTTTACTTGTTGAATTGCTTTAAAACCTTTTCCAAGAAAAAGAAGGAATTGACTGAGTGAGCTTCCTTAGACAGTCTGTGATAGACCTGAAACTATAGGAGGAATTGACCGAGTGTGCTTCCTAAGAGAGTTTCTAGACCTTGGGGACACGAGGATTAGACCACGTGATCTTCCTCAGAGATTCCCTAACTACCATAGACTATAAGGGGAATTGACCGAGTGAGCTTCCCCAGAGAGTCTTATAAATTTGTATGACCAAACTAGAGGGGTTAGCTTGAGTGCACTACCCAGGGGGTTGTGGTACTTCTCGGTTAGGACCAAAGGGGATGGCTGAGAGTACTTCCCAGAGGGTTTCCAGTTGGTGGTTAGATGTTTGCTTCACTACTGCTTGTTGTTCTGTGGACTGATTACTGTTGTATATCTTCCTGTTACTGCCTGTTATTTACTGTTACTGTTACTTCTTACTGTATTATTACCTGCCATATACTCACTGACTGTTAGGCACAGATCTTCAGGTGGTTTCTTACTGGGATTTAGTCTCACACCCTGTTTGGTCCATGCTTTTGGGCCCAATAATACTTTTTTGTTGCAGGTATAAACAAGGGCAAGCACCCATTGACTTCTGGTACTTGATTGCTTGGAGCAGGAGAGCTTGGGACCAAGCTTTGGCTTGTGATGTTGAGGAGCTGTTTACTTTCTTTTGTACCTGTTTTGGTTCTATGGTGTTTTCCAGCATTGTGACCTATTTGGTTGTTTTCCTAGATATGTAACATGCATCATTTTATATATACATATGTGCTCCAGTTTGTTGATTTAGTCTCCCGTTGTTTACTACTTTTGGTTATTTACTACTTCTGCTATTGCATGTTTATTTACTTTTGTTCTGTACTCTACCAATGAGGGCATAGTTTCCCCACTATCACACCCAAGACCCTCGCTTCTAGTCGACAGCCTTTGGCATTTGGGGAAATGCGCTTGAGGTCATGTGACCAACTTGGTACGGGGCACCTCTGGGTGGATTCTGGAACCGAGACATTACAAAGTGGTATCAGAGGGGTTCTTTTCTCCTAACTTACTATTTGGAGCCTTAGCTAGGGATAGGATGGATTCGGTACTTGGTGTTAATCTTTTCTTGGGAGTAGCTAACTCGTGTACAGGGAAAATCCAATATACCTTGCTTATTTCAGTTTTCTGGTTTTGTGATGTTAAAGTTGATATGATTTCACCTAGAGTGATTCGCATGACTTGTGTTGTTATTTTTGTTGCTATTATGGTTCTATTTATATCGCAACCCGATGAGATGAGGGTATGCCATCTCATGCATCATATAGGAACTTGTTATAAATCACATGCCATGCATTATTTCCATACCATCTAAGGAGAATTAGTGATTGCGTGTTGTTGTGATAGACTTTGTGTAGATTATGCATGCTATTGTGATAGAGGCTTGATAGAATCCCTACTATTTTTTAGAGGACTGTTTGTATTTTACTTTCTTAGATCAACACCAAATTTTGGTTCTTGAGGTGTTATGGGCCCTCTTGAATCAGAAATTGGTGGATCATTGACCTGTTTTTCCTTTTATATGATTGTATTGGTTTCCAAGATTTGATTCGTGGGGAGTATGGGCCCTCATGGATCGAAATTTGGCACCTTCATGCCTTGTTTGTGTGTTTTCTGTACTTCGGTGCAGTTTCGGAGCTACTACCCGGAAAAACCTAAAATACACAGCGTGTACTTTATATATACACGCCGTGTAGTTTTTAAAACGTGTCACTGACTGCGTGAGCAGGAACACGGTGTTGTGTAAAATCTTCTGGAACACACCGTGTATGGTAGGTACATGTCATGTAGTGGCGAGCCGTGTACCCGCCCATGTCACTAACAACATAGGTCGGGGAAGCTTGAGTAGAACATACCGTGTTTGGTAGGAACACATCGTGTAGTTATGTTCTAGGTACCCAGCCATGTCACGAAAAACACGGGTCGGTGTTATCTTCTCCTATACACGCCATATTTGTTCGGAACACGCCGTGTAAGGTTCAACCGTGTAGCCGGCTGTGTAACTAACAACATGGGTTGCCGAAACCTTCTTTAGTACATGCTGTTTCCATGGGGAACATGTCGTGTAGTCTAAGTTTAAGTGGACCATGTGGGTTAGCCGTGTAAGGAGACTCGGGCAGGGGAGTAGAGTTCAAGTACATGCCGTGTGTGGGGACAACACACCGTGTAGTTTGGGTTGTTACACGACCAGTGTGGTAGGAATACACACCCATGTGAATGGCTTAATAGAACACACCGTGTTGTTTTTATACACACCGTGTAGTCGTGTTTTGTAAAACTTGAATTTTTCCTTCTCTTGTTCCCATTTTTTACTCTTGTGTTGTCAGTATTTGATAATCCTGATCCAAGGTGTGTTATTGATCTTTTAGAGCTATGACTCCGAGACGTCCGCCGGTTGTACGTCAATTGCCAGATAGTGATCAGACACCAGATATGGCCGATCAGGATCCTCCTACAGATCCTCCTGTTGTGACAGCCTTGGAACCAGTAGTTATACCCGCTGCAGGAGCCGATACGCAGTTCAGGGAGGAATTCTTGAGGATGATGCAAACTTTTTAGGGAGCGCCTCCTCCTGCTCCTTCGATGGCCGAATTGACATGGGTATTTCAGTAGCAGCATCCTCTTACTTTCTCAGTGGATGGGGGACCCCAGGATGCCGAGTCATGGTTAGAGGCCACGGTGACTATCTTCGAGCATATCGAGATACCCCTAGAGAAGACTGTAAATCTGAACACCTATATGCTCTGGGACACCGCCAAGAGGTGGTGGGAGGTGATCTCACAATCAGGGCACCAACAGGGTATGTCTTGGGATGAGTTTTGACGTACCTTATATGAATACTTCTACCTGGTGACCCTAAGGGCCAATCGAGCCCGGGGGTTTATGAGTCTGCAGTAGGGTACTCTTTCCATTATGGAGTACTCATCTCACTTTACTGAGCTGCAGCGTTTCACACCGATCCCAGTAGGGGATGATTTGTTCCTTTCTAGGAAGTTTGAGGATGGTCTCAGGTAGGAGATCTGTTCCCATGTGAATATCTTTAGGTTGAATTAGATATCCTCTATCGTCAACCAGGTGCTTATCACTAAGCACAATCTGAGGGATTCTAGAGTAGTGAGCCAGGGCTGTTTGACATCTAGATATAGTGTTCCTCATATGGATAGTAGGAAGCATCATATAGAGTCTTCTCGATGAGATCGAGGTTCGGGGGATGTATCTTCTGGCATCTAGGTTGTATGCTACTAGTGCGGTAAGAGTGGGAATTCTAGGACTCAGTGCCAGAGAGATCTGATGGAGTGCCGATTTTTCAGCAAGATGGGCCATCTTCAGCACTTTTGTCAGATATTTTCACCTTTAGTCGATGGTAGGGGTTCTTCTATCACTCCGCGTTCTGGAGATGCTTTGCCAGTTTCTCACCAGTCCGAGAACTGGAGTTCTTCCGGCCGTTCAGGCTGAGGTGGAGGTCGCGGCTGTGGTGGTCAGTCACCCGGTCATCAGCGACAACAGAGTGGATCAACTTAGAGTGGTTAGGTAGGGTCACAGGGCCACGGGGCAGGCCCGAATTTTTCTGTGGAGCAGACCTATCTGGAGCAGGATCCTGGACCTTCTACGGTTCGAGGTATGATCTTAGTAGCCTCTGTTTTATCTTCTTCTCTTTTCGATACTGGTGATTTGCATAGTTTTATCTCTGTTTATGTTGTGGAGAGTCTTGGGCTCTGTATCTTTTCGTCTGCTGAGATTTTGACTCTTTACACGCAGTTGGGAGTAAGGAATTCTAGCGTACGTCAGTGCAGAGAGTGCCCTCTTGAGGTTTCAGGGTATCGTTTCTTATGGTATCTCTATGTCCTAGAGATGATAGGATATGATTTCATTCTCAGGATGGACTGGTTGGTTCCCTTTCAGGCGATTGTTGACTGTTATCACCACAGGGTGATTTTCGTTTCACCGGAGGGTGAATCCTTTCTTCATATAGGTGAGTGGGATGTTCAGGCAAGTCGAGCAGGACTCGAGCATCATGGGCTAGGAGGAGTTATAGCCCAGATTTCTAGTCTTTATCTGGATTACCAAGGGACTTCACAGTTAGACTTTCCCCTAGTGGTGGATCATTTAAAGGATGTCTTTCTAGAGGACTTTTCAGCTTTACCTCCGGAGCGTGAGGTAGACTTCTCGATTGAGCTCATTCTTGGAGTGGCACCGGTGTCCATTCCTCCCTATAGGATGGCTACACCTGAGTTGCAGGAGCTCAAGAATTAGTTGGAGGAGTTGCAGGCAAAGGGTTCCATCAAACCCAGTACTTATCCTTGGTGTTCACCTATCCTTTTTGCGAAGAAGGAAGACGGTACCCTTAGGATTTTCATGGATTATCGGAAGTTGAACCAGTTGACGGTCAAGAACCGATATCCCTTTCTGAGGATCAATGATCACTTCGATCAGCTTTGAGGGTCCAGAGTGTCCTCGAAGATTTACTTGAGATTTGGTTATCATCAGTTGCGCATTTGACCATAAGATATACCTCTTACATCATTCAGGATAAGGTATGGTCTATACGAGTATACGGTTATGTTGTTCGGTCTCATAAACGCGCCAACATTTTTCATGGTTTTGATAAACCGAGTGTTCCATCTGTACTTGGATTCCTTCGCCGTGGTCTTCATGGATGATATCTTGGTGTACTCTCACACTCGACATGACCATGCTACCCATCATGAGATCGTTTTGAGTACACTGAGAGAGCATCAACTTTATGCTAAACTCTCAAAGTGCCACTTTTGGATGGATTAGATTCACTTCTTGGGTCACATCATCTCAGAGGCAGGAGTATTTTTGGACCTAGAGAAAGTGAGGGCTGTAGTTTCCTGGGAGCATCCAAAGAATGTTTTTGAGGTATGGAGTTTCCTAGGGATGTCTAGATACTACAGATTCTTCATACAGGACTTCTCGTGCCTAGAATCTCCATTGACAGGTCTGACCCAGAAGGGGGATAAGTTCTTATGGTCAAATTCTTGTGAGTCATCCTTTCAGGAGATGAAGGGAAGGTTGACGTCAGCACTGATACTAGTCTTTCCAGATCCAGGAAAGATCTATACTATTTATTGTGATGCTTCAGATATCAGACTGGGCTCCGTGCTTATGCATGGATATGTAGTCATCACGTACGGGTCTCGGCAGTTGAGGCCACATGGGAGGAATTACCCGATGCACGATCTGGAGTTTGCAGCTATTGTTTATGCCTTGCGTTGTTGAAGACACTACCTTCTGGGAGAGCACTTTTTGGTTTTCACAGAACACAAGAGTCTCAAATACATATTCACTCAGCATGATCTGAATCTGAGGCAGTGCAGGTGGGTCGAGTATCTTCAGTCCTTCAACTTTGAGCTTGCCTATACACCGGGAAAGGGAAACGCAGTGGCGGATGCGTTGAGTAGGAGAAATCAGATCCATGCAGTTCAAAAGGCCAGTAGTGAGTGGCAGCTTATGGATCTGTTCTCTGAGATGCACTTGGAGATGCACGATAGATAGGGACAGACTTTCCTTTCTTATGTAGTTGTTACCTCTACTCTTCTTGATCGGGTATGGATGAGGAAGCTATCGGACTCAGTGGTCTTAGTCCTACAGGAGAGTGTGTCAGGAGAGGACCCTCTTCCTGGATAGACAATGGGTGAGGATGATATCCTTCATTTCCAGGGACGCGTATGGGTGCCAGCAGACATACGCGAGGAGCTGTTGCGGGATTTTTATTCCTCGGTTTGGGCAGTTCATCCTGGCATCACCAAGATGTATCATGATCTACACCGCCAGTACTAGTGGCTAGGTATGAAGGGAGATGTTGCGGTTTTTGTCATGAGATGTTCTACTTGTAATCAGGTGAAAGCAGATCATCAGAGACCAGCAAGCCTTTTACAACAGTTACCCATTCCTGAGTGGATGTGGAATGATGTCACGATGGACTTTGGGAATCGGTTGCATAGGTCACCCCGAGGGAACGATGTTGTTTGGGTTGTCATCGACAGGCTTACAAACGTTGCTCACTTCTTGCCGATTTAGGATACCTTCAATGTTGATGAGTTGGGGTGGTTTTACATCCGAGAGATTGTACATATACATGGAGTTCTACACTCCATTATTTCAGACATGGATGCGCTCTTTACTTCTCAGTTCTGGCAGGGACTTCAGAAGGATTTGGGTACACATGTGTGTTTGAGTACAACATACCATACCCAGACTGATGTCCATTCCGAGCGCACGATCTAGGTGCTTGAGTATATGCTCCGAGCTTGCATTATATACTTTGGCGGTTCTTGGGAGAAGCATATTCCTCTTGTTGAGTTCGCCTACAACAACAGTTTCCAGGCAACTACTCAGATGGAACCTTACGAGGCTATGTACGGTAGGCCATGTCGATCACCCTTATGCTAGCCGGAGGCAGGAGAGGATGCTTTGCTAGGACCTCGTCTTATTCAAGAGACCTTAGAGCAGCTAGAGTTGATTCGGAATAGTATGTCTACAGCACAGTCTCAGCAGAAGTCTTATGCTGATCAGCAGAGATGACCTCTAGAGTTTGAGGTCAGAAATCAGGTCTTCCTACGTGTCGCACCAAGGTTGGGACACAAGAGGATTCAGAGATAGGGTAAACTTTCACCGCGGTACGTTGGGAAGTTTGAGGTATTGTAGAGAGTTGGGTCGGTTGCCTATCAGTTGTATTTACCTTAAAGGTACTGATCCATTCACGACGTCTTGCACGTCTCTCATCACCGACATTACTTTTCAGACCCATCTCATATCTTTCAGCTCGAGGATGTTGAGCTCGAAGCAGATGCATCATTTGAGGAGAATCCTATCTGGATTGTTGATCGCAGTACGAAGGTTCTTCGAGGCCGTTCTGTTCCTCTGGTACGAGTGATATGGTAGCATGGGTGATTACCGGATGAGACTTGGGAGAGGGAGGCTGAGGTACGATCGTAGTGTCCAGAGCTGTTCGGGGTTTCTTCTTCTATGCCTCGCTAGGGAAATTCGAGGATGAATTTCTTTAAGGGGGGAAGTTTTTAAGAACCCGGATCTTTGTTTTTAGGTATGTATTAACTTTTTCTGAGGTTTTTGAGAAAAGAGTAATTTAGGGAAATTTTTGAATTACACGCCGTGTACCTTCTGAGTACACGCCATGTACTTCCTTACCACCCCAGGCCGTGTGCTGGCCATGTCCGGGCCACACACACAGTGTGTAGGGATGAAGTAGAGGCCTCTTAAAGCAGAGTATAGAAAAATAGAGTACACGTTGTGTACTCAAGAAGTACACGCCATGTATTTTCTTTTTTTTTCATTAAACGGACCAGGGTCGCGCCTAATCGACAGAAATGTCTTCTTCTAGGTCTCATTCGACAGAGAGAAGCTATACGGTCATGGATCTTCTCTGAACCTTCGAGCCTCCATCTGTTCTCTGATTTGATCTCCGTCAATTGCGTTGGAACTGCAGCGGTGAGTCCTTCCTTCTCCTAGAGCCTTGTTTTCCAATTTCTCTTCTTTCTCAAGTTATCGTCGGTTGAATGTTTTGGATGTTTTCTTAGATCTTCAACATTATAAGGAGAATCAATCTTTTTTTTCTCAAGTATATTGATCTCCTAGCATCAAGTTAGGTGTTTTGTGCGTTACCTTTCGATGTATTTGAGTTTTATATGCAAATTCCACCAATACCCGTGAACGGGGTATTGTGTGTTTACCGTTTTGTCCTTGTGGTTATTTCTGCCTTGCTTGAATGCTTGTGTATAGGTAAATTGATAATGTTTTTGGATAATTGTTGTTCTTGGATTTTTTTCCCATGCTTTTTTCTGTTTATGACCTTTGGGTCTTTGTTAGCCTTGGTTGTTTTTCATGTTTCCATGCCTAGTGGTCGTAGGATGGAGTAATAGTGATAAGATTCTTGTTTGTTGTAGACTATTTAGCCAAGTAGCTCTATAGGTGTACTTTGGTTAGCCACATAGCTCTATAGGTGTACTTTGGCCTTATAGAATTATTATGCACTGACTGGCACGGGCCTGTGAGAACCTGGTTCTATAGACTATAAGGGATAGACTGAGTGAGCTTACCAGAGAGTCTTTGACATTATAGGCTACAGGGGATAGACCAAGTGAGCTTCCCAGAGTTCTTTTGGACATTATAGGCTATAGGGGATAGACCGAGTGAGCTTTCCAGAGTGCCTTGGATCTTATAGACTACATGAGGGTAGACCGAGTGAGCTTCCTCAGAGAGTCTTTACTTGTTGAATTTCTTTAAAACCTTTTCCAGGATAGAGAATGAATTGACTGAGTGATATTCCTTAGAGAGTATGTGATTGACCTGAAACTATAGGAGGAATTTACTAAGTGAGCTTCCTCATAGAGTTTCTAGACCTTGGGGCTATGAGGGTAAGACCACGTGATCTTCCTCAGAGAGTCCCTGACTACCCTAGACTATAAGGGGAATTGACCGAGTGAGCTTCCCCAGAGAGTCTTATAAATTCGTATGACCAAACCAGAGGGGTTAGGCTGAGTTCACTACCTTGGGGGTTGTGTTACTTCTCGATTAGGACCAGAGGGGATGGCTGCGAGTACTTAACAGAGGGTTTCCTGTTAGTGGTTAACTGTTTGCTTCACTATTGCTTGTTGTTCTGTGGAATGATTACTGTTGTATATCTTCCTGTTACTGCATGTTGTTTACTATTACGGTTACTGCTTACTATACTATTACCTTCCATATACTCAGTGACTGTTAGGCACAGATCTTCTGGTGGTTTCCTACTGGGATTTAGTCTCACACCTTGTTTGGGCCATGCTTTTGGTCCCAAGCAGACTTTTTTGTTGCAGGTATAGACATGGGAAAGCGCCCTTCGACTTCTGGTACTTGATTGCTTGGGGAAAGAGAGCATGGGACCAAGATTTGGCTTGTGATGCTGAGGAGCTGTTTACTTTCTTTTGTACTTTTTTTGGTACTATGGTGTTTTCCAGCATTGTGACTTGTTTGGCTATTTTATTAGATATGTAACATGCATCATTTTATATATACATATGTCCTCCAGTTTGTTGATTTAGTCTTCTGATGTTTACTACTGTTGGTTATTTACTGCTTCCGTTATTTCATGTTTATTTATTTCCATTATGTACTCTGCCAATGCGGGCATAGTTTCCCCACTATCACACCCAAGGCCCCTGCTGCTTGTCAGCAGCCTCTAGCATTTAGGGAAATGCGATTGAGGCCATGTGACCAACTAGGTATAGGGCACCTCTGGGTGGCTTCCGGAACCGGGACGTTACAATAACTAAATACCAACCCAAATGGGTGTAGGAATTTGGAAAAGTTCTTTCTCCTTCATTACATGTGCACACACAATGCCTCAGGATTATTCAAATAAAGCACATGAGTGAATATGCTCAATGCATGTGCACAAAATCTCTTTCCTGGCTGCAATATTCTTATTCTTCAAAAACAAACCCCTACAAAAAGTGTGTATTAATGGTGCAAACTTGAGGGTATTCTTGTTTATGTGATAATAGAGCTCCACAGATCACATTATCACGGGATGTATATTTCTTATTCATAGATCCAGGGAGGGTTCATGGTTCTGTCTTCATAAATCATGACAAGGGTGCTTATGCACTGATTTTGTACCCACAAGATCACCTCAAAAAAACATAGCGAGGGTTTTGAGGAAACCTATCATGTGCTCGGGGTTCCTTCTTTTCACAGAGGTGCAGTTCTTCTTCACGGGACATTTTAAGAGGGCTTAGAACTTGTTGAATCCCTATGGGATACTCCCTTCATAGATCCATAAGGCTCACAGATATTTTTTTCTCTTTGAAAAATAGTGGCATGAATAAATTCTCTATTTTTGAAAACATTAGCTCTCGGGAACAAGGGACTAGCAGCTTCTTCTCATCTTATTTCTTCTCTTTTTATAAGTGAGTAATACTTCCTTTCTTCATTCAAATCTCCACATTATATTCTATAAGATCGGTTCTTTGAAATCCTTAGAACTTCAGTAATTTAAAATCTTCAAATCGTGGATGAGATACGTTGATATTCTCGGTGTGTTTACTTTTCAAGAATGTGGATTTATCTTCTTCTATTCATTCTAGAACACATGTATGCATTAAGAATGGAATGCAACTTTTTTTCTCGATTGATCAAGCTCCATGATGTGGCCTCACAACTTGTTTTACTTTGGCCACGTTCAAACTTCATTATATCATTTCATACATGCCAATGAAATTTCATGCATGATTTATTAACTCTCATGCGGCCAAAATACAATGGTGTGGATCATCATGGTGGTTAGAATCTCAATTGAGGTTCGTTCTTCATCTCTGGTGAGTAGCAGCAGTGGCGTTGGGTGAAAGAGGAAGAAGACGACGGCACAGGGGAATCAGACAGCCATGATTCAAATGATCGCAGTGCAGATGAGATGGATGGGGGTGATTATATCATGGAGCACAGATGAGATGGATGGCTTGGATTACTTCCAAGTTTTTACAATGTGAAAAGTATCTTTTTTGATTATCCCACATCGAAATCAAAAATTGGGTGGAGTGTGGTATATCAATCAAGCCACTCCATCGATGACCCTGATTACTCCTTATCCCTCCATAGTACCACCCAGTACTGTGTTTTCTGCGGGTTCCCTCTACGCCCCCTCTCTGCATGGGATTCATCCCAAATATGCCTGAGCTTTTCCCCAGGTGATCCTATGGGCCTACTCATGGCCTACATACTACCTACAGAATGACCTGATGGCTTCCCTTGGGCATGGTTGACCTTGTGTCCCGTATGTGCCTAGGGTAGAGGTTGTCGGGTTGGCTAGTGGTTGGACCCAATTTTTTAAATAAGGATACAAAAAAATGAGTTAACATAAATGTTAACATGAAATGAAATGCATTTCCACCGTTAAATTTTAGACCCATACATGTCCACCTCTCTTAAAATGTCAATCCCATGAACACTTCCTTCTCTTCTTCATTTTCCTTTTGTATCATGAATCCCAAATCACTTCAATCGTCCTTAAAAGGATGCTACAACATAGATAATTTCCAAAGCATGGCATCCAATGCTATGAATCCATAACAATTCTCCAGGAATCATCACTTCAACCATCTTACATTAACTTTGGATATCCTTCTTCATTTTGACCAGTATTGACAACTGTTGGAAGAAAATACAAATTCATACACAAAGTGGTCCCAAAAATATCACCCTTTATATTTTTTTGAAATAATTCAAAGTTCTCTTAAATGAATGTGTCAATATAAAAATGATAATATTCTCTATCCCCTTTAATTTTCTATCAAACTTTCATTTCTCTTTCTCTCCCCCTAATTTACAAGAAATAAAAATTTCATGGGAGAGAGGGTATAGGTCCATAAAAAAGTAGTGTTACATCAAACATTTTACTCTAATTCTACTTGAGCTATGCTTGGTGTATAAAACAAGAGGATCTGATTTAGAAAAAAAAATATGTCCATTACCCACTGATCATGATCCCTCATGAGATGAGAACTCATATACTTGTCTTCAAGGGTTTTCCACATTCATTCCAGACTGAGGATAATATGTTGGATATGAATATTTCTAGGAAAAATCAACTTGAAACTCTTGAACTGACTTCAATAAAGAGATAAAAAATATTCAAGTACAATAGCCAGATAAGTGACCTTAGAGAACTTCCATTCTTCTTATGTCACTGATTAATTTAGATACCCCCCTTTGTAAAATGATCTTTATTTTTAGTAACCATGGATAAAAGATTGAGAAATGAAATACCCTTTAAAATGAAATGATCATCAAGTAATTTATAGAGTAATTTAATTTGATACTAACTGTAGTTAATAAAAATTAATATAATAACTTTGACAGCTTCTTCATATGTCTCCCCCTCAAGAAAAACACTCCTCGTCATAGATTCTCAGGTTCTCCCCATGAGATATTGCTTCACCTTCAATTAACTATATTATAAGAACAAATAAAATACACAAAAATTTAAGGGAATAAGTTGGATCTTACTTGATTCATCAATTTTAACAGTAAGGTTGAGATGATTTTCTCAACCCAGATCCTCCATTTTATCCACACTTCAAACTTGCACATTTGATCTTCAATTATGATTATGGTTGTGTGGATCTTATCACTTCTTCTATTTATTTGTGTGTGACTCTTATTTCTTCAAGATCTTTCAAAGCACTAGAATCTCCTTGTGCAACTTTCATATTATTAAGAAATTATTCTTGAGATGGAATAAATGCAATGCAATTTCTAATAGTATGAATAGCCTTGTTGAACGTCACACATAGGACTTATTTAACTTCATGTGAAATATTTTTATTTCCTTTTTCACTAGACTTAGATTTTTCATCTTCCATTTTTCTTATTCTTTCCAAATATTCTCACCAAATAACTAATATATTATTAGGAACTGAGGCATAAAGTTTGGACCTTCCACATGGCTTATTTTGAGTGTAATCCTTCTTATTAGTTCTTTTTGGATGTACTGACCTTCAACTTCATGGATTTAGAATCCAAGGACTTCTCACCCTTCCATCTTGGAATCTTCTTGGGAGAATTTTTTTTGAAACATTATTTTGATTTCTTCCCAAGGTATCTTCTTCATTCATAGAAAGATTATTTTGATCTTATTTTCTTATCAGATTTGGATATAGGTTGAGATGAACATGTTCCAACCTTGTGACCACATTCATTGCATTCATCACAGATTTTATTTAGACTTCCAAATCTGTTTGCAATGTACCTATGCTTCTAGATCTATGGATGTTGATTCTTCCTCTCTGGATTTCTCTCCCTTGATATGGTCTTCCTTTGTGATTTTTCATTAAAAGGATTGTACTAACAATCCAATGCACAATTCCTAAAACTATTACGACACCAACATCGAACCACAGATATTGACTTCTTAATATCTTCTGGATAAGTTTCTTGGACCTTATTCTTGATGTTTTCTAATCTCTGTGGGGAATCATCTTCCAACTTCTTTTTTCTATCCACCCTATCCATGGTGGTAGGTATCTCATTACCTTTCTTCATCCATACTTGTTTAGAATTTTTCTTCCAGCCTGCACTTTTTGTAGAAAGAGTTTTAGAAACATTAGTACAAGATGATATGAATGGTACCTTAAATTTCTTAGCTTCTTGTGATAGATCCTTGAATGAATTCATGATCTTTATATCACATGTTGGAGTTCTTTTGACAGTATAATACTCCAATGAACATTGAGTTATAGAATCTATTGTTTATTTATTTTGTTAAGTCTCAATATGTTTCTTCTCATGATTGGTCAACTAAGATTCCAGTTCTAGTCATTACATATTGAGGATGAATTTCTGGTCTTCAATCATAGTCATATTCCCTTCACAAACCTTCTTCAATCTTTCAACTTTCTCTTCATACATCATAACATTGTTTTGTAACCATTTGTAAAGTTATTTGATCTTCTTGGATATTTCTTCCAATTTTAAACCCTTGACATGGATGCTCTTCTTCAGCTCATCTTCAAGTACACGGATCTTCTCTTCCAGAGTCTTGTTGACTCCCTCTTTTTCTTCAACTTCTTTTAGCCATTTTGAAGAACTAATTTCAAATTCCCACTTTTTTTGTTTGAAAGGCTCCAACATGTATGGAGATATTTAGACATTAAATATTTTTTTCTTTCAATCCCTTCTCCAAAACATCATCTTCTTCTTCCAGATGGGTGATATCTTCTTTAATACATTGATATACTCCACAAACAAGGGAGACACTTTCTTTAGGAACACTATGTATGATCATTCTTAATATATCCATTGATAACTCTTGGGAATTTGTAGATTGATCCCCACCACTTATGATAGAATTTTCATCATGGGAATAATTTTCAAATCTAATAACACATACCTCCTGACCATTTAATGTAGGAAGGTTGTTCATATTCTTGGTGGAAACTTGAGCCACCTTCTCACTACTTCACAAGCCATGTGTGTCTTAGTTGTTAGCAAGGTATACAGAACCAAATACTTCATCATCTTTAGATAAGAGGGACTTCTTCTTTAGCTTTATCTTCTCCATATTTTTTTTATTAATCATGGTCTTGGTATATACAGACTTCAGATCAGGGGTAACTGAATATTCACCAAAACTACACTTCATTGTTAACTCATGAAAGAAAATAAAATCTTTAAAATAGAATATCTTCAATGTAGAGAATCCAATAGAGGTGAGACTGGCTCTAATACTAATTTAGAGGACTAGTTTGGGATATACCTAACACTGAGAGGGGGGGGGAATCAGTGTTGGGGAATTTTTAAACCAATTCAACTTTTTTCCATGTACCTTTTGACCAATTAGGATATTGATTCTCTTATTCTCTTTTCCTTGTAGCATTCCATAATAGAATGTAGTAAAAATATGAACACTATATTTTTACAAGGTTCACTACTCAATAAGAGAAACTTCATCTTTCCATGTATGGTGATGACCGATACATGGATTGTACACTATAATGTAATAACTATTACAGTGGTTTGACTAGGAAAACAATCCTCTATTCAATGTGAGTCCCTACACTTTAGAGGGGTGGGAAACAATCCACTTACCTGAACTGGAGATAACCAAGTCAAAATTGAGGCTCCTTGTTGGTTCTTTATACTACCTCTAAAGATAGTCCACTCCCTTCTTGAATAAGGTTTTTCAACACCAATAGAGTCTTCCACCTTTTGAGACCTGTTGGATGTCACACTACTGGTTGATCTTTTACTCTTCACTTGTTACTCACCTAGCAGCATGGAAGTAACCAAATTCTTATTCTCTTCTTCTTCATTGAAAAACCAAAAGCACACTTAAACTTCTTATTTCTTATTATTTAGTAAAATAACGGAATGAAATAAAACTCCTTATTCTTCATGGATAGAATCACAAAAACTAATGTGATTATTTGAGTAATGAGTATTAGCTTACTGGGAATCATCAAAATTAACTTCTCTGCCTTTATTATTTTCATATATGGATGAGTTCATTCATGTATAATTTATATGAACTCTTCATTTTCTTTCAATTATTATTTTTCTTCACACACATGCACCCACATCTTCTCTTATCTTTGTATGCATATGAATCATAAATAAATACCAACCTGAATTGGTGTAGACCTTTCGAAAATTTATTCCTCCTTCTTTACATGTGCACACAAAATTCCTTAGGCTTCTTAAAATAAAGCTCATGAGTGTATATGCTCAATGAATGAGTACACAATCTCATGCCTTCATGAAATCTTCTTATTCCTTAAAAAAATCCTACAAAATAGTGTATATTAATGGTGAAAACTTGAGGGTATTATTCTTTGTGTCAGTATAAATCTCCACAGATCTCTTTAGAATGGGATGTACGTTTCTTCTTCACAGAACTAGGGAGGGTCCATGGGTCTATCTTCAAAAAGTAGGACAAGGGTGTGTATGAACCAGTTGTGTACCCGTAGGATCACCTTCACAAAACAAAGTTAGGGTTTTAAGGAAACTTTTCGTATACTTGGAGTTCCTTCTTCACACAGAGGTGTGGTTCTTCTTCCAAATATGATTAAAGAGTTATTAGCACTTATTTAAGGCCTAAGGGATCCTATCTTCACAAAGCCAGAAGTCTCAAAAATCTTTTCTTTATCTTTTTAAAATGGTGGAACGAAGAGATGATCTATTTTTGACAAAATGAGCTCTTGGGAAGAAGGGAGAAGCAGTTTCTTCTTAGCTCAGTACTTTTATTTTTATCGGTTAGGAATACTTCCTTTCCCTGTTCAAATCTCCATGTGATATTCCATAATATCAGGTCTTTGAAAGCCCAAGATCTTCAGTTCTCTAAAATCTTCATACTGCGGTTGAGATACGCCGAGATTCTTAGTGTGTTTCCTTTTCAAGCATGAAAATTTATCTTATTACATGATTTATAGAATGAATACATGCATTAAGAATAGAATTAAACTTATTTTCTTGAGTGTTCGATCTCCATGACGTGGCCTCGCGACTTCATTTTCTTAATCCATGTTCAAAATTCATTATCTCGTTGTATACATGCCAATGCAACTGCATGCGTGATTTCTTAACACTCATGCAATCGAAATATTGTAGATTGGATAAACATTGTGTCTGGAAGCTTGATGTAGGTTTGGTATTTATCTCTACTAAGTAGTAGTGGAAGCGTCGGGTGCTGAAGGAAGAAGGTGATGGCACGGGGTTATCAGATGACCTTGGTTTAAACATGCATGGCACAGATGATATGGACGACAGAGATTAGAATGTGATGTGTAGATGTGATGGATGGCTGGTATTACTTCCATGTTTTTAAACTATCAATAGTATCTGATTCTCTTGGCCCACATTGAAACCAAAGCATGGGTGGAGCACGGTATATAAATCAAGTTTCTCCATCGATGGCCCAGATTTCTCCTTCTCCGTCCACTATACCACCACGTATTGTGTTCTCTATAGGCGCGCTCTGTGCCCACTCTCTATGTGGGATTCAGCCCAACTATTCCTAGGATTTTCCCTGTGCACTCCTACGGGCCTACACACAACCTACATGCCACCTACAAGCTGACCTGGTGGCTTCCCTTGGGCGCGGTTGACCATATATCCCGCTTGTGCTTAGGGTAGAGGTTGTCGGGTTGGCTAGTGGATGGCCCCAATTTTCTAAGTAAGGGAAAAAATAAATGTGTTAACATAAATATTAACATGAAATGAAATGCATGTCCACCTTTAAAGTTTTGACCCATGAATGGACACCACTCTTCCAATGCCAATCCCATGCACACTTCCTTCTCTTCTTCATTTTATTTTTGGAACATGAATCCCAAAGAACTTCAATCATCTTTAAAAGGATGATACAACATAGAGAATTTCCCAATCATGAAATCTAATGAAAAGAATCTATAAAAATTCTCCATGCGTCATTACTTCAACCATCCTCCATTAACTTTGGAGCTCCTTCTTCATTTTGACCAATATTGAAAACTGTTGAAAACAAATACAACTTCATACACAAAGTGGTCCCAACAATATAGAGGTCATAAACCATATAGTAGTGATACTATTTCCTTGAATCATATTGAAACAATAGTTTAAATAACCAAACAATATCCATAGAAAATATATGAGTATGAAAAATAAAAAAAACATATCAATGTTATAAAATTTTTTCCATAAATAAGCATACAATAATAAATCCCATTGATTTACAACTAGGCCGATCACATATACAAAATACATAAGATGAAATAAAGTACATGGGAGGATATACTGACATCCATGTGCCTCACCCCAATCATATTGTTTAATCTTTTCCAAGATGATCTAACTCAATCCATTGTATAGTATGTACTTTATCCAGTAAATTTTATATAAGGTATGAACATTCACCAGTGTGATCATGAATGGTTTATGAAATACATATCAATAGGTTCTCACCAAGTTCCCCTAATATAAACCATCATATCCATATATATTCATGAGGAAAATAAATAACAGAAATAACCATGCAAGTCTAGTCATTGAATGCTAGCGAGGCCTCCATGAAACTCGACGATACTTTCTTCAACCTATGATATAAATACACCTCATACTACCACCTCATGCATAAAAATTGTTTTTATCATAATATCCAATCCACCATTACACTTGACTATAACTTCTTAGACCATTTTCATAATCTATTTGTCTCATTCCATAAATCCTTGACCCACACTTAAAGTTGTAAGGTAGGTCTCTCATCATAACATCAAATTCAATACCCTTATGGAAGGATATACTAAATAAATCTCAACCCATTCCCTCATCAAGTAATGTCACACTAAAAATACCCTACCCTCCTTCTGTTAGAGGAGTAGGTGCACTGAATAGATCTCAACCCATTCCCTCTTAGGGAAGGGTGCACAAAATAGATGCTAACATATTCCTACATAGGGAAGGGTTCACTGAAAGTTCCCAACCCATTCCCTTATATGGAAGTGCACACTAAATAGATCACAAATATTAACCATTGATGCAATATAGGGTATAATAAATAGTACCCAATCCATTCCCCTCAGGAAATACAACACTAATAAATCCCAACATTATCCTCATATGGAAAGGGTGAACTATAAGTCCTAATCTATACCTTCTTCCACAGATGATGTTTTCCATTTCATCGATCATAACACAATTTTCAATTATATTGTAATAGAAAACATCACATATAGCCCTTCCCCTAAGCTCACCATCTCATCCCAGCATGCTAATCACTTAGAACCTAGCCCCACAACTCGATCACGTCTCATCATATATCTATCCTAGCTAACTAATATCTTCAATACCATATTCTTCACTACTAATTGTCACCAAGATGTTTCCAACACCCCCATAGTATTCATCTAGACCATAGGCTCTACCCAGACTATGCCTTAAGTGGTTAGTCTAAAAACCTATCAAAATACCACATTGCACTCGATCCTACTAATGAGGGAATATCCTAAGAAACTCACTTTAATCTTTCTTGAAACTCAATACCAAGTCACAAAAAATTCCCACAACCTACATATGGATCTCACATCACATCTCTATTAGAAGATCTCTCATTTATCACCCTAAGGAAACCCCTCTCTAATACACCATATCTAGTCTTGGAGGACTCATCCTACTCATAGAACACACTATGCCCTAACTCTTCCCTCAAGAGGGTTTACCTCACCATTAGTTATATATATGGTTATCTCACTTATCCCAACTAGACCTAAGACTCTCATTGCATCCAAAATTTTCTTAATAAACTCATATAGACTACTCACAACTAATCCCAAGTCATAATAACTCCCTAAGGCCTCTCAAAAATTCAAAGAGTACCTTTTACCCATGGAGACAAAGTCTTCAGGTGATCCCAATTTACCCGAAGTGTAAATGACAACTTATACTTGTCCTTGGAGGCTCAATTCCATCTCATATAGTTAACTAGGGTGATCTCAGTCACTATTCATTTAATAGTCCCCATACCAGCATGCGGTCATGTATACTCATGCATAAATAAACATATGTTTGGGTAATAAAGGGACCACCTACCTCAAACATGGAGTTTCCATACTCATAGATCTCTACTCATCCTCTTCCAAGCCCAACCATGCCTTGAATAATCTCACATCACCACCTGTGCCCCCATATCAAGTCACAATAACCAAATAATTAATTATAACAAACTATAATTAATTATTCAATATAGTTTAACAATTAATAACTGCTGAAAACTCATCATGTTTCACCATGTCACAAAAACCACACAAAACCAAGTGTTCTATCCTCTTAGGACCTCCTCTATCCAAGATAAAAAAAGAACCCCGTAAAAAAGGATGATTCCACCATGATCCGGTGGAATTTTAGATAAAAAATATTCTGAATCATCCCAAAATCATAGGTATTAAAAGGGGAAAATGGAATAAAATGAAGGGAAGATATCACCTTTGACCCACAATAGAACCACCACAAATCACCCTCTTCAAATGGGTATTAATCAAGGGAAGAGGGGGGAAGGAGGTTTAAATGGACCTCTTTATGCACCTCTCTCAACCCAAATCATACAGGGGATGATTGGTAAATGATAAATCTACCCTTGTTAAAAAAAAGGGTTAGTTCTACGTCATGGTGTGACTACCTCTAGTCATAGGTCATGGCACCTTTTCTTTGCTTTGTTGCAGCATGAATTACATAAGAAGATGTTCCAACCACCATCACATAAATACCCCTATGGATTTTTTTGACATGCCCCATAAAAGAAAATTCCATCACCATAGGGACTTTCCTTCCCTCTCATAATTCACCCCCTCAAACCACATGTCATGGTACCTTCATGGTAGGCCATCGAGGTGAGACCGACCACCTGCAGTAAAAATCAGCAAAGGGATTTTCCTCAACCCCACTCCTTTGTTAACCCAAACACTTGAAACACATCTAAAGCCTCTTTAAATGTCTAAAATAATTTCCATGAGATATATCAACACTTAGAATCTTGATCCATGTCATAATCCTCAAAATTTCCCAGCTTCAGGACTAAAACAAAAAAATTCCTTTGAATTTCTCAACCTATAATGATGTAATTCATTACAAAAACCTTTAAAATATTGGTTATAATAAAAATCATAAAAATATATATTTACATTATTTCATGCAATGAAGATTTTTTATAATCAACATTAAAAATAAAAAATTGTGAAAAAAACCTTTTTCATTAGTGTGACCTTCCTATTTTTAATTCTATATTCTAGATTATCCATGTCCATAACCTATAAAACATTAACTATATATTCTATTACATAAAATAATTTATTCTTTATAATTAAGGGAACCCCTTTCTCATTTAAACAAGGAAGAACATTTTAATTTATATTTATGGAAAGTGCTTAAAAATATTATTTTATTACATGATCCACTAAGAATTTATATATCATATGTGACTATATCTATTATAGAACACTATTTATCCTTTAAAAAATGAAAATTTTCTCCTCATTTAAATTATTTTCTTTTATTTCTAATAATTTTACATCATAAATGTGTGATGCCTTACTGATATCTAATACCAACGAGTCTTTAGTTAAAAAATGATTTATGTATAATTCAATTATTTATACTAATTTTACTTATCCATATAACTTATAATAGTTCTAAAGTTATAATTCCAATCTATAATGAATCTCAACATAAAGTATGTATTTAAAGTCATTATAATCTATAACACAATAATTTTTTGAGTGATTATTATATTCCAAAAAAAATTAATATGGAATTTTATTTGATATATTTTCACTAAAGTGATGTCCTTATACATCATATTTATTATTGAATTAAGATACATATTTAACTATGTTTCATTTTAGATTAATCTTTTTCCCATTTTATAACTATTGAGACAAACTGTAAGAAAATTCATGAATGCCAAACTTTTAGGGTCACATGTACTAAATGATAGACCTCTTGAAAAGTGTTTACTTCATAAAAAACTCACACTTAGTATTTTGGAAAGTTTTAATAACCTACCCCTTTCTTATATACATTCCTTTCATTACCTATATATATGTATTCTTTTGATGATTAAATTTATCCATACTATACACTCGACCAAATTAATAGGTTTTTTCCATATTAATGTATAACACTTATATAGCTAATGATTTGTGTTATGAAACTACTATAAAATAATTAACTATGATATTTAAAAATATTCATATAAATCATCTCTAAAATGTACATAAAACAATTTAATGGGATATATTTAAATTATTTGGGACCATAATCTTACTCAAGAGAATGTTTGGTGTGGAATGTGGTCAACTCCACCTTTCTCGACAAAACCATAGTCCATCGTCTAGTGGAAGACTGACCCAAAGTCCCAATATTCTTAAATAGTTGATCAAGAGTGATCTTAAGTCCAATAAAATCTCAAACCCATATATGTATAAATAATTATATATAACATGTATTTTTAAAATTATAATAAACAAATCATTAATTTTGGTCAACATAAACTAAATATTATGTTACACCTAACATGAAACTTCTTGAATGAATAACATGATATTTTATAAGAGGTAATTCAAACATTCCAAATTAAAACATACAAATATTCATGATATATAAAAATTGATATACATTAATATTGAATAAGTGCATTTAAATAAATACATGGGTAACTCAAATATTTATCATTAATGTGAGTAATATATATTATTTAAAATAAGGTGAGTATTAATAAAAAATCATATATTCTAATATAAAAATTTTATATTGACTTTAATTTATAATTTATAAAAAATTTATAAATTATAATTTTAATTCTCAAGCTAAATTTATAAAAAACTATATCATGTGTAACTATATACCTATTTTGTCACCCATGATCTAGTATATTCTATGTCGCATAAGGATATCTCATAATGTTGTTAAAACTATCACAGATAGTGATATCCCATATTGCTACTAGTGATAAGCACAACAACATTTACCGTTATACTATTATACCTTTTTTTCTAGTCATAATTGGTTTCCCAGATAATTAAACCTATATATCACTTTTTATGATAACCCGAAAACTAAAATACTTGAACTGTATAATAAACTGTGATATCCTCATATTACTACATCTCTAGAATTATTTGTATTAGAATGTGTGGTTAAGTAATATCAAGGGTAGTGATATCATATATAATCATTTATATTTCCATTATAAAGGGTAATGATCAATCCCTTTCACACCACATACAATTATATTACCATATCTTTCTCTGTAATTATATCATGGATAATTATATCACTATATCATTGTTTTTTATATCTATTATTCTTTACTTTCCAAAAATTTTAGAATTCAAGGATTCTTCAACTATCACTGAACATGTATGTAATACCATTGATGGGATTTGATGATATTAGATTATGTGTAAATGTAGTGTTAATTTAAAACTCATTATGTTATGGTATTTTGGATGATGGGAAAGAAAAATAACAAGTATAACAAAATAATATCATAGTTATGTCATATAGATTTGATAAGTGTATTTGATGATGACCAATCAACAATAACTAACTATATTTTACCTCTAAAGGTGATCCACCAGTTACAAAGTATTATAATAAATTTTGAAGCACCTTCTTTTTAATCATGGGATATGTTAGTATCCCCTCCAGATTAAGGATAAAAAAGGAAGTTGAGAGTTTTAATGAGTCGGTATCTCATACTACTATTTACATGTCTTTTAAAAATGAATCCGTGAATTCCATTTATAGACATGATTTATGAATAAATGATCCACTTGGACTTGAAATTCTCTCAAATTCTTAACCATCTCTTGTTTATTCATATTATACACCCATAACATATATTTCATTTATCATAAGTGGTCATTGAACTCTTTAATTATCTTATTTCATTAAGTACATAATCATATGATATGTAATCTGAAGAAAATGATAGTTTATGAAGAAAGAAGTAAATTCATTATATGTGATATCCCATGTTGCATGTTATATCACTTCATATAGTTTACCATATTAAAGATAGTGATATAACTCATAAAAGTAAATATTCTCTAAAGTCCATATACATATGGTGTTTTATGGACATGTAATATTATACGATTAAGGGATATCACAAATCATGTAATAATAATATTACCATTATAAAATAATAAGGTGTGATGGGTTATATCATATGGTTATGTTATAAGTTGAATTGTATGGTAAAATATTCTCTAACACGCTACGATTTATGGGTAGTTCAAATGACAATAGTTATTATTCAAGAATATATTCCACATAAGCTATCATTTAAGAAAAATTTCATATGATATAATGGATGGGAGTTTGATGCATTCATATAGGGGTTTTATGAACTGATTGAGTGAAATTTACCAATGAATTATGATGTATGAATTAATTAAAGTTCACTTTAGGGGAATCCTTAAGGGGTTTATAAAGAATAATACTTCCATATAATGGTTTTTAGATCACTCATTTATTCTTGAATGAAACTCGCTCATTCCCATATCCCTCTTTCTCTTCACCCTTTTCCTTCATGAGTCTCTAGAATTAAATGGGTGGTGAGAGAATCCCACTCATATGACAAGTAATTTTACACAACATCTGGATATTTATAAAGAATAGATGTCCTTTGTATGCAATTATTAGGATATTCATAAATCATGGATGAATAAAAATGCATCGGTCATCTATAGTGTAAGGTATATAGGTTTATTTATTTATAGTAATAATGATTTAATTTATCATTCATGATTCATCTTGGAATTTTTATTTCTTTAATGTTTATGCTATACTTAATAAGTGTTGTTAGATCCTCTAAAACATTGAAGTGGCATCATATCCTTACCACACTTTTTGTATTCATGAAATATTGTTAAAAATGAAGTCTTTAAATTCATATTTTATGTTGAATTCCCTATCATAAAATATGATTCATAGATTTTCTCTTCCCAACAGAATCACATCTTATAATATGAGATATTGTATGTAGTTATTTAGTACAAATCCCATAGATTTGTATAGTTTGTAGAATACAACATTGAGATTTGGTATTTGATGATAGCATTTCACCATGGTTTTAAAGAAAGAGAGTCATATTCCCTTTGTGATATTGATACATATTATTAAATATGATATAATGCATAAGATGCTACCTTTATATATCATATCTCAGGATTTGATAAGTCTATCAATCCTAAAATACAAATAATAGCACTTAAATTGTTTATGTAACATAATCCTACCAATCCTAACCTATGATTTGGGATAAACCATTAAATACAAGTATTTAAGAAAAAGAAATTTCTTTAAATTCAATTTTGAATTGACATAAATATTTTATAATTTTTTTATAAATTATAAAAAATTTAATTTGGGATAATTATTAATTTATAATTTTTTTATAAATTAATTAATTATAAAGTGTTTATAATTAACTAATAAAATGTTTATGAATTTTTTTTAAATAAATATTCCATAATATTAAGTTTTAATTTTAAAATATATTTACAAAATTGTTTTACATGCCTTATGAATTAGAAATAAAGTGTTTATTTGAAATCATAAGGGCCATTAGAATGTTTTTTTATAAAGTACGCAATAAGGGTAAATATAAAGTGTTTATATTTAATATTATGAATTATTCATAATACATAGTTTTAATTTTTCAAATTAAGAGTCTTATTTAAGATGTTATTTAAACTATAGAAAAAAGAGTCTTGATGAGTTATTTGATCAAGGTTTAAATAATGTTAAGTATGTAATATTTTTATTATGTTAATAGTTTTCATAATAGAAATTGAAATATAAAAATTTTATATTTAATTTAATATCATATATTTTAATTGAAATCTCATATAATTAATAATATAAAGGAGTTAATTTTTTTAAATGAATATAAAGTGTTTATTTTGAAGATTATGGAATGTCTATATTTAATATCTAAAATTATGAAGTGTTTATCATTTTCTTTGATTTATGAATTGCTCCTAAATTTTTACATCAAGCTTATGTATTTTAATTCCCTTGTTAACTATTCATGGATAGAAATTTTTTATATTATGAGTATGCATATTATTTAGTTTAAAATTGTTAAACTACATCTATAAATTATCATACATTCATCTATGGAGTTACATGATAGAAATGATATTAGATTTAGATTATATATACCCTGAATTTATTTTTTAATCAAAATTATGTGCTTAAATTTAGTTATTGAAAATAATTTATATGTATTGGGAATTAGAGTTATGATAGAATTGGAATCTCTCCTAAGTAAAGTATACATGGGTAGAGGGAATTTAGATGAATCTTACCACTAGTTTGGAGGCTTATGTCTTATTCTAGAAAGGTAGAGGTTGACTATTTATGGATCTGAGTTTACTCATGTGGGGATTGATAATTTTATATAATCCTAAACATTTACATGAAAAGTGCATATACCTTATTCATAGGATTAATTTGGATATGTGTGAATATATTTAACTTATACATGTTAGTGAGTAACATAAATGTGAATTGTGAAAAAAGTTATACATTATATGGTTTGAACATATAGATTTTGTGAAAGTAATGTTATTAAGAACTATATCACTTAATGAATTTATAGATGTAAATGGAACAACATGACATAAGATATTTATGTTAAATCCCCTTGAAATATACTAAGTGTTAAATTCCTTCCAAATTGGAACTTGTCAAGACCTAGATCATTTAGTATAGGTGACCCCAAACAACTGGTACCTATAGATTATCTTGTTTAAGGTAATAAAGTAATTAGGTGAACCTTACCATTTAGTGACTTTTTTTTGGTATTTTACTAGGGATACACTTAACTGGGAAACCCTAACCATTATGATACTAAAGGAATTGTGTTGAGTGAATCCACATGATATAATTGGGTAAAGAGTTATCCACTTAGTTTTCTAAGAGTAATATACGATTTTTTAATAACATGTGTCTATTATATATATTCAGGGATTATTTACATGATACTCAATGTAAGTCATGATGAAATATAGATCTTCATCTACTAATGGATATAGTATGATACTAAATGGGTCATTATTTTAGTGGTATAACACTTAATAAAAGTTAATACTAAATGTTTGTAAAACATCATACTCATATTATACAAGATTATATAATAGATAAATACTATCATCACCACCATCAAACTTAAATTTGATATCATCCCTGTAAAAAAGAATATTAATGTAAGAAACTACTAATATAATTAACTCAAGAAAATTTATTAAGTATAAAATCTATGTGTTAAAGAAATTCATTCATAAATTAAGAAACTATTAAAGTTGTTTAGTTGGTGAATCTATATTTCAATGTGAAGAATAAAAAGATTCATTTATGGTTTCAAATGAAATATATTAAAGATAAAAAAAGTAATTTCAGTCTTTGTTTATATATTTAATATGATAGGATATGTTAATGACTTGGTGAGACTAGAGGTTTTCTTAAGGATTATTCTGGTCGATCAATTGTTTTTTCATATTTGGACATTCTCCATCAATTTGAATGAGTTTAAGAAATGTCTACCCTATTTTACCTTGGAATGTGATTTATGGGTTATGGTGGAGTGTTGATAGTAAAAATGGGTAAAATTTCAAACCCAGAGAAGGAAAGTTAGTTGGAGAGTCAAATAGTGATTCTTCAAGTATCCAGTCAAGTTTATTGAAACATGGGGTTATCAAGAAAGAATAATGATTCCATGGATGGAATTGTTTGATATATTAAAAGGGTTTTGTTCTACTTCATAGAATCTTCATGTGAGGTATCAATGTTATAGATACTGATTCCTTAGTTTTGAAGGGTATATGATACCAAATTTTTATTTTTCAAATGTTGTAAATATACTCGAGTTAAAAATTATGGTAAAAATTGATAGAGATTATAGTTTTCATTCAAGTGATGAAGGAAAGAGTTGTTTCATCAAAGATATTAATGTAAATGATTTTATCAAGATTAGATGGATTCAAATAAAGGGTTTGTATTTTTATATCATTTATCTTATATGATAAAGGGATTTTTTTTATAAAGAGACTTTATGAACAATATGATATAATACACATGGATTATCAAAATTTATACCTTTTTCTTTTAAAAGTATGCAAGGATAAAAAAATTCTAGAATAAAAGTGTTTATATAGATGTTTTTTTAAACATGATATATTTTTCTTTTATCATCCATAAGTAGTATATTTTTAAAAATGAAGTCTTTTTTCAGAGAAAAATACTCTAATATCATAACATAAAATATATGATATGGAAAAAAATATTTCATTTGTTAAATATACCTACTAAAAGGAAATAACTTTTATTTCCTAACAAAAAGTAGTTCTTAAATATTATTCTGATATTTTAAATATAATATAGTGTCTAAGATTCTAATGCTAGTATGCTTGAACTTAAAGAAGTTAAAAGTTAATAAATAAAATATTATTCTTTTCAAAATAAAAGGTGAGTTTCACTATATATCCTAAAGAGATTATGATATGTGATGGTAAATAGAAACACGAAGAATTAAATTTAGTTACTATGAAAAAGTGGTTTTCACTTAATATCCTAAAATAATTTAAGGTATGGTGACAAAGATAAGTGTATAAAGTTGCATTTACTTAACATAAAAAAGTTAATTTCACTTTATCCTAAAGGAGTTTAAGATGTGTTGGTAAGTTATCATGTAAATAGTTACATTATTTACCAATATATTTTAAATAAAATGGTTGATGGGGTGAATTCCAAGAATGATGATATTTTACATAGTAAAAAATGGATTATAACATCATAATATTTAATGTTGTGTAGTTGAGGAGTTTTAATATGTTAACGGAGTTGAATATTAGGAATATTATCTCTAATTATAACCATTATTTAAACATTAATTAATTATAAATATTACTCACTAAATAGTTTAGTTGAAGGATTTTATTAGGTAGTAATGTGATAGGAATTTCATATAAATATAATTAGTAAACAAGACCCTTTAATGTGTAGAAAATATAAGGTTGATCTGGTAGTCTATCATATATAATATGATAGACAAGAGCTTATGTAGGTTTTTGTTAGGTTCTATTAAAAGAGTTTAATAGTATAAAATGTATCATACAAAATTAAATCTCTATTTTATCATTCTTTTTCATTTTTAACATATACGTATATATTGATATACATTTCATGAAGTGTAATAATAATTTATCTCTCAAAGTAAAACTTTGATTTATCCCAAACTGATGTTTTCTATGAACTGTTATAGGTTATGATTAAATATTATGTTTATCTTGATTATGATTCATGTATGGAGATATAAAATATTACTATGAGGCTTAAAAATGTTTTTTCTCTAGATGGCCCATGAGTTATGACAAATGTAGTATGATACACTATTTTTTTAGTATACTAGGTGTGTATGGATCGTATATAGAGTCCACACAACATGAGGTTAGTGAGATGCCTAGAATGATAACCTCTATAACTTGATACCTTTTTATATAATCCTTGATGATTATATAGTCAGTGGTTGTTGGGCATGTTTTTGATTATTTCATCGGTTAAAGCTAAACCAAAATTGGATTTTTCCAATCTAATGATGAGTATGATATTTTGGAACTCAATTTAGATGGTCTAAGGAGTGTGTGGAAACACCTAGATAGTACATATGATGTTCTTATTTATTCGGTTAAGGGACATATTTTTTCATATTGTTTTTAAGATAAACCATAGTGTGATTTCTGGTCATAACTATTTTGAGTTACTGTGGACCTTCTTTCAATGGGGAGGTGGTCATTGGGACTTTACTAGCAACACCATGGTTTATGTATTGGTTGATAGGATGGGTGTTCAGACTCATCACACCTTTATGGGAATGTTTTCATACTCGGGGGATCTATTATTGATTTAATGATTCATCTCAAGCATTATATAGATAAATATTACATCATTTTAGAAGAATATTCAATGTATCTCCTAATAATATACGCCCCATAACCATAAATGATTAGTTTATTTGGAGAATAGGTACATAGTCAACCAATTTTATGAAATATCTTCAATATTTACAATAAATTTCCTCTCACATAGTACCCTATTTAAAACCATTTTTCATAACTTGGGAAAATGAAAACATAAGTGTGAACTCTTATGCTCGATAAGGGTTAACATAGGTGATATCAATAAATGGTCATAAGTGAGAATGAAATAAGCATAAGAGTATGAGAACATGATTATAAATTATTAAATTCCTACTAAATCTGTCAAATATGATTAATTATAAGTCAATGAATAAATATTTATCATAAAAAATATATAAGTCATAAGAGTACAACATCATCAACATTCAATCATGATCCATGGGATCATATCATAAGAATAATTCATAAGTTTGTGACATACACATAAGTATAGATAATAATTTCATTAGTCAAGGCTCACTATCCGGACTATCATAGTGGATATATTTCCATAGCGGATTGGGTTTACTCCTCATTCCATCATTTACTTAGTTAAGTATCATTTTCAAGATTATCATAGTGGACAGAGTCCCTTACTAAATTGGGTTCACTCCCCAATGGAAATCATATTATATCATGAGATATTATTATTTTACCAATGAATTAGAGGGATATATAATTATAGTCTCATTCATCACTTAATGAAAACCATACAAAAGTCTTACATAATATCATAAAAATATCCATCATATCATAACCCATAAAAAATAAATGGGTTTCATAGATATTTCATCATAACTTAATTAACCCCTGGGAAAGTAACGGATATCAAGGAACCATCCTTAAAAAATTATCATAATAGGTCATGTATGGAAATAAAGTAGAAGATATCATAATATCATATCCTCAATGAATAATAAAAAAACCTTAAATGATGTTGACATATCTAACAAATCTCTTTTTTAAAAATATTTAAAATACACTTCAAAAATCAAGAGAAAAAATTCATTTTCTTTTGATAACTTATAAAACTAAAATTCAATAAAAATACACATATGATTTTATTTTTGAAAATTTTGAAACATTTAATTTAATATTATTGAGAAAGTGTGCACATGAAGATATGAAAATCTATTCATGTCATATACGTTAAAATCTAACATTCTTTTCACAATTTTGTAAAAAAAATAAAGTGAGTCATATAAAAATATTTCTAAATATTACTTTAAATAATTTTTAAATAATGGAAAATATTGCTGAGTATGAATTTAAAACTTAATTATATTATAGAAAATAACATTATTTTAAAACATTTTAATGAACATGGATATAGAATAAAAAAATCCATCCAAACAGGATAAATAATGTTGTATTTTCTTAAAAACATATTTCTCATCCATTTCAAGTACCAAATAGAGGATAATTAAATAAAAACATGAAATCCCCAAAAATAACTATGTGTGAAGAAAATATATGAGGTTTAAAAGATAAGTATCATATAATTTCCCTCAATGGAAATTTAACATACATAATCCTTAAAAATGAGATTGTAATATAAACTCTTACCTCAAGTCCCACTTTATTTTATATGCATTCAAATTGCATATATAATAAATACATATTTACTATACATTTGTTAAAGAATATTATTCACATATATGTTACTATATAAAATTCCATTATAATTTCAAATTACCCTTTATTTACAATTCTTTATTAAAATAAATTTTCAGGTGAAAACTAATTTATTTTCCATGCACGTTTCAATTTGATGAATCTGATCCTTGAACTTTTGTAACATCCTAGGATTTTTTGATAATTTTTTTTTTTTGAGTGTTTTATTTATTTATATTATGGAATAAAAAAATTATAATAATTAGAAATAATTAAATTCGATTACAATTATGAATCTAGATGGTAGTTATATTATATTATGCAATTTAAGAAATATATAATATTAATTAATTATAAGTATAACCTCATAAAAATAAAGTGAAACAAAAGTGATAATATTTATAAAATATAATCATAATGGAAAATTAATTGAAATAAATAATTATTAAATATGCATTTTTATATATATAATGATAAAAAATATATATAATATATGTATAAAATTACAAAATTAATATAGTAACCTATGTAATATGAATATTAAGATTCTATTCTAATATAAATACAAGAAGAACTAGATTGTATAGTGATACATGAAATGTTGTTTTTTAGAATAAATTAATTGCACCAAGTAAAAATAAATAATGATATAACAAATAAAATTAGAAATGAAGTATTAATATATACACACAATTATAGATATATAAAGAAAATTATTAAAAATGATGATGGATTGAAATACACAAAGTATGACTAACATATCTTGGAAAGTAATAATAATAATAATACTAATAATAATGTTTGATTTGGTGAAAATTAATTAAAATATTTAAGGTTAAAAAATTATAAGAATTTATTATGATACAATCAACAAGTAAATTATTAATTTAACAAAACTAAAATTAGATTATTATAATTGATAAATATATATAAATTTATATCAAAAAATTATACACATTTATATAGGATAAATATATATTAAACATATATATATATATATGCTTGAAAAAAATGAAAAAAATAAATAAGAAAAAGAAAAATGAAATGAAATAATGAAGAAACAAACAAAAATGAAAATCCAAAGGTTGTGTTATCTTCCCCATGGGGTCCTTATCGACTTGCTGTCACGGGTGACCCCCCACAACTGTCAATTGCTATAGACCGCAAATTGACACCAGCTCCAACCCCACCTTCTTCGACCACCAGGGTAGTCTAATATCCCTCATTGCTTCCTCTCCATCTAATACTGCCACCTCCCACAACTTCTCGAGCACACAGACCAACAGAACCCTCATTGTACATAGAAATTCACCCACAAGCTACAGTGAAGATGACAAACACCACCCTGTCCATTCTCAAAATACCCTATGGGTCACAACATAAACGGTGTCTACACCAATTATTCTATTAACTCCTGAAAATGGAATCTGATTCAATGATATCTGAACCATTATATATATATGACACTTATTGGTAGAAACTACTCCCTCATTCCATGAAGTAAAGATGAGGTATTTTGGACTTTTTTCCCCTCTTTCCCCCATTAATCAATCACAACATGCAGATATAAACCCACTACCTTCACCTGATCTGGGCAGACCAAGGATCTACCTTTAGTTCCTTATCTAGGTAAGGGGAATACTTTAATTTGACATATATCGATATATATAATATTTTCATATTTCATGCACAAAAATGTATATACATGTGATATTTTCTATTTATTCAAGTATGAATACATTGGTATTAAATTTAAGTTACATTTTATTTCATTAATTCATTAATGTGTGTTTTCAAATTAACATATAAGGGAAGATTTTTATTTTAAAACTATTATTTCAAAATTCTCAGTTTATGTATATATATATATTTTCTTATGTTGGATAAAAATTACATGTTTATTCTATATGCATCCATATTTATCAATTCAAGGATAACACATTTATTCTAGAGTTCTAATTTCAAATGTATTATCATATAAGGGTCTGTCATGTTATCATTTCATATTTTCAGTTTTTTTAAGTATATAAGTACATGTATGTATATATGTATGTATGTATGTATGTATGTATGTATGTATGTATGTATGTATGTATGTATGTATGTATGTATGTATGTATGTATGTATGTATGTATGTATGTATGTATGTATGTATGTATGTATGTATGTATGTATGTATGTATGTATGTATGTATGTATGTATGTATGTATGTATGTATGTATGTATGTATGTTTTTTATAATTTCATGTTCTCAAACATATTTATATATATATATATGTATATATGTATATATGTATATATTATGCATCTATAGAATTTTCAATTTCATCATGTTCATTCTTTAGAATTTGAATATTTGATATATATATATATATATATATATATATCCATACATGCATTTCATTTCATTTTTATAAACCAAATATATTTATTTACTTATGAGAGTATACCTCGTATGATATAATTATTTTTCATACATATGTTTAAGCAATTATATGTGTGTGTATGTGTATTCATTTCCATCGTTGAATGTTTCTAAAGTAATGTTTATAATTCATTTCAAATCATGAGATCATCCAACATAATATTTTTAAATTAAGCAATGAATAATTGTTTATTTTCATAATATTACTTTTTTATTTCTTATATGTGTTATATATTTTTTCTTTTAAATTTATAAGTTAAGAGTGTATTTAATTTTACTTATAATTGTTCATGAGAGTAAAATTATATACCTACATATATTGTTAATGGGATTATTCTATGAAAATAGTAATTTTACAATTACTATTACACACACCATTATATTAAATTCTTATATTTTATGTGCTTATGATAATTCTAAGAAAGTGAAATTAAATGTATATTATTTCATGTGACTTTAAAATTAAAATATATTTAATTTTATGTGAAAGTTTTATATATTATTTAATATATTTTTATTTAATAAAATTATTATTTAATACTTTTATCTAAGGATGGTTTCAAAAGACAAAGTTTTAATGAAAATAAATTTATTAGAAATTTTAATTACATGGATGTTAATTAATTTATTGATCGACCATGAAAAAGAAAAATGGCATGAGATTTGGTAGTGAAAAATATAACAAGTGATTTACCTAAGAAAATAAATATTTATATATTTATAAAAGTGCATGTGTATTCAAAGTGTTGTTATGTTTTTTAAATCAAAAACCCCAATGGAAAATTTATATATGTAAAGAAAACTAAAAAATTTTGTATAAAAAAAATTGGCACTTGGACATTGTAAATAAGAAGGGGATGGAGAGTGAACTCATTCATAACCATGTGGGTTTCCCTCTATCATCCTTTAATGTTTAAGTGGTCTCATTGTTTTGTTTTCAAAATCTTTCTTAGTATTTTCTAAAAAATCACTAGTTTATTTTAAATTGTTTTCAAAGTGTCAGTATTTTCAAAAACAATATAATGTTATCAAAAGCATAACTATTTTCATAGGATTTAATTTATTTTCAAAGTTCTAAGTATTTTCAAAAATATTATATTTATATGTTTTTAAAGGTGTAATTAATTTCAAATTCATTTTCAAAATCATTTTTTAAAAGGGTTTTCAAAATAGTTTTCAAAAAGCATTTATATTTAGAAAAGTGTTCTCAAAATTATGGTTTCAAAATTATAAGTATTCTCAATAGGATTTCTATTTTTTTTCCAATACCATTTTTAATTATTTTTATCAAACCATTTTCAAAATCTATTTTTATAAGTGTTTATCAAAGGTATTTTCAAATGCTATTTTTTAAAATTATTTATCAATGGTATTTTCAAAATCAATTTTAAAAAGTATTTTTTTTAAAGGTATAAGTATTTTCAGAAATGTTTTGCACTAGATTTTCAAAAAACCCCTTAGTGGGCAATTTTTCTCACTCTATTTGTTTATAAAATGTTTTCATCTTCATATAGAGATTTCAGGAAGTTTATCTCAAAAGAAGATAGAACGAACAATGTTTCATCACTTCATTTTATTTACTATTTTAACTTTGATAATATGTAAAAGTTTTCCTTTTCCTCCAAATACTAAACCAAAAAAGATCCTCAATTGTAAATGTCTGTATATTTTTCAGTTTATTTTTATATTAAAAAATATATATCATTTTCTATATTAGATCTAGAAGCACAGGTCTAGGGATATATAATTGGAATCAGAGGGACGGTTTGGATAACTTTATAGATTATGAGGTTTGGTTAAAATAGGTTTAGTTTATAAGTATATTATTTTAGTAAGACCTATATTTAATTACTTTTCATATTGAGGATAAATCTGAGAGTTACAAACCTACTTTTAGGTTGTGTAACCTTTAGGAATATCAAATTCTAATAATTATAGTTCTCTAAATTCTAAAAGTGTAATTTTAGAATTTTTTTCCTAAGTACAACAAATGAATTTCATAGAATAAATTCAATTTTAGGGGGTAGAATGTAACATCCTAGGATTTTGAAATAAATTATTTTTATTAATCTTTTCATTACTTAAATTATAGAAAAAATAAAATTTCAATAATTTGAAATAAGTATTGTCAATTTAAATTATAAATTTAAATAGTAGTTAAATTATATAATGAAATTCAACAAATATATAATATTAATTAATTATAAGTATAACCTTATAAAATTAAAGTGAAAAAAAAGTGATAAGATTTATAAAATATAATCATAATAGGATAATAATTGAAATAAATAATTATTAAATATGTGTGTCTGTGTAATGATAAATATATATATATATATTATCAATAAAATTACATAATTAATATAGTAACAGATGAAATAAGAATATTAAGATGTTAACCAAATATAAATACAAGAAAAACTAGATCAGATAGTGATACATGAAATGTTGTTTTTTAGATTAAATCAATTACACCAACTTAAAATAAATAATGATATAATAATTAAAATGGGAAATGAAGTATTTAAATATACACAAAAATATTGATATATAAAACAAAAGTATTATAAAATGATCATGGTTTTAAATACATGAAGTATGACTAACCTAACTTGAAAAATAATAATAATACTAATAATAATAATAATATTTGATTTGATGAAAATTGATTAAAATATTTATTGTTAATAAAATCCTTGGAATTTATTATGATATAGTCAACAAGTAAATTATTAATTTAAAAAAACTAAAAAAAGTTTCTAATAATTGTTAAATATATAAAACTTTATATCTAAAAAAATGTACACATTTATATAGTATATATATATATATATTAAAAATATATATATATATGGTTAAAAATGAATGAAATGAAGAAAAAAAAGTTAAATGAAATGAAATAAAAAAAAATAAAAAAACGAAAATGAAAATCCAAATCTTGTGTTATATTACCCGTGAGAACATGCATGGCCTATCATCACCAGTAACCCCCCACTGCTATCAGTCATTTTAGGCCCCAAATTGACACCATATTTGACCCCACCTTTGTCTACCACTAGGGGCGTCCGATCTCCCTCACTGCTTCATCTCCATGTGATATGGCCACCTCCCTCAACTTATCAAGCATGCAGGCTAGTAGAACCCTCACTCTACACACACATTCACTCGTAAGCTATAGCGAAGAGAACAAACACCACCTCGTCCCTTATCAAACTACCTTCTAGGTCACAACATAAGCAGTATCTACACCTATTATTCTATTAACTCCCAAAAATGGGATCTGATTCAATGATATTTGAAACGTTAAAAATAAATATGAAACTTTTAGAGAGAAACCCCTCCCTCATTCTAGGAAGCAAAGCTGAGTCCTTTTCCCTGTTCTCTCCTCTTTCCCCCCACTAATCAAACACATCTTTCAAACATGAACTCACTACCTTCACCCGATCTGGGTAGACCAAGGATCTACCTTTGGTTCCTTATCTAGGTAATGGGAATCGTTTTATTTGACATATACCGATATATATATATATATAATATTTCCATATTTCAAGCATATAAATATATATACATATATATACATATGATATTTTCAATTTATTAAATTATGATTATACTGGTATTAAATTTAAGTTACATTTTATTTCTTTAATTCATGAAAGTGTGTTTTCAAATTAAAAGTAAGGGGAAGTTTTTATTTTAAAACTATTGTTTCAAAACTCTCAGTTTATTTATATATATATATTATTATATTGGATACAAATTACATGTTTATTTTATACGCATCCATATTTATCAATTCAAGGATAACACATTTATTCTAGAGTTTTAGTTTCAAATTTATTATCCTATAAGGGTGTGTCATGTTATCATGTAAAAATTTTATTTTTGTAAGTATATAGGTACATGTATATATATATATAATTTCATGTTCTCAAACACACACACACACACATATATATATATATTATACATGTATGTGATTTTCAATTTCTTCATGTTCTTGTTTTAGAATTTAAATCTATGATATATATATATACATAAATTTCATTGTATTTTTATCAACCAAATATATTTAAGTACTTATGATAATATACCTCATATGATATAATTATTTTTCATACTTATGTTTATGCAATTTTGGTGCACATGTGATACTTTATTCTCAAAAAAATCCATGTTTATATTCATTATATATGTGTGTTTGAGTGTGTGGATATATATATATTCCTTTACAAATTTCATGTTTAAAAACGAATATATATAATTCATTTAAAATCATGAGATCATATAATGTAATATTTTTAAATTAAGAAATGAATAATTATCTATTTTGAGAATTTTACTTTTTTATTTCTTATATGTGTTAAACAGTGTTTCTTTTAAAGTTATAATTTAAGGGTGTATTTACTTTTACTTATAATTTTTCATGAGTAAAATTAAATATATTCATATATTTTTAATGGGATTATTCTATGAAAATATTAATTTTACAATTACTATTACGCACATTATTATTTTAAATTATTATATTTTATGTGCTCACGATAATTCTAAGAAAGATAAATTAAATGTATTTTATTTCAGGTGACATTAAAATTACAATATCTATCATTTTATGTGAAAGTTTAATATATTATTTAATTTATTTTCATTTAATAAAATGAGTATTTAATACTTTTATCTATGGATAATTTTTAAAAGATAATGTTTTAATGAAAAATAATTTATTTGAAATTATAATTACATGGATGTTAATTATTTTATTGATAGACCACACAAAAGAAAAATGGCATGAGATTTGTTAGTTCTAAATCTAATAAGTGATTTACCTAAGAAAATAATATTTTTATATTTATAAAATTTAATGAGTATTTAAAACATTAATTTGATTTTTAAAACAAAAACCCTAGTGGAAAATGTTTATATATAAAGAAACCAAAAAATGTTTTAATAAAAAAAATTAGCACTTGGAAATTGTAAAAAAAATAAAGGGATGGGGAGTGAACTCATTACTAACCAAGTTGGTAGGCCCAAAAAAACCTTTGATTTTTAAGTGGCCTTATTGGTTTGTTTTCAATAGCTTGCTTAGTATTTTATGAAAAACCATTGGTTTATTATAAAGTGTTTTTAAATCATAAGAATTTTCAAAAACAATATATTTTTCTCAAAAGTGTAACTATTTTCACAAGATTTAATTCATTTCGAAAGGTGTAAGTATTTTTAAAAGATTACATTTATATTTTTTCAAAGGAATAAGTATTTTCAAATTAATTTTCACAATATTGTTTTTAAAAGGTTTTAAAAATAGTTTTCAAAAAGCTATTATATTTTGAAAAGTGTTTTAAAAATTATAAGTATTTTCCATATGATTTCTAATGTGTTTCCAAGGATATTATTAAAAGTATTTATCTAAGGTATTTTCAAAATATATTTTTTAAAAGTATTTATCGAAGGTATTTTCAAACCATATTTTTTTAAAATTATTTATCAAAGGTATTTTCAAAATATATTGTAAAAAGTATTTTTCAAAAGTTATATTATTTTCAAAAAAGATCATTTTATTTTCCAAAACCCCTTACTTGAAATTTTTTTTCACCCTATGATTTTATAAAATGTTTTCATGTTCATATAGAGATTTCATGGAGTTGAGATCAATAAGAAGATAGTGCGAGAAAATTTTCATCACTACCTTTTATTTACTATTTTAAATTTTATACTTTGTAAAAGTGGTCCTTTTTTCTCCAAATCCTAAATCGGAAAATATTCTCATTTGTAAATTTCTATATATTTTTTAGTTTCTTTTTATATAAAAAAATATACATTATTTTTTGTACTGGATCTGGAAGCATGGGTCTTGGGATCTACACCTTGATCATGAATTAATCATATAAAGAATATAAATTATCACATAAATTTCATATTTATTTATTATATACACTTTTATAATCATTCATATAGGGTGGTAATAAAAAATTAATTATATCTATTCATGGAGACGATTGTCCATACATACGCACGAGTAATGTTTCCACTTATCAATGGTTGTAAATAAATAAAGGTAAATAATAATTCACCTTTTCATAATAATAATTATATCATAAATATAATATATATTAATTAAATACATCTATATAATCATTCATGAGATACAATGATTAAAAAAAACATGTCGCTTCATGGAGGTGACAATCTACACATACTTATGGGTTATGTTCTCACTTATCATAGGATTGAAAGGGATATGAAAAGGGGGTGTAATAAAAACATAAAATTATTTTATTATATTGGAGATAATTATGTTATTATACTCGTATGGTTATGATTTTTTTGGATGGGGAAGAAGAATAAACAAACACGAAAGAACTCGGTTAAGAGTTATACCTAATCTTTGAGAAAAGTATTTTGCATCACTTCTTAAGGACCCTTAAGTTTTCATTTTAAGAATAAAAAACACTAAAACATTTAAAGGGAAGTTAAATATATGTTTAGGTGTTTTTTTGTTGATCTATGTGGCTTAATATGGTGTGAATAAAATAGGATAGGAGGTTCCCTTTTATAAGTTAGGGGAGTGGCATACTTATAATTATTCTAAAATATAAAATAATATAAGTCCACTTTCATGTAAAATTATATAAAAATTAGATAAATTTAGAATATGGGATGATATAGTATCAAAATTAATTTAACCTATAGGATTTAGATATGTTTTTAGGTCACTTTAACCCTAATCTCTTTATTTTAACCCCTCGTTAACCCTTTAAACCTTTACAGTAATAATAAATGTTTACCTCATTTACTATTCATTATGAAAAAAAATGAAATTAGACTATTTAAAAAAATTAAGTGGTAATTTAAAATATTAAACTATTTTAACAAATTCATTTCCTATAAGTGGTAAAAGGTTTTTTTGTAGAAGGTGGTGCCTGAGTCAAAAGACCAAGGCACAATTTATTGAATATTAAATAAAGGAGTTACATGAGTATGAAATATGGGAGTTTCTTAAAATATATGTCATATAAATAATGAAATTCTGGAGGAAGGGTATCGGACCATGTTAATTCATGGTTGATACCTTTGTTGGCAAGAGCATCTGAAATCATGTTCACCTCACGATACGCATGTGTGACAATGTAGTTGATATCCCAAAGCATATCAAGACATCTCATCCAGTGGGTGGTAAGTGGACAAACAAGATGAATCACCCCATTACAAATATCCTGGATGATTTTGGTCGAATCACTCTCGATCCAGATCTTCCTCCATCTTTATTGAATAGAAAAATTGATAGCATGTACTGCCGCCAACATTTTTGCTTCAAGGGAGGAGGTCATGCCAAAAATACCATAAAAGCATCCATGGCATTGATCCAGGTAATCTCTGAAAATAGATCCACAACCTACAGGGCTTGGATTTCCTTTCAAGGTGCCATCAATGTTCACTATAATCCATCCAGGGAGCATGACTTTCCAGAAAACTTCAAGGGTACGTTTTGGTTTCTTGAAGATGCCAATAATCCGAAGTTTGTGAATAATCTATAAGTCATTAACAGAGTTGTTGTAGTGTTCTTTTTGGATTGAATATGCTTCTTGCACCGTAATTAGAATTCTAGCTTTACCTGTATTTAGAGTTAATGAGCCTTCGTTGTGAATAAAGTTATTTCTATCATACCAGATCACGTGCATCAATTCTGCAACTGCAACAGATAACACGTTCTTAATTTGTTGAGAGGCATTGTGATCGACACATCTTTTAATCTGAGAGATGATTGAGTCATTAAAAGTCCATCTGCAATTAAAAATGTCAGAGATGTAATTCTAAAGAGCAAAGTCATTGGCACATGAAAAAAAATGAAGTCACTTTAATAATATGACTAGTATTAATAATTATATAAATTTTAATTTATTTAATTAATTATATAATTTAGAAATTAAAATCATTCATCAAAAGATATTATTTTAATTTATGAAAATATAATTACATTATGTTATTAAAAATAATTTTCTAAAAAAATACCCCTTTTAACTTTAAATGATTTTATATTTTTTTTTATTTAATTAATATCCAATGTATGAATTATTATTCATTTATTACCAATAAATTTCATCAAAATAAAATTATAATATTTATCATGATACATTATTTATAGAAAAATAACTTATCATTAAAATTATCACTTTGACATTAAATGATTTGATTCTTAACATTTCAAATTGGGTACTCATTTTCATTAGAACTGTTCAATACATTTGTATTATGGAACCATTTTATTCATATATTTCATAATTTTATTAGTATTATTCATATGTTCCAAACCAATTATTAGTTTATAACAATCACATTTAATAATTATATTTTAATAGTATATCATGGTTCGTTAAAGCATTGTGTTGCATGTAAAAAATCAATAAAACACATCAAATTTATTTAAAGATAAATATATCATAAATTCTTGTGGTGTTATATTTTAAACCCTTTTAATAATTTGGAATTTTATATTTTTTTACCCTGATATAAATAAATGATGATACTTTTTCTACATCACATTCTTGTGTTCTCGCATAGCTTCCTCAAATTTATGGTTTTACCATAAGACTTTTACCTTGTGAGTGGTCTTGTTCAACAAAACTTCCCCTCTTTGATCCATAATATTCATCGATCGTTTCTCATAAGAGTGGTCATTCTATAGTGGTAAAACCTCTTAATTCAATACGTGTGAAGGATTATGTATGTATTTCCTCAAAATAAATACATGGAATACATCATGAACTTGAGAGAGATCCAGTATAATCACCAATAAAAAATACACCATCCCAAAATGATCAAGAATTTTAAAGGGAAAATATATAAAGGGGTCATATTTCTCTTATTTTCAGATATTATAACCTTATTCAAAGGATATATTCATAGAAATAACTTTTCACTTAATTCGAACTCTATATATCATCAATGATTATTTTCATAACCCTTATATTGACTCTAAGCTACCCTATTGTGATAATGAATAAATATAAACTTCTTTGGAATTTCTTTAGCTAGATAAGGTCCTAATAACTTTCTTTCTCTATATTCATCTTAATACATTGGAGTATTTCAATTTCTATCATATATGGATTCATAAGGAAACATATGAATTCTCAAGTGAAATCTATTGTTATAATAAAAATTTACTATATAATGTATTGATTCCAACCACCTATGAAATCCATATAACATGATCCCAACATAACCTTAAGGGCTTTAATGATCCTCTAAAACTAACCATCTATCTGAGGATGATATGCAGTGATAAATTTCAAATATATATTCAAATTTTATTTAAGACTTCTCTATAACTTCATGGTAAACCTCATATATTGATTAGACAAAGTATAATCTGGTTCCCCATGAATCATTTCAACTTTTAAAATGTATATCCTGGAAATATTATAAAGGGATAAATATTCTATGATAGAAATAAAATATACTAACTTCATTAGGTGATTGACTACATCCCAAATAGAATTATTTAATTTAGATGTTTTTTGGTGTCCTTTAATGAAATACATGGTGATGTTTTTATATCTCCATTGTGGTATGGGTTATGGTTTTAAAAAAAATTATACTTCTATATCTCATCTATAACTTTTTGACATACTAGGCATCAAGATACATATTCTACAATATACATTTCCATGTTGTCCCACCAAAATTACTCATTTAGATAATTATACATCTTTATACTTCTAGGATTAATAAAGAATGGTAAACAGTGATATTCATCAAATATATACTTCTTAAAGTATAGTATTTATTGGATATATTCTCAATTCATAAAATGGATAATTCCATCACAATCATGGTTGAACTTAAAAATATTCATCACCTTCTTTTTTAATTCCACATCTTCATTATGTACCTATTTAATCCTCACATGTATGGATTTTTGAAAATTTGTCTAATAAAGATATTATTTTTACCCCTCATGATTTAAATATCTATTTTATGAAAACCCTAAGTATTGGATCTCTTTTAATCTTCATCATTTATAAACTATCATAGTTCCTCGGACTCAAAGCACCAGCCACCTTGTTTGCCTTTCCATGGTGGTAATGTATTGAGTAATCATAATCATTAATAAAATCTAACTATTTCATTTCGTATATATTAAACTCTTTTTATATTAATATATACTTTGATATTTTATAATCAACATATATATTTATATATGTGAAACCTTTCACCATATAGAAAATTCCTTGAAATTTTCAATGAAAAAATTACTGATACCAGTTCCAAATCATGAGTTGGATAATTTTTATCATGAACCTTTTAATTTCATAAGTAATTTGATACTAATGTGTTATTATACATAAGATAATATCCTATTCCATTCATTGATTCATCACTATAGATCAAAAATCATTATCCACTATAGGGAAGTGTGAATACAGATGCACTAACCAAACTTCGTTTAAACTACCTAAAATTTTCCTAAAATTTATAGGTCTAAAAGAACATAGCCCCATTTCATGTAAATTTAGTTATTAGAATAGATATCTATGATAACTTTCACATAAATTATTGGTAGTATCCATAAAAAATAAAAAACTATGAATCTCAGCCACCATGGATAGTCTGGGATATTGATCCAAAACTTTCATCTTTGAAGGATCAATAAATATACCCTCACTTGAGATTATATAAACCAAGAATTAAACTTTATATTGCCAAAATGAACACTTTATAAATTTTATATAGAGATTATACTTACTCTATGTATTCAACATAATCCTTAAATGATCTTTATTCACTTCATTTCTCTTGTAATTTATTATAATATCATCAATACATACAACCATAAACCGATCAAGGTAATCTCTAAAGACTCTATTAATTAAATCCATGAATACAAAAAGGGTATTGGTAAGTCCAAATTGAGTTACTATAAATTCATAATGTTCAGACCTTATGCATAAGGTTTTCTTGGGTATATACTCTTTTTTTACCCTAATCTGATGATATCCAGATCAAAGATCAATCTTGGGAAAATATTTAACTCCTTGTAATTAATCAAAAATAACAATTGGTATAGGGTAGAGGATATTTATTCTTAATAGTGATCTTTTTAAGTTCCTAACAATCAATTAAAAGATACATTCATTTATCTTTCTTTCTAACAAAAAGAATAGGTGTACCCCATAATGATTCACTAGGGAATATGAATCCCTTATCAAGACTCTTATGGAGTTTATTCTATAATTTTTTCAACTCAATAATGGTAATTCTATATGGATTCTTTGAAAATAAGTGTAGTGCAAATTATGATTTCCATTGAAAACTAAACTTCATGATTCTAGTGAAGACTAGTATATTAATTAAGAAATGAATTAGAATATTCCTAAACAATATGAATATCTTTAATGATGAGTTATATAAAACAATTTGAGATAAATATATCTCATGAATATGTAGTAAGACATATAAACTAGAATTAATTTATTTTGGAAGTTTATATTCATCATCGCACTAATAGATAATAATAGATTGATTAAGGATATTGAATTTGACTTCCTTATTCTATAAATTCATAGGGGATCTATGTAGAGAGAGATAATCAGTACTAAAAATCTCATCAAATACCATTAAAGTAAGAATAATAATATTTTCATGGTAATCATTCTTAGAAACATAAATATGATATCCCTAAATTTGGAGTATATGATAATTTTGCCTCCACTTTAGCAATTTAGATAGCATAATCCCTTATTTATTCTAGGATTTAGCCCTTAGATTAGGGTATTAACTTAGATAATGATAAATTTCCCTGAATTTTTTATATTTAACTTTTAATGGTTCCTTAGTATGAACTCTATTTTCAATCACTAAATCAACTAGACTATTCATTTTTCATTAACAATTTATTACATTATTCCCTCATCTTACACACATAAAACATATTATAGATCATTTGAGACATTTCCCTAGGTGTTTATTCCCACATTATTGGAACATAGGAAATTGAATCTTGTTTCATATATGGTCTTTATCAACTAAAATCACATGAAGCTCCATTTTTCTCTTATTAGGTATGTCAAAAAAATCACTTATGTTCAGATTTTTAATCATAAATTGAGATATCTAGTTAGTCCTAACCACAACATTTTTCACTCTTGATCTATCCTTATTGGTTTCACATTCAGATAAACAACAATATTTTCCTTCACACACATTTTTAACTTGTTTCCTCCTAGTATCATCCATTTACTAAAACTAAAAAACTTAGTTTGAGTATCAAACATCAATAATCAAAGTAATTAATCATATGATTATGAAAATAATTCTTATCATACCGTAAATTATGACACATTCTTTAAACCCATGACACTTTATTATTATCTCATATCACTAGGGATTTTCATAGGTTGTCATATATTTTATCATCTCATTCACCATAAAGGTTCATAAAGATAATTTAAATTAACCAAAGAGTATCACCAAATAGTTTCAAGCTAAGAGTGTAGTTAGGATTCTTTATCGTGTACTAAGTGAAGACTGAGTTAATAACCAACTAGACTTTTTAGGGTTATTACAAATAGGTTCATTTGTTCTAAATCCTACATCCACTTATTTTTATATAGATAGGTATTTTATTACTAAGAAACAACACAATCTCTACTTTACCAAAGCATCATGATTTTATCCTATAATTAAACTTATCCCTCGGGTTTTTATTAATTTTTTCTAATTATGATCTCTAGAAATTAATAAACCCTACTATGATACCAACCAAGGTGACCCAAACATTACATGGATAAATATTACATCATTTTATATGAATATTAATTATATCTTAAAAAAATACATACCCCAAAACCACAAAGGTTTTTTGTCTTTGGAGACCAGATGAATAATAACTATATTTCAAGAAAGATATTCAATATATCCCACAAATTTATTATCACATAGTACCCATATTAGATATATCTTATTTAAAACCTTTATTCATAGCATAGGTAAATGGAAACATAATAATTGGTGAGCTTATGAGATCAGTAAGGGCAAATATAGGAGATATAAATCAATGATCACAAGTGAGAATAAGATACGAATAATGGTAAGAAAAAATGACCATAACTTAAAAAACTAATGCCCAATTATTTAATATTAATTATTAATGATTCATGGACTAAATATTTTCCATAACAAAAGAAATAATTCATAAGATTTTGGAATCATCAAAAACCAATCATGGTCCATGAGAACATATCATAAGCATAAGACATAAGTTTGTAGAATACACATAAGCATAGAAAATAATTTCCTTAGTAAAGGATCACTATTAAAACTTTGTTAATAGAAATATTCCCATGTTATATTTATTTCACTCCCCAATCTATCATTTATTTATTAAAGGATCACTTACCAGACTATCATAGTTTATAACATATCTTATTGAACTGGGTTCACTCCCCATTCCCATCCATATTATCTCATTAGATGTCATTTTTACTCAATTCATTGGAGGGATTTATAATTTTGGTCCCACCTATAATATAATAATAACATATATAAGTGTTCTATATGATTAAAAAACACTAATCATATCATAACCTATATAGAAGAAATGGTTTTCCTAAAGATTTCATTACAATTTAATTAACCCTTAGGAAAGCAACAACTTTCATGAAATCATCATTAAAACATCATAATAATCGGCCATCTAGGGAAATTATTTGGATTTTATCAAAAGATCGTATCCTTGGTGAGTTATGTTAATCCTTAAAGGATTTTTTCATACATGAAAAATAACTTTTATAAAAGCACTTAAAATATGATTTGAAAATCAAGGGAAAATATCCCTCTTAATTTTGTAACTTGTAAAGATAAATTTTTTATAGAATTATGGATATGATTTTCTCTGTAAAAATATTGAATATTATAAATTAATATTCATGAAGAAGTATGAATATGATGGTAGGAAACTAAGTTCATGTCATATACATTAAAATAGAACATTATTTTTGTATTTACATAAAAAATCAAAAGTGAGTATTATAAAAAAAACCTTTAAATAGATTCCATTTACTAATTTTTAAAGAAAGTAAAAAATGGTTAAATAATAATTTAAACAATAATTTTATCATATAAAATATTATTATTTTAAAACATTTTAAATAACGCCAACATGGAAGAAATTGTCTACTAACCAAAGAAGATAAATATTGTTGATTTTCCCTAAAAACATTTTCTCAGCCATTTTAAGTAATAAAGAGTTAATAATAAAAGGAAAACATAAAAAACCTAGAAATAAAAATATTATAACAAAATATATGGGGTTAAAAATATAAGTATCATATAATTTCCCTCAAAATAAATTTAACATTGACAATCCCAAAAAGAAATGAGATTGTAACATAATCCTTTACCTCAAGTATCATATTGCTTCTTATGCATTCAAACCTATAGTATAGTAAATATAAATTTATTAAAAATATATTATATAAACTTATTAATATATATATATATTACTATATATAAATAAATAATAATTTTAAATTACCATTTTATTAACAATTGTTCATTAAAATCATTATTCAAGTGAAAACAGTTCTTTTTTATATACATGTTTCACTTTTACAGTTCTAGTTATTGCACCTTGATAATGGTTTTATTATATAAAAAATATAAATAATTTCATAAATAATATATTTATACATTATATAAACTTTTCTAACCATCCATATAGGGTTGTTACAAAAAATTAATTACATCACTTCTTAGTGATGTTAGTTTGTATGTACGCATGAGTAATGTTTCAATTTTTCAATGATTGGAATGAATTATATGTAAATAATAATTAACATTTATAAAATCATATTTATATCATAAATATAATATATATTCATTAAATCCATATACATAACCATCCATGAGATACGACGATGAAAAACTAAACACATTGCTTCATTGAAGTGGTAGTCTTCACTTATGCATGAGTGATGTTTTTATTTCCCATCATATGGAAAGGTAGATGAAAAAGAGTTTATCAAAAACATAATAAAATTTAATTATATTTTAGATACTAATTTTATTATACCATCATTTTTACTATAGGTTTGAAGGAGGTAAAATTATAAATAACTATGAAAGACCTCGGTTAAGAGTTATACTTGTTCTTTGAGAAACCTCCTTTGGATATCTTCTTAAGAAGTATTCAATTGGTATTTTAAGAAGACTATAACTTTTAGAATTATTATATGGAGTTTGATAATATATTTAGGGAAAATAAATTTGATCTAATTGGCTCAAGAAGGTGAGTGGAAGAGAGAATAGGATGTTCCCTTTTATTAGTGAGGGGAGTGGAACAATTGAAATTATTCTAAAATTTAAAATAATATATGGTCAATTTCATGGTAAAGTTGTTAAAAATTGGATAAATATATAATATTTAATGAAATATGTTCAAAATAAATTCAACTAATAGGACTTGGACAATTTTTTAGGTTATTTTAATCCTTATCACTTCGATATAACCCTCATTAACCCTTTTAACATTTACCGTAGAAATGAATTTCTACCTCGGTTACTATTCATTATGAACAAAAAGAAAATTAGAAGATTTATAAAATTTGTTACTAGTGATTTAAAATATACAAACCATATTATCCAATTTAATTTATATATGTGTGTGAAAATAATTTAAAAATAAACTCATAAACGCGATGAAAACAATTTTTTTGAAAAATACATTTTTCAATCATAAAATGAAATAATCTTATTAATTTCATCGTAATCATCATTAAATAAATTTAAAATAATTTTATTGAATATATAATACTAAAATTAAAATCATTTATCAATATATATTATTTTAATTTTTTTAAAATAAAAATACATTGTGCACTTAGAAACAATTTTATGAAAAATGTCACTTTTTACCTACAAATGGTTTTGTATTTATTTATATTAAATTGATAACCAAAGTGTAAATTTTTATTCACTTATTAGAAATATATTTCATCAAAATCAATTTTATTTAGTGATCTTGAAACATATTGTATAGAAAAATACCATATCTTGAAAATAGATATATTAACATTAAATGATTTTATTCTTAACATTTTAGTTGAGTACTCATTTTCCTTGTAATTGTTTAATAAATTTGTATAAAGGAAATATTTTATTCATATATTTAATAATTTGGTTAGTTCTATTTTTACCCTCTAATATAATTTCCAGGTGATAATAGCCACATTTAATAATAATATGTCAACAGTATATTGTATTTTGTTAAAGATCAACATTTCATATAAAGAAATCTATTGAACACATCAAAAATTTTAAAATAGAAATGTATCATAAAATATTATGGTGTTAAATTTATGATATATTTGTAAATACTTCTGAAACATCAATACAATATTGGCTTCCTCTCTTCTAGTGATCGACCTTCAACATACATTGATGTGAACATTTGTATATCTTAGAGGTTATTCATTGATGGTATCTTCTATATGTGTCATCAAATCTCTATCAATGGAACCATATTTACATATATAATAGTTTCTTCATCATTTTATTATTATTTGATTGTGATTAAGTATAAAATCCATGATATTGGGTTATATGGTGTTTAACACCATCCGTGAAGGTGTTAGATGTAGTTGATTTGGGATTAGGACCATAAAATGGGATTCCTACATATCTCTATTAAGGGAATTATAACCTATGTAGTTCAATGGAACATAATTTGTTTTTTTGTCCAATTGAAAGTATCATGTGCCCTAAAGGTGACAATTACATGGGACTAACTGCATTTTTACTTGGCTGCAAGGTGTCATGGCATGACCAAAGGGTGTCACACCATGACACATTACCATGAGTCCCACATCAATGATTGGGGGTTTAGAAATTATTATAAGTCCTTTATATCCCCTAACTATCAAAACATCATTTTACATCCATGAGTGAGAGCTCTAAAAATATAAAACCTAGGTAAGAAAAATAGTAAAGTTATTACTTCCTAAAGTAGAAAATATTTTGGATGGGTGTATTGATTATGGCATCATACAAGTGGTATAGAAGTATTGTTATGTCTCTGATTATATAAATGTTTTTATTACTAGTTTATTTTATAAGGTTTATATGGAGTAAAAATTTGAAGTTAATTTTGAAGTACCTCAGGGGGAAGAATTAGTCTCTACTCATTTTGAAGAATACATGAAGGTATCTTTAAGGCTATGAAAAATAGGACAAAGAGGGAAAAAAATTATTTTGAAATATTTAAAAGAAAAATGTGAAGGATTGGTACCCTCTTATCAAATCACTTGACAATAGTCCTTTTAAAGAAACTATCTCAAGTTGTGGAGAGCATACAGAAGAAATTTTTTTTCAAAACTATTCAAAAATTATACTCTCAATTTTAAAGATATTTGAATATTTATCCTGAATAATTGATTATATATATATATATTCAAATATCTTCTTGATAAAAAAGTACCTTTTGAGGAGGAAATTTAAAAAAAGAGGATGAATTTTCTAAGTAATTCAAATGGTGAAATGTTCTCAGATACCTCATATTAGAAAATAAAGAATATGTGAATATTTTTAATGAAAATATTTCAATAACTAAATAATAATTTTAAAAGAATTTTTATGATATCATTACAAGTAAACATTTTTTTGGTAAAGTAACCCATGCACTTGAAACATTTTTCAATGTTTCAATGAATGTTAGATATTCTTAGACTGAAGAAAAAACTTATAAGGTCAATGGTCTTGACATGTTAGTGGAAGAAGTTAATAAAGAGTATATTCATAATATCTATTATCTTGATGAATATCATAAACATATTATTAGTGTCAAGTAATTCCAATTGGAAGTTAAATACATAAGAAACAAAGACCTTGAAAACTCTCTAAATAAAGGTAGTAGATATAATGAAGATCACATTAATAAAATGAAAAGTGAATGTGAAGGAATAATGACATTAGTTAAATATTTTAAGTTCTCCCTTAAAATTAAATATCTTGAAATAGATATAAAATTGATAAATTTGAAGGAGACACATGTTAGAAATTCCCAGGCTACTGAGAAGAAGAATTGTACCAACAAACATATTAAGAGAGTCAAGTCCCAAAATGAGATGTCCCCATACAAAATGTTGATGAGACTTTTGTCTCTAAAAATTATAATCGTAGTGAAAATAATAACTCTGAATCATCTATTTACCAACCTTATACAAGATAATTAAATAATGTAATATATAACCCAACAATATTTGTTTCTAGTAATGTAGTCTCATCTGCTATCGCGAGTTAAATTCTAAAATCTACGAAGATGTGGATAGATAAAACTTATAATAAATCCACCAACATACAAATATTGGATATTGGAATGATAAATATAAATTAATCCCAAAATTATACTCTAGATAAGGAATGAAAAACCCAAAAAACAATAAGGTTCTAAATCTAGACAGACTTGTAATACAACAGAAATAAATAGATTCATTGGCTATTGTTAGTGCTATTAGAAGTTTTTTACATTAGGATACTGAATGTTGGAACAACATGACAATTTATGATACTATAGAAGTCTTATATTCAGTATGTATAGGTGAAAAAATAAATCAATATACAAAAATAAAAATATATATATAATAAAATGAATATGTACACTAAAAATGGATTCAATTGCCTTGAATATTTCTATGAATATTTCAAAACATGTGGTCATATTTAGGAAGAGTTTTATTATGCACTATCCAGGTAAAAATCCTATGTTAATGTCAATATGAGACCTTAACCCATATATAATCAGGTCTAGATTAAAAAATAACTAGCTGACTTTAAAGATAAAAAGGTGAAGAAATATGGTAAATGGATGGAAAGAACTAAACAAACCACTCGTAATAATATTTTGTAGATGGATAATAAGAATTTCATGTAAACTAATAAAATATACTTCTAATATGGAAATATAGGTCATACCATATACCACTAAAAACTATCCATGTAAATTAAAATGAATATAAGCATGATGAAATCAAGAAGATTCAATCTAGGAGAGAAATAAGAATATAGGATTGATTAAAGTCACTCTAGAAGAATATTTTGATAAGTTTCCCTAGAAATTTAACTCAAATAAATTGAAGAAACCATATGGATGCTCCAAAGTTAAGTATATTAAGAAGGAATAAATAATAATTTTTCTTAATCAAGTGAAATATACTAGATAAATACAAAAAACTAAAGATAAATTATGAGCTATAATAAAGAAAAAAAAGTAAAACATTTTTTCCACATGAAGAAGAACTTTAATTTCATTATAGGTTGTCAAAAAATGACAAATCAACTATTTCAAAAATATTTTTTGGAAGTTGAAATAAATATATACATAATGAATAAAATTATATGACTCTTCTTCATTCTTAAAGGTAGAAGCTGAAAATATAAAAAAAGCATCTGCGGAAGCTATTTCACTACTAATAGATGTGAAGATAAATTATACATACAAGATAAAAGTTAATGGAATTAAATATTCTATGATTTCAAATAAATCACATCCTGTGAAGTGGAAAGGAGACACAAACATTAAGATTACATGTCACTTTAGAGCTATAAGGAAAAGAGTCTTTGGGTTGAGAGAAAATTATCATCCCTAGTGCACTTACTAAGAAACTCATAAGTGTTCCAACTTATTCCCTTACTTATTGTGTTATATTTTTATGCTCACATTGTAGGGAATTGAAGGTGAAGTTCATTATCAATAGGAGAACTTAGTGAAAAAAATTCAAGATAAAAAGTTGAAACAATTATTCAAGATCTGATGAAAACAAGAATTTTTACACAATGGTGGATCATCAATATGAACATCTTGAAGACTATCTGATGAAACTATCCACCAGGTAAAGTAAAGTTCACCCCTTAAGGGGGAGAAAACATAAATTAGGTTCTATAAAATCTTGTTCCATGAATATATATAGGTTTAGTTCATATTTATAGAAGTTGAAAATTAAGGTAACCCAATTACACTTCTTACCCTTATCTTCATTATATCAGATATGTGCATAAAGGGGTAGTGTTGATTAATAAGTAAGCTCATATAAAGGGGGAGTCAATTAAACTTACACATGAAAATTTATGATGTGTTTGCTTATGTGAGTCAAATTATATGTTTCTTGATAAATTTGTTTTTATACAGTCCCCATTTGGGAAATAAGTAGTTTATAATCATGATATCACATGAATGGTGGTTAAAGGATAGTATATATAACCTTGGTTGTATCTCTATTGTTTTCTACATCAGTTTATCCCATGTAGAGATAGATTAGACCAACTAAATACTATTTTCTAGTAGAACCTTGTGGTACAATACATATTTTATAAAAAGGTAGAATATGGAATGAGAAAACCCCTACATTAATCCTTTTCATTTATTTTCAATAATGGGGAGAAGATACAATAACATTTTTTAAGAAATAGTGAAATTTTGTTGACAATAAATCCAAAAAGGTGATTGAAATTCCTAAGTGGTTAGTTAATGATTGTGATTTCAATTTTTGTCAATATGTAATAAGGAATAAAATTTAATGTATGATGAATTCCTCTATGATTATTAATTAATTTTGTAAAGAGAGGGATGAAAAGAATTTAAGAAGCATTAAATAATGTTAGTGATGATGATTGTAGAATTTTTATGTATGAATTGGTTTTCTGTTGGTTAAAAAATTCTCTATATTGGTGATTTTTCTTAGAGAATTGTTATGGATTAATTTTATTTAAGTTGGTAAGAAAATTATTCTTGTTTGATTTGATGATTGGAGAGCTATTATTAATGTCCAGGACATGTGCCAATTGAACTAGGGATGTGCACATTATTTACCACATTTTAAAGTGAAGATGATCTTAGGATGAAGTGGTTTATAATTTATAATTGAATTATAAAATATAATAATTAAGAGATCTAAATTAGTTGTTCCATGATTATCATATATTTTTGGAAGTTTATGGAGTGGTTTTTTAAAAGAATACCATGAAATAATAATTCATTTTTTCATAAGGAAAAGTGTGATGATTATTGAATGACTCTTAATGCCCAAGAAATTTTCAAGTAATGTTAGGAGAATGTGAATTCTTTAAAACAATAAGTGAAGGAAATAATCCATAAAATGGAATTTATAATTGGATGAAGAAGTTTATGGAGATGTAAAAAACATTATAAAAAAATTATTTTCATAATATAAGTTAAAGGATAGAAAAAAGTGATTATATATTGTGCATGATTGATCATTTGTAATAATGCATTCTGGTTGTCTTAACAACTCTACACTTAGTAAGATACTTGGTACATATAAGTGGTACTTAGTAAAAAAATGGGCAAGTCCACAACCAACCAAGTACCCCTCAACCTCAGAAACCATGTGGGAGAGTTCATCATAGATAGTCGAATGGTGGTAGTGATGATGTAGGGTTCACACAGTGAGTGTATGGCCTAGCATGAGGATCAATGGGTAAATAACACATGCATAGCCTGTAGGTAGTGCCTATAGACCACATAATTGTTTGGTGTGTTCCCTGTGGGTGGGTGAATGTATATTTTTTCTGGGTGTCGACCTCAATGTCGACTCGAAACATCGATGACATGATGAATATTATTAAGTAGTGTGAAACCAGAGTTGAAAATGATGTGGGATAGCAAAGTGTACACGTAATGTTCATTCATTAAAATGTTATGCATATAACACTGCCCATATGATATAATACCTATTTGAAATATCATAAAAATAATCAATAATATTCAACCTTTGTATAAATACTATTTAATTTCAGGCTTCATAATTCCTTACCAGTTATGCTACATGGATTTTCAACTTTCCATAAATCCATTGAAGTCAAGTTACCCATGTTGCAGCTTCACTCTATGTCTTGGAGGGTTCTAAATCAATAGAATAAATTATTTAAAGTTATATAGAGATACTTCATGGTATATTACATTGCACCATAAAAATATTTTTGATATTTATCATTCTAGAAATATTGAGGGTGTTGCACTGTAGAGATTTCAGATACCCTATAGTGAAGGCAATGAATTCATACTATAAAAGGCTACATCATAATTTGTTATTTTTTACTATAAGAAGTTATTCTTGTTTTTATTTGTTATATAAATATTGAGGGTTATGATTCATTAAGACAGTGGATATGTTATAGTTTTCATTCTTTATGTAAAATATAAATGACTACACCATGGAAGAATCATAGTGTTACAAGGTTTCTTCATGGCTACATCATTGAGTTTTTTCTTCACCCTAGTGAATGTAATAAGAAAAGTCACACCATGGAAGTGTAATCCCTGATGTAGTATGTGGAAGGTTTTTTTTTGAGGGATTTACTCTCATTATAGAATCATAAATTAAACCGTAGATATATATTTATAAATCATATAATACCATGTGAAGATTAAGAACGGTCCAAGTATTAAACACTACTGGAAAACTAACCTTTACCAACGGTTTGGAACCGTTGGTATAGGCCTCCAAACCGTTGGTATAGCCTATACCAACGGTTTGGAGAACCGTAGCCAAGTAAGCCGTTGGGATAGGTCTATACCAACGGTTCTCCGAAAACCGTTGGTATAGACCTATACCAACGGTTTTGGAAACCGTTGGTATAGGTAATATGAAATCTATACCAACGGTAATGGAACCGTTGGTATATAAATTCCAAAAATAAAATCACCGCTGGGATTTGATCCCAGGACCCCTCGTTTATAATCGAACGACTTAACCACTAGGCTAACATCACTTTGTAAACATAATTTCATAAATATATATATGTATTATCATAATTATTTAAATTTTTGATTTATATAATGTTCTCCGTTAGTAGATCTGGAAAAAAATCAATGAACATATCCCAACGGTTGTCAAAACCGTTGGGATAGACCTATCCCAACGGTTTTCAGAACCGTTGGGATAGGTTCTGGGTGGGTGTATTTTCAGTAGGTGTATGCTGGATTTTTTCCTCTTTTTCCCAACGGTTCTTGAGAACCGTTGGGAAAGAGTACCCTTTCCCAACGGTTCACCAAAACCGTTGGGAAAGGGCCTAAAAACACACCCTTTCCCAACGGTTTTGGTGAACCGTTGGGAAAGGGTACTCTTTCCCAACGGTTCTCAAGAACCGTTGGGAAAAAGAGGGAAAAAATCCACCCCTTTCCCAACGGTTTTGGTGAACCGTTGGGAAAGGTCACTCTTTCCCAACGGTTCACCAAAACCGTTGGGAAAGGGTGTGTTTTTAGGCCCTTTCCCAACGGTTTTGATGAACCGTTGGGAAAGAGTAGCTATACCAACGGTTTTTACAAACCGTTGGTATAGAAGTGTTGGGAAAGATCATGTTTCCAGTAGTGAAAGCATATAAAAATAATGCATTTGAAGGATTTAAATATCCTGATTCCTTTGGTAGTTTGAATATTGAGTCCTTTTGGAGTTTTAATTATTCAAGATACATCATTAATTGTTGATAAATTTCTTGAAAATGTAGAGATGGGCAGTGCACAATTCTATAAATACAGAAGAAACCATGTTCCACTAAATATTCAACTAGCAGCTATAGACTGTATTCAAATATAATGATTTATGTGGATATGAATACTGAGGATAATATTCACTGTGATATTTATAAGAACATTATTTACATATGGTGAATATAAATAAAAATATAATTAGAATGATAAATTTTTAATGTTTGACACTATGATAAAATAGAGACAAATTTCTAATGTCAAGAAGTAGATCTGATATACTTCACATGCTTTATATTATTATATATCCATGAAAGAATAAGGTTAAAGCTAGAAACATCTTTAATAGAATGACTAGATGTATAATAATTTGATAATTGAGGGAGAATATAACTTATAGTATGTTTAAATATTCATTAGTTGATTATTCTATGAAAGAAATGAGTTGGAGTAAAAGTTTCATATTTCACTTAATGAAGAGTATTGGGTCAATGTTCATATTATATATATTATTGATAGATTAGAATTATAATTCATATAGTTGAGGAGAAAGGTTATTAAAATTTTAAAAATACATCCAATGCAGTAGAGCGATCTTGTTCAAAAATTTGAAAGAAAATATTTGAAGAACTGGTGATGAAAGTATAAACAACACCATTGGAGAACTAGTGGTAACAGGAAAAAGTATTCCACTCACTCAAGAAAATTTAATATTTCCTTCCTAAACATTTGGAACCAATTCTTGGTATTTTTAATCACTAAATAATTATAGTGATAAGAAAAATTCATGAAACAACCACGGGTTGATCATAGTATAGAGTAGGTCTTCACGTCAATACCAAAGCTTGTAAAGATATCCATGTGGTATTGGTTCTTTTAATATCTAAATTTCAAGTGTATGTGATTGTTGACAGTGAAAAATATATCCATTCCTCTTAACTGGGTAGGAGGCTTGAGAGTAATAGGGGATATTTTAAAATAAGTTAAAAATTAGTAAAAGTTGAGAACATTGATTCACCCCCCCTCTCAGTGTCCATGAATAATCCCTATGGGCTCTAAAATATGATACATCATACTTTTCAAGGTCATGTAATAAGGAATTAAATAGTGATTTTTAATTTTAGGTAACCATTACCTAGTGAAGTTCCTTTTAAGGTCATGTGTCTAATACCTAGTAAAGTGCCTTTTAAGGTCCTGTATCTAGGACCTAGTGAATTTACTTTTAATTTCATGAATCTAAGACCTACAGACTAATAATAAAAATATTCCATTTAATTTTTTGGAATACAAAGAGTCAGATAGAAATATACCTAGTGAAGTGACTCTTAAGTACAATGCATGAATAAATAAGTGAAAACACAAGATGAACCTCACTCAACCCCCCATGAAATTTTAAAACACAATACCAAACCCTTTATTATTATGTGGTACATGATCCAATCAGTTATTACAAATAATTATATCATCCATGTTCTCCCCCTTTTTTCGTTTTTTTCTTTTTTAAAGCTCTATAAAGGCATGGGTTTATTTTCCTTTTTTTATTTTCTTCATGGAGGATAAAAAGAAAATTGAATATAATGAATGAATTAAAAACCATGACCTTTATTTTTGAAAGGTACATGAGTCATAAAATAAATTACAATGATAAATTAAAACTTATATCTATTTTTGTATTTTTCCTTTTTTAATTTTTTTTGAGGAGAATCGGATAAAATAAATATAGCACAATGAAATAATGAATCATGGCCAATTATATCTTTCTCTACTACCTAAAATTTTTACACACACCTCACATCACCAAAAAAATGAAACACATCCCAAATAAGGCACATTAAATGTCCTTCCCCCACACTCTAAAATGAAATATCCATGAAACTTTACCGAGAGTGTGGGTAGGTAAGGGAAAATTGGCTGGTAATGTGGATAAACCTATAAGGAGAACCATGGAATCTAAGGGATAATAAAGGATATATTTAAGGGTGTATATCAATATAAAAATGTTTCTATCCAAATAATTTCATCAATCATGTTAAAAACATTCCATGAAATCCAATAACTTGAAAGAGATAAATCACAGGTTCTGGTTCACACACAAAATCCAAGCTTCCCTCAAGAAAGTGTGGAAATTAGGAAGAATATTTCCAAATTTTTCAAAATACTCCATAGGAATAGAAAAATATTTTTAGTTAGTGTTTTATATGCATGGATTTAATGAATTTTTAAAACTTATAAAAAATCATGAAACTTTAATTCGAGGAAAAAGTTTTCACATCAATGATAATTTAAAATCCATTCTTTGAAAAATAATTTCAATATTCTAAAAATCAATTGAAGTGTAAAAATTATAATAATATTAATTTATGATCAATAATTCTAAATATATTAAAAACAAAAATGGAAATAATATAATAACAAATACACAAGTTGACACTCCCCCCACACTTAGAATTTACTACCCATCATTTCAATTCAACAAAAAAATAAATATAAATGTAGAAAAACTAAAGAGAAGGAAAGATACAACCTAAATGTATTTTATAGTGTCATCCATGAGTTAATATCCTAGATACTACCACTAGACCTAGATTTCAAGAAAGAAGTCAAAATGTAAGAAAATGAATATAAAAAAAAGAGGAAGGGAAAAGAGGATAGAACATGGTTTGAATCCCCATGTGGGTGCTAGGTTTTTACTGCCCCTAATCAGGCAGTTGCGGTGGATTAAACCCAATATGAAGGTGGATGGGATTTATTTATTAGAAAACACAAAATTTTATTTTTCCTAACATCCATCACTAAATTCCATAAGTGATAACCCTTAAAGAAAAGAAAAATATCCCCAACCCCCAGAATATATGAAAAAAATTGATGTTTTGAGGGGGAAGAAAAAGAATATAGGGGTGCTCCTTATTTAGCTCAGCTGGAGGATCATTTCACAATGGTGGTGAAGGTAGTATTATATTAAGTGGTTTCTATTATTGTTTTGGGCTCAAAAAATGATTCCTTAGTGATTTCTTATATTTTTTCATCATCCTCAAATTCACTAGTGTACATCTTGACAGGCTCATCTATTCTCCCCTCAATACATGGAACTTCTTGTTCTTCTTCATACAGGACCTTTATTAGTGGTTATGAATCTACCAAATAAGAATAAGGGAGATAATTTTTCACTATATAATCAATTAAATTTTTATAAAAATAATGTTCATAAATTTTATCTCCCTCAAAAATTTCAGATTGAAATTATTTTTCTTTAAGAAGGGCTACTGGGAATTCATTTGTTGCAAAGGAAATTGGATCTCCAAGTTTTAATTCAACCTCACCAATTTTTTCTTGAAATTTAAGTGTAATATGAAATTAATTCTACTAAAACCTTATTTATTTCAATTCCATCCAATTTAATTTAACTTCTTCAACTTCAATAGCCAATAATTCAACCATCTTTCTTGCCTTTACAAGAACTTTGAGATTCACTTGAAGCATCAAGGCATTTTTTTCAATTTGTATCTTCAATTAATATTACATTTTAGACTCACTATAAAATTTTTCAATAGTAAAATAATTATATTAATCACCGTAAAAATCCATGTTGGTTAAAGAAATGAAAGTTATGTAATGAATCTTTTTTTTAGTTTTTTTAAAAAATTATTTTTTTGGTTTTTTATGAAAAAATGGTGTGTGATGCCTCTTGGACTCCCTAGTGATGGCACAAAATTGTTGATATTGGTTTGTAACAAACCAATATTAAATTAATAGACCAATTAAGAGTGCTGATATATAGATTATAAGTAATATTTCATAGATAGGATATAGGTTTCACAGGGAATATGGATTAGTGATGACATAGTTTAGAATGTTGGTATTGGACCTAAAAGAGTCATCCAATGCATCATGGTTAATAGGAATAAAATTTCATGTTTCTCAAGTTTCAAAATTTAATTTTGTGTGATAGGATAATACCATTAAATTTAACATCATGTGGTAAGGATTTTGTCATGTAGTTTTACATCATGTGATTAGGATGTTTGTGTCACAAAATGGGAGACAATAGTGGATTGAGTGGGTCTTACACATGGGTGGACCATAAGAGATCCACAAGTAATATATCTCTTTAAAGGATGTATCAAAGGTAATATTTTCCTTTGAAGAATTAATTTGTGTTGATTAATGGATTTCCTAGATTTGGATGGCTCATTAATAGATTATTGGGATGAGTTAATTAATGAGGGAATGATTGGGGATTACAGCTAAGGGGGAGGAAATTATTTGTTGACATCCATCGTATGTATTTTGGTAATAGGACTTTGAGGGAAAAGTGGAATCATGGGGAATATATCCACATGAGAAGTATGTTGGGGCTTACCCATAGGCTGACCTAGTATGGATCTCCCTAGCTCATTGGTGTCTCTTGTGACAAAGTCATCAATGGGAACAGGGTTGGGGATTGAACCTTGTGATAAGTCTTGGGCATGCATGGATCATTGATTGGAATTATTTTATCCAACAAGACACTTTAGTATCCAAGATGGGAATCCTGAGATAATGGATGTCTCATTGGTGTCCTCATGACAATATCCTTCATTATCAAGGGAATATAAGATCTTCATTACCCAAAGGGTCCTATCAGTCTAGGAAGATAACCCCAGATATTCCTTTTATTGAGGTAATACATGATTGAAGTGGTTTACACTAGTGTTCATGTACTAATAATGTTAATACAATTATTTTGGAGGAGTATTTGATAATTTTATAGAAAAGTAAGAATCCTAAGTTAATGGATTCTCCACCATTGAAATTAAGGTGTATATAATACCCTAGTATGGGACTCAAAGAAGGTGGTAACCTCATGTTAACCTAGGTGAAGAGGTATTCCCATGTGTAGGGACTACGTTAGGCTTCACCACAGTAGGGAACTAAGTGAATGAATTATCCCTAGTCATAGCTAAGAAAATAGGTTCTCCCTAGTTGATGTATGATGAATTGTTCACCCAAGTAGAGGTAGGTTGAAGTGATTTCTTTAGCTAAGAGCAGGGTTAAGTGGTTACCCTGATTGTAATAAGAAAAAGTTTTCACCATGTTTGAGGTAGTTAAAAGTGATCTACCTAGTTGAGGTAAGGGTGAAGTTGTTACCCTATTTGAGGGAATGGAAAAGTGGTCACCCTAGTTTTGGAGTAGGGTGAAAGGTTCACTAAAAATATAGGTTTTAACAGTGGTTTATGAGTGGAAATTCTATTAACCACCACTAAATAAATCATATTTAAAAATAATAATATTTAGTGGTGGTTTAAGTGAACTGATTCTATTCTTTATTTTAACATTTAATAGATATTTAATTGAAATTGATGCTAAATATTTTTAAAACCCCTAATTTTGATACCCATTTTCCCTAATCCCCCTCCCCCACTTTCTCCTCAAGAACGCGTCGCCCCTCACCGCCCACCACCCACTACCCCTCACTACCTCTCCCCTCCTCCCATCCCCCTTTTATCTTCAAGATTGAACCATATATTTCTCTCATTGCCCATCACTGCTCTCACCCCTCACCATCATTCACTGCCCTTCAACCCCCTTCTCCTGGAGCCCCCTCCCCCCTTTTCCTCAAGGTAGCAATACCCCTTCCCCTCAATGCTACTTTTCCCCCCATGTATATCCCTGTCCACCTCTCCCCAATCCCCCCCCCCCCATCCTCGAGCCCACGCCACACCTTCCTTAATCCATCATTGCCCATCGTTTGTCACCGAACCTTGCCTCCCACCCACCACTCTCTAATAGGTGGTTCAATATATCTATTTCAGTTCTATAATCATGATTGATTGTATTGGTTTAATTATGATTTTTATAAATATTATATTAATATTTATTATTGGGATTAAATGGTGATAGTGATATGGTGAGTTTTATTTTGTTTTAATGTGATAAATTGTGGTTTTTCCTTAAAAATGTAGTAACCTAATTTTAAAATAATTATACACATGAGGTGATTGAAAATTTTTAATTTTAATAAGAAATAATTGATTTTTTTACTATAAATGATTTACGGGGTTTTAAAAATATTGAGTTACATGGTTTTGAATATTTTTTCCCAAGTATCAATATTTTTTATTAATATCAATTTTTAAGTGTTTGTTCATATTAGGAATTGTTAGGGGTTGTTTATTAATTGTATTGTTATGAGGTGTTATCAATAAACAATTGGATTAGTATCAATTTTAAGAGTTTTTTGTAGATGTCAAGAATTATTTAAGGGGAACTATAAAGATTGATTTTTTTATTAATATCAAGAAGTGTTTTGAATAATATCAAGAATTGTTTTATAGGGTTTTTATTAATTTTATTGAAATAGTAGATGGTTTTTTTAGAATTTCATTGAGAGGTCTTGTATTTATTTTTTTAGTAATAATATTATAGGGGTTCGTATCAAAATAAAATCTAGCCTTGAGATAAAATTTGGTTAGAACTTAAATCATTTTAAAACATTTATTTGTTGTTATGTGTAACACCCCAGTAATTTTTTTATAATTTTAAACACATAGGTTATAAAAAATAGTAATTTAAAATTATGTTTTTTTAATTAATAATAATACTTATAAATAATTATAATTTATAGCTTTCAAATTAATTAATTAATGTTCTAAAAAACAAATACTATATTAGAGTATTGTTTTGATTAAACGAATATTTTAATATGAATATATGTATTTAATAGATTATTTAATTAAATATTTTTAATAATAATATATATTTAATTTTATAATTATTTTGATAAATACTAAATTATTTTTCAAATATATTAACTATTAATATAACACCCCAATAATTTATGCTATGTTTCTTCTTAAATAATTTCAATTCGTTAGATAGCTTATAATTCATGCAATACTAAGTCTCTGGGAAACAAAACTTTGTTATTGAAGATAGTTATAAACTAGGTGTTAAACTTAATTTTTTCACTTCTTTGTTTTGAATTTCTAAAAACAAACATACACGGTTGCGTTCAGTAAGTTATTTAGAGTCTGATAGAATCAGTTTAATTTTTTTTGAATAGTAACTTACCCTCACAAATAGTGATGTTAACATTATGGATAGTAATGTACCCTTATGAATAGTAATATTACCCTTAATAATAGTAACCTCACCCATTTAAGTAAAAATAAAATTTAGGAACCTTATAAATGAGAGAATATTTAAAAGAATCAATAATTAAGTATTGGTATTTTTGTGAGTAATAAACATCTAATTAAAATTTTGTGATTAGTAAAATAATTTAAAAGATTATTCATTTTCATAAAATGTATTCATAAATCAATATTTTTTTGTCCTAAGGTTTTTGGATAATTTAATAAGACCATAGTTAATTTTTCAGGGTATGATAAAATCAGTTTTAAATTTAAATCTGTATTTTTCAATTAAATAATGATTTTATTTAAAAATTAAATATCATATATTTAGAAAATTATTTTTATAAAATTAATTCCATTTTTTGTTTATACACATCAGAAAATGGTTATGGTGATTTTTTTTGTTTTTTTGAAATACTTGAATTTTTAGTGAATAGTAAAATATAGTATTTTCAGTATAAATATGTCATACACTATTACTTGCATCATGGATGATGTAATACATCATTAGTTTGAACTCACATGCACTAATTACTATTTTTAGTTATAATAATCAAGTCTATTAATATTCTTGACGCAAAATAATAAACTAATTATTAAAATAATGCAAAAATCCTCCTCTCCTCTACTATATATACCATACCACACCCCCTCTTCCTATCATACCTCTCATGGTTTGAGCCTTTAATAATTTCTTCAAAATACTCTTAAAAATACCTCCCTAATTTCCAAAACCATCTTTTCTCACAAAAAGTCCAAAAACAAAGGCCTTAAAGATATTCTCAAGGAGGAGTACTCAAGAGGTAAACCTCTCTTCCTTTTTCTTTCATATTTTTTCTATCTCCTCACATACCCTTATCCAAATGATATGATAATTCTAGTACCTTAAATTTTCTAGAATTTTATTATTCTAATTTAATATTTGATAATAATCTCTATTTCCCCCTCCTCTTATACTAAAAATGAAAACACCATCTGAGATGTGTTAATTTATCACATTCAAGGACGAAGGGTTTTCAATATCTATTACCATATTCAATTATGGTAATGAAACCATTTTTTATGGTTGAAAAATATTATGAAATATGTATTATATCTTATGTAATTATTATTGAACCATCATTTATAGATGATATTAAATAATAGAACAAAACTAGTTCATTGTAATTGAAACATTTCTAAAATCAAACAAAACGATTATCATTAACATGTTATCTAATGATTCATCTTCATAAAATATAACAAAATGATATTTATAACCATATAAGCTTCTGTATGATCATTAATAACATGTAATTCCAATTATGTATAATTATACCCATTTTATATTAACTCAATTACTCATAGTCAAGCGAACTGATCATGAAAATTAAGCAAATAAACACTCTGAAATGACATAATTTAATCTTATAACTTATCAGTAAGACCATAAAATAAATTAATAAAACTTTAATGAATAAAATAAATTTATATAAGGTTATAAATTAATTAATTAAAGGATTTAATTTGACTATCTAGGATGTTAAGATCAAAGGAAGAGCACATTCAGGCATTAGGTAAGGGGTTTCTCATCTCACTTTTATTTCTGCAGGATTTCCATTATTTCCCCACTATATTTTATGTATATCATATTTATAATTACCATTTTTGGTCATATAATGAATATATTTATTTTCATGGTATTAAATATATCATTTTATGGTTATTATTTGGGGGCATATGATTTGATTGATTACAAAGTGGTAAGTGTTTTCTACCTGAACCTCCATTTTCATTCGGGTTACTTTTATACTCTACTTACATAAATGAAATTATTAAATATAATTATGTACTCTTCATAAATTAAATGTGAAGGTTCTATATAAATTTACCAAAAATAATGCTTCTTTAATTTATGGGGAGTTATATGTTTTAAAAATATCTTTCAAAAATTATCCTTGATAAAGAAGTCTGATTGAAGGGAAGTTCTCGAATTATTACCTATTTTCAAGTGAACTATTTAATATATTTTAATCCATAATTAATTTTTAAAATCAAAAAATTTATCATTAAAAACTATCTTGGTTCATCTCTGGTTTTATGAAAGCAAACATTCCATTCCACTTTAAAATCCCTTAATATTTTCCTTAAACAACACTAAAATGATTTACTTCTAAAGCTTCTTTAAAAACTATTTTTATATGATTTCACTTAAATGGGACATTATTTAGGCCTAAAATATGATTTCTATGTCCTTAAATTTTCTTTTATTGGATATACAAATTTAAAATCTAATTTCATGAAAAATACAAATGATTTTCCAAAAGAACTCTTCCTTCCAAAGTAAAAAATGATTTTTCTCATCACACTTTAACTTTTATGAGACATGTTCCTTGTTCACCAATTACTCCTTGCATGTGGGGTTTGTACTACCCTTTTGGGTTTTATATATAGTTTCCCATTATTCTCATGATATTCTAAGGGATTGTTATTTGAATGTTTCAAGGTGGTATGGGACACATTGTAATTTTTAAGGATTATTTCCTTAAGAATTTTACAATGGTCTCATTTAAAAGTATATTCATCTATGTCAAAATCCTTTTTTGAAACTTCTACTACATTTTGGTTTATATATTATGATATCCCCTAAAATATTTTGTTTAAGGGTTCTTGATAAGTTTGACTAAAGATGTGCTATATTGATACCATTAACCATACTACTCTGAATGGTTAGTGTTTATGTTTAATGATTGGGGAGTGTTATTTATATTTCATATCTTAGTTTTAATATGAATGTGTATGTCAATTATGTTCACCCCTTTCGTATAAATAATTCTGTGGACTAGCAGTGAAGGTCGGGGCACGCTATAGCCCCTCGATGCATCAACAAGTCTCATGGGACAAATTAGTTGGCGACAAACCCTTCGAGTTTGTTTCTAAAACATAATCAGATGGGTTTCTACCCATAGACTTAAACTGCCTTGATAGTAATATGGTTAATGTGCTAGATACATGACATCCAAATAATAATCATTCTATTTATTCATTATTTAGTTATTACTATCCATGAGGTTTTCACTATGGAAAAATATAGGGATTATTTTTCATTCAAAGTTTATTAATGGTATGTGTTTTTCAATTATTCACCATGACATATAGATTATGTGGAATTGATTATGATTCACTTATTTTTTATTCATGATTCTACTATATGTAACCCTTACTGAGAATTTTAGCTCACCCCTTTCATTTTTTCCCTTCCACGGGTTATGAAGAAGAGTTCATTTATTGATTTCACATGGATGTAGTTTATTAGATTTTGTTATGTATTATATTTTGTTCCCTTTCCCAAATGATTTCCATGTTTGTATCTAGTTTATTCAATACTACTATACTAATCTGTCCTATGAGATTTTATTTCTTGTAATCATAAAAATGTAATGTAATAATACACCGGCTCCGGGCTTTTGGGGTCGGGGCATTATAGTTAGTATCATATGATGTTTAGTAGAAACCTTAAGTACTAGATTTAGAAAACATAGTTTAGGGAATATAATCCTATGATAGACTTTGAGGATAATAATATAATAACATCCTATAATTTTTACAAGGTATATATTATGTAGGTCTTCCTAGAAAATGCATCCCCATCTGGATGCTACAAGTGGATGTGGTTCTGTCATAGATGTACCTAGGAGTAACAACTCTAACAATGTGTTTCAGGCTTGACTTGGGGTAACCTGGTACACAATAGCGGGCCTTACTTCACACCTAATTTTATACTCCCATGGGATATTATTAAAGAAATTAACCTTTAATTTACCCACCATTATGAAAGATTTATACCCCCAAAGTAACAAAAGTATATGGTTCTAGGATTTATGATGCATAAATTTATGTTATGTGTTATACCTTTTTTAGAGTTATAGAAAGTTCATAATTTTATGAGCTAATATATTATATGAAATGGATTAGAAATCGTGCCTAGCAGAAGGAATGAGAACTTCACCAATTCACGTGAAACAAAGAGTAAGAAGAAGCATATCTCTAATGGTATTAATCCATAATTTTTAAGAAATATAGTCTCCCAAGTATCCTCATCATAAGAGGAAATAGTATCATGTGTTAACAAGATAAGTAAATAATTCACTAATTCCTATGGATTTGAAGGGAAGTAAGAGAAAAAAGGGATTAAATAGAAAATAGGGATAAAGGGAAAAAGGGAATGAAGGGTTTCCCTACATGTGATAACTGTGGAAAGAATCACCCTAGAAAATGCTTGAAGGGAATGGGAGTTTGTTATAACTGTGGAGAAAAGGGACACCAAGTTCATGATTTCAAGGGTAAGAAAAAGTTTTCTAATAGATAATGATTCAACTATGGGTAGATGGGACATTATGTGAATCAATGTTCCAATCGTCAAATAAATAAACCATAAATGATGTTATTTGATAATGATCAAGTTGTTATACTATCAGAGATGAATAGGAATAATTAATATGTCTATTTTGGAATTATGTCATTTTAATATTTTATCAGCAGTGTACTGGTCATAAGAATTATGGAATATATTAGGATTTTACTCCAGTGCTTTTTCATTAAGTATTTGAGACCGTATGTTTAATGGTACCAAGAAAAGATATTCAGTAGAAAATAAAACTTTTTGTAAAACACATGATTGAGAAAAATAAAACCCTTAATATATTTCTAATGTTGATATTATGATGAATAAATGATTGAATTGGATAAGGAGTGACTATTTTGGAACTGATTATTAACTTGTCAATAAGTGTTCTATGCTATCATCAATGGATTTTAAAAAACTTTTGGATTCATTGAATATATCCAATAAATTGTATCTTATTTAAGGAATACGGAAGAATGCATCTTTATAATAAGTTTTTATTGTAATTTGAGTCATTACCATATTTCAAGATGATACATGATGAAGTTATTCACATGTTTGGAATGTGAAAATTTAGAGCTGCTTCATGTTGATTAAGGGATAATGATAAGTTCATCTTGTAAATTCCATGACCATATTTATAAATTGTTAGATCATTATATTTTGTAAAGTTTAACCATTTATAAATGGTTTAAGTTGATCATTTTATGAGGTTTTAGTGATTAATGCACTACTTCACCACACGACGCAAACTATGCTAAGAGATGAAGTATAGATAGTTCAAGGTGTAGTCAAAGGATAAGATTGTGTTTATGAAATAGAAACATATATGTATACTCTTATAGAGTGGAATAATTCATCAACTCAAGGAAAAGAGTATTAAATAAAAAAATTCCTATTGTCGTAATCTTTTATAGTATCAATGAAATTTTTTTAGTTATAGTAGTTTATAGTTTTGTAGTAATCAACATTCATCTGAACATGTTCTCTATCACTTTCCATAAAAATTTCATAGTTTGATTTTTCCTCGATGTCTAGGTTTTTATTTCCAACTAATTTCACCTCATTTGAAAGCATAATTTTTATGTTGACCACGTCATTTACCTTAACCTATTTTAATATGATATTGCATTAACCCTATTTCTGATGTGGGTTTCCCACAAGGGAATTTTCAAGTATCAACGATTAACTTTAGAAGTGCAATTTTAAATTGAGAGGACACAATTATATTTAGGGGAAATAATGTAACACCCCAATAATTTGTTTTATAGTTGTAAACATGTTAATTTATAAAAAATAATAATTTAAAAGTAATTGTTTTAATTAATAATAATACTTATAAATAATTATAATTTATATCTTTCAAATTAATTAATTAATGTTCTAAAAAACAAATATTATTTTACAGTATTATTTTGTGTAAAAAATATTTTAATATGAATATAGGTATTTAATAGATTATTTAATTAAATATTTTAAAGAATAATATATATTGACTATTATAATTATTTTGATAAATACTAAATTATGTTTCAAATATATTAATTATTAATATGACACCCCAGCAATTTATGGTATGTTTTTCTTAAATAATTTTAATTCCTTACATAGCTTATTATGCATGTACCACCAAGTCTCTGCAAAACAAAACTTTGTTATAGGAGACAGTTATATCCTAGGTTTTAAACTTAATTTTTCCACTTCTTTGTTTTGAATTTCGAAAAATAGACATACATGATTGCTTTTAGTAAGTTTTTTAAAATCTGGTAGAATCAACTAAATTTTTAGTGAATAGTAACTCACCCTTATGAATAGTAATTTTACCCTTATGAATAGTAATGTACCCTTATTAATAGTAATATTACCCTTAAGAATAGTAACCCCATCTATGTGAGTATAAATAAAATTTAGGCACCTTATAAATGAGGGATAATATTTTAATGAATTAATAATTAAGTATTGGTATTTTTGTGAGTAATAAAAATTTAATTACAATTTTAGATTTATTAAATTAATTTAAAAGACTATTCATATTAATAAAATTTATTCATAAATTGATATTTTTTTCCTAAGGTTTTGGGATAATTTAATAAGATCGTAGTTGATTTTTTAGGGTATTATAAAAACAGTTTTAAATTTAAATTCGTATTTTTCAAGTAAATGATGATTTTATTTAAAATTTAAATTTAATATATTTAGAAAATTATTTTTATAAAATGAAGTTTACTTTTGGATTCTACACAGAGAAAATTTGTTAGGGTAAAGTTTTGGGATTCTTCCAAAATACTTGAATTTTTATGAATAGTAAAATACGGTATTTACGGTATAAATACATTATACACTATTAATTACATCATGGATGATGTAAGCAACAATTAGTTCAAACTCACATGAACTAATTTCTATTTTTATATTTAATAATCAATAATATTCATAGTCTTTAGGCAAAATAATAAACTAATGATTAAAATAACGCAAAAATCATCCTCTCCTCCACTATATAAACCACCCCTCACCCCCTCTTCCTCTCACACCTCTCAAGCTTTTAGCCTTGCCTATGTTCTACCAAATACTATTCCCAAGACCTCCCCTAACGTCCGAGACCTTCTTGTCTCACCAAAAGGCCAAAAAAAAGGCCTTAAGAAGATTCTCAAGGAGGAGTACTCAAGAGGTAAACCTCTCTTCCTTTTTATCTCCATTTCTTCTACAGGTTCCATTCTATTGTTTTTCTCTCCTAATCTCCCCTCATAAAAATTATATGATAATTAAATTACCATATATTCTCTAGAATTTTATTATGCTAATGGTTTATTTCATCATCATCTCTCTTCCCCCCTCCTCTTATACTAAAAATGAAAACACCGTCTGAGATGTGTTAATTTATCACATTCAAGGACAACAAGTTTTCAATTTCTATTACCATATTAAATTATGGTAATTAAACCATTTTTATGGTTGAAACATATTCTAAAATATTTATTATATCTTATTTAATTATTCTGTAACCATCATTAATACATGATATTAACTAATAGAACAAAACTAGTTCATTGTAATCGAAAAACCACTAAAATCAAGCTAAATGATTATCATTAACATGTTATCTAATGATTCATCCTAATAACATATAAAAAATTATATTTATAACCATTTAAACTTCTATATTCTCATTAATAACATGTAATTACAATTCTAGATAACTATACCCATTTTACATGAACTCAATTACTCATAGTCAAGCGAACTGATCTTCAAAATTAAGTAAATGAACACTTTGAAACGATGGATTTAAAACTTATTTTTAGCCAGAATGGCCTGAAGGCCTTCTTTTTTTTATTATGGATAATCCCCCTTTTAAGGGTTTAAGGGGAACTCGTACATGACCCGTAGGCCCAAGGCACAAGGCCCGACAAACCCTCAATACATGACCTGAAGGCCCAGAGGCATACCATGCCAATACATGACCCATAGGCCCGGCCAACATGAACTTCCCCTCCCCAGATTTTTTCATCATTGATCACCTAGATCCCCACCTTGCATTGTTGATCATCTAGCATTGCCTCGTACAAAGTTGCACGGTGCCTGGTCCTAATGGCGGCTGACATACCCTCTCATTCTTCCAACCTGGTTAGCTCTGTGTTTGGTGGTCGCTACTCCTGTTGCTCTGTTCCTCTTCTGGGGCTTTTTTTGTGTGAACTGGGATAATCCATGGTCTATGTGACCCGAAGGCCCTCTGTCCCAAAGGCCTTTGATGACCCGAAGTCCCTGGAGACCCGTAGGCCCAAACCGGTGGCCCGAAGGCCCAAATCGGGTGAATAGTTCTTACTGCTATAGTATAGAATAGTAACTACTATAGTGACTGCTATAGTACTGCTACAATACCCGGAAATTCACCTCCACCTGGTTTTGAACCCGGGTCTCTTGGATGCCAATCAGGAGCCCGTACCACTCAGGTACGGGCTCGTTGGCATGGAATTAAAACTTTTAACTTATCAAGAAGACCATAAATGTACATAATAAAACTATAATGAATAAAATACATGTATATAAGATTCTTAATTAATTAATTAATGGATTTCATTTTACCATCTAGGATGTTAAAATCAAAGGAAGAAGACATTCGAGCATAGGGTAAGGGGTTTCTCATCTCACTTTTATTTCCATAAGATTTCCATTATTTCTCCACAATATATTGTGTATGGTGTATGTATACTTTCCATTGTTTTTTTATATCATTAATATATTTATTTTCATGTTATTTAATGTATAATTTTATGTTTATTATTTTGGGGCATATTATTAGATTGGTTACAAAGTGTTAAGGGTTTTCTACCCAAACCTCCATTTTATTTTGAGTTACTCTTATACTCTACTTACCTCAATGAAATTATTAAATATTCTAATGTACTCTTTATATATTATTTGTTAATGTTATATATATAAGTACAAAACATAATCATTATTTATTTTATGGAGATCTATATGTTTTAAAAGTATCTTTCAAATATTATCCCCTATAAATAAACCCGACTCAAGGGAACTTCTAAAATTCTTACCTATTTTCAAGTGCACTATATAATCTGTTTTAAGACATAATTACTTTTTTTAATCACAGATTTTATCATAAAAAACTATCTTGGTTCATCTATGGTTTAATGAAATCAAACATTCCATTCCACATTAAAATCCCTTTAACATTTTCCTTAAACTGCACTAAAATGTGTTACTTCTAAAGCTTCTTTAAAAACTCTTTTTACCAGATTTCAATTCAATGGGACAATATTTATGCCTAAAATATGATTTATATGTCCTTTAATTTTACTTTTTGTGATATACATATTTAAAATCTGATTTCATGACAAATACAAATGATTTTCTAAAATAACTTTTCTTTATAAAGTAAAAAAAGAATTTTCTCGTCACACTTTAACTTTTATGATATATATGCCTTGTTATCCACTTATTAATTGAATGTGGTGTATGTAACTTTGGTATTTCATATCAAGAGTCTCCTTATTCTCATGATATTCTATGGTATGATTATTTGAATGTTTCAAGGTGTTATGGGATACTTTGGAATGTTTAAGAATAATTTCCTCAAGAATTTTTCAATGGTATCACTTAAAAGTATCTTCATCTATGTCAACATACTTTATTGAACCTTGTACTACATTGAAGTTTATATCATATTATATTATCTAAAATATTTTGTTAATGGGTTTCTAATTAGTTTGACTAAATATGTGTTATCTTGATACCACTCACCATATTACTTTGAATGGTTAGTGTTTATGTTTAATGATTGGGGAATGTTATTTACATTTCATATGTTATTTTTAATATGAATATATATGTTGATTATGTTTACCCCTTTCATATAAATAATTATTTGTACTAGAACTATATTTGAGGACCTCTATAGCCCCTCGATTCATCTACAGGTCTCATGAGACAAATTAGTTGGTGATAAACCCTTCAAGTTTGATTCCAAAACATAATCTAATGGGTTTCTACCCATAGAATTAAACCATCTCGACAGTATGATGTTAATGTGCAAGATATAAGATATCCAAATAATAATCATTCTATTTATTCATTATTTAGGTATTACTATCCATGAGGTTTTCAATATGAAAAAATCTATTTATTATTTTTAATTCTCAGTTTATTGATGGCATGTGTTTTTCAATTATTCACTATTCCATATTGATTATGTGAAATTTATTATGATTAACTTATTTTTTATTCATGTTTTCACTATATGTAACCCTTACTGAGCATTTTATCTCACCCCTTTTATTTTTTTTCTTCTGTAGGTTATGAAGAAGAGATCATTTATTGAGTTCTCATGGATGCAGTTTATTAGCTTTTTTATGTATTATATTTAGTTCCCTTCCCCAAATGAGTTCTATATACGTATCTATTTTCATCAAGACTACTAAAATAATCGGTCATATGGGAGTTTTTTTCTTATAATCATGCCAATGTAATGTAATAATGAACCATCTCCAAGATTTTGGGGTCGAGGCATTACCTTATGTTGAATAAATACCCTACACAGGTCGATGATGAAGTTAGGTTATGTTTAATTTTGATTATACTTTTTTATTAATCATTTGTATATTTTTATCTAAATGTATAGAGAGTAAAATAACAATCCAATACCTATGGATAGAAGTTTGATTAATTTACCTCAAAACACACCTCAGTATGCCAAGGGTTTTGAAGAATTTTTAAATTTTTAAATTGAAAACTAATCAGTGGGTGGTAAAATAAAATGTATGTGTCCTGGTTATAAATTTGAGTGTTGGTTGAATAGAAACAAAGTATATGTGAATTTTATGTTGAAATAGTTTCCTACTCAATATGTATGTTGGATTTTTCATGGTGAATAAAATGTTATGGAAATTCAAAACAATGAAAATAAATTCAACAAAACACAAATTGACCTGGTAGAAAAGAATTAAGTTCAAAATTTGTTCAATGAAAAATTTGGTTTTTCATAATACAATGTCCAAGATTTTAATAAATTAATAGAAACAACAGTTGATCCTGATAAGGTTAATCTTTCTTGGAACTTCAGTGAACAAAAATGAGTTTTGTGAATTATTTTAAGATGTATATTAAGAACTGTATGAAGGGTGTGCCAAGTATTTGAAGTTTTCTTTTCTACTTATATTGTACCATATCAAGTTTGTATGTGGAATTATTGACAAAGTAATTTCCATGATTTTAAAGTTTCTTCATGATGCATTTAGTGAATCAAAGATCATTGCATCATTCTATGAGATGAAGAAATTCAACACAAAATGTGGACTTGATTGTTCAAAGATACATGCAAGCCATAATGATTGCATGATTTACATGGGAGGAGAGTCTAATAAAGGATAATGAATAAGATTTCATACATGTTTCCGACGCTTTCTCCAGGGCACGCGCATCCGTCCGTCTGCAGAGGAGGACGCGCTACATTGTTGCCCCGTAGTCTCGCTTTCCAAAGGCGGGCGGCATTCGCTCCTTGTTCAGGGACGTCTGCTCCTTGATCGAAACGGGACGATGGGATGTCGGTTCTTCCTTCCGTGGATTCATCCTCATAACTCATCACCTAGTCCGGGTCTCCCTCATAGATTGAATATGTTGTTCGTGAATCTCATTCCCGGTGCCATATCTTCATGGACGCCGGTTAATTACACTACTTTCGTCAATACTTTCCATGGGGTCTTGACATGGTAGCAACCTTCGGTCGGAGTAGACGGCATCATCAGGCATGTCGAGGCATCTCTGGGTGTGTGGACATTGGGGGACCTATATTCTTCCTCATATGAGGGCATCTCAAGGGTGCATAACTCAAGGCATCACATGTCGAATTCGGGGAATCATATGCCATAGGCATGCGTCTGAGGTTTTCCTCATCTTCCCATGTGTAACACAGGGTATGTTGCAAGATTAACGTCCAGCAGAGAAAGTTACTCAAAGGCGTGTCTTCCAAGGTTTTCCTCAGGCATCTCATGTTTATCACGAGGTAGGTTGCGAGTTTAACATCTTGCGGAGACGGTTACGCAAAAGGCATGTCATCTGAGGTTTTCCTCAGGCATCTCCTGTTTATCACGAGGTAGGCCATGAGTTTAAAGTCTTGCAGAGACGGTATGATAGTGATCAGAACGTCCAATAGAGACGGATCAGATTGGTATATCCCATGGAGGGAATACTCAGAAGATGGATGGATCAGGACGCCCAACGAGGACAGATCTGAGGTGGTGCGCTCCAAGGAGGGTATATTTCACACCGAAATGGCTGATCTGAACACCACTGAGGGCGGATCAGGGAGCGTGCACCCCAGAATGGGGAACACCATGGTTTACCATTGGCTGGGATTGAACCTCATCGAGGTTTCCTACATACCCTGTGTAGACAACAGGGATCAAAACCCACATAGTTCAAAGGGGTAATGAATCGGGGTGTACACAGAGGACAACGACCCGGAGATATGATGGGGCTTACATGTGGAAAGCGGCCCATGTGATGCTAGGAGCAGCGAGGAGGTGGATGGCATGATCCCACCGGGATGTGGTAGCCCAGGTGAGAATCAGGATGGGTGATGGATGGATAAATGAAGTGGAGGGGGAATGAAATGGGACCATCGCAGGGGAGACAGTGAAGTTGGGCTTGAGCCTTAAAGAGGCTTCGTACGTATCCCTGTGGCAGGTAATCAAAGTCCGCGTAGTTCGGGATGGTGCCGGTGAACCGACGTGAAGGTGGACCTTGGTCCAATGGATGTCTTCAGTGAACCAACGTAAAGGTGGACCTTGGTCCGATGCGTCAGCGAACCGACGTGAAGGTGGACCTTGGTCCAATGGGCATCGTCAGCAAACCGACGTGAAGGTGGACCTTGGTCCGATGGGCATCGTCAGCAAACCAACATGAAGGTGGACCTTGGTCCGATTGGTTTTGTCACCGAACCGACATGAAGGAGGTCAGAACGACCGGGTGATGATCTTGAACCTTATGGAGGCTTCCTATGTACCATGCCTTGACATGGATCAAATACCACGTAGTTCAAAGGGGTTTCGTCGGCGAACCGGCGTGAAGGTGAACCCAGGGGTCCACTTGTGGGGGGTGTCGGCGAACCGACGTAAAGAAGGGACCTTGGTCCGATGGGAGATGGGCTTGAACCTCGTGAGGCTTCCTACGTACCATGCCTTGACATGGATCAAAGTCCTCATAGTTTGGGGTGGTCACAATGGCTTTCCGTCGGACTAGAATGCAGCTTAACATCTTGAAGGACGAGGATTAACTCGACGTGAATAAATGACGGGTGGGCTTGAACCTCAGGGAGGCTTCCTACGTACCACACCTTGACATGGATCAAAGTCCTCGTAGTTAAAATGATGGAATTTGGTGAACCGACGTGAAAAAGGTAGACCTTGGTCCAATGAGAGATGGGCTTGAACCTCAGGAATGCTTCCTACGTACCATGCCTTGACATGGATCAAAGACCTCGTAGTTCAAATGATTTCATCGGTGAACCGACGTGAAAGTAGCCCCATGGGTCCACTAGTGGTGGTCTTGAACCTCGTGAAGGCTTCCTACGTACCATGCCTTGACATGGATCAAAGTCCTCATAGTTCGGAGGGTGGGTGTCGGTGAACCGACGTGAGGAAGGAGAGACCTTGGTCGAATGGGAGATTGGCTTGAACCTCAGGGAGGCTTCCTACGTACCATGCCTTGACATGGATTAAAGTCCTCGTAGTTCGGGTGTGTGTTGGTGAACCGACGTGAGGAAGGGACCTTGGTCTGATGGGAGATGGGTTTGAACCTCAGGGAGGCTTCCTACGTACCATGACTTAACATGGATCAAAGTACTCATAGTTAAGTTTGGTCACAATGGCTTACCGCTGGATTGGGATGTCAACGGCTTGCCGCTGAATGGGGTCGCAACAGCTTACCGATGGATATGTTCGCAATGGCTTACCACTGGATATGAGTGCAACGGCTTACCGCTGGATAAGGATCACAATGGCTTAACTCTATATAAGGATGTCAACAGCTTACCGTTGCATGGGGTGGCAACGTCTTATCGCTGGATGGGATCTCAACGGCTTACCGCTGATTGGGATCACAACAATGGATGGGGCTTACGTGAGGAAGATGCTAGGGTGCCACTATGGAGCGACACTGGTGGATGGGGCTTACACTAGGAAGTTGTCCGGGTTCCGCTAAGGAGCGGCAAGCATGAATGGGGCTTATGCAAGGATGTTTCCCAGGTGCCGCTATGGAGCGGCACTGGTGAATGGGGCTTACGCAAGGAAGCTGCCCGGGTGCCGCAATGGAGCGGCACTGGTGAATAGGGCTTATGCAAAGAAGCTACCCGAGTGCCGCTAAGGAGTGGCAATGGTGAATGGGGCTTATGCAAGGACCTGCCCGGATGCCGCTATGGAGCGGCAATGGTGAATGGGGCTTACGCAAAGATGGTGCCCGTAATGTCTTCTTCATGTCTGGCCATGAGGGCATCCCGACTCACTGGTGGGTTGAGGTTTAGGATTCTACACCTATGTACTAGTGCACAAGTGGGATAACACCAAGGGGTGTTGGAATTATGCCACTGTAATCATGGCATTGAGCATCTTACGCTTGGAGCATAAGGCATCTCTTGTTTGGAACAAGAGGCATCCTATGTTAGGAACATAGGGTGTACTACAGTTTAGAGTCTTGTAGGTAGGACTATTGGAATCTCATGCTAGGAGCATAAGGCATCTCTCGTATAGGGCAAGAGGCATCCTATGTTTGGGACATAGGGATTACTACAGTTTAGAGTCATGTAGAAAGGACTGTTGGCATCTCATGCTTAGAGAATAAGGAATCTCTCATTTAGAGTAAGAGGCATCCTATGATTGGCACATAGGGTATACTACAGTTTAAAGTCATATAGATAGGACTGTTGGCATCTTATGCTTGGAGCACAAGGCATCTCTTGTTTGGAGTAAGAGGCATCTCTTGTTTGGAGTAAGAGGCATCCTATCATTTGTTAGATAGGGTGTACTACAGTTTATAGTCATGTAGATAAGACTATTTAGGCATAAGGTGCCTAGAAATGGCTGGTGTTGGGTCTTACGCAAGGGCATCCCTTTGTGGTTTAACCTGGCATAGGAGCCAAGTCATAGGGTTTGGAGGAGTTACCTGAGGAATGGTTCGTCTCAAGGTACTCGGGGAATTGGTGATGAGAATCTCAAGTCACGACATGAGAATGAAACCAAGAGGAAAATGTTAACTCTAGGTGTTTCATGGTGTGTGGAGGAGCGTCTCAAATCATGCTATTCCATAGGTTGAAGGTGGGTGCGCATGAGGGCGCAATGGAAAATCCCGACATCCAGGCCCGAAAAGTTCGCGGTGCGACTCTCCATTTTTCATGGGGGTCTGTGACGGTTGTGAAGGGACCGGACCGGAGGGCCTGGACCGAAGCCCGACACTGACCCCGATCGGGGGTGCGGGGGCGCAGCCCCCACTGTATGGACCGGTGGGCGCGAAGGTAGGATCCTCGTGAAGGATAGTTCTTCGTGAAGTAGCTTCGTGGAGTATGGCCTCGCAGAGCAATGGTCTCTTGCGGAGCAAAGGGGTCTCGCAGAGCTTGGTCTCGCGGAGCATCATCGCGGAGCATGGGCTCGCGGAGCATGGCCCCGCGGATCGTCGGCTCGCGGAGCAGCAACGCGAAGGAAGATTCTCGCGGAGCATGGCCTCACGGAGCCGCAATGCGGAGCTCCGCTCGGCCACCCAAGGGGCGAAGTGGCTGTGGCCGTTCGTCCGGAGAAGGGGGGTGAGCTGGGTATTTATGGGCAAGGGCGCTGCGAAGCAGCAATCACGCGGCGCGAAGATGGAGCTTTCTCCACGGCAGATCTTCGCGGCGCGTCGCGAACGTCAAAGCACTTCGCGGAGCCGTCCCACCTCCTTTTCTTCGCGGCGGGTTCGCGAACGTCAAATTTGTTCGCGGAGCATCCCGCCTCCTGTGCTTCGCGGCGGGTTCGCAAACATCAAATTCGTTCGCGGAGCATCCCGCCTCCTATGCTTCGTGGCGCATCTTCGCGGTGCATCTTCGCGGCACGTCGTGAATGTCAAACAGGTTTTCGGAGCTTCCCGCCTCATTGCTTCACGGAAGCGCTCTGCAATCGCGGAGGCAGCTTCGCGAATGGGCTTTGCAAACCGGTTTTCCAGCCAAACATTAAATGTCCATAACTCATAATCCATAACTCCGTTTGGGCCCTATGACCTACCAAATCGAAGCTTGAGAAATGGACTATGATCTGGGATCATGTGTGGAAGCATTTGGAAAATTTTGGGGACGCATTTTCTGGGGTCTACAGAAGCCACCCCTAAGAACAGGGTTCAATGAGGATGAGGAGTGTCACGACCCCCTCCCCACAAAGTGTACCCCTCCTGGGCCGGCAATATGAGAAGGGGGATAATGACCCCCGAGTCCCGCCTCCAGTAGGCCCCGGGTTGGAGACTAGCACCGAGGGTATAATATCATACAAATGGGAGGTATTACCCTCTAAGAGAACACATGCAGAAGAGAGAGATAGAATAGACTCCAATCAACTCCAACTCAGAACTGAAATAAAAAAAGGAAACCAAGTACATATATGAAATGTCATGCAAAAGTACTACAACTGAAAGGGGAAACTAAAAGTCCCCAAAAGAAAGAAAAATGGTAGCGACCACAAGCCCGAACAGCTCCTCCTCCAACCGCAAGCTAGTAGTAACCAGCTTGATCTCCAACCTGCTCCAAGTGACCTGAAAAACAGTTTATATGTACATAGGGTGAGTATAACAGTATACTCAGTAGGATCCTCCCCAAGACTCTCGTGCAAAAGTAAAGAAAGCATGCTAAAGCCCAGTGAACAACAAGTGAAACTAACTCGTTATCTAAACAGGTATACTATGTTCTCAACCTCACCATGGCTACTCTCACCAAGTAACGCATACAAGAATATAGCATATAGTAAAGAATATCAAGGGTACCCCGCTACTACTTCCCCACTGGTTTTCCGCTTTGCCCCAACGACATATGTCTTGTGCATCTCTCTCCAAAGGCTTGCCCGCAGACACCTGGGCTAAGCTCCACAATCTGCACCTCGTGCACCACATAGGCTTGCCCGCAGACACCTGGGAGAAGCACCACACCGTCCTCACAACCAAAAGTAACCAGGTGGTTTCCGGGAGCCACCACAGCTCGTATAACGTGTATCATGCATCGGGTATAATACCTCAAGCCATTACAGCCCATACTCCGAGTAAGGATCCTCAAGCCATCATAGCCTATACACGTTACACCTATAGTAGTCCATAGGATAATATATCCAGAATATATGTGTGGGAAATAACCACAAGCCATCACAGCCCTCTACACACATATATGGGTAAAACTAACCACTGTGCCTACCAGCACAAAGATCTACCAAGAGAAGAGAGCGGGGCCAAAGGGGGTAGTCAGCCATTCAACCTCCCATCAGAATGTTGGGGAAAACACCCCCCCAGGGCTCAGAATCCTCGGGGTGTCAGTTGCCCTTACCGACAGGGTGGAGTAGCGTATAGAAACACAAAAAGTACAGAATATATAAGTAACTCACATCCACACTATGGGAATTACCTAGTCTTAGATACAACTGCAGCTAACGTCTCTCAGACTCCAGGATGCTACTTCAAGACTAGGTATCATACAAGCACACAACCATTTGAAGAGCTTTATTAGATTACTCCATTCTCATTTTATCAGTTCCACTGTACGTTAATTAATTCTTTAAGCATTAATTAAGAATGAACAATTCCACAGTAAACTGAAATGGCATCACATTCAAAAACAACTGCTCCTTTTTAAGATTCACATCACCTTTAAATTCCAGCATCTCCATCCCCATGGATTTTCACCATTTAATCAAACATTCCTTACAGAATTACTTTTCCACATTCCCAGGAATTCTAGAAAAACATCCTATGATTCTAAGCACAAAGGAGGCTCAACACGGTGAGTAGATATACTACCCGTCGAGTCTTTGCCGCCTATAGAAAGAGCATAGACCCATCCTCCATCGAGAGGCTAAACACGGAAAGCACGTGGCATACCCCGCGTGTCTTCGCCTCCTTCGGAAAGAGGGTAAGTAAGACCAGATGCCTTGAGCAGTGGGGAAAAGTAAAGCAGATAAACAACCAAACCAAACCACCAACATCAAACCATCACATTCATCTCATACCATCACCCTTGGTGTCCTCCCCGACACCCATATGCATAAACCGATGCATCTCGCCACACTAGGCGTCATCCGCTGCCACAACCACAAGTCTCCATGCCTCCACATATCACAACAGCCATCCAGGCTCACATCACAGCACAAGCAGTAGGAAAAAAAACATCACAAAATGGGCTCTCGGCCCTTTAACAAACAAGAGGGTAACTCAAAACCCTTTATGAAATTCCCACATAATCTGTTCTCTAATCAATATTGAATTAACAGATTTGTTATTCATAGGTTCCAATCATGGATACCTAATCAGTAATCTATCACAATTAAATAACCATGCTTACTTCCCTAATTTGATTATCCTCAAATTAGAACAACTACAACAACGACAAAACAAGATTAATTTACATGCCTCTTTATCTTTCCAATTAATTAACAATTAATTTCGGCTTTACGTTCATTATCAATTTCAATCATGAACGAACAACAAATCAAAGAGAACATAGATATCACTATATCTAGGAAAACATGAGGCAAACCGTTATCACGGTATAAAGAAACAACATGCGATTCAACCAATTCTTTTAATCCGGTTCAAGTATTTAATTAGGTCAATTTCATTGTGATCCAAAGGAATAAATCATGCTAATTCTACGATTGCACATACACAATTAGAGAAGCCATGAATCCCCTACCTCAAACAGTTCCTCGGGTTCTTTATCCACACAACAGGTCACGATCCTCCCCTCGTGACAACTGCATCCACCGGAGGATGCTTATATCGAAGATTGATCGACACGGCTTGGTTGCATCAAAACAAAGCAGAACCAATCCTAGGAGTAAATATTGATTGTGCAACTCCTACGGAAAGGATTGAAAGGTTCTAGCGTCTCTTAGCCGAGAACAAAGAGAAAGAACAAGGGAGAATGATATCTCATCCCTTTTTAAGATTAAATGGGGCGACGGTTTAAGATCCAGTTAATTCTCCATTAAAAACGGATCGCATTAACCCACGCAGTTTGACCAAGTAAAACATTCCAAGCCTTAGGAATAATTAATAAAGGATTTATGGCATTTGAATCGGCCTTAAGAGCCCTTAAAATAAGGCTTTAAAAGTATTTTACGTCAAAGGAAACGTAAAAAAGGGAAAAACTGTAGGAGTCTGGAAACACTGTTCACCCACCGTTACTGTACATAAAACCAATCTGTGAAACCGATCTGTGAAACCGATCTGTGAAACTGATCTGTCACACCGATCTGTGAAACGGATCTGTGAAACTGATCTGTCACACCGATATGTGAAACCGATCTGTGAAACTGATCTGTCACACCGATCTGTGAAACTGATCTGTCACACCGATCTGTGAAACCGATCTGTGAAACCGATCTGTGAAACCGATCTGTGAAACTGATCTGCCACACCGATTTGTGAAAATGATCTGTGAAACTGATCTGTCACACCGATCTGTGAAACCGATCTGTGAAACTGATCTGTCACACCGATCTGTGAAACCGGTCTGTGAAACCGATCTGTCACACCGATCTGTGAAACTGATCTGTGAAACTGATCTGTGAAACTGATCTATCACACCGATCTGTGAAACCGATCTGTGAAACTGATCTGTCACACCGATCTGTGAAACCGGTCTGTGAAACCGATCTATCACACTGATTTGTGACACTGATCTGTCACACCGATCTGTGAAACTGATCTGTCACACCGATCTATGAAACTGATCTGTGAAACTGATCTGTCACACCGATCTGTGAAACTGATCTGTGAAACTGATCTGTCACACCGATCTGTGAAACCGATCTGTGAAACTGATCTGTCACATCGATCTGTGAAACCGGTCTGTGAAACTGATCTGTCACACCGATCTGTGAAACTGATCTTTGAAACTGATCTGTCACATCGATCTGTGAAACCGGTCTGTGAAACCGATCTGTCACACCGATCTGTGAAACTGATCTGTGAAACTGATCTGTCACACCGATATGTGAAACTGATCTGTGAAACTGATCTGTCACACCGATCTGTGAAACTGATCTGTGAAACTGATCTGTCACACCGATCTGTGAAACCTATCTGTGAAACTGATCTGTTACTGTTCATAAAACTGGAAACACTGTTCACAGAACTAGAAAATTGGCAAAGTGTTGGGGATATGTCCCCTTGACCTCCCGGAACACCTCCAACACCAACATTTCACAAAGTAATGGACCGGAGAGGTCCGGGCCATTACATTAGATACCTCTCAAAACATTCTCGTCCTCGAGAATTAAAAACCAACCCAGAAGAGAAGAGGGGTCCGAACAACCACCCCATAAGATACCTCTTAGGGAAAAACCACCATGAGTTGTTCGAAAGCTAGAACAAAACTATGACATCCGGGAACAAACAATCCATACCCAAATAATGCATTCACAACATCACATCAAAGTTATATAAATAAAACATGAAAGTTCTAACCAGAGAGGAAACATTATTACATGAAAGGAGTTAAACATTAAACAACTCTTGGTACTGAGCACGTATCTGTGACTCACGCTCCCAGGTACCCTCCTCCATGCCACCATGTCGCCACAAGACACAAACTAAGGGGATAGAACGCCCACACAACACTTTCTCCTTGCGGTCTTGGATCTCCACAGGTCGCTCCTCGAAGGTTGCATCATCATCAATATCGATCTCTCCCCAATCGATAACATGAGATTCATCATGAAGATAACGACAGAGCTGTGATACATGGAAAACATCATGTATCCGACTCATCTGAGGGGGAAGTGCTACTCGATATGCCACAGCTCCAACACGAGCTAACACCTCGAAAGGCCCAACAAAACGGGGAGAAATCTTACTTCCGCGACCAAACCTTCGCTGCCCACGACGGGGAGTCACCTTCAGAAACACATGATCCCCAACATTAAACTCTAAGGGTCTCCTTCTTTGATCAGCATAAGATTTCTGATGATCTTGTGCTGTCTTCATCCTCTCATGAATCACATGAACCATCTCTGTTGTATTCTGCACTAGTTCTGGTCCGAGAATTGCGGACTCTCCGACCCCAGTCCAGCACAACGGAGAACGGCATGGCCGGCCATACAAGGCTTCAAACGGCGCCATGCCGATGGTAGAGTGAAAACTATTATTGTAAGCGAACTCTACCAAGGGTAAGTGCTTCGTCCATGATCCTCCAAAATCAAGAACACAAGAGCGCAACATGTCTTCAAGAGTCTGGATGGTTCGCTCTGTCTGACCATCCGTTGGAGGATGAAAAGCAGTTCTAAGGCACAGTTGAGAGCCAAAAGCATGCTGGAGACCTCTCCACACCCTATAGGTAAAACGAGGATCTCGATCAGAAATGATCGTCTTAGGAACTCCGTGAAGCCTCACCACCTCCTCCAGATACTGCCTCGACAAAACCTCCACTGAGCTCGACTCCTTGATTGCTATGAAGTGGGCCGATTTAGTTAAACGATCCACTACCACCCATATAGCATCATGTCCTCCCGGAGCTCGAGGTAAACCTGTAACAAAGTCCATTGAGATGTCCTCCCACTTCCACTGAGGAATCTCTATGTGTTGGAGAAGACCACCAGGAACACGGTGTTCGGCCTTCACCTTCTGGCAGACTAAACATTGAGACACACACTCTGCAACCATACGTTTCAGCCCAGGCAACCAGAACTGACTCCTTAAGGATCGGTACATCTTCGTCACACCAGGATGTACTGCCAAGGGTGAACTATGGAACTCTCGGAGAACCGTCTCGCGCATCGCCAAGGGAACAAAAAGCCTGCCATGATACAACACTCGGTGTTGTTCATCCTCCGACCAACCATCAGGGGCCTCACCACATACAACTCTGTCTCTCCAAACTTCCACCTCTAGATCACCCAACTGAGACTCTTCCACCTTCTGCATCAGGGATGACTGCACCGTCATCTGGAAAAGGCAACCTCTACCCCCAACTTCTCCCATATCAAGATGCAAAGATGATAGCTCTTCCATCACTCTCCAAGAATCACCAGATTCACGCTCAACATCATTACGTGACTTTCGGCTTAGTGCATCAGCTACAACGTTCCCTTTTCCAGGTGTATACGATATTTCAAAGTCGTATTCCTACAAGAACTCCATCCACTGACGCTGCCTCAAGTTCAAGTCACGTTGGGAGAAAACATACCTCAAACTCTTATGATCGGTGAAAACCACAAAGCGCTCGCCAATGAGGTAATGTCTCCACAACTTCAGCCCAAACACCACGGCTGCCAACTCAAGATCATGGGTGGCATAGTTGCATTCGTGGGGACGCAACTGCCGAGACCCATAAGAAACAACGGACCTCTGCTGCATGAGAACACAGCCTAGCCCCAGATGTGAAGCATCACAGAAAACATCAAACTGGACTCCCTCCGCTGGAAGACAAAGGACTGGAGCACTTACCAACTTCTCCTTTAGATACTCGAAATCTGTCTGACATTGATCATTCCATATGATCGCTTGATCCTTCCTGGTCAAAGCTGTCAGAGGAGTTGCAACTCGGGAGAAATTAGCCACAAACCTCATGTAATAGCCTACGAGACCAAGGAAACTTAGCACCTCTGACACGGTCTTGGGGGCTGGCCAAGACACCACTGCTTCTATCTTCGAAGGATCCACAGCTACTCCCTGTTGGGACACAACATGTCCCAAGAAACGAACTTCTCGAGCCCAGAAGTCACACTTGGACAACTTCCCAAACAACCGATGTTGGCGAAGAACTCCCAAAACGGCTCGTAGATGCTCTGCATGCTCCTCTTCAGATGTGGAGTATACAAGGATGTCGTCGATGAAAACCACAACAAACTTGTCCTGGAATTCACGGAACACAGCATTCATCAACCCCATGAAAACAGCTGGAGCATTTGTCACGCCGAATGGCATTACAAAAAACTCATAATGCCCATGACGACAGCGGAAAGCAGTCTTCGGGATATCCTCATCCTTTACACGCATCTGATGATATCCTGACCGCAAGTCTATTTTTGAAAACCAACTTGCACCCTTCAGTTGATCGAATAGGTCATCAATCTGCGGGAGAGGATAGCGGTTCTTTATTGTCACTTTGTTTAACCGACGATAATCGACGCACAACCGGAAACTGCCATCAGCCTTTTTCACAAACAAAACTGGTGCACCCCAAGGTGACACACTTGGCCGAACAAAACCACACTGCAACAGACCATCAAGTTGAATACGTAGCTCTCGTAACTCAGAAGGGGCCATCCTATACGGAGACATAGAGATAGGAGACGCTCCCGGCTGTAGCTCGATCCCAAACTCGATCTCTCGTCGAGGGGGTAAGGATACAACCTCTTCTGGAAAGACGTCAGGGTACTCCTCTACGACCCTAGTAAACGCCAACTGTTGAACCTCTGAAGAACTCAGCATCATCCCAGCCATCAGGGATGATAAGGAAGGAACTCGCCTATGACTCATTCGAGGATCTCTCTCACCAACAAACACCACTTCCTCTCCATCTTCATCAAAGAAAACGACCTTCTTCCTGTAGCAATCCATAATATCCTACACCGAATACAACCAATACATGCCGAGGATGACATCATATGGTTGTATTCGTAAACATAGGAAATCTCCCCAAGAGCGGTGTTGCCCTAACACTAGCTCACAGTCTCTACATATTTCAAACAAGTCAGCTCGACCTCCAACTGGCGTAGTCAACACCAAGGGCACTGGAAGCCTCTCTACCTCAAGTCCCAAGGCATGGACAAGGGTAGGTGATATGAAGGAGTGTGTTGCTCCTAAATCAAACAAGGCATACACCAAGGTAGAAAACAAGCAAAGGGTACCTCGGACGACGTCTGGATCGCCTGGAGCTGGAAACGCTAGAGCATGAAGCTGACCACGACCACCTCCACGGCCTCTCTGACCCTGATGACGACCACCACCACGGCCGCGCTCTGCTCTCTGAGTACGGGGAGCATCATGGGGTTGTCCTCTGCCTGCTCTATCTACCCTCGGGTGATCTAAAGCTGGTGCAACCTACTGCTGCTGCCTCGGCTGGAACTGCCTCAATGGAGGAACCTGGAGTGGAGCGCCTGGTGCACGATGACTGCTCTGAAAAGTCGGGCACTCCTGCTGCTGATGACCACGACCACCACAAGAAAAACAAGCACCTGATCCCTTGGCATAGGCCTGAGAGTTGCTGCCTCCGGAGAAATGAGATGGGAAGGGCTGGGACCTACCCCCAGGTGAACGGAAACTCTTCTGTCCTGAAAACCGGGAACCCCGGACCACAGCTCTGCTTCGTGAGGAAACATGACGATTCCCCTCTCGTGACGATCCGGTCCTAGCCAAAGTCCTCTCAACAACCTCTGCCATCGCCAGCACCTCTAGATATGTCTTCAGCATAAATGGGGTGACCTGGCGCTGGATCTCTAGACGCAAAGCCTCCTCGAAATGCCTCGCCCTGGCCTCATCATCTGGTAACAGGTCTGAAGCATATCGTAGAAGGTTCCTGAAACGGATTCCAAACTCCCGAACACTGGAGCTCCTCTGTCGAAGGGTAAGAAGCTCCTGGCGACTAGACGCCTTCGCAGTCGATGAAAGAAACTCGACTCCAAACCTATCTCGAAACTCCTCCCATGAGATCGCTGATTCCTCACGATCCCCGAGGAACAAGAACCACCACTGTCTCGCTGCTCCACGCAACATCGTCACAACCAAGGACACCCAGTGTTCCTTCCGAGCACGAATCGAACTGAAGCCTATCTTGACCTATTCCAACCAGTCTTCTGTGATTGCATCTGAAATGCAGCCCTCGTACTTCTGTACACTCTGGTGCTGAAACTCTCGGAGTGTCTTCCTCCAAGTGTCGTCTTCGTCAACCTCTACCCGGCGGCGATCTTCTGGAACAGCCTGCTGGGCACCTTCTGCGCAAACCTAACGAGGACGTCGACCTGGAGCCATACCTGTAAAATAAAAACCGTTAGAGCTCCTAAGCCTGGAATATGGAAGACTCAACATTAATTAATTAATTATTTTGTTTTATTAATTTTAGGTTACCTATCCCAAGGTCTACCCATTCAAACACAGGCTCAAAGAATAATGATGCGTGATCCTTTCCTAGGTCTCTACCCAGCAACCAGTAACACTTTGTTTAGTAGCCATCGTAAACTTAAAGGTTTGTGCAACATATCATAGGGGGCCCTGAACGCCTATGTCTCTGCCGGTCTCCAGTGTTTACCCCACTTGCTAAACATGAATGACACCGTTGCCCTACCATCCCATGCATCCTCACCTGTGCCTAACTCCAAACTTCATCCTATCCATCAACCTGCCTCTGATACCACTCTGTCACGACCCCCTCCCCACAAAGTGTACCCCTCCTAGGCCGGCAATGTGAGAAGGGAGATAATGACCCCCGAGTCCCGCCTCCAGTAGGCCCCGGGTTGGCGACTAGCACCGAGGGTATAATATCATACAAATGGGAGGCATTGCCCTCTAAGAGAACACATGCAGAAGAGAGAGATAGAATAGACTCCAATCAACTCCAACTCAGAACTGAAATAAAAAAAGGAAACCAAGTACATATATTAAATTTCATGCAAAAGTACTACAACGGAAAGGGGAAACTAAAAGTACCCAAAAGAAAGAAAAACGGCAGCGACCACAAGCCCGAACAGCTCCTCCTCCAACCGCAAGCTAGTAGTAACCATCTTGATCTCCAACCTACTCCAAGTGACCTGAAAAACAGTTTATATGTACATAGGGTGAGTATAACAGTATACTCAGTAGGATCCTCCCCAAGACTCTCATGCAAAAGTAAAGAAAGCATGTTAAAGCCCAGTGAACAACAAGTGAAACTAACTCGTTATCTAAACAGGTATACTATGTTCCCAACCTCACCATGGCTACTCTCACCAAGTAACGCATACAAGAATATAGCATATAGTAAAGAATATCAAGGGTACCCCGCTACTACTTCCCCACTGGTTTGCCACTTTTCCCCAACGACATACGTCCTGTGCATCTCTCTCCAAAGGCTTGCCCGCAGACACCTGGGCCAAGCTCCACAATCTGCACCTCGTGCACCACATAGGCTTGCCCGCAGACACCTGGGCGAAGCACCACACCGTCCTCACAACCAAAAGTAACCAGGTAGTTTCCGGGAGCCACCACAGCTCGTATAACGTGTATCATACATCGGGTATAATACCTCAAGCCATTACAGCCCATACTCCGAGTAAGGATCCTCAAGCCATCATAGCCTATACACGTTACACCTATAGTAGTCCATAGGATACTATATCCAGAATATATGTGTGGGAAATAACCACAAGCCATCACAACCCTCTACACACATATATGGGTAAAACTAACCACCGTGCCTACCAGCACAAAGATCTACCAAGAGAAGAGAGCGGGGCCAAAGGGGGTAGTCAACCATTCAACCTCCCATCAGAATGTTGGGGAAAACACCCCCCAGGGCTCAGAATCCTCGGGGTGTCAGTTTCCCTTACCGACAGGGTGGAGTAGCGTATAGAAACACAAAAAGTACAGAATATATAAGTAACTCACATACACACTATGGGCATTACCTAGTCTTAGATACAACTGCAGGTAACGTCTCTTAGACTCCAGGATGCTACTTCAAGACTAGTTATCATACAAGCACACAACCATTTGAAGAGCTTTATTAGATTACTCCATTCTCATGTTATCAGTTCCACTGTACATTAATTAATTATTTAAGCATTAATTAAGAATGAACAATTCCACATTAAACTGAAATGGCATCACATTCAAAAACAACTGCTCCTTTTTAAGATTCACATCTCCTTTAAATTCCAGCATCTCCATCCCCATGGATTTTCACCATTTAATCAAACATTCCTTACAAAATTACTTTTCCACATTCCCAGGAATTCTAGAAAAACATCCTATGCTTCTAAACACAAAGGAGGCTCAACACGGTGAGTAGATATACTACCCGTCGAGTCTTTGCCGCCTATAGAAAGAGCATAGATCCATCCTCCATCGAGAGGCTAAACACGGAAAGCACGTGGCATACCCCGCGTGTCTTCGCCTCCTTCGGAAAGAGGGTAAGCAAGACCAGCTGCCTTGAGCAGTGGGGAAAAGTAAAGCAGATAAACAACCAAACCAAACCACCAACATCAAACCATCACATTCATCTCATACCATCACCCTTGGTGTCCTCCCCGACACCCATATGCATAAACCGATGCATCTCGCCACACTAGGCGTCATCCGCTGCCACAACCACAAGTCTCCATGCCTCCACATATCACAACAGCCATCCAGGCTCACATCACAGCACAAGAAGAAGGAAAAAAAACATCACAAAATGGGCTCTCGGCCCTTTAACAAACAAGAGGGTAACTCAGAACCCTTTATGAAATTCCCACATAATCTGTTCTCTAATCCATATTGAATTAACAGATTTGTTATTCATAGGTTCCAATCATGGATACCTAATCAGTAAGCTATCACAATTAAATAACCATGCTTACTTCCCTAATTTGATTATCCTCAAATTAGAACAACTACAACAACGACAAAACAAGATTAATTTACATGCCTCTTTATCTTTCCAATTAATTAACAATTAATTCCGGCTTTACGTTCATTATCAATTTCAATCATGAACGAACAACAAATCAAAGAGAACATAGATATCACTATATCTAGGAAAACATGAGGCAAACCGTTATCACGGTATAAAGAAACAACATGCGATTCAACCAATTCTTTTAATCCGGTTCAAGTATTTAATTACGTCAATTTCATTGTGATCCAAAGGAATAAATCATGCTAATTCTACGATTGCACATACACAATTAGAGAAGCCATGAATCCCCTACCTCAAACAGTTCCTCGGGTTCTTTATCCACACAACAGGTCACGATCCTCCCCTCGTGACAACTGCATCCACCGGAGGATGCTTATATCGAAGATTAATCGACACGGCTTGGTTGCATCAAAACAAAGCAGAACCAATCCTAGGAGTAAATATTGATTGTGCAACTCCTACGGAAAGGATTGAAAGGTTCTAGCGTCTCTTAGCCGAGAACAAAGAGAAAGAACAAGGGAGAATGATATCTCATCCCTTTTTAAGATTAAATGGGGCGACGGTTTAAGATCTGGTTAATTCTCCATTAAAAACGGATCGCATTAACCCATGCAGTTTGACCAAGTAAAACATTCCAAGCCTTAGGAATAATTAATAAAGGATTTATGGCATTTGAATCGGCCTTAAGAGCCCTTAAAATAAGGCTTTAAAAGTATTTTACGTCAAAGGAAACGTAAAAAGGGGCAAAAATGTAGGAGTCTGGAAACATTGTTCACCCACCGTTACTGTACATGAAACCGATCTGTGAAACCGATCTTTGAAACTGATCTGTGAAACTGATCTGTCACACCGATCTGTGAAATTGATCTGTCACACCGATCTGTGAAACCGATCTGTGAAACTGATATGTCACACCGATCTGTGAAACCGATCTGTGAAACTGATCTGTCACACCGAACTGTGAAACCGATCTGTGAAACCGATCTGTAAAATTGATCTGTGAAACTGATCTGCCACACCGATCTGTGAAACTGATCTGTGAAACTGATCTGTCACACCGATCTGTGAAACCGATCTGTGAAACTGATCTGTCACACCGATCTGTGAAACCGGTCTGTGAAACCGATCTGTCACACCGATCTGTGAAACTGATCTGTCACACCGATCTGTGAAACCGATCTGTGAAACTGATCTGTCACACCGATCTGTGAAACCGATCTGTCACACCGATCTGTGACACTGATCTGTCACACCGATCTGTGAAACTGATCTGTCACACCGATCTATGAAACTGATCTTGTGAAACTGATCTGTCACACCGATCTGTGAAACTGATCTGTGAAACTGATCTGTCACACTGATCTGTGAAACCGGTCTGTGAAACCGATCTGTCACACCGATCTGTGAAATGAATCTGTGAAACTGATCTGTCACACCGATCTTTGAAACCGATCTGTGAAACTGATCTGTCACATCGATCTGTGAAACCGGTCTGTGAAACCGATCTGTCACACCGATCTGTGAAACTGATCTATGAAACTGATCTGTCACACCGATCTATGAAACTGATCTGTGAAACTGATCTGTCACACCGATCTGTGAAACTGATCTGTGAAACTGATCCGTCACACCGATCCGTGAAACCGATCTGTGAAACTGATCTGTTACTGTTCATAAAACTGGAAACACTGTTCACAGAACTGGAAAATTGGCAAAGTGTTGGGGATATGTCCCCTTGACCTCCCAGAACACCTCCAACACCAACATTTCACAAAGTAATGGACCGGAGAGGTCCGGGCCATTACAAGGAGGGTGAGGCAGACCGCGTTCTGAGGAAACGACTGAGGAAAACACATGCATTGGGGTTCATTGTACCTCGATCGCATTGAGGATAAATTCAACTAAATCTCTAAGCCTGCGTGAGCCATGCTCAGTGCAGGAAACAAGAGATAATAGGAACTCCTGTATGAGAGTGTAAAACAATGGAAGGTATGAGGGGATCGACATGGGACATCAATCACCATTTGGGGTAATCCTAAAAGAGAGAGGGGTCACAGCTGGAGAGCATGGCTCTCTGAACAACCGTCCTGCTTTTCCAACCCTGCTCTAGTGCACGAGCGGGGTAACACTAGGGGCATTAGAATCAATCCAAACAGAGGGAAGTGGGAGGTGTGAATCACGATACCCAAAATCTGGAACACTATGGAGACGGCGTGACAATAAAGGACAGCTGTTAACCGTGGTGGAGAAATGGTATCCTTACTACGTTAGCCTGAAATGGGGACAACAAATGAGGGTCGACCGCTGACCATGTTCAAAACACGGGACCATGTCACAAATGTTGTCAATCAATCCTTCGGGATGTTGGCCCAGGATAGTAGGCAGACCATAGGTCAAGCATCCATACTGTTAGGGGGTCCTTCCAAACATGACCAGTCTTCCGGAACGTTGGCCCAGGACGGTAGGTGAGCTGATGCGGCATGGGACCAGGCCGTTAGGGGGTCCCTTTAGACATGAAAGAGGATGGGGATCCGAATAAGGGACACGAAAAGCGTGGAATATGGTGTGATGGTTTGTCCAAACAGAATCCAACACTCATGTAATTACACCACTGTGGTAGGAGTATGCTAGATGGGCGCATTAGTTTGATCATGGATCATTCCTTTTTTGGGACAGGGCCTCTCTAGAGAGGGGGTCTTTCACTTCCCAATTGGATCTTGGGGCATCCTGAACTTTCTCAGGGAAAAATTGCAGCTACATAGTTCCCCCCGAGGGGTCAGGCCAAAGGGCCGGAAATGGGGAGGAACATGATTTTACGATTCTTGGGGATGGACCTGAGGCGAAATGCCTGGGTGTCTCTATGTATCCCATAAGGATGGGAATCAAGCCACACGTAGTTCTGGATGCACAATGTAGTCATAAACCAGCACTGGCAGGTGAAATCCTCTCTGGCAGAGGCTCTGGTGCATCCCATGATTAACACAGGGCATCCTGAACTTGTTCAGGGTAGAATCGCAGTTTAGTGTCATGTGTTGAGGACACATGGACTCCAGTAGTTTAAATCCATACTATAGGACGTGGAATAAAAGATAAGATCCTTGGGAGCATGTGGCACGGTAGATATGAAATTGAATTGAATGAGGACTTGGAGTCCAAATCACACCACATACCCCCGGAGGAAACTCTTCAGGTCGAGGGACCAAGAGTGAGGATTAGGCTGGCCCTAAAGTAGAGTGGTCGGCCGCTCCTACGTACCCCATGAGGATGGGAATCAAGCCTTACGTAGTTCTGAAAGCGCAGTTTAATGTCATGCGGGACGATGAGAAGCCTGGTCGTGTTGGTACACATCCCGCCAAAACTACTAAGCCCACGTGAGTCGTGCTCGGTGTGGGAAAAAAGAAGTAGTGGTGGGAATTTCCCGACATAGAAAGGGTCAGGTTAGGGAAAAGGGACGCTCGGTGAATACCGGCCCAATGACACTAACACGATCATGTACCGCACCTAGATGCACAAAGAGAAAGATCCGAGTATGATGGAATTCCACTTGAACATGAGGAAGTGAAAATGTGGGAATCATGGTGCTCAAGATTTAGATCACGATGATGGTGGTGTGATGATGGAGGATAACTATTGACCGTGGCGGAAACCCAGCATCCATATCGCGTTAGCTTAGAATGGGGACAGACAAATGAGGGTCGACCATTGACCATGTTCGAAACACGGGACCATGTCACCAATGTTGTCAGAGATTCGTAGGGACGTTGGCCCGAAACGATTGGAGGGCCCTTAGGTCTAGCATTCATGGAGAGCCCTTAAGCCTAGTATCCATGTCGTCTGAGGGTCCTTTTGGATGTGGAAGAGGATGAGGATCCAAATAGCGAGCTCACGAAGCTTGGTCATGGGATGAGGGGAATGTCCCCATGAAAATCCCACACTTCAGGCTCTTTGTCAAAACACATCTGAATATGACAATGAGACGTATTAGATAGAGGGAGCAGAGTCCTTTCCCATAGGGATATCTTAGTTTAGGGTCATAGAATTTGGACCAAAGGGTGAGAGGAAACATAAGAGGCACATGGTGGAGTAACTCAAACACCTGGCGTGAATGGGAATAGGGGGTGTGTACGATGCGGTGAACAACCCAACGTGAATGAGGACATAATCCCATATCACACCACACGACCCCCTTGGGAGAGGTTTTAGGTCAAGGGACCGAAAGGGAAAGTAAGTCTGGGCCCGCGGGGAAGTGCCCGGGCGCTCCTACGTATCTCATAAGGATGAGAATCAAGCCTCACGTAGTTCTTGAAAGAGTCTTAGTTTATAGTCTTAGAACTCGGACCATGAATGGGTAAGATGAGTAGGGGACACATGGAAAGGCGGTTACAAAACCCAACGGGAATGAGGACCTAAGCCCTACATACCGTGTGTTCCCTATGGAAATGCTCGAGTCAAGGGACCGAACACGAAGGTTGGGCTGGGCCTGCGGGGAAGTGCCTGGGTGCTCCTACGTATCTCATAAGGATGAGAATCAATCCTCACATAGTTCTTTAAAGGGTAACATGGTAAGATACCATAGCCAGGGGAAAAAGGGAAGTGCGGGCGTGGCCCTTGCACTGAAAGAAGCATATTTTTATAAATCTTGTTTGTCCTTTAAGGTGAGTGTGTTTTTTTGTGAAGCGACAGGCATAGGGTAGCAGGCCCAGGTGTCGCCACAAGAATCAAGCCGTGATGGGAGTTGAAAAATGGCATGGCACGTGACCAATACCCAACGTGATTTCCTCTAAAATGAGGTCACCACAATGCAGTGTCGTTTTTCGTCGTGCGGCCATGACGATAATGTCACAGTTTAGGGTCGTATGATAGGACCAAGCATGCATTTTAACATCATGCAGCGCAGACATAGCAGAGAGGATTCTAGGCTGGAAATGTGTATCGTGTCATGTGACATAACCGATGTGGATGGGGAGATGATCCCTCATCACACCGTACAAAGTCCCGAGAGAGGAAGCTCAGGCCGAGGGGCCCACATAGAGGTGAGAGGTGAAGGGGGAGAGGTTAGCTCCCAAATGAGCTGGACCTAAAAATGAGACGTTTGGGTGGTCCTACGTATCCCATGAGGATGGGAATCAAGATGAACGTAGTTCTAAGGAGATCTTAGTTTATGGTCTTAGAGCTCGGACCATGGGAGCCCCTAAGGGTGCTGTATTACAGCTTTTTCCCCCTGACATGCAAAGGTGCACTGAGGGATAACGCCAAAAGTGTCGAGATTCCACCTGGACATCATGGGGTGGAAAATGATGTGAATAATGAAACCAACATTCGAGGACTGAAGGGGATGGCGTGACGATAGAGGATTACTATTGACCATGTTTGCAACACAGCATCCTGTCATGTTATCCAGAAATGGGGACAAACAAATGAGCATCGACCGCTGACCATGTTCGCAACACGAGATTTGTATCAATTTTTTGTCTGAAAACCCTCGGGGGCGTTGGCCCGTAACGGTAGTAGAGCCCTTGGGCATTGTATCTAGGCCGTTCATGGGGGTCCCTTTGGGTATGAAAGATAATGAAATCCCAAATGAAGGGAAACACAAAGCTTGACAAGCGGAGGGAACTTGACCAAGTTGAATCAGACACTCTTGGTCCTAGACCAGAGTACTCTTAACACATAGGCGAACCACTATAAGGGGTCGAGGGACTCATCTTAAGGGAGGCCAAGAGATGGAGGATTCCTGGGGAAAGGGGGAATAGTGCCAAAAACCCTGTATCATACCTTTATATCCCCCTCCTAGAGAGGGACAAGCCAAGGGGCCTAGGTGACCGGGAGATCGGGAGATCTCTAAGAGGTGGGGCTGGACCCGAAGTCTATACATTCAGGTGATCCTACGTATCCCATGAGGATGGGAATCAAGCCACACGTAGTTCTGAAGGGTGCCTTTTAATGTCATGCGTGACAAGGAATAGGAGGGCTAACTCTTAGAATGGGGTGCGTGTGGTGCAGCTATTGCAAACCCGACGTGAATGGGGACATAATCCCGAACTACGCCACATAGTTCCGTAGTCGGGGTCCTGAAGGTAGGACCAAAGAGGTGAATTAGTTGAAATCAAGCTGGACCCAAAGACAGAGGGTCTGGGAATTCCTACATATCCCATTAGGATGGGAATCAAGCTGAACGTAGTTCTGAGAGAATCTTAGTTTATGGTCATAGATCTCGGACCATGAATGGTGACAACTTCCCGAGTAAGCACAGATGTCAACCCGATCCCTAAGCCCACATGAGTTAAACTCGGTGTGGGAAACAAGGGGTGGAATCCTTATAGCAATACTTGGGGAGTCCATCAAAGGGGAGTCGGCATAGAGCCCCGAAAAACACCTTTGACACGGCTTGTTCCCCCAACGCGCAGACGTGCACGGATGAATAGCACCAAGAGTTCCGAGACTCTACTTGGACATGATGAGAATGGAGAAGTATGTGAATCATGTAACCAACATTTTGGGCTTAATGGGGTTGGCGTAGCGATAGAGGAAAACTATTAACTGTGGCGGAAAAAACAGTCTCTATATCACGTTATCCTGAGGTGGGAACAACAAACGAGCATCGACCGCTGACCATATTCGCAATGTGGTATTTTATTGATTTGTTGTCCAAAACCCTCGGGGGCGTTGGCCCGTAATGGTAGGAGATCCCTTGGGCGTAGTATCCAGGCCGTTCTTGGGGGTCCCTCCGGGTGTGAAAGATAATGGAAGCCCTGATGAAGGGATACGCAAATCCTAGAAGGTGGGTGCGGACGTGTCTGAGTAAAGTCTGGCATTCCAGGTAACAAACCGGAGTACCCTTAGGCACATTGGTGAACCGCTGAAAAGGGTCGACGGAACAGCTCGGGAGGGATAGGTACATGTTGTGGTAATTACAAGACCGACGTGAATGAGGACATAATCCCACACCACACCACATAATCCTCTCATGGAGGAAGGGTAAACCAAGGGGCCAAAGTGGGATGAAGATTCCCGAGAGATGGGGCTGGACCCAAATCCTAGACATTTAGGTGATCCTACGTATCCCATGAGGATGGGAATCAAGCCACACGTAGTTCTCTAAATGTAGTTTAACGTCATACGAGACGAGGAGGGGAGTAATATACCCCCAAACAAGGGAGGTGTACGGTATGGAGAATAAACCGACGTGAATGAGGAAATAATCTCACAACACACCATACACTCCTATAAGAGAGGACCTGGGCCGGGGCCTGAAAAGGCCAAGGGGCCTGATAGTTAGGCATTGGTCAGGAAGGCCTGACCTGCTTGCAGTTTAACGTCTTGCAGTGAGGATGAGGGACGGGGCCCGAAAAGGCCAAGGGGCCTGAGGCTGGGCCTCGTGAGGGAAGGAATCCGGCATGGTACATGATCCTGACGTGAATGAGGACATAATACCACACCACACCATACACTCTTATAAGAGAGGACCTAGGATGGGGTCTGAAAAGGCCAAGGGGCCTTATGGTTAGGCATTGGTCAGGAAGGCCTGACCTACTTGCAGTTTAACGTCTTATATGAGGACGGGGAAAGAGATAATTGTATCTAATCCAGGGGTGTGTATGGCATGGAAAGTAACCTGACATGAAAGAGGACGTAATCCTACACCACGCCGCACATTCCTTATAAGAGAATCGGGGCCGTGGCCCCGACTGCTAGCACCACCCGGAGGGAAGTCTGTCACTTCGAGATGGGGTAGAACGAATCACTGCACTCGATGTTTGGTACATCTCGGGGTGGACCCGAAGATCCAGGACACTGTCGACCATGTTCGAAACACAGCGTCCTAATGGTGACCTGATATGGGAGCAACAAATGAGCATCGACCATTGACCAAATTCGTGACGCGGTACTTGTATTGGCTTGTTGCTTGGAAACCCTCAGGGGCGTTGGCCCATATCAGTAGGAGAGCCCTTGGGTGTACTATCCAGGCCGTTCTTGGGGGTCCCTCCGGGTGTGAAAAAAATGATGGAATCCCAGTCAAGGAGTGGGTGAAGCATAGCTGTATCCATCCACGAAAGAGGCAAACGTCTCCAGGGGGGACGTCCAGCCGGGTCGAGGCTTTCTCGATGTGAGTTGGGAAAAATTGTGTACCCTGCCATATGTCTTGACCTGAGGGGAAGATTTTGGCATTTGGGCTGGTCCAGTGGACTAAATGTCCGAGCGTTCCTACGTATCCCATTAGGATGGGAATCAAGTCATACGTAGTTCTTGAAGGCCATGCAGTTTAACGTCATGCAGTGAGGACATGGGAGGATAGAAGAACGGGAGTGGGAACATGGTGAAACCCTTACAATCCTTGTATGAGCGGGGTTGTATGAGTGAGGCTAATAAAGCCTACTCCTTGCTACGCAAGGAACCTCCAAGGAAACTATTCCCAGGGGGGATAGTGGAAGAGAAGAGCTCGGGGCTGGGCTCAAGACAAGGTGCCCGAGCGTTCCTATGTATCCCATTAAGATGGGAATCAGGCCCCACGTAGTTCTTGAAGTGTAGTTTAGTGTTGTTCTAGACGAGAAATGTGTCTCAACTGGGTATATGTACGGTACGGCGAGCAACCCGATGTGGATGAGGAATCCCACAAAACACCGTACAATCCCATAAGAGAGTCTGAGTTGACAAAGGCAAAGGGGCCCGAGGCTGCGCATTGGTCAAGGAGGCCTGACTGGCTTGCAGTTTAATGTCTTGTAGTAAGGACGGGGGCTGGGGGCCCGAGGAGGCCAAGGGACCTGAGGCTGAGCCTCGGTCAGGAAGGCCTGACTGGCTTGCAGTTTAACGTCTTACAGTAATGACGGGGGCCGGGGGGCCGAGGATTCCAAGGGGCCTGAGGCTGAGCCTCGGTTAGGAAGGCATGACTGGCTTGTAGTTTAACATATTACAATAAGGAAGGGGGGAGATCTTAGTTTAAGGTCATAGAGCTCGGACCATTTTGCGGTTTATTGTCTTGCAGGACGGCGGTTTACAGTTTAAGGTCGTGTTGGACCATACAGCTTAAGGTCATGTCGGACCGTACAGTTTAAGGTCGTGTTGGACCATACAGTTTAAGGTCGTGTTGGACCGATGCTGAGTTCTTTTATATCCTTCAGTTGGGACGGATCACGCAGTTTAACGTCGTGTGATATGGACGGTTGTGATCATAGTTTAAGGACATAGATCTTGGACCGTTTTGCAGTTTATTGTCATGCGGGACGATAGTGAGCAGTTTAACGTCATGAAGGACGATTATGAAGAGTTTAACGTCATGCAGGACGAAGATGAACAGCTTAACGTCATGCAGGACGATGATGCAGTTTAATGTCGTGCAGGACGATAATGATTGGTTTAACGTCATGACGAACGAAGATGAACAGTTTAACGTCATGCAGGATGATGATGCAGTTTAATGTCATGCAGGACGATAAAGATCAGTTTAACGTTATGATGGACAAAGATGAACATTTTAACATCATGCAGTACGATGATGCAGTTTAATGTCATGAAGGACGATAATGATCAGTTTAATGTCATGACGGACGAAGATTGTTATGCAGTTTAACGTCGTGCAACAAGGATGTGGTTGTTACGCAGTTTAACGTCATGCAACTGGGACGTAGTTGTCTCGTAGTTTAACGTCATGAAACTGAGACGTTAAACCACACGAATTGTTTCAGAAGAGGAATGGTAATCTCTACTCCATTCTAGTTGTTTGGGATGAGGGGGGATCTATATGATGGGAATTCCCTAAAATCCCCTGATCATGACGATCCTTCCATGAGCTAGTTTCAAGGCCATAGGGAGGACATATGTGGCTGATGCAACGTGGTGGTTGGGATGACACAGAGTGTTGCAAGGGTAGTAGGGATGACTACATTACCTCGATCTGGAGGGGCGAAGAAGCCAGGAGCATCGGTATGATGGGGCGATGGAGCTCGGAAGGCGTGGAAGCCTGGACGTCGGAATGATGAGGGCGACGGGGCCCGAAAGGGGTGGAAGCCTGGAACGTTGGCACGACGGGGCGAAGGAGACCAGAAGGCAGGGAAGCCTTCGTGTCGAACGGTGGCTGTATGAGGAGCACCTCCATAGTTGCTGGTGAAAATGGGGTAGGGTTGACGAAGCGCCGATAGAGTTGGGGAAGGATTTCCCCTACGCGGCCTCTTGAGGCCGCAGAGTTGGCGGGGAGCCGATGGAGATGGGAGGCGGCTGCCACCTCTGCGGCCTCTTGAGGCGACGGAGTCGGCGAGGAGCTGATGGAGTCGGGTGGCTGATGCCACCTGCGCAGACTCTTGAGGCGGCGGAGTCGGTGAGGAGCTAATAGAGTCAGGTGGCGGAGCCACCTGCGCGTACTCTTGAGGCGGCGGAGTCAGCGAGCAGCCGATGGGGTTGGGTGACGGAGCCACATGTGCGGCCTCTTGAGGCGGCGGAGTCATCTAGGAGCCGAAGGAGTTGGGTGGCGGAGCCACCTGCGCGGCCTCTTGAGCCGGTGGAGTTGGCGAGGAGCCGATAGAGTCGGGTGGCGGAGCCACCTATGCGGCCTCTTGAGGCGGCGGAGTTGGCTACGAGCCGAAGGAGTTGGGTGGTGGAGCCACCTGCGCGGCCTCTTGAGCCGGCGGAGTCGGCGAAGAGCTGATGGAGTCGGGTGGCGGAGCCACCTGCACGGCCTCTTGAGGCAGTGGAGTCGGCTAGGATCTGAAGGAGTTGGGTGGCGGGTCCACCTGCACGGGCTCTTGAGCCAGCGGAGTCGGAAAGGAGCCTATGGAGTTGGGTGGCGGAGCCACCTGCATGGCCTCTTGAGGCGGCGGAGTCGGCTAGGAGCCGAAGGAGTTGGGTGGCGGAGCCACCTGCGCGGCCTCTTGAGCCGGTGGAGTCGGCGAGGAGCCGATGGAGTCGGGTGGCGGAGCCACCTGCGCGGCCTCTTGAGGCGGAGGAGTCGGTGAGGAGCCGATGGAGTGGGGTGGCGGAGCCACCTGCGCGGCCTCTTGAGGTGGCGGAGTCGGCGAGGAGCCGATGGAGTCGGGTGGTGGAGCCACCTACGCGGCCTCTTGAGGCGGCGGAGCCGGCGAGGAGCCGATGGAGTGGGGTGGCAGAGCCACCTGCACGGCCTCTTGAGGCGGTGGAGTCGACGAGGAGCCGATGGAGTGGGGTGGCGGAGCCACCTGCGCGGCCTCTTGAGGCGGCGGAGTCGGCGAGGAGCCGATGGAGTCGGGTGGCGGAGCCACCTGCATGGCCTCTTGAGCCAGCGGAGTCGGCGAGGAGCCGATGGAATGGGGTGGCGGAGCCACCTGCGTGGCCTCTTGAGGTGGAGGAGTTGGCGAAAAGTCGATAGAGTCGGGTGGAAGAGCCATCTGCGCGCCCTCTTGAGGCGGCGGAGTCGGCGAGGAGCCGATGGAGTCGGGTGGCGGAGCCACCTGCACGGCCTCTTGAGGCGGCGGAGTCGGCGAGGATCCGATGGAGTCGGGTGGCAGAGCCACCTGCGCGGCCTCTTGAGGCAGCGAAGTCAGCGAGGAGCCAATGGAGTCGGGTGGCGGAGCCACCTGCGCGGCCTCTTCAGGCGGCGGAGTCGGCGAGGAGCCGATGGAGTCGGGTGGCGGAGCCACCTGTGCACCCTCTTGAGGCGGCGGAGTCGGCGAGGAGCCGATGGAGTCGTGTGGCGGAGCCACCTGCGCGGCCTCTTGAGGAGCAGGAGTCAGCGAGGAGCCGATGGAGTCGGGTGGCGGAGCCACCTGGCGGCCTCTTGAGGCGGCGGAGTCGGCGAGGAGCGGATGGAGTCGGGTGGCGGAGCCACCTGCGCGCCCTCTTGAGGCGGCGGAGTCGGCGAGGAGCCGATGGAGTCGGGTGGCAGAGCCACCTGCGTGGCCTCTTGAGGCGGCGGAGTCGGCGAGGAGCCGATGGAGTCTGGTGGCGGATCCACCTGCGCGGCCTCTTGAGGCGGCGGAGTCGGCGAGGAGCAGATGGAGTCGGGTGGCGGAGCCACCTGTACGCCCTCTTGAGGCGGCGGAGTCGGCGAGAAGCTGATGGAGTCGGGTGGCGGAGCCACCTGCGCGGCTTCTTGAGGTGGCGGAGTCGGCGAGGAGCCGGTGGAGTCAGGTGGCCGAGCCACCTGCACGGCCTCTTGAGGCGGCGCAATCGGCGAGGAGCCGATGGAGATGGGGTGGGGGAGCCACCTGCGTTGCCTCTTGAGGCGCGGAGTCGGTGAGGAGTCGGGTGGCGGAGCCACCTGCGCGGCCTCTTGAGGCGGCGGAGTCGGCGAGGAGCTGATGGGGTTGGGTGGCAGAGCCACCTGCGCGGCCTCTTGAGGCGGCGCAGTCGGTGAGTAGCCAATGGAGATGGGGTGGCAGAGCCACCTGCACGGCCTCTTGAGGCGGCATAGTCGGCGAGGAGCCGATGGAGTCGGGTGGCGGAGCCACCTGCGCGGCCTCTTGAGGCTGCGGAGTCGGCGAGGAGCCGATGGAGTCGGGTGGCGGAGCCACCTGCGCGGCCTCTTGAGGTGGCGGAGTCCGCGAGGAGCCGATGGATTCGGGTGGCGGAGCCACCTGCGCGGCCTCCTGATGCAGTGGAGTCGGCGAAAAGCCGATGGAGTCGGGTGGCGGAGCCACCTGCGTGCCCTCTTGAGGCGGCGGAGTCGGAAAGAAGCCGATGGAGTCGGGTGGCGGAGCCACCTGCGCGCCCTCTTGAGGTGGCGGAGTCGGCGAGGAGCCGATGGAGTCGGGTGGCGGAGCCACCTGCGCGGCCTCTTGAGGCGGCGGAGTCGGCGAGGAGCCGATGGAGTCGGGTGGCGGAGCCACCTGCGCGGCCTCTTGAGGAAGCAGAGTCGGTGAGCAGCCAATGGATTGGGGTGGCGGAGCCACCTGCTCGGCCTCTTGAGGCGGTGGAGTCGGCGAGGAGCCGATGGAGTGGGGTGGCGGAGCCACCTGCGTGGCCTCTTGAGGCGGCGGAGTCGGTGAGGAGCCGATGGAGTCGGGTGGCGGAGCCACCTGCGTGGCCTCTTGAGTCGGCGGAGTCGGCGAGGAGCCGATCGAGTCGGGTGGTGGAGCCACCTGCGCGGCCTCTTGAGGCGGCGGAGTCGGTGAGGAGCCGATGGAGTGGGGTGGGGGAGCCACCTGCGCGGCCTCTTGAGGCGGCGGAATCGGCGAGTAGCCGATGGAGTCGGGTGGCGGCTGCCACCTGCGCGGCCTCTTGAGCCGACGGAGTCGGCGAGGAGCCGATGGAGTCGGGTGGCGGAACCACCTGCGTGGCCTCTTGAGGAGGCAGATTCAGCTAGGATCCGGGCAGAGTCAGCTGGGATCCGAAGGATTTTGGTGGAGGAGCCACCTACGCGGCCTCTTGAGCCGGCGGAGTCGGGGAGGAGCTGATGGAGTCGGGTGGCGGAGCCACCTGCCCGGCCTCTTGAGGCGGAGGAGTCGGCGAGGAGCCGATGGAGTGGGGTGGCGTAGCCACCTGCGCGGCCTCTTGAGGCGGCGGAGTCGGCGAGGAGCCGATCGAGTGGGGTGGCGGAGCCACCTGCGCGGCCTCTTGAGGCGGCAGAGTCGGTGAGGAGCCGATGGAGTGGGGTGGCGGAGCCACCTGCGTGGCCTCTTGAGGCGGCAGAGTTGGCGAGGAGCTGATGGAGTCGAGTGGAAGCTGCCACCTGCACGGACTCTTAAGCTGGCGAAGTCGGCGAGGAGCCGATGGAGTGGGGTGGCGTAGCCACCTGCGCGACCTCTTGAGGCGGCGGAGTCGGCGAGAAGCCGATGGAGTCGGGTGGCGGCTGCCACCAGCACGGCCTCTTGAGCCAACGGAGTCGGCGAGGAGCCAATGGAGTCGGGTGGCGGATCCACTTGCGCGGCCTCTTGAGGCAGCGGAGTCAGCTAGGAGCCGAAGGAGTGGGGTGGCGGAGCCACCTGTGCGGCCTCTTGAGCCGGCGGAGTCGGTGAGGAGCCGATAGAGTCGGGTGGTGGAGCCACTTGCGTGGCCTCTTGAGGCGGCGGAGTTGGCGAGGAGCCGATGAAGTCGGGTGACCGATGCCACCTATACGGCCTCTTGAGTCGGCGGAGTCAGTGAGGTGTCGATGAAGTCGGGTGGCCGATGCCACCTGCACGACCTCTTGAGGCGGCGGAGTCGGCGAGGAGCCAATGGAGTGGGGTTGCGGTGCCACCTGCGCGACCTCTTGAGGCGGCGGAGTCGGCGAGGAGCCGATGGAGTCGGGTGGCGGAGCCATTTGCGCGGCCTCTTGAGGCGGCGGAGTCAGCGAGGAGCCGATGGAGTCGGGTGTCGGAGCCACCTGCGCCGCCTCTTGAGGCGGTGGAGTCGGCGAGGAGCCGATGGAGTCGGGTGGCGGAGCCACCTGTGCGTCCTCTTGAGGCAGCGGAGTCGGCGAGGAGCCGATGGAGTCGAGTGACGGAGCCACCTGCGCGGCCTCTTGAGGCGGCGGAGTCGGCGAGGAGCCGATGAAGATGGGTGGCTGATGCCACCTGCGCGGCCTCTTGAGCCGGCGGAGTCGGCGAGGAGCAGATGAAGATGGGTGGCCGATCCACCTGCACGGCCTCTTGAGTCGGCAGAGTCAGCGAGGAGCCGATGAAGATGGGTGGCCGATGCCACCTGCGCGGTCTCTTGAGCTGGTGGAGTCGGCGAGGATCCGATGAAGATGGGTGGCCGATGCCACCTGTGCGGCCTCTTGTGGCGGCAGAGTCGGCGAGGAGCCGATGGAGATGGGTGGCAGAGCCACCTGCGCAGCCTCTTGAGGTGGCGGAGTCGACTAGGAGCCGAAGGACCATATTCTTCCAAACACCGAATGTTACTCATCCTCTCACATATAATGGGGAGGGGTTTCACATGGGTGATGTCTCATGTTTTCCCGACACATTTGTTGTACTCTTTATTGAAGGAGAAGAGATTCACGTCGGGTTCACCATTTTTGTTTCTGACGCTTTCGTCGGGGCGCGTGCATCCGTCTGTCTGCGGAGGAGGATGCGCTACATTGTTTCCCCGTAGTCCCGATTTCCAAAGGCGGGTGGCATTCGCTCCTTGTTCAGGGACGTCTATTCCTTGATCGAAACAGGATGATGGGATGTCGGTTCTTCCTTCCGTGGATTCCTCCTCAAAACACATCACCTAGTCCGGGTCTCCCTCGTAGATTGAATATGTTGTTCGTGAATCTCATTCTCGGTGCCATATCTTCATGGACGCTTGTTAATTACACTACTTCCGTCAAGACTTTCCATGGGGTCTTGACATGGTAGCAACCTTCGGTTGGAGTAGACGGCATCATCAGGCATGTCGAGGCATCTTTGGGTGCGTGGACATTGGGGGACCTATATTCTTCCTCATAAGACGGCATCTCAAGGGTGCAGAACTCAATGCATCCCATGTCGAATGCGGGGAATCATATGTCATAGGAATGCGTCTGAGGTTTTTCTCATCTCCCCATGTGTAACACAGGGTATGTTGCAAGATTAACGTCCAGCAGAGACGGTTACACCAAAGGCATGTCTTCCGAGGTTTTCCTCAGGAATCTCATGTTTATCACGAGGTAGGCCATGAGTTTAACGTCGTGCGGAGACGGTTACGCCAAAGGTGTGTCATCTGAGGTTTTCCTCAGGCATCTCATGTTTATCACGAGGTAGGCCATGAGTTTAACATCTTGCGGAGATGGTATGAGAGTAATCAGAACGTCCCATAGAGACGGATCAGATTGGTATATCCCATGGAGGGAATACTCGGAAGATGGATGGATTAGGACGCCCAACGAGGACGGATCCGAGGTGGTGCGCTCCAAGGAGGGGAGATGTCACACCGTAATGGCTGATCGGAACACCACTGAGGGCGGATCAGGGAGCGTGCACCCCAGAATGGGGAACACCATGGTTTACCATTGGCTGGGATTGAACCTCCTAGAGGTTTCCTACATACCCCGTGTAGACAACAGGGATCAAAACCCACGTAGTTCAAAGGGGTGATGAATCGGGTTGTACACAGAGGACAACGACCCGGATATATGATGGGGCTTACACATGGAAAGCGGCCAATGCACCACTAGGAGTAGTGAGGAGGTGGATGGCATTATCCCGCTAGGATGTGGCGGCCCAGGTGAGAATCAGGATGGGTGATGGATGGATGAATGAAGTAGAGGGGGAATGAAATGGGACCATCGCAGGGGCGACAGTGAAGTTGGTCTTGAGCCTCAAAGAGGCTTCCTACATATCCCTGTGGTAGGGAATCAAAGTCTGCGTAGTTCAGGATGGTGGCAGTGAACTGACGTGAAGGTGGACATTGGCCTGATGGATGTCGTCAGCGAACCAACGTAAAGGTGGACCTTGGTCCAATGCGTCAGCGAACCGATGTGAAGGTGGACCTTGGTCCGATGGGCATCGTCAGTGAACCGACGTGAAGGTGGACCTTGGTCCGATGGGCATCGTCAGAGAACCGACGTGAAGGTGGACCTTGGTCCGATGGGTTTTGTCAGCGAACCGACGTGAAGGAGGTCGGAACGACCGGGTGATGGGCTTGAACCTTATGGAGGCTTCCTACATACCATGCCTTGACATGGATCAAAGACCACGTAGTTCAAAGGGGTTTCGTCGGCGAACCGACATGAAGGTAAACCCGGGGGTCCACTTATGGGGGGTTTCGGTGAACCGAAATGAAGAAAGGACCTTGGTCTGATGGGAGATGGACTTGAACCTCGTGAGGCTTCCTACGTACCATGCCTTGACATGGATCAAAGTCCTCGTAGTTCGGGTTGGTCACAACGACTTGCCGTTGGACTGGAATGCAGTTTAACGTCTTGCAGGACGAGGATGAACTCGACGTGAATAAATGACGGGTGGGCATGAACCTCAGGGAGGCTTCCTAAGTACCACGCCTTGACATGGATCAAAGTCCTTGTAGTTCAAATGATGGAAGTCAGCGGATCGACGTGAAAAAGGTGGACCTTGGTCCAATGAGAGATGGGCTTGAACCTCAGGAAGGATTCCTATATACCATTCTTTGACATGGATCAAAGACCTCATAGTTCAAATGATTTCATCGGTGAACCGATGTGAAAGTAGACTCGGGGGTCCACTAGTGGTGGTCTTGAACCTCATGAAGGATTCCTACGTACCATGCCTTGACATGGATCAAAGTCCTCGTAGTTCGGAGGGTGGGTGTCAACGAACCGACGTGAGGAAGGAGAGACCTTGGTCCAAGGGGAGATGGGCTTGAACCTCAGGGAGGCTTCCTACGTACCATGCCTTGACATGGATCAAAGTCCTCGTAGTTTGGGTGGGTGTTGGCGAACCGACGTGAGGAAGGGACCTTGGTCCGATGGGAGATGGGTTTGAACCTTAGGGAGGCTTCCTATGTACCATGCCTTAACATGGATCAAAGTCCTCATAGTTCGGGTTGGTCACAATGGCTTACCGCTGGATTGGGATGTCAACGGCTTGCCACTGAATGGGGTTGCAATGGCTTACCGCTGGATATGATCGCAACGGCTTACCGCTGGATATGAGCGCAACGGCTTACCGCTGGATAAGGATCACAACGGCTTACCGCTATATAAGGATTTCAACGGCTTATCGCTTCATGGGGTGGCAACGGCTTACCACTGGATGGGATCTCAACGGTTTACCGCTGATTGGGATCACAACAATGGATGGGGCTTATGCAAGGAAGCTGCCTGGGTGCCGCTATGGAGCGACACTGGTGGATGGGGCTTACGCTAGGAAGCTTCCCGGGTGCCGCTAAGGAGTGGCAATCATGAATGGGGATTATGCAAGGATGCTTCCCGGGTGCCGCTATGGAGTGGCACTGGTGAATGGGGCTTACCCAAGGAAGATGCCCGGGTGCCGCAATGGAGCAGTACTGGTGAATGGGCCTTACGCAAAGAAGCTACCCGGGTGCCACTAAGGAGCGGCAATGGTGAATGGGCTTATTCAAGGAGCTTCCCAGATGCCACTATGGAGAAAAAATGGTGAATGGGGCTTACGCAAAGATGCTGCCCGTAATGTCTTCCTCATGTCTGGCCATGAGGGCATCCCGACTCACTGGTGGGTTGAGGTTTAGGATTCTACACCTATGCACTAGTGCACAAGTGGGATAACACCAAGGGGTGTTGGAATTATGCCATTGTAATCATGTCATTGAGCATCTTATGCTTGGAGCATAAGGAATCTCTTGTTTGGAACAAGAGGCATCCTACGTTAGGAACATAGGGCGTACTACAGTTTAGAGTCTTGTAGGTATGACTATTGGCATATCATGCTAGGAGCATAAGGCATCTCTCGTATAGGTCAAGAGGAATCCAATGTTTGGGACATAGGGATTACTACAGTTTAGAGTCATGTAGAAAGGACTGTTGGCATCTCATGCTAAGAGCATAAGGAATCTCTCATTTGGAGTAAGAGGCATACTATGATTGGCACATAGGGTGTACTATAGTTTAAAGTCATATAGATAGGACTGTTGGAATCTTATTCTTGGAGCACAAGGCATATCTTGTTTGGAGCAAGAGGCATCTCTTGTTTGGAGTAAGAGGCATCCTATCATTTGTTAGATAGGGTGTACTACAGTTTATAGTCATGTAGATAGGACTGTTTAGGCATAAGGTGCCTAGAAATGGATGGTGTTGGGTCTTACGTAAGGGCATCCCTTTGTGGTTCAACCTGGCATAGGAGCCAAGTCATAGGGTTTGGAAGAGTTACCTGAGGAATGGTTCGTCTCAAGGTACTCAGGGAATTGGTGATGAGAATCTCAACTCACGACATGAGAATGAAAACAAGAGGAATATGTCGACTCTAGGTGTTTCATGGTGTGCGGAGGAGCGTCTCAAATCATGCTATTCCATAGGTTGAAGGTGGGTGCGCATGAGGGCGTAATGGAAAATCCCGATGTCCAAGCCCGAAAAGTTCGCAGTGCGACTCTCCATTTTTCATGGGGGTCTGTGACGGTTGCGAAGAGACCGGCCCGGATGGCCTGGACCGAAGCCCGGCACTGACCCCGAGCAGGGGTGTGGGGGCGCAGCCCCCGCGGTATGGACCGGTGGGTGCGAAGGTAGGATCCTCGCGAAGGATAGGTCTTCGCGAAGTAGCTTCACGGAGTATGGCCTCACGGAGCAATGGTCTCTCACAGAGCAAAGGGGTCTCGTGGAGCTTGGTCTCGCGGAGCAGCATCGCAGAGCATTGGCTCGCAGAGCATGGACTTGCGGAGAATGGTCTCGCGGAGAATGGTCTCGCGGAGCAGCATCGCGGAGCATGAGCTTGCGGAGCATGGCCCCGCGGATCCTCAGCTCGCGGAGCAGCAACGCGAAGGAAGATTCTCGCAGAGCATGGCCTCGCGAAGCCGCAATGCAGAGCTCCGCTCGACCGCCCAAGGGGCGAAGTGGCTGTGGTCATTCGTCCGGAGAAGGGGGGTGAGCTGGGTATTTATAGGCAAGGTCTCCATGAAGCAGCGCTCATGCGGCGCGAAGACGGAGCTTGCTCCGCGGTGGATCTTCGCGGTGCATCGCGAATGTCAAAGCACTTCGCGGAGTCGTCCCGCCTCCTTTGCTTTGCGGTGGGTTCGCGAACGTCAAATTCGTTCACAGAGCATCCCGCCTCATGTGCTTCGTGGCGGGTTCGTGAACATCAAATTCTTTCGTGGAGCATCCCGCCTCCTGTGCTTTGCGGCGTGTCTTCGCGGCCCATCGCGAACGTCAAACAGGTTCGCGGAGCTTCCCGCCTCATTGCTTCATGGCGGCACTCTGCAATCGCAAAGGCGGCTTCGCGAATGGGCTTTGCGAACTGGTTTTCCAGCCAAACTTCAAATGTCCATAATTCCTAATCTGTAACTCCGTTCGGGCCCTAAGACCTACCAAATCGAAGCTTGCGAAATGGACTATGATCTGGGATCATGTGTGGAAGCATTTGGAAAATTTTGGGGACTCGTTTTCCAGGGTCTACAATACAATAAGATGGATTTCAATGAAAAAGAATGAGAGTATAAATCAATCAAACCCCAGGAAGAAATAGAAGAAAAAAACTCCTACAATGGTATTGCATTAATTTAATTTGAAACCATGCTTTCAATGATTATTAATATTATCTAAGACTACATAAAACAAAAATTTTCATGCTCAGGATAGTAATGATGGATTGATAATGCATCTAAAAGATTCAACATCATAAAATATGTTTGATTTTCTTTATCCAGATTTTTCCTCAAATCCTAGAAATATATGTTTGGGATTAGCTTCTTAGATTTTTAACACTTTTGGTACTTTAAGTACTAATTATAGAATTTTTCCAGTTTTTATCCCCTATAATCTAACTCCATGAATGTGTATTAATATTAATTCCTTCATTATTTTTATGAATATTACTAGAAAAAAATCATAGAAATGACATTGATGTATACCTTCAACCACTAATCAAATAATTACGATAATTATGGGATGATAGCATGGAAAAAATATGATGTTTCAATGAGACAAATATTCAAAATGAATACTGATTTAATGTGAAGAATTAGTGACTTTCCTAGACTAGTAAATTTATCTGGTTGGAACACTCATACTAGTTTGTCTTGACTAGTTTACAATTTTGATTTTGAACCTCAATGATTAAATAATAGAAGAAAAATGGTGTTTTATGTGTCATTATTGATTTCTTAATGCTTCTCATTAATATTGGTTTAAAAATAAATGATTCAATAGAGATATTGAAGTGATAAAGTCACTAAATGTTTTATCTAGTTCTGAAATAGGAGGACAATCAATGAATTTCACTAAAGAATTTGGAAGGTTTAATCAGTTTAAATATGGGGGGAAGTACGTTGTACTGTATCCAAAGCAGCTGGAACACAAAAATGGAATTAAAAAAGTATATTTTTTAAACTTCTTTATTGGGAGTTTAATTTTATATGACATAATCTTAATGTAATGCTTATTGGGAAGAATTTTTGTGATCATGTAATTTTTACATTGATTCATGATAAGGGTAAGTTTAAGGATCAAATTAATGAAAAAAAGGATTTGGACACAATGAATATAAATCATGGTTTGTGGGTAAATGAGAATGGAAAGTATCCTTCTTCTATTTTTAAAATGAAAAATAATGAGAAATATGTATTCCTTAAAACATTAAAGAATTTAAAAGTTACAGATGGATATTACAGTAATATATCAAGGTGTGTTGACCTAAAACATTGAAAGTTACATGGATTGAAAAGTCATAACTAAAATATTTTTATGGATCATTTTTTTTGTTGGAATTTCATAATACATTACCTGAAAAATTAATTGTTGTTATAGTTGAGATTTGTAATTTTTTAAGATATTTTTGTAGAAAAACATTAATTACAACCGATCTTGATAAACTTCAAGAAAGAATTTTTTTGGTACTTTCATTTGGAGATGTTATTTCCACCTTCATTATTCACATTCATGATTCATTTGACTATTAATTTGGTTGAAGAATCCAAACTTGGTGGACCAGTACACTATCAATGGATGTATTCAATTGAGAGGTACGTTGATATTATTTTTATTTTCATCATTGAACTATATTTTATCAAATATTTTCATATTTTTTTATATGTTAGTTATTTTTTTCATCAGGTACTTAAGTCATTTGAAATCATATATGAGGAATAAATCTCAACTAGAATATTCTATTGCTGAAGGTTACATAATTGAAGAGTGTTTGACCTTATATTCTAGGTATTTGGAAGGGATTGAGACTATATTCAATCATGATTGACATGCTGACGATGTCTCCACTTAATTCTTTTTCTAAAAAAAAGTCGTCTATATTTTTAACTATTGGATGACCAATTAGAAAGGGTCCAAATTTTACACTGACTAAATTGGAGTTGCTAGAATCATATAGATATGTGCTACTCAATAGTGTTATTGTAGATCCGTTTATTGAAAATTGTGATTGTAATCAAATAGGTGACTAAGGGGTTGAGATCGAAATGAGTTGGAATTAAAAAAGTTGTTAATAAGGTGATTGGAGAATGGTTCAACCATCATGTAAATATATACTCATATTCATATTATTGAATTGTAGTTATTTTTTATATGTTAAAATTAACACATTATATCTTTTTATAGATAATAAATGTTGAAAATTGAGCTAAAATATTGAATGATTTGATGTTTTTGGATAAAGGTATTCTAAGGAATGCTAAGAGATCTGATGCCTACAATATTCATGGCTTCTGGTTTCATACAATTTATCATGAAGAAGACTTGAAAGATCAAAATAGTGGTGTATTTACATTTTCATGTGTGGGATACTATGGGAAGATGAATTATATAATTTAATTAAACTATAATGTCCATTTTTTAGTTGTCTTATTCAAATTCAAGTGGGTCAACATTGATAGGGGTATAATGAAATATTCGTTACATTTTACTTCTGTCAACTTCTCTCACTTGATGGATATTGGTGAGCTTGAAAAGAAAGATCCATTTATCTTGGATTCACAAGAAAATATTGTTTAATATGTGGATGATAAAATACATGAGGTTTAGAGTGTTGTTTTACACTTAAAGAAATGATACTTATATGATATGGGTGATGAAGATCAATTGGTGATTTGTGACAATGAACCTCATCAACCACAAAACACTAAAAAAAATTATGAAAATATCAAAATAGTATAACTTATAAGAGAAGGTGAAAATTATTGAATCGTCGCAATGTAGGATGAAAAAAATGAATATAATGAAGATGAAGATAATTGAATGTATAAAATGGTAATGAAAATATATTACAATTTCTCATTGATAAGTTTTTCATACATATATATTATTCTAGTTTTTTTATTTTTATTTTTAAATTTTTTTTATACATTTAATATACCTTCACCATTTGAAATGATAGAATACTAAGAACAAACAAATTTTATGATCCTAGCCGATCAACATCATAGAGAAAAACACCACTACCATCATATTCTATGGATATTAGTGATTCAATTGTATCGAGACTACTAGCAAGCCAATTGTTTCCCCGAATGTCATTGGTGTCCCACCACCTGATTCGCCTTCGAATTGGTGAGTTACTATTACTAGTATGTATGTCATTTTTAAAAAAATTATATATTTAATTAATTTTTTAATTAATTTTTAAAATAGATAAATAAAATCATATAATAAATATAAATATTAACATGGAAGATGTATAGTACTAGAAAGACTTAAAGATTATCATTCCATTTTATGAGTTCAAGGTGCCTACTGGTGACACTATTGGAGTTTATGGGAATATTCTTGGGTAGCTTGATCATGAGATGGTGAGATTTCCAATTAATTATTAAGATTCGAGGTATATTTTTATGGCTTGGAAAAATGAGGTATGTGATACTCAAGTAAAGGTAATATTAATTTAATATTCATTGATGACTAATTTGAAAGACATGAGTAATATTTTATAATATACTTATAAAGTGTTACGTTTTTTATTTCTACATTTTTTTTCATTTTGATGTCCTTGACTTCATTTCACACCCATGGAAGTTGAAAATTTTGGGAAACAAATGAAGGTATTTTAAATGTATATTATGGAATGAGTTTAATGACACTTATTTAATCTCACAACATATATATGAGAAAATTCATGAACATATTTCTTGTGAGAAATGAAATCTCTTTGTTGATATCAACAGAGATGCATCTCCTAAGGTAATTTCATATTTTACAGTATCTTACTAAAATAAACACAATAAAATTATAATTTTTATTAATGTTTCCATTTTTTTAGGAATTATTTAGAAAAATTAATGTGAATCATGAGAAGAAAGGCATTCCATACATCATTGGGTCTCATATTTTTCAACAAAAATAACAATTGTGGTTTGTATTTTATTCATTATTATTTATATCGTTATATTATAACTAGATGTTTTTTCTAACTTGTTTATATTTTTTATAAAGGATAATGAATTAGTTTACTCTATTGGCTTAATAGAGATTTATTTTAAATTATATAGGAAACCTGATGGCATTTTTGTAAATGAACCTACCAAAGATGTTGGAGTAAGTAATTTTCATTACCATTTCATATTATTTTATTACTATAAAAATATAATAATGAAAACTATATTATAAAAACTAACAAGCCTTAACCCAATTAAATGGGGCCTACTACATGGATCAAACGATGCCAATTTTTCATCGTTGGATACATCTAGTTGACCCCAATTCATTAAGCTTAAGTCTTTTTTGTTGTTACAATATAATATTCATTATTATGCTTTATAGTAATGAAATAATAATAAATAGTAATGAAAATTTTATTAATTAGATAATATTATTAAGTTCATATATTTTAAAAATTAACTGTTATTAATTCTGTATTAACATGTTAAAATTCAAGAAGTCTGGGATGTGAACCCTTCACAATCATCATTGGTTTCCCAAAATGATATAGTTATAATCGTTTTAGGGAAGGAGCATACTGGATGTGTACGGGGGATAGGTTTGCGGCCTCATCCATTAGTTGTCTTTAGTTGGGAAGCATTATCCATTACTGGTACACCTAGAGGGGATTTAAGTAGTTTTTCTTATTGGGAATAAAAAAGATAAATTACCAGAATTAAAGAAAACATGTTCAAGAAGAAGACTCTTATAGGAAAACGCAGAATCAGTGGTGGTCAAACATGGAAAATGATTTAGTTTTTTTATTTCGACAGATGACTAGAATGATCTTTGAGGAAATTTATAGCCTTATATCTCATCTCAATGAGTTAAATTCTAAATTACATAGATCATTCACACATTTGCAAAGAATAGATACAGTTTCCATAAATAAAACTAAAATGGAACTTTTATATAGAAAACTGGAATTTCGTGTCATGTCGACCAATTATTGTGCTATATTGATGTGTGGTTGATTTCTACACATCAAAAATGAATTATAGATCATTATCCATAAGTTTTAAAACAATATGATCTTTTTTTCTCAGTTTTAACTTGGTAAACACTTCTTAAAGGTATAAAATCCATTAAAAACAAGTTTCAGGGGTTCAAAAATAGGAAAATGACATCGCATTTCCCTAAAATCCAGGAATAATGAACAAAAATTTAATTGTGAAATATAGGAATCAAAAGTATGTCATTATAAATTACGATTTTTACATGATGGTTATAAACATGTTTTTAGTGTATTAAAGCACTAAAACATGCATGGAATGGTCCAAACCATAGAAAAAAAAACTCAAATTCACATGGAATCATGGGATAACCACCGTTGAGTTATTTTTAACATGTATGCATAGACAACATGTCAATATGAGGTGCGGTGTAGTGGAAATGACTTGGTAAACACTTCATAAAGAAATAAAGGACTTTAAAAATAGGTTTCAGGGGGTAAAAACTAGGAAAATGGTGTCATATTACCCTAAAATTATTGGAAACTTACCATAGATTGAATTGTGAATTGTAAAAACCAATAAAACATCATTCTGAATTACGGTTTTCCCAGGATGGCCATAAATGCATTTTTAGTGTTTTAAAACACTAAAACGTGCATGGAATGGTAAAAACCATAGAAAATGATCTCATATTAATTTGGAACCATGTTAAAACCACTTATGAGTTATTTTTTATCTGTATGTGTAGAAAACACATCAATCCAATGTGCGGTGTGGTTGAAATGACTCGGTAAACAATTCTTAAAGGTACAGAAGCCTTTAAAAACAAGTGTTATGGGGTAAAAACCAAGAAAACAACATTTTATTGCCCTAAAATAAAGATTAAACTAAATTATATTTAATTTTTAAATGTAGGAACCGACATCATGTCATTCCAAATTACGTTTTTCATTGGATGGTTGTAAACATGTTTTTAGTGTTTTAAAACACTAAAATGCTTTTAGAATAGTCAAAACCATATAAAAATACCTAATATTGATGTGGAATCATGGAATAACCACTTATGAGTTATATTTAATTTATACGAGCATAAAAATTTCAATATGACATGTGGTGTGGTCAAAATGACTCAGTAAACGCTTCTTAAAGGTATAAAAGCCTTTAAAAAAAGTTTCGGGGGGTCAAAACTAGGAAAAAAAATTATATTGCCCTAAAATCAAGAGACAACTACCTTATATTTAATTATTAAATATATGAACTAAATTCATGTCATTCTGAATTAAGGTTTTTCTAGGATGGTAATAAACACATTATGTTTTAAAACACTAAAATAAGCCTAGAATGGTCAAAACCATAGACAGCAACCTCAGATTGATGTGGAATCATGGTATAACCACTGATGAATTATTTTTGATGTGTATGCATAGAAAAAATGTCAATATGATGTGTAGTGTGGTCAGAATGACTCAGTAAACACTTCTTAAAGGTACAAAAGCCTTTAAAAACATGTGTCGAGGGGTCAAAACCAGATTAACAATATTGGATTACCCTAAAATCATAGGAAAATGACCATATATTGAATTTTGAAATGTAGGAACTGATGGAACATCATTTCGAGTTATAGTTTTCTTGGGATGATTGTAAACATGTTTTTAGTGTTTTAAAACACTAAAATGTGTGTGGAATAGTCAAAACCATAGAAAATGACCTTATATTGGCATGGAATAATGGTACACCCACCACTGAGTTATTTTTATGTGTACATGTAGACAAAATGTCAATTAGACATGCGGTGTGGTCAGAATGACTTCGTAAACGCTTCTTAAAGGTAAAAAAACCATTATAAACATGTGTTGGGGGTTAAAACCTGGAAAAATACATCATTTTTCATGGAAATCAAAGGAATAATATCATAAATTTAATTTTAAAATATAGTAACTTACGGTACATCATTCCAAATTATGATTTTCTTGATATGGTTGTAAATATGATTTTAGTGTTTTAAAACTCTGAAACATGCATGGAATGGTCAAAACCATAGAAAAAAAACTTAGATTGATGTGGAATCATGGGACAACACCTATGAGTAATTTTTTATGTGTACTTTTAGAAAACATGTCAATCTGATGTGTGGTGTGGCCAAAATGACACGGTAAACACTTCTTAAAGGTATAAAATCCTTTAAAAACAAATTTCATGGGGTCAAAACCAAGAAAACCACATAAAATTTCCTTTAAATTAGTCTATGATGACAATATATTGAATTTATAAATGTAGGAACAAACATCACATCATTCCAAATTATGGTTTTCTCAAGATGGTCATAAACTCATTTTAATAGTTTTAAAACACTAAAATGTGTGTGGAATAGTCAAAAACATATAAAATGACCTCAGATCGTTGTTGAATCATGGTAAAACCACTGATGACTTACTTTTTACATTTACTCATAGAATACTTGTTAATACGACATGTGGAGTGGTTGGAATGATAGATTAAACACTTCTTAATGGTATAAAAGCCTTTAAAAACAATTTTTGGGGATCAAAAAAAGACAACCAATGTCATATTGGTCTAAAATCATATTACAATGATTATAGATTGAATTTTGAAATGTAGGAACTGACAAAAAATCATTACAAATTTAAAAAAAATTGAGGATGGTTGTAAATGCATTTTTAGTGTTTTAAAACACTAAAACATGTGTGGAATGGTCAAAACCATAGAAAACAGACTCAGATTAACATGGAATCATGAGACAACCACCACTAAGTTATTTTTAAAATATAGTAAGTTTTGTGTTTTCAAAGTCTTAAAAAGTTATTATGTATGTTACAATCACATTACATGTCAATTTAAAAATTAATTACAATATTTACTTATTTCTTTTAAGTATCAAGTGTTGAATCATATCTTAAATAGGTAGGTTTATGTTTTCAAAGTGTTCTGCGTTATAAATTAATTGTTTTATGTTAAAATTTATTCTGTTTTATTAATAAAATAACATATTTTATGTGCAACATTATAAATATATTTTGTGTCTTTTCTCTTTTTTATTTCTTTTCTTAAATGTTTTGGTTTTCATTATAGGTGACAGATGCCAGTAGTAGGTTAGAGGTTGATCATTCTGATCCACTAAATTCTTTAGAAGGCATTCATGATGGTTCTTATTTTCCATGGTATGTTAAAATTTTATCAATTATTCTATATTAATTTTGATTTATTATGTTTAGTTTTAATTTTTGTTTTCTTTTTTGTTACATTTGATGAGATGATGTGGTCGGTTTCAGTTGATGAGATGATGTTGAGGTGAATGGATTAAATGGAGGTCATGATGTAGACGTATAATGGGCATGGGTTACTGGATAGATTTTATATGTATATAATGATGATTGTGGTATTGGTTGACTAATGTATGGGTTGATTGTGACTGAGGTTATGATGATTGTGGATGTTTTTATATATGATTGTGTATTTATGACATATATATGATTGGTTTATCATATATTCATGTTTCGGTTTATTGTATGTCAATTTTTTTATATTTATAGTTTTTTATTATATTTTTCAAATAAAAAATTCTCATTTAGAAGTTGTTTTTAGTAACTGGCACTATGTTCATTAATTAAAAATATTTTTAGCAGTAGTTATGCTTAACCACCACTAAAACTAACAACCAAAAATATTTTTGGAAGTGGTTAGTTTAATTTTATTTATTTTTTACCTGGGTATTTTTTTTAAAAAACTGCCTCTAAATAAAAAATAAACCTTTCTAAAAGCACTAAAAACAATACATCAAAAACCACCATGACATTACAGAAGACCACCATAACATGATATAAACCACTACTAAATGATTATAGACCATGAAATATGTAGTAGTTTTTGTAACTCGTATTATATTATTAGGTGGTGGTTTCAAATGCCACCAGTTTACAAAATAACCACTGTTAATTCCCTAATTTAGTGGATTCTCTCTAATATGAGGTTCTCCTAGGGTAATTGGGAATATTTTGTCATAGTGTGGTGCTTCCTTAAGGGTTTGAGAATATGGAACTCTGGTATTAGTAACCATGTAGGTCCTTCCCCTAATCTAGGATAACTATGGGTGAAGTGGTCTTTCATGAAGTTTTTGTTTTGGGATGACTCAATGACCCCTCTCTTTGGTCAATTCTATTAGGTTTTAAGCTATATAAGATAACTAGAGAGAAAAATGGAGATATGGGAAAAGGATTTTTTGGGTGTCTCTTTGTCTTCCAAAAAGGTTTCAGAGTGGGAGCCCTACTTGAAATTTCTTTTCAGTTTATATATCTCTATACTATTTCATGGATGTGTATATGGGTGATTGCATATAATTAACTTAGGATAAGGAATCACATGTGTGTGTGATAGCCTTCTCAGCACTGGACGCCAGTACCTAGATTATAGATGTGGTCTTGGGGAGTCATGGCTCAAGCCTTATTGGTTTGGTTTAAGATTGATTGTGTTGAAAAAAATCCATCGATGTGTCCTCTCGGTGTATTTTGGGTGTGATTATGTTTGTTGAAAAAGTTAGATGATTGCAAATGAGTATGTTTGTTGTTTTTTGAAGATAGGTTTTTAAGGTGGCGCAGTTTCCAAGTGCTTGCCAAATTTTTGGGCCTCAAAATCGGGAATTAGTGTTTGGAAGTGTACGGTTTTATTCACAATACTATATGGTGTGAAGAACGGTGAATTAAATCGACAAAGGAAGAGAAACACGGAGCCTGGGACATGGATTTCTTACCATTTCTGGGAATGGTACGTAGTCGCATACCAGACAGTGGGAACGGTACACGGGAGTAGTCCGCAAAACCATAAATGATTTGTGGTGGAAGGAGGTGTGGTACGCAGATGGATTCCCATTGGCAGAGGAGATTAACCACGTATGAGAAAAGGCCTTATGTAGACTGTGTATGAAAAATGGTTCGCAGGAAGGCTTTCGGTTTGCGGCGGTAGGAGGATCGGTATGCGGTGGAGGCTGTACCGAATCAAAGATTTGGTAAATCTTGGATTAGGATATATTGCAGATATCTTTGCCTATATAAGAATCTATAATACCACTAATTAGATTTGAGACTGAATATCATTAGAGAACATATTTTGCTCTGGGATTTTATAAAAGTCTGAAAGAAGTTCGCGAGGGAGAATTCCGTGAAAGATAAAGTGGTTCGCATGAAAGAAATTACACTGAAGGTTTTTATGGAGAACTTTAACCCACATAGGACATGGTACGCAGAAGAAGAAGGTGTGGTACAATGTTAATTAGCGAAGGCACTTTGCGAATAGATAATAGTTCATGGGAAGATGGTGATTCGTAGAGGAGGAGAGTCGGTACGTAGAGGTGTTACACAATAGCGAAGTAAGAGCTAGTATGTGGACAAAGGGAGGTTTGCATAAGAGAAAGTGGTAAGAGAAGGAGGTTTTCTGTGTACCAAACACAATACTCAGTACGTGGGAGAGGAAGGTGGTTCTTGATTTTAACAAGGTAGATTTTTAAATCATAAAATCATTTTGCGAAAGTATTTTCTGGTACATAGTAGTACTCGAGAAGGTGTACTTCATCTATAAGTGAAAAATAACTTCAATAGTCCATCTACCTATAGTTGAGGATGTAGTAATTCATGAAATTGAAGGGAACTAAATTTATATAAACTGTATTTGACCTAAAAGTCAATAAACTATGTGTGGATTCCTTTCCAAGAGCAGTGAGCACATGAAGAAGAAGACAGTGACCCTTTCCACCAACAGTGAGCCAAGGAAAGAGGTATGGGGATTGACCCTTGGGAATTCAGTGAGAAGACCCTAAAACTTGTAAAGGTAGTGATCCTAGACATAAAATATCTAGCACAAACATTGTACTCATTATTGGTTATGAGCCATAGTGAATTTGGTACATCGGTACATCATTATTGTATGCTCCTTGTATATAGCCCAGTGAGGGTGAACCAAGTAAAAATTATTGCATCTCATGCATGATTTCATATATAGTCATGTATTTATACAGGAGGGAGAGAGAATTGAGTTTTTTCTAACAATGAAACAAGATTCAAATGGGAGAAAGTTTTAATCTTTCATACCCTGATTCACCCCCCCCCCCCCTCTCAAGGTATTCAACCTAGTGGACCTACCAATTGGTATTAGAGAAAAAGGTTGAAAGGGTGAAAGTTAGTGGTTCTATCTCAAGAAAAAGAAATTGAGGTGGTCAACCATAAAGAAATTCCAATATTTGATGAAAATAATTTTCAACTAGGGAAGAATCAGATACATCAGTACATCTTATCAGTAGGGATGGATGGCTTCACAACAGTTATGAATGGAATATCGACTAAAATTAATAGTGGTGCTCTATCAGAAGCTGGAATAAGGGAGTTGGATGTTGTTGCTAAAGGGGTCAATGCTTTAGTGGGAGCCCTATCAAATGAAATTTATATGAAGGTGATGTCCTATAAAACATCAAATACAATGTGGGAAATTTTTTTGAACATTTATGAGGGTGACACAAAACTCTGAGAAGAAAAGTTATAGGTTCTATGGAACAAGTATGAGAATCTGAGAATGAATATCAATGAGACTATTAATGCATTCTTCGAAAAGATAAATATTATTGTGGAATACATGCAGGGTCTTGTAGGAGTCATTAAAGATATAAATATTGTGAAATGCATCTTGAGGAAACTTTCAACATGATTCAATCTGAAAGTTTCAGTGTTGGAAGACAAAAACCTAAAAGATATGACACTAGATAACCTACACAGTACCCTTGTAACATATGAAATGAGAAACTATGATAACAATTTTGTGGAAAAAGGGAAGTCTAAGGAAGTGGAATTCAAGGCCATGAAGAATCTCTCTATTGAAGATAGTCCTGAGGAGAACAATATGGATGATGTCATGTCATTTCTCTCCTCCAATCTACAAAGGAGAAAAGGGAAGTTCAAAGGTAAACTTCCATTTGCATGATTTAGATGCAGAAAGATTGGGAATTTTGCGGAAAAGTGTCCTAAAAATTTTGATGATGAAAATGAAGAAAATAATGAAATTCCCCAAAAGAAGTATTCATCAAATGAGAAAGGGAGTTGAAGTACTAGGAAAAATTTATTCAAAAAGAACAATATTCTTTCAAAAGAGAATAAAAGTTCAGAATAATCTGAGGCAGAAGAGTTGGAGGACTACAAGGATCATAAAATATATTATTTTTTGGAATTTGTCATAAATTCATTAACAAGAGAGAAGAAAGTTACAATGAAGAAGGATAAATTGAAGGAAGAGTTGATCTTCAACTGAATTAGAATATTCCCTTGAAGAGGCAGATATTTTGAGAGCTAAAACAAAAAAATCAAACAATGTTTTTCATGATGCTGAACTCTTTATCCAGCAGTAGGTAGAAGAGAATTCTGAGCTGAATACAGAAATTAAAAATTTGAGGTATTCAATACCATAAATCTCAGAAAAGATGGTTGAGTACAAAATCAAAATTGAATAATAGAAAATAGAAATTTATAGTTTTACTAAAATTGGAAAAAATCAAATCAAAGGTATCGAACAACTAGAAGAAGAAGTCATTAGTTTGTGATAAATAATTGAATATCAGGAGAAACTGCTAACTCTTAGTTCGACATCAGGAAAGAAGATCATACAGGCAATCGATAAGATGAGATTTGAGAAGAGTGGTCCATCAGAACAGAAGAAAAAAAAAAAATTCTGAATGATAAGGCTGGTATGGGGATTGATCTAAAACAAAAAGAAGTTATGGTTCAAGTCAGACCATAAGAACCCACTCCAAGATTGAACATTGATTTGGGTATGAAGAAAAATCAGAATATTCATAGAACCCAAGGCACAACTAGTGGTGCATCATTTCCACATAATAATGTACCCCACATAATATGCTATTATTGTGGTAAGATGGGACACTCTCAAAATGTATGTTCCATAGGAAAGAGGTACCAAAGGGAACAAGACCAATAGAGGTGGTCGTATAGAGATTAAAATTCTAGGTCATCATTTGATGGTCATTTTTTAGGTGTAAATTACTTGGACATATGGAAAGATATTTCACATAAACAATGCATAGGAATGTGTTGAGGAAGACTGAATTTGTTCATAAGAAGTATCCAAATGTATCTTTATGAGAGTTGAAAATTCAAAATCGACATGCAGCTCTGCAGGTTGAAGCTGGATCATCATATACTGAGAAAGATAAATATTATAATTTCATGTCAGATATGAAGTCAAATACTTAGGTCATTGATAGTGGATGCACTTCCCATATGACGAGAAATAAGGATCTAATGACCAGAATTAGGTATGATAAAGAAGTTATCATAATATTTTGTAATACCGAGTGATTATAAATTATTGGTTTAAGAAAATACATGTTTGGATGAAAAGATGTGAGAAAATCAGATGTCTTGTTTGTTGAGGGGCTTAGTCACAACTTTCTTAGTGTTAGTCAATTGTGTGACTCAGGACATGCCATGTGTTTTTCCAAGAAATTATGTATCATCAAAGAAAATGATGGTGTTTTTGTATTGCAATTAAAGCATATGACATGGAATCTATACCTTGTGAGTGGAGAAGAAGATATTTTCTTTATGTCCAAGGATGAAGAAAACAAGTTATGGCATAAGCATCTTGGCCACATAGGCCAAGGTTCCATGGAAGATCTGGTGAAATATGATGCAACACAAAATCTCTCTAGATTATTATGTGATCATACTCATACATGTGACGACTGCCAACAGGGGAAGATCATTCAAAAGACATATAAGTCAAAGGATCAAAATTCAACAAGATTTCTTGAGTTGGTGCGTATTGATTTATGTGGGCCAATTTCACTAAGGGCTATTGATGGGAGGAGATATTATGTTCTCTTCATTGATGAATATAGCATAATGGCATGGGTTTCAATAATCACTCACAAATATGAAGTGTTCAGTTTCATTACAAGATATCGATGGGAATATGAAAAGATGCTTGGTCAAAAAATCCAGACAATTTGAACAAATAATGGAACATAGTTTACAAATTTCCAAGTATAGGATTATCTCGAAAAACATGGGATAAGGCATCAAGTTTTAGCAGTAAGAACTCCACAGCATAATGGAGTAGTTGATAGAATAAATCAAATTTTCAATAACTTGGATAGAACAATGTTCATTGAGAAAGACCTTCCAGATAAATTTTGGAAAGAAGCAGTGATGATGCTAGTATACACTTCAAATAGAGATATACTTGTCTAAAAGAGGAGAAGACTCCATACGGGTTATGTTATGGAATGAATTCATTATTGAAGTAATTTCTAATATTCAAAAGTAAATGTTTCATTATCAATAAGAAGAAACAAAGGAAATTTGAATCCTGTGGGGATGAACGGTTATTTCTTGGTTACTCAAAGTAGATAAAATTGTCTAAATGCTTCAATAAGTGGCTGGGAAATATAGTTTACAGTCACGATGTGACTATAGTAGAAAATGAAAATAATTTTCAGGAAATACATGATCAGACTCAGGAGGATAGTAATGAAAAGATGAGCATATTGGGAGACAGTCCAACTCTAGAGGATAATTCAGAATAAGACTTAGATGATGAGAAAAAATAAATGTCTATCCAGAGACCAGTAAGAAGAGCTGTAATTGACAGGTGGAACATAATTGGTGATCAAATAGCACCAGCGAAGACAAGGAGGATGAAGTCTCTATAGCAAGAATTATACTTATCACAAGTGGAGCCTAAAAGCTTTGATGAAGCAGTGGAAGATAATAATTGGGTTCAAGTAATGAATGAAGAGATTGACCAAATTGAGAAGAATCAGATGTGGGAAATTGTTTTGAGGCTAGAAGACAAGAATTCCATTGGGAAAAAATGGGTCTTTCACAAAAAAATGAATAAATATTTTGTTGTGATTTGAAAAAAAATGCCTAGTGTGAAAATGGTACTCTTAGATAGAGGGTATTAATTTTGATGAGACGTTTTCACTTGTTTCAAGGCTGGAGACAATCAGATTATTCTTGTCCATAGTTGTGCAACAAAAGTTTAATGTTTTCCATATGGATGTCAAGTTATCATTTCTGAATGGAGTTCTAGAAGAAGCCATATATATTGAGTAATCATATGGTTTTCTCATTCATGAATATGAGAACAGAGTTTTTCAGGTGAAGAAAGTTTTATATGGGTTTAATCAAGAACCAAGAGCATGGTATTCAAGGCTTGATCAGTTTCTAAAGAAGTTGTGTTTCTAGTGAGGTAGAGTTGATTACAATCTATATTCCAATAATGACGGTATTCAAAGGATGATAGTGCTAGTTTATTTTGATGACATAATCTTTGGTGGATCAGATGAAGCTCAATGCAGAAAGTTTTCTGAATACATGAAAAGTGGGTTTTCAATGTTGATGATTAGTGAGCTAACATTTTTCCTTATCTTATAGGTGATGAAAGGAAGAAATGGAACATTTATTTATCAATATAAATATTCCAAGAAGGTTTAGAGAAGGTTTTTAATAGATAATTCTAAAGATATGATGACTATTATTGTTACTCGGATGAAACTATCATGGGATGAAGAAGGTAAGGCAGTTAATACAACAAAATATAGGAAAATCATTGGAATTTTGTTATACCTGATAGTGACAAGGCCTGATATTGTATTTTTTACATGCCAAGAATCAAGGTATAAAATCAATCCCAAGGAGAGCCACATGATTGCAGTAAAAATAATTCTTCGGTATATCAAGGGCACAATGAATTTTGGCATAAGGTATAATGACAAATATCAGCCAGAGTTATTGGGATATACATATGTGGATTGGGATGGTTTAGCATATGATATGAAATCAACATCAGTAGGTTCCTTTTATATTGGAAGGTTGTGTGTTTCTTGGTTAATAAAGAAACAATATTTCATTTCATTGAGCACCATAGAAATTGAATACATTACATTTACTCAAGCTTGCATGCAGCTATTATAGATGAATAAGGAACTTGAAGATATGTGAATTGAAGTGAACTCTATGATCGAAATCCACTGTGATAATTCAAGTGATATAAATCTGAGAAGAAATCGAATCTATCACTCAAGGAAAAATCACATTGAAATGAAATATCATTTTATCAAGGAGAAGGTGGAGCAAGGGATTGTAAAGTTGTATTATGTGCCTATAGAACAATAGGTTGTGGAAATTACGATAATTTCCTTACCCAAAGAAGTATTTGAAAGGCAATGACTGGATCTGGGATTCCATTCGACTTCCCACACTTGAAAAAGTGTGGAAGTGGGTCCCCCGATCCCCAAGGTATGGTGTGTTTTACCTAATGTACTGATATGTGTTCTTTACCCTATTGTAGACATCCTTGAAGTGCCCTTAGGGTTTTTTGAAAAAGGGGCAGAAAGTTTGACTATTCTGGTGGAGAAAATACATAGGGAGAAGCTATTAAGTGGACATGGGGAGAAGTTGTTAAGTAGAGGAGCGAGATAGAGGGAGTTGAAGTAGTTGAATCTGAGATGAATCTAGTTAGAGGAGCTATAACATAGGGGGAGCATTAAATTAGACAATTCTTGTAGTGATCGATCAAAAATTAGATATCACGACCATTGAGGTTCGTGATGAAAGTAGTTTATTGGTATCAGTATGGTATCAAAAATTGGTTATTAGCAATGAAGTGATTCATTGATGAACTTTGCATTATACTCTTGTTTCTCACACTGAGTCTAGATCATGTGGTCTTAGAGTATATGTTGAGTAAATCCAAGATCGCTAACTTAATTTCATAAAGAAAATGGTAGCTAACGATGGAAGGAGTTTTAATGAGGTATCAAAATGTGAAGAATTTTTTTGAGAAGAGTTGTCAACAAACTCGAAGGGAGAGATTGTTGGGAAAAAACCATCGATGTGTCCTCTTGGTGTGTTTTGGGTTTTATTGTGTTTGTTGAAAAAGATAGATGACCTCAAATGAGTAAGTTTGGTGTTTTTTGAAGATAGGTTTTTAAGGTGGCACAGTTTCCCAGTGTTTGCCAAATTTTTGGGCCTCAAAATCGGGAATTTTTTTTTTGGAAATGTATGGTTTTCTTTACAAGACTAGATTGTGTGAATAAGGGTTAATTAAATCAACAAAGGAAGAGAAACATGGAACCTAGGACATGGATTTCTTACAATGTCTGGGAAGGGTACACAGTCGTGTACCAGGCAGCGGGAACGGTACGTGGGAGAAGTCTGTGAAACCAAAAATGGTTTGTGGTGGAAGGAGGTGTGGTATGTGGATGGATTTTCATTGGCGGAGGAGATCACCCATTTAGGAGCAAAGGCATTATGTGGACCATGTATGAAAAATGGTTCACAGGAAGGCTTGTGGTTCACGGTGACAGGAGGATCGGTATGTGGTGGAGGGTGTACCAAATCAAAGATTTGGTAAATCTTGGATTAGCAGATATTGCAGATATCTTTGTCTATATAAGAATCTCTAATCCCACTGATTAGATGTGATACTGAATATCATTAGAGAACAACTTTTTCTCTGGGATTTCAGCAAAGTCTGAAGGAAGTTCACAAGGGAGAATTCCGTAAAAGATGAAGTGGTTCACGTGGAAGAAATTTTGCCAAAGGTTTTTGTGGAGAACTGTAACCCGCATAGAACACGGTATGTGGAGGAAGAAGGTGTGGTGTGCTGGTGGTTAGCAAAGGCAGTCTGTGAATAGAGACCAGTTCGCGGGTATAAGGGGATTCGCAGAGGAGGTTCGCGGAGTCGGTACGCAAAGGCAGTATGCGATAGCGAAGTCAGAGGTAGTCTGTAGATGAATGGAGGTTCGCGGAAGTAAAATTGGTACAAGAAGGGGGTGTTCTGCATACCGAACCCAGTACTCAGTACACGGGAGAGGAAGGTGGTTCACGATTTTCACAAGGAAGCTTGTGAAAGCTTCAGATCAGTTTTTGAAAGTATTTTCCAGTACCTAGAAGTACTTGGGAATGTGGAATTCATCTATGGGAGAAAAAAAACTTCAATGGTGCATCTACCTATAGTTGAGGATGCTAGAACTCAGGAAAATGAAGGTACCTACATGTACATAAACTATGTTTGACCTACAAGTTGATAAATTGTGTGTGGATTCCTTTATAAGAGTAATGAGAACAGGAAAAGGAAGACGGTGACCCTTTATATAGGTAGTTAGCCAAAGAAAGAGGCATAGGGAGTGACCCTTGGGAATGTAGTAAGAAAACACTAAAACATGTAAAGGTAGTGAGCCTAGGTATAGAAGATCTATCCCAAACAGTGTACTCATTATTGGCTATGAGCCTTTGTGAATTTTGTACATTTGAACATCACCATTGTATGCTCCTTGGATGTATCCCAATGAGGGTGAACCAAGTAGAAATTGTTGTTTCATGTGCATGATTTCATATCTAGTCATATATTTCTATGGGAGGAAGAGAGAATTGAGTTTTTTCTAGCAACAAAATAAGATCCAAAAGGCAAAAAAATTTAATCTATCATACCCTGATTTACCCCCCCCCACAGGGTAGTTGACCTAGTGGACCTAATAGATTGGTATCAGAGTATGTTCCACTTTTGTACTGTAGTGTTGTTAGATTGGTTTGGGTTGAATAGTGATGGTGTTGGGATGTTTTGAGTTCATATTTTAGGCCAAGGACTCCAGTTTTGGTGTGGTAGCTGACCTATCCATTCACCAAGACTCTCATAAATTACTTTTCAACTTAGTACATTTAGACACTAGTCTCATGTAAATAATGGTATGTGCATCGTATAGGACTGCGTTTTGGGTTTTTATGGTCCTTATTAATTCATCTCGCCAGATATACTCTTTGACCATGGTTTTTATTGATTTTAATTTAGGATGACTCTAAAATGATATCTAGACATGGTTCCTCAGTAGGATTTTAGTGAAAATTCACCCTGAGTTGAGGCTTTAGTATAGGGCACTAGTTCTGAGGTTGTAACTCTGCGTGGTCCACTAGTTGAGACACTACTCATCAAGCAACTAGTTATGCTGACAGTGTGGGATGAGGATGCGTGTAGTCTTAGTAAACTTCATGAGTTCCATAGGTAGCTACTTCTAAGGTTGCGTGGTGATCCAGACCCCCAGGAAATGGATGAATGGATTGAGGTAGTCACACATGTTTTTCTTCTTATGAGGACAACTCCCGATCATATGGTAGTCCTGATAGAGTGGATTCTTCATGGTTTATATGGGTGATTATAGGGTCTAGTGATTAATTCCCACAACTATTTGACTCTCACTTGGGATGAGTTTTAGTGGCTCTTTAAGGAGGAGTTCTATCCAGTCATGTTGAGTTCAGTGCGGATCCAGGAGCTTTTGCAGCTTCAGTATGATAGCATGACTGTGGTGAAGTACTCATTGATGTTCATAAACCTATTTTGTTAATCCCTATATATGGTTTGAGATCCATTATTTATATCATGGGACTTTGTTCTGGTCTTTCACTAGGATATCAGGGCCTTAGTGTTGTCATTGTGTATTCTCACCTATGCTAGAGTGTTGGAGTGGGCCTTGTTGGTGGAGAGATTTCTGGCTGAGTAGACTCTAACTATTAGTGTTATTCATGTGGGAGATAAGAAATCGGTAGCTGGTATATAATGATAGGCTCAAAGATCTGGGCATTTGATATTCTCTAGGAGACAATCCCATGATGGAGGGTCTAACGCTCAGGGCTTCCAGACTAGTTTTGGTCAACGGTAGGATAGGCGGTGTTACGCTTGCGATGGCCAGGGACATCTTGCTAGAGATTGTCTGGACCACTGTGCTCCTAAGATAGATCTAGTTTATGGAAGGCCTTAGCAGAGGAATCATTTTGAACATGGAGGTAGGTAGGGGGGACATGGTAGAGGGGTGGGTAGAGCTGCAGGAATTGGAAGATGGTACGAGTTGCCCCACCACCCCCAGGTGGTCCACGCCCAGCTCAGGGAGATGGAGGATGGTGGAAAGGATAGTTGTAGTCCATATAGGCCATAGTCCTAGAGTCTTCGAGGGAAATAGGAATTCATTGTGTACTTTTTACTTCCTACAGTAGTATTTTTAGACACTTTTGTGAGGTACTCCTTTCTTGTTGCTTTTTGCTCAAGGGTTTTTGTTTAGGGTTATACAGGGTGTTGGTAAGACCTTATGTTGATGTTGTTCAACATAGTTTTGAATTCATGAAGAGGAGGGATCCTTCCCCCACTAAAATTCATTTTTATTATGTGATTAAAACTATTAGGGTGAGTCATTCATGCCCAATGTAGATATTTTTGAGGCGTGGTGGACGATTTACTATGACTTGTACATTAGGGGAGGGTGGAGTGTTAGAGTTTTTTTGAAGAGGTATGGGTAAGACCTAGTGTGTGATTGGGAATCCTTATTTGTTCTTTGTTACCCTTTCATGTTCAATTTATGATTGTACTCAAGATTATTTAGTATGGTTTGGATTAGTATGATGTGACTTCAGACTCATAATAATTAGGGATGCTTTCCCCACTATGACGCATTCTAGATATGTGATGCAAAACCATGTGGGTGATTTAGTGTCACCTAAAGAGGATAGTATCAATTTTCAGTGGATGAGTTCCTTTGACTTGTGTTTTTTTAGTAGGATTTTGTTGGTCTCTGTGTTAGTTTAGTGAGTTGGTGTTCTGATAAACCGCATGACGATAGATGGACTAGGTTCTCGGTGTTTTCTGCCTATTGTAGTTGAGGATACATGTGCCTACTAGTTGCACGATGATGACCTAGTTGAGCTATAATTGGGTTTAGTATCCCTTGTGGTCATATGATTGTGTTCCCATTGGTATCACAAGAACCCTTGGTGGCCTTTGTGGTGGTCTTGGTGAGATCATTGGTGTGGGAGTCCCATTTGAGAGCTCAGTTTATTTTCTATTTTTCTAGACATTTTATTTTCATGAAGAAAAGACTTAAGGTGGGGAGGATGAAATGAATCGAATTTTTATTTATAAGAATTTGGAATATTTCTAAGAATATTTGAAAAGCTAGGTGTTGAGTCATCATGGGATTCTAAGGCTCAGAGAGACTCGACACGGTGATATTAAAAAACATTAAATATCTTTTATCACGCATGCATAATTTCTTTAGAAATGTAAATAAATCCCGATAAGAGCCTTATATCAGAATTCTGAGACTGTGGTTGATTTTAGAACATCGTGTTTACCCTAGTAACAACATAAAACTATTCGGAATCTGGTGTTTGGTCAGAGGTGAGTTGACGGGGTGTGTGGTGGTGTGCAGTTAAATGAGAGTATTGTTTTAATAAAAATTAAAAAATACCCATCTCCCCCACCCCCTTTAGTGCACACACATGAGTATCTAAATCCCCTATCTCCCTTTATATATATGAATGAATTGATGAATGAATTGAAAAAATGAGGCACCATCGAATTCTGATCTTGATGGTGATCACTACCGGATCATGCTACAACAACTCCCGATCACCGATTTGACCTCAAAGCTTCGGTGTTTCTCCATGAGTTAGGAATTTTGAGTTTTAAGTCCTGATGACCTTTTTATGAATCGTTTTAAGGTTTTTGATCCCTTAGACTCTTGCAAGGGACCCCTTGAGGGTCGATCTATGTGTTTCAAGGTGAATGGGGGTGATCTGAGCTGCCCGCATGGAATTTCCAACAAAGTTTCTCATATACATAGCATGTAGACCATAGGAACCTGCTGTATGTTCTTCCTATTTAGGGAAGATGGGTTTTTGGGACTAAACTATGTACCATGGGTTATACAACATGTAGTGACCCCATGTTCTGTAGCCTGAGGATATGGCCAGGGAAGCCATGTGACCATACACATCCATTTAAAACTACACTTCTAGAGTACATAGGCATGGGGTGACGTACATGGGAAAGAGACATAGCCAAGGGGTTGTGTATCTGGGACCCTTCATGCACCAGGGGGTACATGTCATTTGGGTGACATGGATGGCAGAGTCATGTAAAGTAAATACATGACCAGGGCTCAAGGTGAGGCGATACATGTTGTGTACCACCTATACACACCATGTGGACCTACATTCCTATCCAAGGAATGTGGTCATAGGACAGAGTCTGGTTTCATGCGGGGTCACATGTCATGTAGACCCCCTTACACACTATGTGTTATTCTCTTGGATAAGTTTTCACCTTTCATATCTCCTATTTCAGTAAAAGGATTCAGACCTATGATTAGATTATCCTAAGAAGTTTTCCACTTATAAAGTGATGGTCTCAATAGTTCAGACCTAAGAGATGTAAGGTGAGGTGATGTTGTGGTTCACTTAGGTTTGTGATGTTTGGACCAGTAGTGGTTGAGTTATCTCCCTTGGTTTGTCACTATGAGGTTTTGTGTGGAATTATGTCCTAGGTAAAAGATCTTGATCACCTCGATAGGATGAGATTTGATAGAGTTGTAGTATCCCCCTAGTGAGGATGGGGTGGAATCCTCTATCATATCATTAGAGTTATTGTGTCCCTCTATAGAGGTCGAGGTGGGATCCTCTGGTGTATTGTTAACCTATATAGGGTTCTTAGTATCATCATGAACAACACTACGTGGTCGGTGATCCCCTATCTAATAGGATATCCCTGTAGGGTTTGTGTCATCATCAAGAATATGATCCCCTATGTGGCGAGTAGTTTCTGTAGGGTTGTGAAATATTTTTATATATGATCCCATACTCAGTATTTGGTACTATTAGGGTTGTGAAATCTTTTGATATATGATCCTATACTCATAAGATGGTTTATGTAGGATTTGTAGAATCATTTTCATATGATCCCTAATTTGTGAGTTATACCAGATGGGGTTCATGGAATCTTCATGACCATCACTACATGGACGATGATCCTCTATTTAAGAGATGTGATCTTCGGGATGTCAGATTGGGTTGTGGAGTTTCCAGTGTATCCTTAGTGTGATCCCATATCTAAGAGAACTTCAGTTACTGGTTAGGGTTGTGGTATTTCCTAGTGGATCCTGGTAAAGATTCCATTACCAAGGACATGTAGTTTATAGTTTTACAGATTGGGTTTATAATGTTACCTAGTGGATTCTAAGAGGGATCTCCTTTCTAAGTAATGAGAACTTCGTGCTTCCAATAGGGTTGGTAGCAACCCACATCAAGGGCTAGGTGATATCCCCTATCTGAGTTATGAGATCTTCTGAGTTTCAGTGTGACGTACTTCGTAAAAATATCCAATGATCATGTTCTCTCGTATGTGTTTCCTTTGGGATGGCGGTGTTATGTCATTGTCTTGTGATACCCGATTTAGTGGTAACTCTTGTATGTGCCATTAGCTATGGTTGTGTTATACCAATAGAGTGTATCTCTCGTATGAGTGTCATCTGGGATAATTGGTCTCATGATGTGTATACTTCTTGTCAAGTGTTTTTTTAGATCCACAAGTAGGTACATGTCACTAACTATGTGTTCAAACCCCCATGATACTTGGAGTCTAATATGAGTATATTTAGATGCTTTTATAGGTTTCCTTATGGTGTGGTCACTTTCTTTGGTTAACACACCATGTGGTACGAGCTGGCTAGTTGTTGAGGATGGTATTAATATGGAGTTTCTCTCTCGTTTGGGTTCCCTCTGGATGGGTTGGGTGGATTGTTTCCTTTTAGTTACTCCCTTTTTCTTTTGGGTATTTGGGGTTACCTAATGAGTATCTTTATAATCAACCATTCATGGACTTTTCATGCACATGTTGTATCTTGTTTAAACTACATGCCTTTAGATGGAGTCCTAGGGGGGCCTAGAGAAGGAAGAGATTAGTGAGCTAAACCGACTGGGGTGTTTTCCAGAGTTTTGTTGGTGAGATTTTTGGAATGTGCATTTGATAGTGATCCCCTCCTCATGATTAGGTTGGATGCTTTTTCGGTTAGTTTTTTGGTGGGTGTTTATTTTTTTCTTTTTGTTCTTTTGGTGTACTCTGTTTTGGGATAGATATATGCATGAATTTTTTAAGTTTATATATCTATACATTGTTGAATGGAGGTGTATGTGGGTTCATGTGTACAGCTACCTTAGGCTAAGGGATCCCAAGTGTGTGTGATATCATACTCAATGTTGAATGCTAGCCCCTAGCCTATGAAGATGGGCTTGGGGAGTCATATATCAGTCCCCATTGGGTCGGGTCGTGATAGAGTGTTTTGATTTGTAGACAAAAAATGATACCAAGAACATGGGAGATGGGTGCGGAAGGAGGTTTTCACGGGTCAACTAGGGCATGAAATTTAGGAACATTATCACCTTCAAGCTATATAATTGGGGCACATAAACTTAGGTGTGCATACAGAGACCTAAGATATATGACCTATAAACATACCCAAGTATCTAGGTGAAGTAATGTATTCTTTATAGGGGATGCTTTTATTTATTTATTTATTTTTCCTTTTTCCACAAAAGTATCACTAAAAAAATTTCCCCCTCAAAATAGGATCTAGTCAAAATAAAGTGGACCAGATTATGATCTAAGTTTTACTTTAACATTATAATGAACCAAGGTGTAGAAGATGGTTCCCACACTAGTAATTTGGGAAAATAAAGAACCAGTGAGTCTCAAGAAAATTATTAATGTATCACCACAATATTTTATGACATATATCTCTTTGAATAAATATTATTATTATTTTTTAATAGTTTTCTTTACATGCAACACCGATTCTAAACAAACCACGATATATTACTGAAATATTATTATTTAATGTGATAATTATCACATGGACATTGGATTGGTGGGTATAAATAGGACTAAATAAATTATGAAAAATTATTTTCACATTTTTATAAAAACAATCATTGGTTTTTAGTTGGTTAGAAACTAAAATAAAATTCTTTGAAGCTAAAAGGTGATCTTTTTCTAAAAAAACAATTCTTATGCACTCAATGTGTTTTTATCTTAAAAAATTAAATTAATATATATTTATGAGTTATTTTAATTTTATTTTTATATAATATATTCAATAAAATATGTTCACATCCATATAATAGTTTTAACATGGAATTTAATGAAGGTAAACTCTATTGTATGCTTAAAAATGTATTTTTCTAAGAATAATTTTATTGCATTTTTCACACTTGTGTTAAAATAAATTTCTACAAATTATGGGAATTATATATTGAAAAATTTATTCCATATTTATAATTGGAATAATTAACATTATGTAATAATTTCAAATTAATATTTGTTCATTATAAATAGTAATCGAGGTAAAAATTCATTACTACGGTAAAGGTTAAATGGATTAATAGGGGGTAAAACTAAAATATAAGGGTTAAAATCACTAAAAACATGTATAAGCCCTATTTTATATCTATATATCAATAATATATCATCATATATTCTAAAATAGTCTAATTTTGGGCTACATGTCTTGAGTAAGATATTAATATATTTAAATCTTCTGATAAAATCCAAGTGTGTCATCTCCCTTCCTTATAAAAAGACAACATGTATCCTCTCTTACTCACACTTAATGAGCCTTATAGATAAAAAAATACCAAATAAAAATACCTTTATTAAATCCCTCACTAAGATCTAGAGGTTCTTTTTTGATCAAAATACCAACCCTAGAAGGCTTAAGGTGTAAGCCAAAGGAGATCGTCTAAAAAAGTGTTATATCTCTTAACCGAGTGTTTTCATTTTTTTATTTTTATAAATCCTTAAATTATTTGTTGACCATGAGGATATAATAACATGAATATCTACCATATAATAATATTTTATTATTTTGATGATGAAACCTTTATTTATCTTCTTCTCCATCAAATTGGAAATAAAAGTATCATTTGTGCGTACGTGAAGACTACAACCTCACGAAGTGTAGTATTTCATTTTTCATCACCACCAATCATGGATGGTTATTATGATAGATAAAATTTTTATATATTATATTTATGAAATAGTTATTATTTTTTAATTATAATATATTATCTACCTTCTAACCTTTTTATCCATTGGAAAATGATAATGTCACATGTGTGTATGGTTGAAATATCACCACCACGAAGTGATGTGATTTGTTTTTCATTTATGATTTAAATATATAGTAATAAGGATGTATTTGATGAATATATATGATATTAATTATATTATAATTATTATATAAAAGTGAATTATTATTTACCTTTCTTTCATTCCATCCATCGAAAAGTGGAAACATTACTCGTGCATATAAATGGACTACCATCTCCACTAAGTGATCTGATTCATTTTTCATCACTAATTTATATGAATGATTATAAAATTGTATGTTATGAATAAATATGGTACTTAATTAATGGTTAATATTCTTTATATAATTAAACTATAACCAATGTACAGGTACCAAAACCATCTAACTGAAGTATAAATAGAAAATGGACCAGTTTTCACCTGAATGTTCATTTTAATAAAGAAATTGCTAATAAAAGAAAAATTTGAAAATATAAATGAATGATAAATATTAATTTATTGATAAATATGGTTCTATAATATATTTATAATAAATATATATTTATTATACATAATATTTGAACCTGTATGAAGTAATACGATTCTTAAGGTAAGGGATTAACGTTATAATTTCATTTATTCTCTGGATTTTCTATGATAAATTTTCATTGAATGAAATTATATAGATCTTATCTTTTAAACCCCATATATTTTCTTAAAATTTATTTATTCCTAGAATTTTTATTCATTAGTTCCATTTTCTTCTCTTTGGTACTTAAAGTGATCGAGAAAGTGTTCTTAAAAAATGTTTGACCATATTTCTTTTTGGTGCGATGAAATTTTTGTTCCATTTAAATTCTCATCAAAATTGTTTTATGGAAGTTTTTACCTATAATTTAAATTTTTGAAAAAGTTCATTTTCATTACCTGTTACCTTATTTAAAAAAATTTCAAATCAATCTTTTTAAATAAATTTTCTTCGAAAAAATAATTTTTGACTTATTACAATAACATGAAAAGAATGTTCCCTGTTATTGTGTATAGTATGAATAGATTTCCCAACCATCATGATAATTATTTTATTTGAATATTCCTTTATAATTTACCATGGTTATTTTCAAAGAAAATCATTTTCTCAATATTTTGGAAATTTTCAGTTAAAATGTTATTATAAGAAAATGATATTTTTCTAATGTTTTCAAAAAAATGGTTTGAATGTTCTTTTAAATTTATTTTTCATCTATTTAAACATAATTTAAGTATTTTTCTGCTTTACTGGGTATATGATCTTATGATATCATCCACTTTACTTCTCTAGATGACTTATGATAATAATGAATTCAAGATAATTCTATTCAAATTGTTTTCCCATGGGTTAATTCAGTTATGATGAAACCCTTATGATACTCATTTATTTTACGATGGTTATTCTATGATGAAATGATGAAATATTTATAATTTTTTTTCCTTTACATGGTTTATGATATTATTATATGGTGAATGTTTTATGACCTTGTGAAATGAAAATTTATGGTTTTCATTATGTGATTGGTGGTCCTGAAAATATATATACCTCCAATGCATTGAGTAAATATAAATATCTCATGAGATAATAAAGACTATAATGAAGAGTGAAATTAGTTTTGTAAGGGAATATATCCAATAAAATGGTCTTGGGAGTGAACGTTGAATAAGGAAATAATATAATATGGATTGAACTCAATCTAATAAGATAGACTTAGTAGTGATACTTGACAAAGAAAATGATTTTATATACTTTTTTATATGCCAAAAACTTTTGTTTTATGATTATGATATGTTCTCTTGTATTATGGTTCATTATTGATGATTCATCACACTTGTGACTTAAGTATTTTTTATGAAAAATCATTATTCGATTATTTATTATTAAATATCTTTGACTAATTGGGTATGATTATTGTAAGTTATGATTATGTTCTCATACCATTATTCCTATATTATTATCACTTATAATCATTGATTGATATCTCTTATATTTACCCTTACTAAGAATTTGAAATCATCATTTATTATGATTTATTTACCTAGGCTATGAAGAAAGTTTTCAAGTATGTTATGTCTAAGATGTGTATTATGTGACAAGAAATTTATAGGATATATTGAATATATTTCATGAAATATGATGACTATGTATCTACTATCCAAATACACTAAAACATTACAGTTTTGTGGAATGTATTTTTATGAGATATATTTAATATTCATTTGAAATGATGTAATATTTAATTATGATATTCTTGGGTCACCTAAATATATATCAGGTAAGGGTTTAGTTATTTTTGGATATTATTATTACAGATTTTTTCTAAAAACCTTGAAGATAAGTTTAAGTATATTATGACATATTTAAGATTTATTGAAGAAGATATTATGAATTTTTCATAGAAAAACATCCCTCTCTGGATACTAGAAAGGTTATGAAATTGTGGCACAGATGAATCTGTGGGTAAATACTCTAAAAGGGGAAGATTGGGTATTAACTAGGCCATCACTAATGCATGATGAGTGGGAATAAGACTCCACACCTAGATAAACACTCTTGGGGGATAAACCTAGGTCAATTCATATTTTATTTATAAATCATTTTGAAGGATTTTAATATATAATGACTCTAGATGGCTTATTTTAAACCTAAGGTGTTGTGATTTAGACATCCTATGAGTGATTTTTCATGATTATATGATTACTCACTATGATTATAATTTATCACATGATTATTTTTTATAAATGGATAAAACTAGGAAGATTCATGTTAATGCTGAATGTGATAGAAAATTCAATGATTTCCCATATCAGAAACAAAATAAAATGGGAAATAAAATGTAAAACCTTGTGATTATGCCTAACCATCTATCTTGTTGTTTGATTAACAACTAAAACTTGAGTGAGTTTCCTTAACATAGCTAATAAGTGAAAAATGGAGTTTCATGGGATTTTAGTGGATGAAGACTATGGAAAAAAGAAGATTCATCTTCTTGCATGTTGAGAATATCATAATAAGAACTCAATAAAATGTCTCAAATGAAAGGGAATGTGTTTTATGCATAGAAAAAAATGAATATATCAAGTAATTATGGAGGAAAAATGAAGAGTTCTATGGAGGGAAATAAGGTACATCCTAAAGTACCATTATTAATTTGATGTATTATATGTGGGGAACATGGGAATTAACTAATTCAATTCCCTAATTCAAGGGATAAATACTAGACCATGGAATGGCCTATTTTGTATCAATCATTGAAGTGGATCATGTCAGATAAGGAACACTTATTATCTACTCTAGAGTTGTGGATGTCATGTTAATGTTTGTAAGAATTTGACCTATGAAAATATAATTATTCTTCCTCTAGTTCAATTTGTTGTGATTTTTGGAATGTACTGGACCTCTCTATATAGATCCCATATAAATTTACAAGGGAAGTCACATTGGATATTTTTAATCAACCTATTATTTTATTTAATTATGAGGATTAATATTAACTTATAATGGATGTTACTTCCATTTTATGGGTCTTTCTACCTATTCATGATATAGCACCCCAAGATTTCATAGTATGTTATTTCTTCAACGTAATTCAATAACTTTCACTACACGCAACACTGAGTTCTAACGCACCATGACTTACCCAACAAGCCATTCAAAAGTATTATGAATGGTATTAACTGAATTTTAAACTTTATATAATACTTATAATTTTATAATCCATATTATGAGTTTCTTAGACATAATTTAAGAATAAATACATTTTTTCAGATAAAAGAACTATTTTTCAAAAAAAGCAATTTTACCGCCTTTTAATGGAGAAGCCTTTTTAAATCCAATATTTGAAACTTTTATATATTCAATTTGACAAAATAAAATTCTTCTTTAGAATCAGGAGATAAGAATCTAGTTTCAGTAATGTTTTGGTTTTTTCTGATAACTTTCATATTTGGGTGAATAGTGAAAAATACTATATTTTAACTGAAAACAACTTTTTTAATCAAAATAATTTATATTGTTAAATTATACATTTTAATGGTTTGGAAGTATAAATAGACTATATTTTTACCATTTAATATAATTATGGTCATTGTAAGTAATTTCACTTTGAAATTGGACATAAACAAGTGTCAAACCTTTGATAGTTATTATTTCTTAAAAATACGCCTTTTGGTTTTAACAGCGGGAATTAATTTTAAATTAATAAATTAAACTTTTATATTTTTAATTTGGTAAAATAGACTTTATTTTTGGATTCTAAATATTGAAATTATCTTAGGGTGAAATTTTGGTACTTTTCTGATAACTTTCATATTTTGATGAATAGTGAAAATTACTAAATTTTAATTAAAAAAACTATTTTAATCGAAATAATTAATAGTGATAAATTATGAATTTGAGTTAATTTAAAATATAATTAGATTATAATTTTACCATTTAATCCAATTTTGGTCATTGGACATAATTTCATATTTAAACTGGACATAAAAAAGTGTCAATCATTTGATAGTTATTATTTGTTAAAAACACGCTTTTTGTTTCGACAACGGGAATTAATTTTAAATTAATTTCTGCCACTTCGGTGTTTTGAATTTAGAAAAATGGATTCCATATTTATAATCATGAGTTCTAAATTGTGTAAATAGATAACTTTTATTTTTAGACATTTTGAATAATTACTTCGGTAAATATAATATTTACCATGGTTAAGGGTAAATCCGGTAAATAAGGGTAAAAAATAATATTATAATAATACTAAATTACCCTAAAACGTGTCCTAACCCTATTATTTGATACATGTCCGACCATGTTCATCTTTGGGTCGATTTTGGGACCCCATGGAACCACTTGTAAGTGATAATGACACTTTATATTAATTAAGTTAAACTAAATGCAAAAATGATATAAGAATATATCTTTTAGAAAAAAAACTTTACATAGGGTTATATATGTTATATTTTAGACTATAAATATTCATTGGAAATATAAAAATATTTCCTACATCATGGTATTTTTTTTATAATTTTTAGACATCTAATAAACTAAATTATTTATGACACAATAATGATGTAGTGTTTACCTCATTAATAAATGATTTAAATAAATAAGATTATAAAGACTAAAATAATACCCAAAACCGGTCCAATTATTATTGGATGATTTCATTTCGATCATGAGTCATCTTATATTCATCTTTAAGGAGTTTTGGACCTTTATAAACCGAATATAATTATATAATAAAACAATATTTTCAGTCCTTCCTAAAGAGCCCCTCCTCCCCCTTATAAAAGGACACCACTTCTAAAAAATTCCTCACACCTATCAAGACTTTTTCATCATCCAAACTCTACCCAATTAAGCTCTCTACATCCCTCTCCTCCTCCTAGAAGCCTTACCTTAGGCATAAGGCACTTCAAGAGTCCTTTTTGGTTCAAACCAAAGGGAGTTACCCAAATTAAAGGTAACGATTTCTCTTAGCTTATTTTCTTTTTATTTTACTTCTCCAACCCCTAAACTATTCTTATTATTTTATTTTGTAATAAAACCAGAATATTTGATATACTAGTATATTTTTATGATAATTATTAGAACTACACTTACACACACCTCCATCTAATTGGTGAAGAACATAATGTTTTTGTGGATGGCAACCAAACGCCTCACGAAATGATGATTGTTCAATTATCTCCTACCACCTCTCATGGTGGCCATTATGATGGAACTGTAATTAAATATGATATTAATTATATTTATTTTATATATAATCTTTTTTAATTCCATTTTATATCATACCATTATTCGTTTCATGTTGTATATATATACGATAATTTCATTTGAGGAAGTGCGGACTACCGCCCCCTCAAAGTTATATGACTCGTTCATACCATACATGGAACGTATAAAGGATGGTGTTAATGAACTTAAGTAACATATATAAGATATTATATTATACTAGAATAATAATATACATATTTATCATTTGTTTTTGATTCCTTTTAAAATGAAAAATGAAATGGAAGTAGTGTCTGTGCGTACGTACGGATTACCGTCTCCGCGAACGCGATGAGATTCCTTTCCCCATCATATACATTCAAGAATAATTATAATTTTATGATTAAAAGTAATTTTTAAGGACTTGATATAATTCTGGATATTAATAAGATATAACCTATCCATAACAAACACGCCTTACATAACAAAGCATATAAAGGAAAACGAATCAGTTAACACCCGAAACGGCAATAATACTAAAATATTATTAACAAAGAAATATTAAAAGATCATATATGATATCATATTTATGGATATAATTATTGTATAATTTAATAAAAATGATTTAACTATTATACAGAAGTTTAACCTACCCTCAACCAAGGAAAAGTACAGGGTAAGGGGTTTCCATCTCACTCATTATTCCTGTGAAATTCATACCATATTTCCACTATTACCTTTTGTGTGGTGTATATACTTCCCATAATTGTATTCATTGTGTAATAAACTTTAGTTTATGTGTATTTACATATTAATTGTATGATACCTCTTTAATGGGGTGTATGTTTCGTAAGTTACCAAATTGGTAAGGGTTTATTTCACAATCTCTTCATTATCTGAGATTGTTTATACGTAATTATCTATTGGGACCTCTTTATCATCCACATCCATGTTTCTTAAAAATGTATTTCAAATAATTCTTACTATTTTAAAGACTATGGGTTAAAGTCATTTATACCTTTGTTTGAATTTTTATAAGAAGTTTATAAAGGAATCTTTCTGTCGTTTTCCAAACAAGGTCTTTTTTAACCTTTTCGATAGAATTAAGGTAAGAATGTCTTTTTTTAACTTATACGGAGGGTGTGGCTATTTTTTGCCATTATAAAATCGTCGAAGATTCCCTTACAATCTTATAAAAATATTTTCAAAGTAAATTTTTTCTTTTATAATTATGTGTCTTTTAAATTATTTCAAAAAAAAGAGGTATTTCTCTCAAATAGTTTTGATTTCATCTATGTCAACATCCTTTGATGGATTTTAAGCTTATTTGAAGTTGATTTGTTATGATACAAAACTTCCATATTGTATTTATGGTTTTTTGATATGTTTGACTGTGGATGTGTTATTTTTGTACCTTTCATGGTTTATAGAGAAAGTATTGACATTTCGTATGCTAGTTTTAATACGAATGTTTATATTATGTTTAAACATGTTCATGTGAGGATTGCATTGGACTTAATAAGTGACAGTTGGAGCCCTCTATATCTCCTCGATGCATCAGTAGGTCTCATGAGACAAGATAGTGTCTTGGCACAGGGACTTGACAAAATCTTATTTGTAGTCTTGGCAGAAGGCCTTGACTATGTGGTTATGATGGTTTGGCATTATGCATTCTATCATTATGAAAGTGGTTAGTGATATTGCATGTGATTATTCGACTAGTAGAATATCCATGTGAATAAGTAAATGGAATTATTTCATTTTATTTCTGCCATATTATGCTGAATTTCAAGTTTAAAAGGCTTTTTTTAGTTATACATTGCCTTAAATGTTTATACTTCTTTATGAAAGTTTTCTCTGTATTGTTATCCTTACTGGTCATTTGAGCTCACCCCTTTCTATGTTTTAATTTTCCCAGGATGTGAATAAGTATTTTATGAATAACCTGCAGGGATAGTATAAGGGGATATGATTGTGGAGACAAGATGTTGTTGTAGTTTAAATTTTATGATGTAATGTAAGACTTATGAATGTATCTAGTGATTCAAAGGCTACTAAACTAATTGGACTTTCGAGACTTGATCTTTTGTGATCATTCCAATGTTATGTAATAATGCACCAAATCTAGGTAACTGGGGTCGGGGTGTTACAGTTGGTATCAGAGAAAGTTTAGTACAAACCTTGGAAACTAGATTTAGATAAACTCTGATTAGAGCACATAGACCTAAGATGGACTTTGGGGATTAGTATAGAAAAACTTCCTAAAATTTTGGTATTGTAGATATTTTTTGAGTTTTCTGAGTAATACATCCCTGTTTGGATACGATCAGGTAGAGGCGACTCTGGCACAGATGTACCTAGGGGTAAAACCCAAAAACAATGCTTTGATCTAGACTCGAACGGGAACTGGTGCACAACAATGGGTCTTGTTGCACTCTTGGTTACGACACTCCCAGGGGATATGCTTAGGATAATTCTCATTTTCATTATGAATAATTATGAATGGTTTATGAGTATATACTTCCTCAATGAAAACATCTTTATGATTATGGATTATATCTATAAACCGTTCAATTTACGTCAAGTATTTTATAAGTTTAGAATTATTCATTGCAATTCATAAACTGACCAAGTTTATGCTATTGTATAGAAATGGTGCCCTATAAAAGGAATGTGAACTCCAACAATACGTATGATCCAAAGAGTAAGAAGTATAATATCTTTCATAGTATTAATCCAACATTTAGAAGGGAAATAGTCTCCCATGTATTCTCAACATATGAATAAATAGTATCATGTGTTAATAAGATAAGTAAAGAATTCTCCGAGTCCTATGGCTTTGAAAGGAAGTAAGAGAATAAAAGGATGGAAGAGAGAAAGATAGATAAATGGAAGATGGAAAAGAAGAATTTTCCCATATGTGATAACTGTGGGAAGAAACCCCATGGAACTTGCCTGAAAGGAATGAGAGTTTTTTATAAGTGTAGAGAAAAAGGACACTATGTATGTGACTGCAAGGGTAAGAAAAAGGTTTCAAATGTAAAATGTTTCATCTGTAAGGAGTTGGGACACTACGCGAACCAATGTCCAAATCATCAGAGTATGACCCAAATGATGTTATTGGATAATAATCAAGTTATGATACTACCACAGATGAGGAGGAATGATTAGAGTTCTTATCTTGTTATTAGAGAATTATGTCATTTGAGTGTTGTATCAACAATGTACTGGTTATAATAATTATGGAGTATATAAGGACTGTACTGAAGTACTATTTCATTAAGGACATGAGATTGTGTGGAACCAAGAAAAGTAACTCAATATCAGGTTAAATTTTTGTAAAATATATGGTTGAGAGAAGGATAAACCATAATATGGTTCTGATACCGAGGGAGTGATTTTGGAATAATACATGATTGATTTGGATAAATTATATTGGATATTCTTAACTACCTTGAAACGAACACTACTAGAAAAGGGGGCAGTGGAGCCCCCCAGACTCGGGCGACCGCCATTGGCGGTCGCTATAGCTTACCATTAGCGACCGCCAATGGCGGTCGCTAACCTGCATAAAAAATTTCGGGGGGTTTCTGCGCCCCCCCCCCCCCCCCCCCCCCGCGCCCTCGATCTCGCTCCGCCCTAACCCCCTCCCTCCCTCGCCGCTCTCCCTCGCCGCTCTCCCCTCCCCCACCGCCCGGCCTCCCCCGCCGCTCGGCCTCCCCCGCCGCCCGGCCTCCCCCGCCGCCCGGCCTTCCCCGCCGCCCGGCCTCCCCCGCCGCCCGACCTCCCCCGCCGCCCGCCCTCCCCCGCCGCCCGGCCTCCCCCGCCGCCCGGCCTCCCCCGCCGCCTGGCATCCGGCCTCCGGCCGCCGCCCTCCGCCCTCGGGCCTCCGGCCGCCGCCCTCGGGCCTCCAGCCGCCGCCCTCCGGCCTCTCGGCCCTCCCCCCCCCCCCACCCCGGACGGCACCCGCACCCCGGACAGCCCTCAGCGCGCACTCCAGACCGCCCCCCGCACCCCGGACGCCTCCCCGCACCCCGGACAGCACCCCCCCGCGCACTCCGGACCGCCCCCCGCACCCCGGACGCCTCCCCGCACCCCGGACAGCCCCCCCCCCCCCCCCCCCCGCGCACTCTGGACCACCCCCCACACCCCGGACGCCTCCCCGCACCCCGGACAGCCCCCCCTGCACTCGGACACCCCCTCTGAACCCGGACAACCCCCCCACACCCCGGACAGCCCCCCCCCCCCCCCCCCCCGCACTCGGACACCCCCCCCCCCCCCCTCCGAACCCGGACAGCCCCCCCGCACCCCGGACAGGCCCCCCGCACCCCGGACACCCCACCCCCGCACCCCCGACAGCCCCCCTGCACCCCAGACAGCCCCCCCTCCCCCGCACCCCGGACACCCCCGCACCCCGAACACCCCTGCCCGCACCCCTGACAGGCCCCCGACACCCCGGACACCCCTCCCCGCACCTCGGACAGCCCCCCCCCCCCCCCCCCCCCCCCGACCCCGGACACCCCCCCCCCCTCGCTGCCCATCCCCCGTCCCCTCACCGCCTCCTCTCCTCCAGCTCCCCGCCGCCGCCCGCCGCCCGTCCCCTCCCTTGCCGCACCGCCTTTGGCTCCGGATCCCCTTCGCTGCCTCCTCTCCCTTGCAGCACCGCCTTTGGCTCCCCTCCCTTTCATGTTTGTAGCTCAATCAGGTAACATGAGCTTTCAGTTACATTATTATTTTATCAATGGTTCATAAACAAATGGTTAATATTTATTTTGAATATAGTTGATTTGAAAAATGTAAATGTAATAAGTATTGTGTAAATGTTTGTTATACAGATATTATTATGGATAAGAGTTGGATTGATCTTCCAAATCGAACGTCTAGAGAATATTTCAATGGCATTATGCAGTTTATTGACTTCGCGAGAGGATTTGAAAGTGACTATATTAGTTGTCCATGTAGAAAATGTGCTAACAGATATCAATTCACACGAGATACTATGAGGGAGCACCTTTTCTTTAATGGGTTTCTGAAAAATTATAAGAGTTGGACTCGTCATGGAGAAGAATATGTTCGTTGTCAAAATACAGATGCAGCTCAGATGGATGTTGATGCAAGGATGACTGATCCAATGCATGAAATGCTTACTGAAATGGTACGTGGGTTTGATCCTGAAGGCATTGACATCCAGAATCTTGAGACCGGTGAGATAAATCTTCGCTCTGGTGCAGATCGTGATTCGAGGAGGTTTTATGAAGTACTTGATGATGCGAAAATAGAATTATATCCTGGATGTACTTCTTACAATAAACTGTCGTTTATCGTGGAGTTGTTGCATTTGAAGACTTTGAATAATTGGTCAGACACATCATTCAACATGCTTTTGGTTTTATTGAAAAAAGTTCTTCCTATCGACGCTAAGATTCCTGAGTCATATTACTATGCTTGTAAGTTGACAGAGAACTTAGGTTTTACATATGAGACTATAGATGCATGTGCAAACAACTGTATGTTGTTTAGAAATGAAACTGCTCATTTGGATATCTGTACGGTTTGTGGCGCTTCCAGGTGGAAAGAGAACAGGGGAAATAAGACTCATCAAAGTCAGATTGCGGTATAGGGGAAACCGATTGCCGTAAAGCAAATGCGTTACTTTCCCCTTAAACCGAGGTTGAAAAGATTTTTTATGTCATCTAAAGTTTCTAATTTAATGAGATGGCATGCAGAAAGAGTTCATGAAAGTGACATGTTAACCCACCCGGCAGACTCTCATGCATGGAAGGATTTTGATAAGAGACATCCAGACTTTTCTAAAGATGTTCGTAATGTCCGATTGGGATTGGCAGCAGATGGTTTCAATCCATTCAAGTCTATGGTTGGTGCAACTCATAGCACATGGCCCGTGGTGTTGGTTCCATATAATCTTCCTCTATGGCTTTGTATGAAGCAACAATTTATATTACTTTCCACTCTAATTGATGGACCTAAAAGTCCGGGGGATAAGATTGATGTTTACCTTCAGCCATTGATTGATGAGTTGAATGAATTTTGGGGCGATGGTGTGATGACTTATGACTGCGAAACGAATGAAATGTTCAAACTGCATGCTGCTTTATTGTGGACAATCAATGACTTCCCAGCTTATGCAAATTTATCAGGCTGGAGTACGAAAGGGGAATTTTCTTGCCCTTGTTGCAATAATAGTAAAAAATCTGTATGGATTAAACATTCCAAAAAATGGGCATACATGGGTCACAGGCGTTTTCTCCCTCCCCAGCACAGGTTCAGAAAGGACAGAGTGGCGTTTGATGGTTCTAGAGAGTTCATCCCAGCACCAAAGATCATGACAGGAGTCGAAATGTTATCGTAGATTGAGGAAGAAAACATCCGCACGGTATATGAAATTCAGGATTTGGTGGCTCCTCCAGTACGTAATATTCGTGCTGCGGGTAGGCAGCGCAGTCACAATTGGAAAAAGAAAAGTATTTTTTATAGTCTTTCGTATTGGAAAACTAACATGTTGAGGCATAATTTGGATGTCATGCACATTGAAAAAAATGTTTGTGATAACATATTGTGGACCATTTTAGGTGTCAGTGGAAAGTCAAAGGACCATGTTAATGCACGCCGTGATTTGGAAGAAATGGGTTTAAGGAAACAGTTGCATTTACAGTTTGCTGAGGGAAACAAGGAATATATGCCTGCTGCACAGTATTCGATGACTACAGAGGAGAAAGAGACATTTCTTTCCATTTTGAAGATGGTCAAGGTGCCTGATGGTTACTCTTCTAATATTTCAAAGTGTGTGAATCTGACGAGCAAGACATTGCAAGGGTTGAAAAGTCATGATAATCACATATTACTTCAGCAGTTGATTCCAATCGCAATTTGTGATTGTTTATCCCCCAATGTTGTTCAGCCCTTGATTGAGATGAGTAATTTTTTTAGACAGCTTTGTTTAAGAAATCAATGAATGAGTGATTTAAAAAGTTTGCAGGACCGAATTGTACTTACGCTTTGTCACTTTGAGAAACTTTCCCCCCCCCTCATTTTTCGATGTTATGGTCCACTTAACAGTGCACCTAACTGATGAAGTAATGGCTGCTGGTCCAGTGCAATTCAGGTGGATGTATCCTATTGAACGGTATTTGAGTACATTGAAAAGATTTGTACGCAACAGAGCTCGTCCAGAGGCATCAATAGCCAATGGTTATTTGATGGACGAGTGTACTACCTTTTGTGCAGAATATCTTACGGATGTTGAAACAAAATTAGATAAGCCCTCTCGGATTCATGATGGTCCAGTTGGAGAAGGAACCACATTTGATATGGACAACATCGAGTGGATACAAGCACATCGATATATATTGTTCAATACTCCATCAGTTGCACCATTAATGCAGTAAGTATCTTATCAATGTGCTTGTATAACTTTTACATGTTTTCTTTGCATAAGTTGATCTTTTAAACATCGCGTAATCATTTGCAGGAAACACATTAATGAGATAAAAGAAGAGATGCATCGTGCGACTGAGTTGCAAATTCAACAATCTCATTATGCGGCATTTCATGATTGGTTCAAGGATTATGTATGTGTAAATTGATTTTCATTATGAGTGAAGTATTAAACTAATTCTTTCTGCATATATCAGTATTGATTTTTATAAATTATGTAGGTTCGTAAGCTGAGGGAGTTAGGGGACCCCACGCTACCTGAAGTATTTATCCAACTGGCTAAGGGTCCATCTATAACGGCTCATCGTTATAAAGCTATTGATGCTAATGGTTTTCGATTTCGCATTAAAGATGTTGACGACAAACGAGCAACACAAAACAGTGGAATCGGTTGTCCCTTTGTCGATTCTGGTTATTACTATGGTCAATTGATAGACATCATTGAAGTTGTATACACACACGGTTTGAAGTACATATTGTTAAAGTGTAATTGGGTTGATCCAGTGCGTGGATGTAAAGTCGATCAATATCAGTTTTCATTGGTGAATTTTAACTATATGTTATACAGAAATAATGAACGAGTTGAGAATGAACCTTTCATCTTGACATCACAAGCGGAACAAGTATTCTTCGTTACTTTGCCTTCGGATCCAAGTTGGCAAGTTGTTGTCAAAATGTCTCGGCGAGGAGTGTTTTTATTTGAAGAAGATGAACCCGAGACTGTTCCGTTTGTTTACCAACAACTTGATCAACATACCGTAGTTCAACGTGAAGAAGATATTTATTGGGTCAGAGCGGCTGTTGAAGGAGAAACGGTCGATTTGCATGCTTAATGAAAGGTATAATTGTTTTCCCGCTATTCAGTAGAATGTCCTAGGATATCATAAATTATCTAATCATTTTATAAATCCTTATAAGTTTTAATCCTCACTTTTGTAAGTTAATTCAGTCATAAATATTTAGGTTGATTAACTTTCTGATTTTTTAAAATTCATTCACTACTAATTATTCAATCCATTTTTTGTTTGATTAACAGTTGTACAAGTTTTATTTATTAAGAACAATCCAATTTATCTTTTAAACACTTTGGACTCATTACTGTTATTTTGTATGATTGCAGACATGTCAGGGGAAGAGGCAGAAAATCCACATCATCCATCTGAGGCATCTACGTCTCAGGGTCGAGGTATGTTTGACAGTCATTATCTATATTATTTATGTAATTAACATATATATATATATATATATATATAACATTTGTCAATTTATATATAAAATTGTTTTCAACAGGATCAGACTCGGCTGCTTCTTCCTCTCGCAGGAGAGGCCCTAGTCGTGGCATATTAGCATGGAATTCCGACACGACGATAGATGTTTCATTTGATGAGGTATTTCATCCCGTGGGACCGAATGCCCTGGCATTTATTCGTCAGCTGGGTCATATCATACGTGACCCACATCGATTTCCATTGACCACGCGTGATTGGGCTTCTATCCCTCAGGACACATTAGATCGTCTATGGAGGGAGGTTCAGGTAATAAAATAATTTTACTTTATTTTCTATTTATAAATAATACTAATATGTTTGATTATTTTCATTATAGCAAAATTTGAAAGTATGCCCTGAAGAGTTTCGGCCCGTGTGTATGAGCAAATGCCGTAAGCTGTGGAAAGATTATAAAGGCAAAGTGAAGAGGGACCACTGGGTACCAAATGTGGGTGCCCCTGACATTTTGGAAAAAGTCCCGAGAGGTGTCCTCCCGGCTCAGTGGCGTGACTTGGTTGCATATTGGTCTACTGAGGGTGTTGCGGTTTGTATATTAATTATTTTGCTGTATATATATTTTCAAGAATATGTGATTTGTTTGAAATTTGAATGAATTGAATGTAGGAGGTGTCAACACGCCATTCGGAGAATCGAGCGTTGCAGGGACCAGCTCACAGGCTCGGGACTCGTCACGTGACTCAGATCCGACATGAGGTATATATTATTCACTTTTTAATTTATTAATTAATATGGTTTTGTGTTTATATTCTTTTAATATACAGTTGCGAGGGTAAGGTGCAGCAACTGATAAAATGTCGGTGTGGATAAGGACTCGTGATCGCAATGATCCAGAGGTTGCAGCATTGATAGTAAGTGTCTGTACTTACCAATAATTACATAAATCTTTATATTAACATATATATATTTATATATATTTAAATATTTCACAGGATCAATTTGAAGCTGAGTTAGAACATCTTCCAGAGGACCAGCGACAGCTTCCCATGCGACGGGATGAGATCTTTCATCGCATTATTGGTCGGGACGGGCATGGCTATAGTTTGACCTATGGAGCAGGGATTCCTCGTTCTGTAGTGTCACGCGCTGCGGTTGTCGGTCCTGCTATTGCTCATATGACACAGCAGATGTCATATTTTGAGGCACGGCTGCGCGCTTCCGAGGAGACAAATGCGCAATTGACAGCTGAGGTTAGAGCACTGCGGGAATATGTGCGTCGAGCTGATGGTACAGGGGATCATACGACGCGGGTATATACTGTATTTATTTATTTAATTTAAATTATTTTTGTTATTAAAATATTTATAATGTTTATTTGTTGTAGGCAACTGGCCCACCAGAAGGAGGTAGCAGTGATGGCAACGCGTGACGCACCATATATTCACGAGATATGTTTTTTGTTTTTACTGGTAGGGTTGACATTGATGTACTGTATTTATTCATTTAAGTAATGCATTATTACCATCCATGGTGGTCTTTTAAATATTTTATACACATATTGAGTTTTTGATCAGATAATCTTGAATGATTCTACATTTGAAAAAGTCGAACTAATTCCAACAGATCAATAAATCTGATGTTATAGATTATGTATTATCCAATATATTTTTTATAAATTTCTGTATGGTATCGATAAAAGAAATATGTATTAATTAGATGTTATCACTTTTATTTTTCACTTTTGTAATCAATGGGATGACCTTTGCACCCCCGGAGAGCCCCCCGCACCCCCGTACAGCCCCCCGCACCCCCGTACAGCCACCCCCGCACCCCCGTACAGCCCCCCGCACCCCCGTACAGCCCCCCCGCACCCCCGTACAGCCCCCCCGCACCCCCGTACAGCCCCCCGCACCCCCGTACAACCCCCCGTACCCCTGTACTGCCCCCTGCCACCCCCGTACAGCCCCCCCCCCCCCCTGCACCCCCGTACAGCCCCCCGCACCCCCGTACAGCCCCCCCCCCCCCCCCCCCCCCCCCCGCACCCCCGTACAGCCCCCCGCACCCCCGTACAGCCCCCCCGCACCCCCGTACAGCCCCCCCGCACCCCCGTACACCCCCCCCCCCCCCCCCGCACCCCCGTACAGCCCCCCGCACCCCCGTACAGCCCCCCCGCACCCCCGTACAGCCCCCCCGCACCCCCGTACAGCCCCCCGCACCCCCGTACAGCCCCCCCCCCCCCCCCCCCCGCACCCCCGTACAACCCCCCGCACCCCCGTACTGCCCCCCGCACCCCCGTACTGCCCCCCGCCACCCCCGTACAGGCCCCCGCCACCCCCGTACAGCCCCCCGCACCCCCGCACCCCCGTACAGCCCCCCGAACCCCCGTACAGCCCCCCGCCACCCCCATACAGCCCCCCGCCACCCCGTACAGCCCCCCGCACCCCCGTACAGCCCCCCCCCCCCCCCCGCAACCCCGTTCAGCCCCCCGCACCCCCGTACAGCCCCCCGCACCCCCGTACAGCCCCCCCCCCCCACCCCCCGCACCCCCGTACAGCCCCCGCACCCCCGTACATCCCCCCCGCACCCCCGTACAGCCCCCCCGCACCCCCGTACAGCCGCCCGCACCCCCGTACAACCCCCCCGCCACCCCGTACAGCCCCCCGCACCCCCGTACACCCCCCCCCCCCCCCCCCGCACCCCCCGCACCCCCGTGAATTGTGAAATGGTCGGCCAGACGGCACCTCATTCGGAGGTGCCGTGTGACCGCGGCGGCCGGAAACGCGTTTCCGGCGCCATTAAACACCAAAACGGCGTGCGGTGGTCCAATTCGGAGCAAACGTGCTCCGAACGACCTGAAATCGCACGGGAACGATAGAAATATTATTCCTGAGATGCAGGAGGAGGCCGCACGTCCATCGGACGTGCGGTGCGCGCGGCACGTCCGATTGTGTCGTTTTCAGCAGCGCGGCGCGCGCTGAAATGGCGCGTTGGGGGGTCAAAACCACCTGAACGACGTCCGAATGCCACAAAACCGTACGACAATATCCGGGGCGTGAATTGTGAAATGGTCGGCTAGACGGCACCTCATTCGGAGGTGCCATGTGACCGCGGCGGCCGGAAACGCGTTTTCGGCGCCATAAAACACCAAAACGGCATGCGGCGGTCCAATTCGGAGAAAACGTGCTCCGAACGACCTGAAACCGCACGGGAACGATAGAAATATTATTCCTGAAATGCAGGAGGAGGCCGCACGTCCGATTGTGTCGTTTTCAGCAGCGCGGCGCGCGCTGAAATGGCGCGTTGGGGGGTCAAAACCACCCGAACGACGTCCAAATGCCACGAAACCGTACGACAACATCCGGGGCGTGAATTGTGAAATGGTCGCCAAGACGGCACCTCATTCGGAGGTGCCGTGTGACCGCGGCGGCCGGAAACGCGTTTCTGGCGCCATAAAACACCAAAACGGCGTGCGGCGGTCCAATTCGGAGCAAACGTGCTCCGAACGACCTGAAACCGCACGGGAACGATAGAAATATTATTCCTGAGATGCAGGAGGAGGCTGCACGTCCATCCGACGTGCGGTGCGCGCGGCACGTCCGATTGTGTCGTTTTCAGCAGCGCGGCGCGCGCTGAAATGGCGCGTTGGGGGGTCAAAACCACCCGAACGACCTCCGAATGCCATGAAACCGTACGACAACATCCGGGGCGTGAATTGTGAAATGGTCGGCCAGACGGCACCTCATTCGGAGGTGCCGTGTGACCGCGGCGACCGGAAACGCGTTTCCGGCGCCATAAAACACCAAAACGGCGTGCGGCGGTCCCATTAGGAGCAAACGTGCTCCGAACGACCTGAAACCGCACGGGAACGATAGAAATATTATTCCTGAGATGCAGGAGGAGGCCGCACGTCCATCGGATGTGCGGTGCGCGCGGCACGTCCGATTGTGTCGTTTTCAGCAGCGCGGCGCGCGCTGAAATGGCGCGTTGGGGGGTCAAAACCACCCGAACGACCTCTGAATGCCACGAAACCGTACGGCAACATCCGGGGTGTGAATTTTGAAATGGTCGGCTAGACGACACCTCATTCGGAGGTGCCGTGTGACCGCGGCGGCCGGAAACGCGTTTCCGGCGCCATAAAACACCAAAACGGCGTGCGGCGGTCCAATTCGGAGCAAACGTGCTCCGAACGACCTGAAACCGCACGGGAATGATAGAAATATTATTCCTGAGATGCAGGAGGAGGCCTCGCGTCCATCGGATGTGCGGTGCGCGCGGCACGTCCGATTGTGTCGTTTTCAGCAGCGCGGCGCGCGCTGAAATGGCGCGTTGGGGGGTCAAAACCACCCGAACGACCTCCGAATGCCACGAAACCGTACGACAACATCCGGGGCGTGAATTGTGAAATGGTCGGTCAGAAGGCACCTCATTCGGAGGTGCCGTGTGACCGCGGCGGCCGGAAACGCGTTTCCAGCGCCATTAAACACCAAAACGGCGTGCGGCGGTCCAATTCGGAGCAAACGTGCTCCGAACGACCTGAAACCGCACGGGAACGATAGAAATATTATTCCTGAGATGCAGGAGGAGGCCGCACGTCCATCGGACGTGCGGTGCGCGCGGCACGTCCGATTGTGTCGTTTTCAGCAGCGCGGCGCGCGCTGAAATGGCGCGTTGGGGGGTCAAAACCACCCGAACGACCTCCGAATGCCACGAAACCGTACGACAACATCCGGGGCGTGAATTGTGAAATGTTCGGCTAGACGGCACCTCATTCGGAGGTGCCGTGTGACCGCGGCGGCCGGAAACGCGTTTCCGGCGCCATAAAACACCAAAACGGCGTGCGGCGGTCCCATTCGGAGCAAACGTGCTCCGAACGACCTGAAACCGCACGAGAACGACAGAAATATTATTCCTGAGATGCAAGAGGAGGCCGCACGTCCATCGGACGTGCGGTGCGCGCGGCACGTCCGATTGTGTCGTTTTCAGCAGCGCGGCGCGCGCTGAAATGGCGCGTTGGGGGGTCAAAACCACCCGAACGACCTCCGAATGCCACGAAACCGTACGACAACATCCGGGGCGTGAATTGTGAAATGGTCGGCCAGACGGCACCTCATTCGGAGGTGCCGTGTGACCGCGGCGGCCGGAAACGCGTTTCCGGCGCCATTAAACACCAAAACGGCGTGCGGCGGTCCAATTCGGAGCAAACGTGCTCCGAACGACTTGAAACCGCACGGGAACGATAGAAATATTATTCCTGAGATGCAGGAGGAGGCCGCACGTCCATCGGACATGCGGTGCGCGCGGCACGTTCGATTGTGTCGTTTTCAGCAGCGCGGCGCGCGCTGAAATGGCGCGTTGGGGGGTCAAAACCACCCGAACGACCTCCGAATGCCACGAAACCATACGACAACATCCGGGGCGTGAATTGTGAAATGGTCGGCCAGACGGCACCTCATTCGGAGGTGCCGTGTGACCGCGGCGGCCGGAAACGCGTTTCCGGCGCCATAAAACACCAAAACGGCGTGCGGCGGTCCCATTCGGAGCAAACGTGCTCCGAACGACCTGAAACCGCACGGGAACGATAGAAATATTATTCCTGAGATGCAGGAGGAGGCCGCACGTCCATCGGACGTGCGGTGCGCGCGGCACGTCCGATTGTGTCGTTTTCAACAGCGCGGCGCGCGCTGAAATGGCGCGTTGGGGGGTCAAAACCACCCGAACGACCTCCGAATGCCACGAAACTGTACGAAAACATCCAGGGCGTGAATTGTGAAATGTTCGGCCAGACGGCACCTCATTCGGAGGTGCCGTGTGACCGCGGCGGCCAGAAACGCGTTTCCGGCGCCATTAAACACCAAAACGGCGTGCGGCGGTCCAATTCGGAGCAAACGTGCTCCGAATGACCTGAAACCGCACGGGAACGATAGAAATATTATTCGTGAGATGCAGGAGGAGGCCGCACGTCCATCGGACGTGCGGTGCGCGCGGCACGTCCGATTGTGTCGTTTTCAGTAGCGCGGCGCGCGCTGAAATGGGGCGTTGGGGGGTCAAAACCACCCGAACGACCTCCGAATGCCACGAAACCGTACGACAACATCCGGGGCGTGAATTGTGAAATGGTCGGCCAGACGACAGCTCATTCGGAGGTGCCGTGTGACCGCGGCGGCCGGAAACGCGTTTTCAGCGCCATAAAACACCAAAACGGCGTGCGGCGGTCCCATTCGGAGCAAACGTGCTCCGAACGACCTGAAACCGCACGGGAATGATAGAAATATTATTCCTGACATGCAAGAGGAGGCCGCACGTCCATCGGACGTGCGGTGCGCGCGGCACGTCCGATTGTGTCATTTTCAGCAGCGCGGCGCGCGCTGAAATGGCGCGTTGGGGGGTCAAAACCACCCGAACGACCTCCGAATGCCACGAAACCGTACGACAACATCAGGGGCGTGAATTGTGAAATGGTTGGCTAGACGTAACCTCATTCGGAGGTGCCGTGTGACCGCGGCAGCCGGAAACGCGTTTCCGGCGCCATTAAACACCAAAACGGCGTGCGGCGGTCCAATTCGGAGCAAACGTGCTCCGAACGACCTGAAACCGCACGAGAACGATATAAATATTATTCCTGATATGCAGGAGGAGGCCGCACGTCCATCGGACGTGCGGTGCGCGCGGCACGTTCGATTGTGTCGTTTTCAGCAGCGCGGCGCGCGCTGAAATGGCGCGTTGGGGGGTCAAAACCACCCGAACGACCTCCGAATGCCATGAAACCGTACGACAACATCCGGGGTGTGAATTGTGAAATGGTCGGCCAGACGGCACCTCATTCGGAGGTGCCGTGTGACCGAGGCGGCCGGAAACGCGTTTCTGGCGCCATAAAACACCAAAACGGCGTGCGGCGGTCCCATTCGGAGCAAACGTGCTCCGAACGACCTGAAACCGCACGGGAACGATAGAAATATTATTCCTGAGATGCAGGAGGAGGTCGCACGTCCATCGGACGTGCGGTGCGCGCGGCACGTTCGATTGTGTCGTTTTCAGCAGCGCGGCGCGCGCTGAAATGGCGCGTTGGGGGGTCAAAACCACCCGAACGACCTCCGAATACCACGAAACCGTTCGACAACATCCGGGGCGTGAATTGTGAAATGGTCGGCCAGACGGCACCTCATTCGGAGGTGCCGTGTGACCGCGGCGGTCCAATTCGGAGCAAACGTGCTCCGAACGACCTGAAACCGCACGGGAACGATAGAAATATTATTCCTGAGATGCAGGAGGAGGCCGCACATCAATCAGACGTGCGGTGCGCGCGACACGTCTGATTGTGTCGTTTTCAGCAGCGCGACGCGCGCTGAAATGGCGCGTTGGGGGGTCAAAACCACCCGAACGACCTCCGAATGTCACGAAACCGTACGACAACATCCGGGGAGTGAATTGTGAAATGGTCGGCCAGACGGCACCTAATTCGGAGGTGCCGTGTGACCGCGGCGGCCGGAAACGCGTTTCCGGCGCCATAAAACACCAAAACGGCGTGCGGCGGTCCCATTCGGAGCAAACGTGCTCCGAACGACCTGAAATGAGATTATTTCTTGAATCGAAGTTTTTAAATTATTATAGCACAATGATTTGATATTATATATATATTAAATATATATTAAAACATTTAAAATATATTATATATATATATATATATTTAAAATATTGTATTTAATAGTATATATATGAATATTTATATATATTTATATTCAATTCAATAAAAAAAAATTTTAAAAAAATTTTTTTTAGAATAGCGACCGCCATATGCGGTCGCTATAGGGTGCCCGGCAGAGGGCCTTCAGCGACCGCCATTGGCGGTCGCTAAAGGCCTCTAGCGACGAGGCAACAGCGACCGCCAATGGCGGTTGCTAATATCCTTATTTACAGTAGTGGAATTAATGATTTTTATATTCCATCATTGTTGTAGTTTACAACTTTTTGGATAGAAGGAGTATATCCAGTATTCTATAAGGAATAAGGGATGATGAATGTAATCAATAAGGTTTTATGGTAATTTAGGATGTTGTAGTGTTTTAAAAGAATACATGATGAAGGTGTTCCCATGTTATTACGCGGAAAAAATGATATTCATTGTGTTTACCTTCCATATAAATTTTGGACTGTGAGTTTGGATAGAAGTATTTTGGATAATTCTAGTTTGAGATTATTTTTGGATTTCCATAACAGGACAACCCGGAGGTCGGGCGGTAACCCGTCGCGTCCGGCAAGGCCACGTGACTTGAACCCGCAACCGAAGGGTGACAAGGGTGTATCACCTACCACTGGCCCACGTGATGTCCTGGATTGAATAATGTAGTCTTTTTTTAAAAAAATTATGCTAGATGAATTATAAATTCATTTTTTTAACCCTATACGAATAGGATAAATAGAATATTATTTTTAAGTTATATTATCTTTTAGAGTGAAAGATGAGTTTGTGGTATAAATTAGTTAAAGGATGGGACTCTACTTGTCAAGTATATATTTTTCCTTCTTCTCTTATTCTATGAAGAAATTATTTATTATACTTTAGTGAAGTTATCTTAAAACAAAAAATGTGTTATCTTAATACCATATGTTTTGTTGAACCGATGATATTTTAAATCATCATGGATTGATGAATTTAAGGCCCTCAATTTTACACTTGTTTGTGATTGATGACCTCAATCACTACCTATTAATATTTATATTTTTCCTCAAATTATATGTCTCTAATTTTCACCAATGTTCTTATAATTGAGATCATAATTTGGTGGTGACCCTTTCATTTCCTTTTTCCTCTTATTAAGACTAAATTTTATTTACCTAATATCTGGTGTGGGTTTTCCCAAAGGTATTTTCTATTTTCAACCTTTTGTTTTTGAAAAATAATTTCAAATTGCAAGGACGCAATTTATTGAAGGAGGGAATAATGTAACACCCCAGGATTTCATTGTACGTTATTTTTCAAAGTAATTCAATAACTTTCACTACACGCAACACCGAGTTCTAGCGCACCATAACTTACCCAACAAGCCGTTCAAAAGCGGTTATGAATAGTATTAACTGAATTTTGAACTTTATATAATCATTATAATTTTAGCATACATATTATGAGTTTCTTAGACATAATGTAAGAACAAATACATTTTTTGAGATAAAAGAAGTATTTTTCAAAAAATGCAATTTTACCGCCTTTTAATGGTGAAGCCTTTTTAAATCCAATATTTGAAACTTTTCTATATTAAATTTTACAAAATAAACTTCTTATTTAGAATTGGGACATAGTAATTTAGTTTCAATAATGTTTTGGTGTTTTTCTAATAACTTTCATATTTGGGTGAATAGTGAAAAATACTATATTTTAACTGAAATCAACTTTTTTAATAAAAAAAATTTATGTTGTTAAATTATACATTTTAATGGTTTGGAAGTGTAAATAGATTATATTTTTACCATTTAATCCAATTATGGTCATTTTAAGTAATTTCACTTTGAAATTGGACATAAACAAGTGTCAAACTTTTGATAGTCATTATTTCTTAAAAATACGTCTTTTGGTTTTGACAGCGGAAATTAATTTTAAATTAATAAATGAAACTTTTATATTTTGAATTTGGTAAAAGAGACTTTATTTTTGGATTCATAATATCAAAATTATCTTAGGGTGAAATTTTGGTACTTTTCTGATAACTTTCATATTTTGATGAATAGTGAAAATTACTAAATTTTAATTAAAAACAACTTTTTTAATCGAAATAATAAATAGTGATAAATTATGAATTTGAGTTATTTTAAAATATAATTAGATTATAATTTTACCATTTAATCCAATTTTTTCCATTCTACATAATTTTATATTTAAACTTGACATAAGAAAGTGTCAATCTTTTGATAGTTATTATTTGTTAAAAACACGCTTTTTGTTTCAACAACGGGAATTAATTTTAAATTAATTTCCGCCAATTATGTGTTTTTAATTTAGAAAAATGGATTACATATTAATAATGAGGATTTCCAAATTGTGTAGATAGGTAACTTTTATTTTTAGACATTTTGAATAATTACTTTGGTAAATATTTTATTTACCATGGTTAAAGGGTAAATCCGGTAAATAAGGGTAAAAATAATATTATAATAATACTAAATTACCCTAAAACGTGTACTAACCCTATTGGTTGATACATGTCCAACCATTTAAATCTTTGGGTCGATTTTGGGACCCCATGGAGCCACTTTTAAGTGATAATGACACTTTTAATTAATTAAGTTAAAGTAAATGCAAAAATGACATAAGTATATATCTTTTAGAAAAACAATTTTTACATAGGGTTATATATGTTAAATTTTCATTATAAAGATAAAAATATTTCCTAAATCATGGTATTTTTTTTATAATTTTTAGACATCTAATAAACTAAATTATTTATGACACAATAATGATGTAGTGTTTACCTCATTAATAAATGATTTAAATAAATAAGATTATAAAGACTAAAATAATACCCAAAACCTGTCCAATTCTTATTTGATGATTTAATTTATATCATGAGTCATATTATCTTTATCTTTAATGAGTTTTGGACCTTTATAAACCAAATATCATTATATAATAAAATAATATTTTCAATCCTTCTTAAAGAGCCCATCCTCCCCCTTATAAAAAGACACCACTTTAAACCAATTAATCACACCTCTCAAGCCTTTTGTCTTGTCCAAACTCTACCCAATTAATCTCACTACATCCCTCTCCTCATCCTAGAATCCTTACCTTAGGCATAAAGCACTTCAAGATTCCTTTTTGGTTCAAACCAAAGGGAGTTACCCAAATTAAAGGTAACGATTTCTCTTAGCTTCTTTTATTTTATTTTACTTCTCCAACCCCTAAACTCTTCTTATTATTTTTTTTGTAACAAAACCAGTATACTCAATATAATAGTATATTTTTATGATAAGTATTCGAACTAAACTTACAAACACCTTCATCTAATGGGTAAAGAACATAATGTTCTTGTGGATGGCAACCAAACGCCTCACGAAACGATGATTGTTCAATTATCTCCTACCACCTCTCATGGTGGCCATTATGATGGAACTATAATTAAATATGATATTTATGATATTTATTTTATATATAATCTTCTTTAATTACATTTTATATCATACCATTATTCGTTTCATGTTGTATATATATATGATAATTTCATTTGAGGAAGTGCGGACTACCGCCCCCTCAAGGTGGTATGACTGGTTCATACCATTCATGGAATATATAAAGGATGGTGTTAATGAACTTAAGTAACATATATAAGATATTATATTATACTTTAATAATAATATACCTATGTATCATTTGTTTTTTATTCCTTTTAAAATGAAAAATGAAATGGAAGTAGCGTTCGTGCGTACGTACGGATTACTGTCTCCACGAACATGATGAGATTCATTTCCCCATCATATAAATTCAAGACCAATTCTAATTTTATGATTAAAAGTAAATTTTAATGACTTTATATCATTATTTATATGAATAAGATACAACCTATCCATAACAAACATGTCTTACGTAACAAAGCATATAAAGGAAAATGAATCAGTTAACACCTGAAACGGCGATAATACTAAAATATTATTAACAAAGCAATATTAAATGATCATATATGATATCATATTTATGTATATGATTATTGTATAATTTAATAACAGTGATTTAAATATTATACATGAGGTTAAACTACCATTGACCAAGGAAAATTACAAGGTAAGGGGTTTTCATCTCACTCCTTATTCCAGTGAGATTCGTACCATATTGCCACTATTACCTTTTGTGTGGTGTATGTATTGCCCATAATTGTATTCTTTGTGTAATAAACTTTAATTTATGTGTATTTACATATTAATTGTATGATACCTCTTTAATGGGGTGTATGTTTCGTATGTTACCAAATTGTTAAGGGTTTATTTTACAATCTCTTCATTATCCGAGGTTGTTTATACGTAATTATCTACTGGGACCTATTTATCATCCACATCCAAGTTTCTTAAAAATGTATTTCTAATCATTATTACTATTTTACAGACTATGGGTTAAAGTCATTTATACCCTTTTTTGAATTTCTATAAGAAGTTTATAAAGGAATATTTCCATCATTTTCCAAACAAGGTCCTTTTTAACCTTTTCGACAGAATTAAGGTAAGAATGTCTTTTTTTAACTTATACGGTGGGTGCGGTTATTTTTTGACATTATAAAATTGTTGAAGCTTACCTTAAAATCTTATAAGAATATTTTTAAAGTAAATGTTTTCTTTTATAATTATGTGTATTTTAAATGATTTCAAAAAAAGATATATTTCTCTCAAATAGTTTTGATTTCACCTATGTCAACATCCTTTGATGGATTTTAAACTTATTTGAAGTTGATTTATTATGATACAAAACTTCCATATTGTATTGATGGTTTTTTTATATGTTTGACTGTGGATGTGTTATATTTACACCATTCATGGTTTGTGGAGAATGTATTGACATTTCGTATGCTAGTTTTAATACGAATGTTTATGTTATGTTTAAACATGTTCATATGAGGAATGCATTGGACTTAATAAGTGACGGGTGGAGCCTGCTATAGCTCCTCGATGCATCGGTAGGTCTCATGATACAAACTAGTGTCTTGGCACAAGGCCTTGACCAAATATTATTTGTATTCTTGTCACAAGGCCTTAACTATGTGGTTATGATATTCTGGAATTATGCATTCCATCCTTATGAAAGTGGTTAGTGATATTGCATGTGATTATTCAACTAGTAGAATATCCATGTGAATAAGTAAATGGCATTATTTCATTTTATTTCTACCATATTATGCTGAATTTCAAGTTTAAAAGGCTTTTGTTTTAGTTATACATTGCCTTAAATGTTTATGCTTATTTATGAAAGTTTTCGCTATATTGTTATCCTTACTGGGCATTTGAGCTCACCCCTTTCTATGTTTTATTTTTTCCAAGATGTGAAGAAGTATTTTATGAATGACCTGTAGGGATAGTATAAGTGGATATGATTGTGGAGACAAGATTTTGTTGTATTTTTCATTTTATGTTGTAATGTAAGACTTATGAATGTATCTAGGGATTCCAAGGCTACTAAACTAATCGGTCTTTCGAGACTTGATCTTTTGTGATCATGCCAATGTTATGTAATAATGCACTGACTTTAGTTAAATGGGTTTGGGGTGTTACACATGAGGTATATTTATCCCAAATGGTTGGGGATAAACTCAACATCAAAGATGTTTCTATTTTTCAGGATTATGATGATGTATTTCTTAAAGACATTCCAAAACATCCCCTAAATCACGAAGTTGAGTGTTTGATAGAACTCATACATGGTAATATACCTATTTTAAAGACTATGTATAGAATGGACCTAATTAATTTGTAGGAATTAAAGTAGAGACTCCAGGAGAATATTGATATGGGATTCATATGCCCTAGTGTGTCACTATGGGGTGAAAATATTCTTTTTATTAAATAAAAATATGGTTAAATGCATGTTTTCATTGATTATTGGGAACTTAACAAGATCACTATCAATAAAAAGTATCCTCTACCACATATTGATAACTTTTTTGATCAAATTTATGGAGATCGATACTTTTCCAAGATTGATATTCATTATATATATCATTAATTGAGGATAAAGAAGGATTATATACACAAGATGACCTTCCATATGAGTAATGTTCATTATGAATTTAAGGTGATTTCATTTAGACTTACCAATTACCCCACTATGTTCATGTATCTAATGAATATAGTCTTTATATATTACCTCTATCTATTTTTGTTAGTCTTTATAGATGATATTATAATATATTTCAAGAGTAATGAATAGTAAGAGGATCTTTTGATAATTATATTCAATACCATGAGGAAGGAGGAGTTTTATTTAAAATTCAGAAAGTATGAATTCTAGCTACAAGAATTTTCATTCTTAGGTCATATAATCTCATGTGATGGTATATCGTTGGATCCTTCAAATATGGAAGTTATTGAGAAGTGGCCCAAACCAACCATGTTAACTAAGATCCATATTTTTATTAGGTCGGATGGATATTACTAGTGTTTTGTCATAGATCTCTTAAAACTATCTAATCTAATAACCAAGTAGATTCAAAATGAAGGAAAGTTCCTTTATACTGATGAATGTGAGTAAAATTTCATGGAGTTAAAAATAAGGTTGGTTAGCACACCTATTATTACACTACCCTATAGTGGAGAAGGGTTTTTTATCTATAGTGATGCATCGAAGAATATATTGGGATACTTATTCATTCATGATGATATAGATATATCTTATGCCTCATGCCAATTGAAAATTCTTGATAGAAATCACCCAACTCATGATTTGAAATTAGAAGTAGTAATATTTGTATTGAAAATATTGATGTGATATCTTTATAGTGAAATATGTGATATATATACTAATCATAAATTATTGAAGTATATATTCACATAGAAAGAGTTAAATATTCACCAAAGGAGATGGTTGGAGTTGATCAAAGTTTATGACTTCTCAATACATTACCACCTTAGGATGGAAAACAAGGTGTCTAATGATATGATTCATAAATAACATGCTATTTTTTCCATTATGAGGATTTAAAGAGATCCTATATTTATGGATTTATAAAATATGGATCTTGAAATCTCGATGAAAGTAGACAACTCATATCTTTCTCAGATGAATGTTCAATCATCCATCCATGTATATATTAAAGAAGTATAGAAGGAGGATGTGGAATTTTAGAAGTATATGAGAAATGATCCTAAGATAAACCATGATTATGATGGAATGATAAGGTTTAAGAATAGAGTGTGTGTCCCATCAATACCAGATTTGAAGGAGTTGTTGGATGAAGCTCACAGTTTATCATTCTCTATTAATCATAGAAGTATAAATATGTATAAATATTTAAAATAGTATTTATGGTGGGATAAAATAAAAATTATATTGCAGAGTATTTATTTGGATTATTAGTATGTCATCAAGTAAGGATGTTAGATAGAAGTCTAAGGGGATAGTGCAAGCATTACCCATACTAGAATGGAAATGGGAAAAAGTTATCAAGGATTTCATCATCAAAATCCTCAAAACATCTAAAGGATAAAATTCTATTTGGAGTTTGGTCAATTTCCTTATGAAATATACACATTTCATTAGCATCAGAGAAGATTTCCCTCATGATCAGGTTTTTAGGATATACATTAAGAATGTGATAAAGTTTCATGGAGTACCACATTTTGTTGTATCTGATTGGTATCTGAGGTTTACCTAAAATTTCTAGAGAATTCTTCAACAATATTTAAATATGGATTTTAAAATTATCACTACATATCATCCTCAGACATATGTTCATTCTAATAGGAACATTAAAACCATAGAATATAAATTGAGAACATGTTCTGTGGATTTCAAATGTAGATGGGGTCAACACCTTATTTTTGAAGAATTTTATTATAATAATATCTTTTATTAGAACATTCATATATATCCTTATAAAGACCTATATGGTATGAAGTTTGGGAATCCAATATAATGGGATAAATTTTTATAAAAAAAGATATTGGAACCTAAGATAAATAAGGAAATAGTAGAAAAGTTTATATCCATTCAGCATCACATCAAGGCAACCTAATGTTGATATAATAGTAATCCTGAAAATCATCAACAAGATCTAGAATTAAAATTTACTGAGAAGGTATTCTTGTGAATTTCTATATGGAATAACTTTAATATATTTGGAAAGAATGGAAATATAATACCTAGATATATTATCCCCTTTTTTATTCTTGATTTAATTGGGATAGTTTCTTATAACTGGAACATCCACTGAATCTCTTAAAAGTTTTTCATGTGTTCCATATATCTCTCAGGAGGAAGTATATACATGATACTTCACATGTACTGAACTCAGTTTTCATGTTGGTGAATCATGGTATCTCTTATTATGAATAACCAATGAATATTTTTGGATCGAAGATATAAATATCATTAAAATAAGACCACTCACATGGTCTATGTTTTGTGGAAAAACCATATATTTTAGGATGTTGTGCGGGAACATAAGGATGTGATGAGGTAGAAATATCTTCATTTGTTTATGTCAGAGTGATTGAGTTTAAAGGGTTAAATTAATATAAATTTTCATATTGTAAACCCTAAGATTTTATTGTATATTTATATTTAAATAAATTTTATTTCTTTAATATCTTTCTTTACATGAAACAATGAGTTTAAATAGACCTTGATATACTATTGAACTATTATTATTTAATGTGATAGTTATATCTTAGCAATTGGATTGGAGGGTATTAATAGGTATAAATAAATTATGAAAAAATATTTTTTACATATTTATAAAATGTATTTATTGGTTTTCAATTTTTTAGAAATTAAAATAAAAACATTTGAATCTAAATAGTGATGTTTTTATAATAATAATATTTTTATGTGTGCAATTTGTTATTATCTTAATAACTTAAATTAATATCTATTAATGAATTGTTTTAATTCAATTTTTAGATAATATATTCAATAAAAAATTCACATTCATCTAATAGGTTTTTCATGGAATGTAATAGAGGTAAACTCAGTTTTATACTTAAAATGCATTTTTCTAAAAACAGTTGTGTTGTTTTTTGTGCACTAATTTTAAAATGAATTTTCATAATTTAATCCTGTAAAATGGATTAAATATTTGGAATCATCATAATTAATATTTTTTCATAATTTCAACCTAACATTGTTCATTATAAAGAGTTACCAAGGTAAAAATTCATTTCTATGGTAAAGGTTAAAATAGATTAATAAGGAGTTAAACTAAAAGATAATGGTTAAAATATATTAAAAACTTATACAAGTCCTATTATATATCTATATATTAATAACATATCTTTTTATATTTTAAAATAGTCTAATTTGGAGCCACATGTCCTGAGTAAGAAATTAATATATTTTAATATTTTGAAAATTTTCAAGTGTTCCCTCTCCCTCCATTATAAATGGACACAGCCTCTCATATCTTCCTCACACTCAATGATCCTTCTATCTCTGCCAATCCCATACCAAATTTTAATATAACTCCCCTACTAATTGGATTGGTAAGTTAAGGGTGTTCTACTAGGCCTTAGGTGATGTCTTCAAGACACCAAAATCTGGAAATAAATACCAAGGTCCCCAAGAACATTTGGGGGATGATTTACCATTTGAAAGATAAATATCCAAACTATATAAAAAATAAAAAATAAAACCTATATATGATGAATTAGTACCAAATAAATCTTAAAACATAAATAAACCAATAAACCATATCATATTATAAGCATAAATAAAATGACATACTCTAAGAGAACCGAAGGACTAAAAAACTCAAAAATACCAAGTGACATCAACCAGCAACACCCAACCTACTCCAAGTTCTAACTCCATATGTCTTTCCCATGGTATCAATAAGAATCACTAAATACCTTTGATATATTTCCTTTACATGTGTCTCAATATATGACATTTGAAAATGTACAATAGTAACCAAGAAGGGGGTGTGTCTAAGCTCAGTAGGATTTCCCTGATGACTTCCTAAATCACACCACTAGGACAAAACTTGTTAGTACACTTTACATAAAATAATTTTAAGCAATAAAAATAATTTATAAAAAATCCATAAAATTTATATGTAAAAATATAAATGAAACATAAAACATTTTTAAAATCATTTGGCATGCCCATAACCATTCCTCCACACACACCATGCATTCCCATGTGATAATTCCATACACATGAGAGGTCTCTCAACAATCCACCAAGTCATCACAAGGTGGCCAATATCAGGTAATCCAATGGCACATTCCCCTCTCATAGGTTTATGTCCAATGAAAATGTAATCATGATAACCAAGTATGACAAAATCCATGTAAAACCACTCCACAAACCTTTATTTATTTAAATAATTTCAACAAATAATTTCCATGAATTAAAATAAAATTGTGATTTTAAAATAAAAATTTTAAAATTATAAACCAAAGTGGTTTTTTGAAATCCAACCAATTTTCCCATAATTTTACAAAGAGAATACCAATCATGATTTCCATCAAGAATCACACAAGGATTTCACCATAATTTCAATCAAAAAAATTAAATAAATCCAAGACTTAAAGTTATAAATTAAGTGAAGATAATAGAGAATCCACATACCTCACAACAGTTGAAAAAAACAAAGAACGACACTACAAAACATCAATATTGATCCCAACCCATGTTCCCTTCACTATATCTGACAATATTTCATCATAAAACCATTTATAAAATATAGATATATCCATAATAGACTAGATAGATGGTCTTAAGAGAGAGATATAGAGATAAGAACCTTGTATTTAAGAAGAAAGATGAAGAACGAGTACATACTGATGAATCCATGCCACTAATGTTCTTTGATTCACCTAAAAATCACTACTATATCAAAAGGAAAAGTCTCTCACGCCTACAGAGAAAAATAAATTTAGATTATGGATGGATTCTGAGTTAAAATGAGGTTTTTGGAATTAATTTTGATTAGATACTCATTTTTAAGGGTTCCAAATGTATGTCGCATGGTTTTCTCGTGCACTTAGAAAAACATGCACCAACCATATTTTTTTCCTTTGTTCCAAGTTGAAAAATTTCCCATGGGAAATAACATGGTTTGGACAAAAAATTTGTCAAATGTGTGCCTATCTAGTTCCCACTATCTTCCCTTACATAATTTCCTAGAGATAGTATGTGGTTTCTATTAACTGTGAACAAATAGTTCACCTCTAGAAAAGCCTCCAAAAGATGTCAAAACCCCTTATAAACTCCTGAAACTTAACTTAAGCATTATATTAACTCAAAATACATGGATAAATGGTCATGTACCTGAAACTGAGGGTTCTAAATTCTCCCCACTATTGGCCTTTCCATCCTTAGAATATACAAAACCCCTGTTATCCTAAAATATTCTGGGCCACTACTCTAATATTCCCTTATCACACTTTCATGTTTCTTCCTGAATCTGACCATTTTCTATAAAACCCACACTAGATAGATGATTTTCCTATTTAATATCTTCTCTTACCTATCTATGATATGTACTCACACATGAATCAAGGTATCATCTGGATCTAGTTCAATATGATCTCATCGAATCACATGGTCTGGATCAAGTTGGTACTTCTTTAACTGAGTTACATGAAACACATTGTGCACTAAACTAAACCTTGTAAGAAAATAAAACTGATATACCAAATCAATAACTTTTTCAATTATCTAAAAAGGGTCTAAGTATTAAGGAGAAAATTTTCCCTTCTTACCAAAATTATGATAACCATGCCTTTAAGAGATTCTCAAAAATGCATAATCACTCACCTCATAAAAAAATGGTCAGTGATGGTGATATGTATATGATTACTAAAGAATTCAAGTCATATTTATCATTGATTTTATCAAATAAATCTTCTTTATTGTCTCTTTCCCAAGGATTTATCCAATTAGTGAAGTCTTTCCTATTTCCACCTAATAAAGTGGAGAATGACAAGGACACTCATACAATGCTTCAAAAGGAGCCATATGTTTTGAGGCCTAATATATTTTATTATATAAGGACTCTACTAAAGGTATATTAACCTCCTAATAGCCACAAAAATCTATTACAAAAGACCTAAAATGTCCTCTAATATTTATATTATCCATTCATACTATACATCCTTTTGAGGATGATAATCCATACTCATTGTCAATTGTATTCAATGGCTTGATGCGATGATTTCCAAAACTGATACGTATACCTGGGGTCTCTATTAGATAAAATCGAGACTGTAACTCCATAAATATTTATAATTTCCTTAATGTATATTTTGGACAAGTCTTCTACTGTATTAGTTTCATGAATAAGGATAAATTTATCCAAGATTGTGAGTTGATCCACTATCACCCATATGGTGTTGTATTTTCTAACCATCCTTGGTAGACCTATTATAGAATCCCTGGATATTTTCTCCCATTTCCACATGAGAATAGGTAAATAATGAAACATAACCACTCTTCGTCAATGCTTTACCTTGACCTGCTGATAGGTAAGGCATCTCAAGACATACTATGCTATAACACTTTTCATTCCAACCTGCCAAAATTGTTCTTTCTTTAATTTATACTTATTATATATTCCCAGATGAATAGACCATATCAATTGGTGGTTTTCCCTAAGAAGATGTTTTTTATAAGCCACTGTTACAACCATTTAATCTATAAACCGCAACACTAAACTCATATCCAGCTTCAAATACTCAATGGTTTCCTGAATATTGATTTTTAACCTCGTAGTAACACATTTAGGATTAGATGTCTAAAAATTTATAACTTTCTTAGAAAAATCATGAATAATAGACACCATAAAGAAAAAACCACAACACTTTGGTCTAAGAAATCTATATGCATATCCTCTATGATTGTCATTAGTTTCCACTGGTCTAAAGCCTCTTTATACAACTAATCATATGACTTACTTATCAATGCATACACTATAGATTTTCCTTTACCCAATGTATACATCAGGTCAAATTCAAACATTTTTAGAAACTATATCCATCTGTGCTACCATAAATTCAAATCCATTTGTGATAAAATGTGTTTCAAACTCTTATAATCAATAAACACTATGAATTTCTCACCAAAGAGATAATGATGTCAAGTTTTCAACGCATTGACTACATCATCTAATTCAAAATCATGTTTTGGTTAGTTCTTCTCATAAAAATATAACTTTCATGGACTATGATCAACAACATGATCTCCATACATTATAAAACATCGAAACCTAGATCTCAATGCATCACAATAGGCTGTATAGCCCCATCCCGACTCTCGAAATTTGAGGATAGGTTCTGATCTAAGTCTAACCTTAAGTTATTTAATGGGTTTATAAAATTCACCATTCCAATGGAAAGGAGGACCTTTTCTCATCAAATTTATCATTGATGGTGCTTTATGTGAAAATTCATGTAAAAAATGCCTACATTACCCCACTAAGCCAAGGGAACTATGTATCTCAAAGACATTATTCCTTGGTATCCAAGAGATAACAACTTTTATATTTTTAGGATCAATATAAATGCCTTTTTCAAAAATAACATTTCCAAAGATACATACCTATTATATCCATAAATAAAAATTTTATAACAAGGATACAAACTATTCTCCCATAAGACACCCAACACTATTTCCAAGTGTTTCTCATGATCCACCTTGGTCTGAGAATAAACTAGTATATCATCAATAAACACCACCACAAAGTATTTGGATACCTCTAAAATATTCAATTCATCAATTCCAAAAATATTACTTATGAATTCCTAAGACCAAATGGAATAATCACATACACGTAATGGTCAAATCTTCTTTTGAAATATGTCTTCAAAATATCCTCCTTCCAAACTCGTAATCGGTGATACCCCAAACATAATTCAATTTTAGATAACCATTAGTCTCCCATAAATATATTAAATATATCATCAATGTGTGAAATAGGATATTGATTCTTATTATAGGTTGGTTAAGCTTACGATAATCCATATCATGTATAAAAGTTTCATCCACATTCTTTAAAAAAAAATTGGTGCTACAAATAGACACATGCTTGGTCAAATGAACCCTATAATTTCTAACTCTTACAACTAAAATTTTAATTCAATATATTTTATTGGTGCCATCATATAATATGGAAGTGAGGTCAAACTAGTCTCAAGTATGAGATCAACGGTAAACTCCACCTCTATTTTCAGTGGAATCCCTAATAATTTTTTAGGAAAAACCTAACGAAATTGGTTAACAATAGTGGGAAAATATATATTTCCAATATTATCTATAGATTCAAAATTCATTGCTTCCAAGTGATATTAGATATTTCCAACCACCGGGGAAAAATCCTACTCCACTTTCCTTTATATCATAATCTCCTCTAAAGAGACGCTTGATTCCATCCAAAGATGTGAAGTTATCCTTTCGACCATAAAAATCAATGTGTACTTGAATGATGTCAACCAATCCATAGCCAAAATAAATCCATATAAATCTATCTCAAGAATATAAAAATCCCAAATCAACTCATCCCTATCAATAGTTATAAACAATATTTACACATAAAGGTGCAACATCATGGATTAGTTTTCCGTCAAGGTTGAATGTTTATTAATCCCATTGTCTCATTATGAGGTGTACCAATACACTATAAGTAGGTTTCCCTCTTCCTATTATTCATAGAATTAGAGTTCCCACTAATTTATGTAGGAATAAGCATGCTCCTTGTAACTATATTTCCCAATATATCCCTTTCCTCCACCTTCTCTCTATCGAGAATTTCTGTATAATCTGTTATACAATGAACATAAATCTTTGAAATAATATTAATCTTAAACCCTATATCTTAAATGTGTTCCTTCAATAAAAAAACTTTCATAAACATCTAGGGAAAATCGGAATAAATTCATAAATCTAGTTTCATCCTCTGTTATTGAGAGATTATCTTGCTTCAAACTGAATAAGCTCGTTGTTCTAGAAATCTGAATGGTGTGAGGATATAATTTCTTGTTAAAAAAAATCCAAAAAATCCTCCTATTTCAGTCCTTATTCCAATTTAGTGTAAACTTATAATTCCTACCATTAGCATGCTAAATTTTCTTGTATATATGGTTACATCTTTATTTTCAACTCTACTAGTGTCCCAAGGAAATCTAATACTTGATTCATCCAATTCAACCAGACTTCTTATTTTTCCAATTTAGAATCCCTTGAATAATGGGTAGATTATTATTTTGGAACTGAACCAAATGGTTTACTTTACAAGGTTCATCATTCTTATTACCCTTATCCACAGCCTAAAAAACTTGGGCAATGCTTTGAACTAGCTATTGGTTCACCTATACTCAGGTGTAACCACATTTTCAGTAGCCTCTTCTAGTTGATTTATACAACACTTACGTAGTTCCATTCACTATAACTAGAAAAAATATATATTTAGTCTCACACATTAGCAATTAAAGTCTTAGAAATTTCAATTTATCATGTAAACTTATATCACAAACATATATTTAAACAATTTGACCATTTTCAATATTTTAATCCTTTTTAAAAATACTACAACCATGATTTTAAAAATAATCATTTTTACTATTTTCAAAAATCATCACTTTTTTCCATTAGATAAACCATTAAAATTGGAATGAAAAATAAAATATTAGAGGGAATTATTACTATCAATGCATGTCATGCAACTCTCATTAGCTAAACCCATGACGATGAGGTGACTATGTTGGAGTTAGTGCCCTAGAACCAACTTCTATCTACTTTATAATAACATGTACTCATATTTTTGGATATTAATAAACTTTTTATCACATCTTGATTGTTCTTATGTGTAACATAGTATGTGATAATTTCATAAGAGTGGTTTTTGTACAAAAAGGTCATAGTAGTTTCCTGTTATGATGAGAACCCTAAAGTTCTATGGCACTATTCTTAAATATATGTTCTATAACAGTATGATATCATTTGAGGGAAAAAATGATACATACTATTAGGGATGGAGACTCATAGGACTTTGAGGAACCTTTTAATGGTGTGCACCCTTGTTAATATCCAGTTTAGGATATTATGTCAATGAGACATGCCAATAGGAAATCCACATTTATATGTGTCATTGGATGTTTCTATCTATGGATGTTTTTATTGATCCTTAAACTTAAATATTATTATTAATTTGTATTATGAGTCATGTAATTTGATGTACTAATGAAAATTATGATCATATATGTTTGCGGTGAGTTAGGATATACTAGGCACATCACTAGTAATATTGCATTAATGAATAATGCAAAAAGGATTTATCTCATCTTTTATTTAATGGAATTTGATATCTTAGGACATTTTATGGAAATGATATATCCTAAATAAATCCATGGCCATGGTGTTCTAAAGGGAATTTTTATTTCTAGAAAGTCAAAGAAAGATACATTGAGCACATAGGTTGATGGCACTAGTGTGAAACCTTATTGATTATATGTCTCATGATAAAAGGATTATATTACAGAGTAAGTGTTCTTATGAGATATTATTTTGTCGAATAATTAACTTCTTTCTCTATGGGTGACATGACATGTTACTAGACGTTAACCATAGACTTTAGGATTCATCACCTAATACCACTGAGAAAGAGGTATAAAGTCTCACACACTAAGTGTATCTGTAATCTCACTTAAATAATATATTATTATTTATTATTTAACAAGTTGAGTAAATATTATTCCAACATTTTTTTAATAATTATTAATGTATTATTGATCGCATATATTTTTTCAGCTGTTATTCGAGAGAATATTATTTGAGATGAATATTTAATAAATATTAATTTCTATTTAGTAAATATAATATTTATTTTTTTATCAATGAATAATGTTGTGATATTTATTTATTAAATAAATATTCATTATTCAAGAACAATAAATGTTATGGAATAATGGTAGGATGAGTTTTTAGATCTGATGAGAAATAACATATATTGTGTAACACCCAAAGGTTTTACAAATAAATTTAATATAAAATTCATGAAACACTGATCCCCTGTGAAAAAAACACTTTTTTATAGGACATAGTTATATATTAGCTGCTAAACATAATTTTTCTGCTTCTGTGTTTTGAATTTCAAAAAACTGACATACACGGTTTCGATTAGTAAGATATTTAGAGTCTGATGGGATCAACTTACATTTTTTGAATAGTAACTTACCCTTAAGAATAGTAACTTACCATTATGAATAGTAATGTACCCTTATGAATATAAACCCCACATATGTATGTATAAATAAAATATATGCATCATATAAATGAGAGTGAATATTTTAAAAATTAATAATTAAGTATTGATATTTTTGTAAGTAATAAATATTTAATTAAAATTTTAAATTAATAAATTTATTTAAAATAAAATTCACTTTCATAAAATATATTATATAATAAATATTTATTTGTCGTATAAGTTTAGGATAATTTTATGATACCTTGGTTTATTTTCGAAAGTATTATAAAATCAGTTTTAAATTTAAAATATGTATTTTTTGAGTAAATAATGATTTTATTTAAAAATTAAATTTATCTTATTTATAAAATTATTTTGATAAAATGGAGTTAATTTTTTAATTCTACGTATCAAAAAATGGTTAGGGTGAATTTTTGTGATTTTTCTGAAATACTTGAATTTTTAGTGAATAGTAAAATTCAATAATTTACCAAATATGCTAAATAAATAAATTTAGGCTTCATTCTTAAGTCATGGATGATGTAAATGGCCATTGGTTCGAACTCACAAGCACCTATTACTTTTTTTTGTCACAATAATCAAGCACTATTGCTTGTATTGAGAAAAATAATAAAATAATGAATATGATATTCAAAAGTCACTACTCTCCTCCCCTATAAAAACCACAGCTCACTCCCTCTTCTCTTCACTCCTCTAAGCCTTGAAGATTCTCAAAGTTATACCCAAATACTTTTCCCTAGTCTATACCCACATTTAGGAGCTCTTGGTATTTCCAAAAGACCAAAACCCCTTTCCTTAAGGAGGTTCTCAGGGAGGAGTACTCAAGAGGTAAAATCCTCTTCCTTTTTCCTTGAAATTTCTTTTAAGTTCCTTATTTTATTATTATCTCCTCACCTCATCTATACAAATGATCATGGTAACTCTAGTATCATCTATATACTATAAATATATCATATTAATGGAAGATCCATCATCAATATCCATACTCTCTCTCCCTCTTTTAAAAAACAAAATCATTGTCCGGGAGGTGATGATTTACAACCTTTATGGACGATGAAGTTTTGTCCTTCAATTTATTCTTCAAGGCTGGTCATGAAACCATTTTTATGGTTGAAAAATATTCTAAAATAATTATTATATTCTATGTGATGATTCTTAAACCATCATTTATACATGATATTAAATAATAGAAAAAAACTAGTTCGTTGTGATTGAAAAACCACCACTATTAGAAAAAACTATTTTTTACAACGCAATTTTCACATCGGTTATTTATAAACGACATGAAAATTTGGGCATATTACTTTTTAAAATCATTTTTTATAAAACTAACATGAAAATGTACATATTCATTGCTCTTTCACATTGGTTCTATAATATAACTGATGTGAAAGAGTGGGTTTTTACATCGGTTATACTATAACCAGCATAAAAAACCTTGAAAATTCATTTTTCACATCATGTATAATAAATCCGACATAAAAAAACTTTTAAAAATTTATGTATCAATATAGGGTTTCATTACGCAGTCTGCCTGTTTCATGACGGATCTCTCATTTCTCTCTCACTGAATCCCTAACTTTATGGTTTCTTCAATTTGGTGCTTGAAATCTAAACTTACAATCTAAATTGAACCATATGGTTTCATTGGCCTTAGGTTACACATTTGAATTAAGCCTCAAAAATTTTGGTTTCTCTATTTTCGGTCATTATTTGGCTCTGAATCTATAACTGGCTATTGTTCAGTGAGGTGTTCTTCATTCTTTCATTACCATCTTCATAGATTTGGTATTTTTCATCTTCATCATTGCACATTCAATTATAGATCTTCTTGTCTTCAACTATCTCACCTGAAGGTTTGGATTTTGGATTTGATATACATTTTTCTAGGTTATTTAGGTGTTTTTATTTGGATTTATGGTGTTTTATTCGGATTATGTTATGTATAAAATAATTAAGTTTTCATGAGTTTTGGGATGAAAATAGAGGATAAATTAGAGGTCATTTGTTATATTACATGGTCAGATAAACCATACAGAGACCAAAAAAACAATTCCACAAATATTTCATAGGCTGTAATATGATTCAACTTGATCCATCAAACTATTTATCTAATACATGCACAGTTATTCATCCCTATTGTGTTTGTTAATTATCCTCCTTCTACTATCAAGTTTATTATATTGATGTTTATCTTCAATTGAGGTGAATTAAAGATTGGTTTCATGATGAGTTGATGATATTATCTTGAATTTTGTTTGATATTTTGGTATGTAGTTGTTTATGTGGTCATTATCAAAAAAAGTTATTAAAAGTGGATTTTGTAAAATGTTATTGGATTTAGAAGTAAACCTTGTGGATTTTTTAAATAATGATATTGACTTTGTGTGAGTGTGTCTGATTCTATAAGTATATATAGTTAGTTTTTTCAAACAACGGATCAACATTGATTTTCAAAATAAATTTGGGTGATTTTACAGTCTTTTGAATTTATTAACAAGGTTTGTCAATATTTTTACTCATTCATTTTTGTGAATCAAACATGATAATTCATTGTAAATAAATCTAGGTAACAAATTCCTATCCTTGTTTGGGATTAGAAGATTTTGATTTCTGATAGCTTCAAAGATTCAGTATAATATTGTATCCCCTAAATTGTTGACAGTGTAATATAAATTATATTTTAATTTATAATTCCCTTTTTTCCCAGATAATTTATTCAATTATATGAAATTAAAATCATAAGAATGTAACATAATAATAAAATCAAATGTGGTAGCTATTTTTTAGGTTTTCATCTTGTTGAAACAAGTAAAAATCAAATTCTCATTGCATGCCTCACATGATTGAGACTATATATTCTACTTATGATTTTATAATGTGTTAATTAGTTACTAATTTTATTTCATGTGACATTTTTTTTAAAATAATACTAAATTTATGATTAAATTATATTGTTAATTACAATATAGAAGAAATTGATTATTTTTATAAATAATCAACTATGAATTAGTTGTTCTCATTCTACATTTTGTTTATAGATATTGTTTTATGTATATCGTTGTATATATTTTTTAATAATTTCATAAGGTTATATTAGTTTATTTTTACTTAAGACATTTTCTAAAGGAACATATTTTGTAATTCCTTCTAGATGAATGAATTTTCTTATAAAAATTTTCTATTTTCCTTCTAATGTTTCTATTCTTGGTTTTTTATATTTTTTAATGTAATTTATAATATCAATATTTTATAAATTATTACCTTTTTTTTATATTTATTTTTTATATTTGTTATAGATAATGAATTTAAGTTGGATTATTGCACCTCAAATAGGTGCTGAATATGAGGAAGGTGTCGATGCTTTTTTGGAATTTTCTAAATGAAATGTTCTAAACAATGAACTATTTTTATATTTATGCCTGAAATGTTTAAATTTGAAGAAGTTGAAAAGCATAGAGATCAATGATCATTTAATTTTTCATGGTTTCACTACTAGAAAAGGGGGCATTGGAGCCCCCCAGACTCGGGCGACCGCCATTGGCGGTCGCTAAGCTGCCTAAAAAATTTCGGGGGGTTTCTGCGCCCCCCCCCCCCCCCCCCCCGCGCACTCTCTCCCTCGATCCCTCGCCCTAACCCTCCCTCGCCGCCCTCCCTCGCGCCGCCCTCCCTCGCGCCGCCCTCCCCTCCCCCGCCGCCCGGCCTCCCCCGCCGCCCGGCCTCCCCCGCCGCCCGCCCTCCCCCGCCGCCCGCCCTCCCCCGCCGCCCGCCCTCCCCGGCCGCCCGCCCTCCCCCGCCGCCCGCCCTCCCCCGCCGCCCGCCCTCCCCGGCCGCCCGCCCTCCCCCGCCGCCCGCCCTCCCCGGCCGCCCGGCCTCCCCCGCCGCCTGCCATCCGCCCTCCGGCCGCCGCCCTCCGCCCTCGGGCCTCCGGCCGCCGCCCTCGGTCCTCCGGCCGCCGCCCTCCGGCCTCCGGCCGCCGCCCTCCGGCCTCTCGGCCCTCCCCCCCACCCCGGACGGCACCCGCACCCCGGACAGCCCCCGGCGCGCACTCCGGACCGCCCCCCGCACCCCGGACGCCTCCCCGCACCTCGGACAGCACCCCCCCGCGCACTCCGGACCGCCCCCCGCACCCCGGACGCCTCCCCGCACCCCGGACAGCACCCCCCCACACACTCCGGACCGCCCCCCGCACCCCGGACGCCTCCCCGCACCCCGGACAGCACCCCCCCGCGCACTCCGGACCGCCCCCCGCACCCCGGACGCCTCCCCGCACCCCGGACAGCCCCCCCCCCCCCCCCCCCCGGCACTCGGACACCCCCCTCCGAACCCGGACAGCCCCCCCGCACCCCGGACAGCCCCCCCCCCCCCCCCCCCGCACTCGGACACCCCCCCTCCGAACCCGGACAGCCCCCCCGCACCCCGGACAGGCCCCCCGCATCCCGGACACCCCACCCCGCACCCCCGACAGCCCCCCTGCACCCCAGACAGCCCCCCCTCCCCCGCACCCCGGACACCCCCGCACCCCGAACACCCCTGCCCGCACCCCTGACAGGCCCCCGACACCCCAGACACCCCTCCCCGCACCTCGGAAGGCCCCCCCGACCCCGGACACCCCCCCCCCTCGCTGCGCGTCCCCCGTCCCCTCACCGCCTCCTCTCCTCCAGCTCCCCGCCGCCGCCGCCGCCCGTCCCCTCCCTTGCCGCACCGCCTTTGGCTCCGGCTCCCCTTCGCTGCCTCCTCTCCCTCGCAGCACAGCCTTCGGCTCCCCTCCCTTTCAGGTTTGTAGCTCAATCAGGTAACATGAGCTTTCAGTTACATTATTATTTTATCAATGGTTCATAAACAAATGGTTAATATTTATTTTGAATATAGTTGATTTGAAAAATGTAAATTTAATAAGTATTGTGTAAATGTTTGTTATACAGATATTATTATGGATAAGAGTTGGATTGATCTTCCAAATCGAACGTCTAGAGAATATTTCAATGGCATTATGCAGTTTATTGAGTTCACGAGAGGATTTGAAAGTGACTATATTAGTTGTCCATGTAGAAAATGTGCTAACAGATATCAATTCACACGAGATACTGTGAGGGAGCACCTTTTCTTTAATGGATTTCTGAAAAATTATAAGAGTTGGACTCGTCATGGAGAAGAATATGTTCGTTGTCAAAATACAGATGCAGCTCAGATGGATGTTGATGCAAGGATGACTGATCCAATGCATGAAATGCTTACTGAAATGGTACGTGGGTTTGATCCTGAAGGCATTGACATCCAGAATCTTGAGACCGGTGAGATAAATCTTCGCTCTGGTGCAGATCGTGATTCGAGGAGGTTTTATGAAGTACTTGATGATGCGAAAACAGAATTATATCCTGGATGTACTTCTTACAATAAACTGTCGTTTATCGTGGAGTTGTTGCATTTGAAGACTTTGAATAATTGGTCAGACACATCATTCGACATGCTTTTGGTTTTATTGAAAAAAGTTCTTCCTGTCGACGCTAAGATTCCTGAGTCGTATTACTATGCTCGTAAGTTGACAGAGAACTTAGGTTTTACATATGAGACTATAGATGCATGTGCAAACAACTGTATGTTGTTTAGAAATGAAACTGCTCATTTGGATATTTGTACGGTTTGTGGCGCTTCCAGGTGGAAAGAGAACAGGGGAAATAAGACTCATCAAAGTCAGATTGCGATACAGGGGAAACCGATTGCCGTAAAGCAAATGCGTTACTTTCCCCTTAAACCGAGGTTGAAAAGATTTTTTATGTCATCTAAAGTTTCTAATTTAATGAGATGGCATGCAGAAAGAGTTCATGAAAGTGACATGTTAACCCACCCGGCAGACTCTCATGCATGGAAGGATTTTGATAAGAGACATCCCGACTTTGCTAAAGATGTTCGTAATGTCCGATTGGGATTGGTAGCAGATGGTTTCAATCCATTCAAGTCTATGGTTGGTGCAACTCATAGCACATGGCCCGTGGTGTTGGTTCCATATAATCTTCCTCCGTGGCTTTGTATGAAGCAACAATTTATATTACTTTCCACTCTTATTGATGGACCTAAAAGTCCGGGGGATAAGATTGATGTTTACCTTCAGCCATTGATTGATGAGTTGAATGAATTTTGGGGCGATGGTGTGATGACTTATGACTGCGAAACGAATGAAATGTTCAAACTGCATGCAGCTTTATTGTGGACAATCAATGACTTCCCAGCTTATGCAAATTTATCAGGCTGGAGTACGAAAGGGGAATTTGCTTGCCCTTGTTGCAATAAAAGTAAAAAATCTGTATGGCTTAAACATTCCAAAAAATGGGCATACATGGGTCACAGGCGTTTTCTCCCTCCCCAGCACAGGTTCAGAAAGGACAGAGTGGCATTTGATGGTTCTAGAGAGTTCAGCCCAGCACCAAAGATCATGACAGGAGTCGAAATGTTATCGCAGATTGAGGAAGAAAACATTCGCACGGTATATGAAATTCAGGATTTGGTGGCTCCTCCAGTACGTAATATTCGTGCTGCGGGTAGGCAGCGCAGTCACAATTGGAAAAAGAAAAGTATTTTTTATAGTCTTCCGTATTGGAAAACTAACATGTTGAGGCATAATTTGGATGTCATGCACATTGAAAAAAATGTTTGTGATAACATATTGTGGACCATTTTAGGTGTCAGTGGAAAGTCAAAGGACCATGTTAATGCACGCCGTGATTTGGAAGAAATGGGTTTAAGGAAACAGTTGCATTTACAGTTAGCTGAGGGAAACAAGGCATATATGCCTGCTGCATAGTATTCGATGACTACAGAGGAGAAAAAGACATTTCTTTCCATTTTGAAGATGGTCAAGGTGCCTGATGGTTACTCTTCTAATATTTCAAAGTGTGTGAATCTGAAGAGCAAGACATTGCAAGGGTTGAAAAGTCATGACAATCACATATTACTTCAGCAGTTGATTCCAATCGCAATTTGTGATTGTTTATCCCCCAATGTTGTTCAGCCCTTGATTGAGATGAGTAATTTTTTTAGACAGCTTTGTTTAAGAAATCAACGAATGAGTGATTTAAAAAGTTTGCAGGACCGAATTGTACTTACGCTTTGTCACTTTGAGAAACTTTCCCCCCCCCCTCATTTTTCGATGTTATGGTCCACTTGACAGTGCACCTAACTGATGAAGTAATGGCTGCTGGTCCAGTGCAATTCAGGTGGATGTATCCTATTGAACGGTATTTGAGTACATTGAAAAGATTTGTACGCAACAGAGCTCGTCCAGAGGCATCAATAGCCAATGGTTATTTGATGGATGAGTGTACTACCTTTTGTGCAGAATATCTTACGGATGTTGAAACAAAATTAGATAATCCCTCTCGGATTCATGATGGTCCAGTTGGAGAAGGAACCACATTTGATATGGACAACATCGAGTGGATACAAGCACATCGATATATCTTGTTCAATACTCCATCAGTTGCACCATTAATGCAGTAAGTATCTTATCAATGTGCTTGTATAACTTTTACATGTTTTCTTTGCATAAGTTGATCTTTTAAACATCGCGTAATCATTTGCAGGAAACACATTAATGAGATAAAAGAAGAGATGCATCGTGCGACTGAGTTGCAAATTCAACAATCTCATTATGCGACATTTCATGATTGGTTCAAGGATTATGTATGTATAAATTGATTTTCATTATGAGTGAAGTATTAAACTAATTCTTTCTGCATATATCAGTATTGATTTTTATAAATTATGTAGGTTCGTAAGCTGAGGGAGTTAGGGGACCCCACGCTACCTGAAGTATTTATCCAACTGGCTGAGGGTCCATCTATAACGGCTCGTCGTTATAAAGCTATTGATGCTAATGGTTTTCGATTTCGCATTAAAGATGTTGACGACAAACGAGCAACACAAAACAGTGGCATCGGTTGTCCCTTTGTCGATTCTGGTTATTACTATGGTCAATTGATAGACATCATTGAAGTTGTATATACACACGGTTTGAAGTACATATTGTTAAAGTGTAATTGGGTTGATCCAGTGCGTGGATGTAAAGTCGATCAATATCAGTTTTCATTGGTGAATTTTAACTATATGTTATACAGAAATAATGAACGAGTTGAGAATGAACCTTTCATTTTGACATCACAAGCGGAACAAGTATTCTTCGTTACTTTGCCTTCGGATCCAAGTTGGCAAGTTGTTGTCAAAATGTCTCGGCGAGGAGTGTTTTTATTTGAAGAAGATGAACCCGAGACTGTTCCGTTTGTTTACCAACAACTTGATCAACATACCGTAGTTCAACGTGAAGAAGATATTTATTGGGTCAGAGCGGCTGTTGAAGGAGAAACGGTCGATTTGCATGCTTAATGAAAGGTATAATTGTTTTCCCGCTATTCAGTAGAATGTCCTAGGATATCATAAATTATCTAATCATTTTATAAATCCTTATAAGTTTTAATCCTCACTTTTGTAAGTTATTTCAGTCATAAATATTTAGGTTGATTAACTTTCTGATTTTTTAAAATTCATTCACAACTAATTATTCAATCCATTTTTTGTTTGATTAACAGTTGTACAAGTTTGATTTATTAAGAACAATCCAATTTATCTTTTAAACACTTTGGACTCATTACTGATATTTTGTATGACTGCAGACATGTCAGGGGAAGAGGCAGAAAATCCACATCATCCATCTGAGGCATCTACGTCTCAGGGTCGAGGTATGTTTGAATGTCATTGTCTATATTTTTTATGTAATTGACATATATATATATATATAACATTTGTCAATTTATATATAAAATTGTTTTCAACAGGATCAGACTCGGCTGCTTCTTCCTCTCGCAGGAGAGGCCCTGGTCGTGGCATATTATCATGGAATTCCGACACGACGATAGATGTTTCATTTGATGAGGTATTTCATCCCGTGGGACCGAATGCCCCGGCATTTATTCGTCAGCTGGGTCATATCATACGTGACCCACATCGATTTCCATTGACCACGCGTGATTGGGCTTCTATCCCTCAGGACACATTAGATCGTCTATGGAGGGAGGTTCAGGTAAGAAAATAATTTTACTTTATTTTCTATTTATAAATAATACTAATATGTTTGATTATTTTCATTATAGCAAAATTTGAAAGTATGCCCTGAAGAGTTTCGGCCGGTGTGTATGAGCAAATGCCGTAAGCTGTGGAAAGATTATAAAGGCAAAGTGAAGAGGGACCACTGGATACCAAATGTGGGTGCCCTTGACATTTTGGAAAAGGTCCCGAGAGGTGTCCTCCCAGCTCAGTGGCGTGACTTGGTTGCATATTGGTCTACTGAGGGTGTTGCGGTTAGTATATTAATTATTTTTCTGTATATATATTTTCAAGAATATGTGATTTGTTTGAAATTTGAATGAATTGAATGTAGGAGGTGTCAACACGCCATTCGGAGAATCGAGCGTTGCAGGGACCAGCTCACAGGCTCGGGACTCGTCACGTGTCTCAGATCCGACATGAGGTATATATTATTCATTTTTTAATTTATTAATTAATATGGTTTTGTGTTTATATTCTTTTAATATACAGTTGCGAGGGCAAGGTGCAGCAACTGATAAAATGTCGGTGTGGATAAGGACTCGTGATCGCAATGATCCAGAGGTTGCAGCATTGATAGTAAGTGTCTGTACTTACCAATAATTACATAAATCTATATATTAACATATATATATTTAAATATTTCACAGGATCAATTTGAAGCTGAGTTAGAACATCTGCCAGAGGACCAGCGACAGCTTCCCATGCGACGGGATGAGATCTTTCATCGCATTATTGGTCGGGACGGGCATGGCTATAGTTTGACCTATGGAGCAGGGATTCCTCGTTCTGTAGTGTCACGCGCTGCGGTTGTCGGTCCTGCTGTTGCTCATATGACACAGCAGATGTCAGATTTTGAGGCACGGCTGCGCGCTTCCGAGGAGACAAATGCGCAATTGACAGCTGAGGTTAGAGCACTGCGGGAATATGTGCGTCGAGCTGATGGTACAGGGGATCATACGACGCAGGTATATACTGTATTTATTTATTTAATTTAAATTATTTTTGTTATTAAAATATTTATAATGTTTATTTGTTGTAGGCACCTGGCCCACCAGAAGGAGGTAGCAGTGATGGCAACACGTGACGCACCATATATTCACGAGATATGTTTTTTGTTTTTACTGGTAGGGTTGACATTGATGTACTGTATTAATTTATTCATTTAAGTAATGCATTATTACCATCCATGGTGGTCTTTTAAATATTTTATACACATTGAGTTTTTGATCAGATAATCTTGAATGATTCTACATTTGAAAAAGTCGAACTAATTCCAACAGATCAATAAATCTGATATTATAGATTATGTATTATTAATATATTTTTTATAAATTTCTGTATGGTATCGATAAAAGAAATATGTATTAATTAGATATTATCACTTTTATTTTTCACTTTTGTAATCAATGGGATGGCCTTTGCACCCCCGGAGAACCCCCCGCACCCCCGTACAGCCCCCCGCACCCCCGTACAGCCCCCCGCCACCCCCGTACAGCCCCCCGCCACCCCCGTACAGACCCCCGCCACCCCCGTACAGCCCCCCGCCACCCCCGTACAGCCCCCCGCCACCCCCGTACAGCCCCCCGCACCCCCCGTACAGCCCCCCGCACCCCCGTACAGCCCCCCGCCACCCCCGTACAGCCCCCCGCCACCCCCGTACATCCCCCCGCACCCCCCGTACAGCCCCCCGACACCCCCGTACAGCCCCCCGCACCCCCGTACAGCCCCCCGCCACCCCCGTACAGCCCCCTGCCACCCCCGAAACGGCGTGCGGCGGTCCCGTTCGGAGCAAACGTGCTCCGAACGACCTGAAACCGCACGGGAACGATAGAAATATTATTCCTGAGATGCAGGAGGAGGCCGCACGTCCATCGGACGTGCGGTTCGCGCGGCACGTCCGATTGTGCCGTTTTCAGCAGCGCGGCGCGCGCTGAAATGGCGCATTGGGGGGTCAAAACCACCCGAACGACCTCCGAATGCCACGAAACCGTACGACAACATCCGGGGCGTGAATTGTGAAATGGTCGGCTAGACGGCACCTCATTCGGAGGTGCCGTGTGACCGCGGCGGCCGGAAACGCGTTTCCGGCGCCATTAAACACCAAAACGGCGTGCGGCGGTCCCGTTCGGAGCAAACGTGCTCCGAACGACCTGAAACCGCACGGGAACGATAGAAATATTATTCCTGAGATGCAGGAGGAGGCCGCACGTCCATCGGACGTGCGGTTCGCGCGGCACGTCCGATTGTGCCGTTTTCAGCAGCGCGACGCGCGCTGAAATGGCGCATTGGGGGGTCAAAACCACCCGAACGACCTCCGAATGCCACGAAACCGTACGACAACATCCGGGGCGTGAATTGTGAAATGGTCGGCCAGACGGCACCTCATTCGGAGGTTCCGTGTGACCGCGGCGGCCGGAAACGCGTTTCCGGCGCCATTAAACACCAAAACGGCGTGCGGCGGTCCCCGTTCGGAGCAAACGTGCTCCGAACGACCTGAAACCGCACGGGAACGATAGAAATATTATTCCTGAGATGCAGGAGGAGGCCGCACGTCCATCGGACGTGCGGTTCGTGCGGCACGTCCGATTGTGCCGTTTTCAGCAGCGCGGCGCGCGCTGAAATGGCGCATTGGGGGGTCAAAACCACCCGAACGACCTCCGAATGCCACGAAACCGTACGACAACATCCGGGGCATGAATTGTAAAATGGTCGGCCAGACGGCACCTCATTCGGAGGTGCCGTGTGACCGCGGCGGCCGGAAACGCGTTTCTGGCGCCATTAAACACCAAAACGGCGTGCGGCAGTCCCGTTCGGAGCAAACGTGCTCCGAACGACCTGAAACCGCACGGGAACGATAGAAATATTATTCCTGAGATTCAGGAGGAGGCCGCACGTCCATCGGACGTGCGGTTCGCGCGGCACGTCCGATTGTGCCGTTTTCAGCAGCGCGGCGCGCGCTGAAATGGCGCATTGGGGGGTCAAAACCACCCGAACGACCTCCGAATGCCACGAAACCGTACGACAACATCCGGGGCATGAATTGTGAAAGGGTCGGCCAGACGGCACCTCATTCGGAGGTGCCGTGTGACCGCGGCGGCCGGAAACGCGTTTCCGGCGCCATTAAACACCAAAACGGCGTGCGGCGGTCCCGTTCGGAGCAAACGTGCTCCGAACGACCTGAAACCGCACGGGAACGATAGAAATATTATTCCTGAGATGCAGGAGGAGGCCGCACGTCCATCGGACGTGCGGTTCGCGCGGCACGTCCGATTGTGCCGTTTTCAGCAGCGCGGCGCGCGCTGAAATGGCGCATTGGGGGGTCAAAACCACCCGAACGACCTCCGAATGCCACGAAACCGTACGACAACATCCGGGGCGTGAATTGTGAAATGGTCGGCCAGACGGCACCTCATTCGGAGGTGCCGTGTGACCGCGGCGGCCGGAAACGCGTTTCCGGCGCCATTGAACACCAAAACGGCGTGCGGCGGTCCCGTTCGGAGCAAACGTGCTCCGAACGACCTGAAACCGCACGGGAACGATAGAAATATTATTCCTGAGATGCAGGAGGAGGCCGCACGTCCATCGGACGTGCGGTTCGCGCGGCACGTCCGATTGTGCCGTTTTCAGCAGCGCGGCGCGCGCTGAAATGGCGCATTGGGGGGTCAAAACCACCCGAACGACCTCCGAATGCCACGAAACCGTACGACAACATCCGGAGCGTGAATTGTGAAAGGGTCGGCCAGACGGCACCTCATTCGGAGGTGCCGTGTGACCGCGGCGGCCGGAAACGCGTTTCCGGCGCCATTAAACACCAAAACGGCGTGCGGCGGTCCCGTTCGGAGAAAACGTGCTCCGAACGACCTGAAACCGCACGGGAATGATATAAATATTATTCCTGAGATGCAGGAGGAGGCCGCACGTCCATCGGACGTGCGGTTCGCGCGGCACGTCCGATTGTGCCGTTTTCAGCAGCGCGGCGCGCGCTGAAATGGCGCATTGGGGGGTCAAAACCACCCGAACGACCTCCGAATGCCACGAAACCGTACGACAACATCCGGGGCGTGAATTGTGAAAGGTTCGGCCAGACGGCACCTCATTCGGAGGTGCCGTGTGACCGCGGCGGCCGGAAACGCGTTTCCGGCGCCATTGAACACCAAAACGGCGTGCGGCGGTCCCGTTCGGAGCAAACGTGCTCCGAACGACCTGAAACCGCACGGGAACGATAGAAATATTATTCCTGAGATGCAGGAGGAGGCCGCACGTCCATCGGACGTGCGGTTCGCGCGGCACGTCCGATTGTGCCGTTTTCAGCAGCGCGGCGCGCGCTGAAATGGCGCATTGGGGGGTCAAAACCACCCGAACGACCTCCGAATGCCACGAAACCGTACGACAACATCCGGGGCGTGAATTGTGAAATGGTCGGCCAGACGGCACCTCATTCGGAGGTGCCGTGTGACCGCGGCGGCCGGAAACGCGTTTCCGGCGCCATTGAACACCAAAACGGCGTGCGGCGGTCCGATTCGGAGCAAACGTGCTCCGAACGACCTGAAACCGCACGGGAACGATAGAAATATTATTCCTGAGATGCAGGAGGAGGCCGCACGTCCATCGGACGTGCGGTTCGCGCGGCACGTCCGATTGTGCCGTTTTCAGCAGCGCGGCGCGCGCTGAAATGGCGCATTGGGGGGTCAAAACCACCCGAACGACCTCCGAATGCCACGAAACCGTACGACAACATCCGTGGCGTGAATTGTGAAATGGTCGGCCAGACGGCACCTCATTCGGAGGTGCCGTGTGACCGCGGCGGCCGGAAACGCGTTTCCGGCGCCATTGAACACCAAAACGGCGTGCGGCGGTCCCGTTCGGAGCAAACGTGCTCCGAACGACCTGAAACCGCACGGGAACGATAGAAATATTATTCCTGAGATGCAGGAGGAGGCCGCACGTCCATCGGACGTGCGGTTCGCGCGGCACGTCCGATTGTGCCGTTTTCAGCAGCGCGGCGCGCGCTGAAATGGCGCATTGGGGGGTCAAAACCACCCGAACGACCTCCGAATGCCACGAAACCGTACGACAACATCCGGGGCGTGAATTGTGAAATGGTCGGCCAGACGGCACCTCATTCGGAGGTGCCGTGTGACCGCGGCGGCCGGAAACGCGTTTCCGGCGCCATTGAACACCAAAACGGCGTGCGGCGGTCCCGTTCGGAGCAAACGTGCTCCGAACGACCTGAAACCGCACGGGAACGATAGAAATATTATTCCTGAGATGCAGGAGGAGGCCGCACGTCCATCGGACGTGCGGTTCGCGCGGCACGTCCGATTGTGCCGTTTTCAGCAGCGCGGCGCGCGCTGAAATGGCGCATTGGGGGGTCAAAACCACCCGAACGACCTCCGAATGCCACGAAACCGTACGACAACATCCGGGGCGTGAATTGTAAAATGGTCGGCCAGACGGCACCTCATTCGGAGGTGCCGTGTGACCGCGGCGGCCGGAAACGCGTTTCTGGCGCCATTAAACACCAAAACGGCGTGCGGCGGTCCGATTCGGAGCAAACGTGCTCCGAACGACCTGAAACCGCACGGGAACGATAGAAATATTATTCCTGAGATGCAGGAGGAGGCCGCACGTCCGATTGTGCCGTTTTCAGCAGCGCGGCGCGCGCTGAAATGGCGCATTGGGGGGTCAAAACCACCCGAACGACCTCCGAATGCCACGAAACCGTACGACAACATCCGGGGCGTGAATTGTGAAATGGTCGGCCAGACGGCACCTCATTCGGAGGTTCCGTGTGACCGCGGCGGCCGGAAACGCGTTTCCGGCGCCATTGAACACCAAAACGGCGTGCGGCGGTCCGATTCGGAGCAAACGTGCTCCGAACGACCTGAAATATATTATATATATATAATATTTAAAATATATTATATATAGAATATTTAAATTATTATAACACAATGATTTGATATTATATATGTATTAAATATATATTAAAACATTTAAAATATATTATATATATATATATATATATATATTTAAAATATTGTATTTAATAGTATATATATGAATATTTTTACATAAATATATATATATATTTATATTGAATTCAATAAAAAAAAATTTAAAAATTTTTTTTTTTTTGAATAGCGACCGCCAGAGGCGGTCGCTATAGGGTGCCATGCCGGCCCACTATAGCGACCGCCATTGGCGGTCGCTATAGGGTGCCCGGCAGGGGGCCTTCAGCGACCGCCTGGCGGTCGCTGAAGGCCGATCTGACGGCCTTCTATAGCGACCGCCATTGGCGGTCGCTAAAGGCCTCTAGCGACGAGGCAACAGCGACCGCCAATGGCGGTCGCTGCGCGGCCGCTACAGTCCTTTTGCGACCGCCAATGGCGGTCTCTAATAGTCTTATTTTTAGTAGTGTTTTAATCCAAGCTACAGCCCTTGGATTTCTTATGGTGAAACCAGGTAAAATTTTAGATCTATTAATGATGGTGCTTTGTAAGATGATAAATCTGATAAACTTGATGAAATGATTATTGATATTGAAGTATAGGTAATTAAGAAACAACCGAAAATTGAATATCTATATGGTGATCCTAAAAAACCATTATATCCATTTTGTATGGAATATATGGTTTTATTGAAGGTGTTTAGATTGATAAACCTGAAGGCAAAACATGGCTATAGTGATAAGAGTTTTATAGAGCTGCTACAATTATTGAAATACATTCTTCCTAAAGATAATGATCTTCCAAATTCACATTATAAGGCCAAGAAAATATTATTCTAGATGGGATTGGGGTACAAGAAAATACATTCCTTTCCTAATGATTGTGTGCAATATAGTAATGAATATAATTTTTTTAAGAGTGTTCTAAATGTGGGACATCACAGGGTAATTTAAAATAAAAATCACAGGTTGATTTAGAAGTTTTAGAGACCCCTGCCAAAGAATTTTGGTATCGTCCTATTATTTCTCATTTGAGATGTTTATTTTATAATTAACCTAAAGAAAAAAGGTTAATATGGCATGTTTATGAGAGGATATGTGATGGAAAAATACACCATCCAGCTAATTTTACATAGTGGAATAACATTTATCACAAGTTTCCTACATTTGTAAATGAAGTTTGAAATCTTAGACGTAGATTGTGCATATATGGAATGAATCCATACCAAAGCCTTAGTAGCACATATAGTTCATGGCCTGTTTTATTGGTAATTTAAAACTTATAACCTGAATTTTTTATGATGTGAAAATATATCATGTTGAGTTTAATGATCAGTGGACCAAAATATCCCAAAAATGATATTGAAATTTTCTTGTCACCATTACTTGATGATTGAAAACTGTTATGGGAGGAAGGTATAAGGGTGTATGATTCTTATAAAATGGAATATTTTCAATTGCATTTAATGATTATTTTCACTATAAATTACTTCCCAACATATGGAAATTTTTCCGGATATAGTGTTTATGGGCAGAAAGCTTGTCCAATTTTTGAATAAGAGACTTCATATTGTCAACTACATCATGGGAGAAAAATAATATACATGGTTAATCGAAAGTTTTTTCCCTATAGATCACTCTTATAGAAGATTGAAAAAGTATTTCAATGACTCACATGAATTTTATATTGTTCCAAAACCTTTATCCACTGGTCAGTATTTTGAGAGGGTCAAAAACATTGATGTGACATTCCAAAAGACACGTAAATCTGGTAATGATAGAAATATTTGGAAGAAAAGGTCTTTTTTTGAACTACCATATTAGAGATATCATGAGTTAAAACATAACATTGATGTCATGCATGTGGAGAAGAATATCTATGAAAGTTTTATTGGAACATTTCTAGATATTAATGGAAATACTAAAGATGGGTTGAATGCAATAATGGATTTACTCTCAATGGGAATATGTTTGGAGTTGCCTCCCACACCTCATAGAAGGAAAAAATTCCTACGCTCATCTTCTCATACCTTATCCAAGAGGGAGAAAACTATATTTGTTCAATGTCTTCAGGATATAAAAGTTCCCCAAGGTTATTCTTCAAATGTAAAAAAAATTGTCTTTAAAGGATTTGAAGTTGACAGGTATGAAATCCCATGACTGTCACATCATGATGCAACAACTCCAACCAGTTACATTGCATGGAATATTTCCCACCCATGTTATAATTATTATCATAAAGGTGCATTATTTTTTTAATTAAATTTGTAAGAAGTTTATTGATTTGAATTATTTAAACATTTTGGGGAATGATGTGGTTTCTATAATTTTTCAATTGGAAATTTATTTTCCTCAATCCTTTTTTGATATCATGGTTCATTTAATGGTTTATTTGGTGTAAGAAATAAATATTTGTAGATCTGTATATCTATGCTGGATGTATCCTTTTGAAATGTATATGAAGATATTGAAGGGGTATGTTAAGAATATGTATCGACCTGAAGTATCCATTGTTGAGAAGTATATTTCTTAGGAGATTTTAGAGTTTTTTACAAGCTATTTTTCTGACATGGAGAACATCTTTTTGCCTACATATATCTATGAATGAGTTAATTTTGGTAGAAATGGGATTTGTGGCCTGAAAGTCAAATCATTGATAGGTGAACAGATAAATAAGGTACAATTATACATCTTGAATAACATAGATGATACTCAACCATATATAACTTTTCATATTAATGAGTTGAAACAAAGTTATCCAAAGAAGAACGATATGTGGATTTTGAATGAGCATAACATAACTTTTGCCCATGGTTTAAAGAGACTGTGAAACTATATGCATCAGGAACATTGATATGGTTAGGGGTCAGTCTAATTTTAAATTTTATAACATAGTCCGAGTATGACATTAATAGCTATACTTTTCACACAAAAGATCAGGACAACAAAAGTACAGTTTAGAATAGTAGTGTGTCGGTGTTCATAGAAGCAATGCATTTTTTAAGTTCCAAAGAAAAAAACCCAATCTCAACATCAAAATCTTATTATAGAGTCATTGAAGAAATATAGGAGGTTTATTGCATTAAATTTCAAGTTCCAGTGTTTAAGTGTAAATAGTTCATTAGTAAATACAGTGTTCGGTAAGATGAATTTGGAATGACACTAGCTAATCTGAATAAATTGGATTAAAAAAATGACCTGTTTATCGTATAAACACATGAAATATAATTTTTTATGTTATTTATCAATCTGATATGTAGTGGGCTATTTTTCTATAGGGAAAACAATACTATTTTGGTGATGATAAACTTAACAAATATTTTGATTAATGTGAGATCCCTACAAAAGGGAATTTGGGAAAATAGTCTTTAGTACATTCCTAATATTATATGTCACATATTTTTAATTATGGTTTAATTTTTAAAATTTCATAAGTTAGATTTTTTAATTTTATTTTCTTTATTGAAACATGTATTATAAGTTAAATTGTTTGTTTTATATTAGTTTAATTTTGTCTAGTTTTCCATACTTATCGTCAAGTAACATATCTATTTATTTATTTTGTAGAAAAACAATTATTTTAAATTTAAAATTTTAAATAAAAACAAAATATATTGTATATTAGTATATTATAAAATAATTTTTTGTTGTAAAAATTATTTATCACATTGGTGAATTTTTATTATGTCATTTCATCTCTCATGAATATTGTGTTGTTTTCATTAAATTATATCATTTCATATCTCATTAATATTTTTATCATTCTAATTAATTATAAAAAATATGAATAAAAATGTGTTACGTTTGGTGTACTTTTTTGTTTTTTTATAATTGGTAATTTTTTATTTATATTTGTTTATAATTATTAGATTTGTATATTTTTTTTACTAATTAATGTTTCTTTTATTTGTAGGATAATGACTGATCAATCCTTCAATCCACCACATATTTCTGAATATGATCATACCCATACCTCTAGAGAGGAACTTATGCATGATCCTATTGATGGTCCTCCTCATCCTTCTTTACTTGATACATCTACTTCCATGGGGGAAAATAGTTTGAGGGTTGTTAAATGTGGAACCAAATGTTTACCAAAAAACATCAACATAAAATTTATAGTAGTCCTTTATTTAGCTCAAGTAGATGTCTCAACATAGCTTCCTCAAAATTACTTTCTCCCTTCCCCCACACTTCTACTAAACCGAGATTATGAATTGGCTTATAGAGAAATCTTGATAGGGATATTTGGATTTTAATTTGGTTTCCTAATAAGTCCATTCATGGATACTAATGGATAGAAGGATAAATGTAAATGTAGGACCAAAAAATATAGTTCAACAAAAAGGGGGATTAAAAATCAAAATAATGACTCAATCATGTATATCACAGAGTCCTTGGATGCACTAAAGTTTCAATAAGATTATTCAAAAAGTTTTGGCTATTCAAGAATGCATAATTTATCTCAAGAAAAAGGGTATTGTAAGGAAGATATTAAAAATGGTTCAAAATAATCTTAGGTAAGTGATTAAAATTGTAGGATATCATATCATGGAATGAGATTCAAAAATCACGGGTCTTTACATGAAATTCCATCACTTAGAATTTGAAAACAAGTTCATTTGTGCATTAATTTAATGTGAGTAAATGAGTTAAATAAGTTCCACATTATTATAATATATTCAAAAGTATAAATAGAATTCAATTTAATATAAATAGGTTTTTAAAACACACTAAAAATTAAAAAAGAAACATGTAAAAAAAGTAAATGAAGAAAATTTTGAAAAAAAAATGAAAATCCTAAATTAAAAATGTTCCCTCTCCGATACTTATATGATATAGTGTAATCAATGAATTCAATTAGATTTAAAATGTATGTAGATTATAAATGGAATCACAAAATGAAATTAACTATAAATGAGAGGTAAAACCTAATAGTTTTTATTGATAGGTAGGTTTTAGGAGTGTGATATCTTCCACTAGTTCTTGGGGAAAATTCCCATAGAATTTATTCAGCCTGTGACCATTCATATTGAATGGGTGTTTGGTTAATTTATTTAGAACCTTAATATCACGAAAAAGATACATGGGAGTAACTACAAGTGTTCCTTACCATCTTGAATAAATTTCAACTATAATTATCTTGAGCCTTGAGTTTTATGATAGCACTTTGTGCCTTAGATGAAATTATTTATGATACATCAATCTATCATGGGCCATTATAACTCTTTCCTTGTAAATTATGGATTTCTCAAAATCTTATATTCAAATTAATTCCAAATCTTGAAACTATGGTATTATTTATTTTATATCTCTATCTAGGTCTATATTTACTTCTCTCATACCATAGTATGCCTTGTGTTCCATCTCTATGGGTAGGTGACAATTTTTTTCCATAAATAAATTTTTATGGACCCATTCCAATAGAGATTTTATGGGTTTTACTATCATCCAATAAGGTGTATTAAAACCTTTATGTCCAATATTTATGTCTAGGTTTAACAGTTTTAATAAAATACCTTTAATATGTCTATTGGACACTTCCGTTTTTCCATTTTTATGGATGGTAATGTGTGTATATCTTGTGATGTACTCCATATTTTCTTAGAAAAGAATCCATGAACCTATTTAAAATGGATGTCTCTTAATCACTAATGATGGATCTCAAAATATCAAACCTAAATAAGATGGTAGATCTAAAAAAATCACACATAACCTTAGAATCATAAATTTTAGTGGCCTTTTCTTCCATCCATTTTGAAAAATAATCAACTATTAGGAAGATATAAATGTTCCCAAAAGACATAGGACAAGGTCTGATAAAGTCTATTCCTAAAAATTAAAATATCTAATAAAAGGTGATGAGTTTTTAAGAAATTTATTATATATTATATAAGTATTCATAAAATTGACATTTTCCACACATTTTACAAAATTCATGTGTGTCTTTAAATATGGTAGGCTAATAAGTTTTAGATTATAAAATTTTTCTTATGGTCTTTTGAGATCCAAAGTGGATTTTATAAGATAGAGAGTTATATAATTAAAAAATAAACTGTATTTTAATTCCAGGTAATCATATTCTTATCACATGGTTATTAAAAATTTTCCAAAGATATCAATCTTCCCAAATATAAAATTTTGAGTAATATTTGATTTTTTTAATTTATTAGGGATTCAAATGGGATGTTACTTTAGAAGTTACTAGATATTTGACCATGTCAACACACCAAGGTACCTCTCATTCAATTAAATAAAACTTATCTCCTAGAATGTGATCATTCAACGGGTCTTGGTCTGGGATTTCTATTTGATTATTGTTGGGTAGTCTACTCTGTTGATCAGCCACTTGGTTCTCAGATCATTTATTTTCTTCGATTTATAATTTGAACTCCTGTAGAAGTAACATACATATGACTATCATGGTAATTTTATCTACCTTATTCATAGATTACCTCAAGGCTACATGATTATAAAATACTATGACTTTAGTTAGAAGATAATAGGATCTGAATTTATATAAAGAAATATGAATGCAAGAAACTTCTTTTTTAGTGGTTGTAAAGTTGATTTGAGTGGAATATAATGTTTTTATGCATATAAAATCACTTTAGATCAATCTTAAATTCATTGGGAAAGAACTTCTCCCATAACTTGTTTGGAAGCATCATAAAGTAACTCAGAGGGGTTCCCCCAGTTGGGTGGTTGCATCACTAGTGGTATAATTAATCTACTCTTAAATTCAAAAAAATATTCCTTTAACTCATCATTAAAATCAAAATAATTATCCTTTAAAAGTAATATAGATAGTAGAATAAAAATATTATTGAATTCCTTAATAAATATCCTTTAAAATCATGTAGTCCAAGGAAAGATCTAACATGTTTCACACAAGTTGGGTGAGGTAAAGAATATATTACTTAAATTTTTTACTTATCCACCTCAATGAATTTTTTTGAAATGACATGACCTAAAAATATTCATTTTCACCATGAAATGGAACTTCTTAAAATTCAAAACCAAGTTATTTTCAAAGCAATTTTTCAAAAAAAATACATATTTCTTGGATGATGATCATAAGAATTACCAAAAATAGTGAAATCATCTAATAATAGCTCCATGAATTATTTAATATGGTCAAAAAAAATAAACATACCATACATAACTAAACTATAACTAGGAAATTTCATAATCCAAATTTAATCTTATTATAGGAAAAATTGTTAAAGGTATATGTAATTGTAGTCTTCTCCTATTCCTTTGAAATAATGGGTAACTAAAAATAATTGAAAATCCATATAAGAAAAAATAATGAGTTTTGACTATTAATATAACCAACATAAAGTCAATGAAAGGGATGGGTAAATGATTTTTCTTAGTTATGTGATTTTGTTTCCTATAATATATACAGACTCTCTAGTTGTTCTTAATTAAAACATATATCCATTAATTTTATCCATTCATCAAAATGGTCAATCCTATTTTATTTTCAACAATATGAATAGGTTTAACCCATTGTTAATTTTAAATGGTATAAATGAATTCAAATTCTAATAACCTCCCTATTTCCTTTTTAACTACCACTATCGTGGTGGGATTTTTCCATTTTTGAGGTAGCCTAATTGGTTTAGAATTTTCTTCAAGTAAAATCATGTGCATACATATTTTTGAACTAATACCTAGAATATCACCTAAACTAAAACCTATTTCTTATATATTTTCTTTTGAAAGTTCAATAAATTTTTATTATTAATTTGGTGATAGGTTATTAAAAATTATTATATGTAGATTTCATTATTCCATGAAATACATATATTTCAAATAATTGGGTAATAGTTTTAATTTAAAATTTTGTAGAGCCTCTAAATATGAATAAAAATTCAGGCGCCTCACTTACACAACTTGGAATTATTTCACAAAATATTATATATAATCTCCCTCATCATTGAATAGAAAATTAAATCTATCAAAAACCTTTGAAGTTACCTCACCATCCATACTAAATAAATTCTCTAGAAGTTTGTATAGCTTCATCCTCTATAGATTTTTCAATCATTAAGTGTTTTCCTAAGGCTAAAAATTAATGAAACATACTAGGGTCTTTAATGGGTTCAGCCTCTTCAAAGTGGGAAAGTATAATGAGTTAATGGTTGGATAAAGGGTGCCTCATATAGTCATAGATGTTGAAATTTACAATGTTGTCTCCAAAATCTGTCATAATTTTTCCTTCATACACATTGAAGATTATATTGGTTTTCTATAAGAATGGTATACCTAAAATTATTAGTGAGTTTCTTGATGTTATATATTAGTATATATTGTTTACATAGAATTTATATATGAAAATATTGTGTTTTACTCTAACCAATAAATATTTTAAGAATCTTACTAGGAAAATAGTGGATCTATTATCAAGTTTTACCACTACTCTTATGGGTTTCAAGTCTCCCATCTACAAAAATGTATACCCTAAGTGGTACATAACATTAATGGAAGCACCTAAATCATATAAATCATATGAAAATTTTATATATCCAATTGTTTAAAGGATATAAAATGTCTCTATATATTGACATTTTTTTGGTAGTTTTGGTGTGATCAAAGTTGAGACAGTTCTTCGCAAACTAATTATTTCATTCTCTTAAAGCCTCCTCTTTTTGGTGAAAATATCCTTGAAGAACTTATCATATTTTTGAATCTTATTATGGGATTAAATAATAGATATGTGTATCTCAACTTTCTATAAGGTTTCTAGAATTTCTATTTGGATTTATTCCTCTTGTATTTTTTTAGATTAAATCATCCTTTATGGGAATGGAATGAGAGATGTTTCTTCTCCCTTTATTGTTTATTTAGGGATTTATTTATCCTTTTCTTTCTCCTTGGTTCGACTTTATCCACTTCCTTATTATCTGGTTTCTTCTTGAATACTGTCTATGTTATTTAGGAACTAAATCTACTTGGATTTGTTCATAATCCTTTATAACATTTTCTTTGATATTGGGTTATGATTGTTTATATTCAGGTTTTCTAAATCCTTATTCTTCACTATTGGGTTGATTTTTTGTTGGTTTTAGTGTGGTCTTAGGTTGGATATCCATGTTTCTTATTGTGGTGATAATTCTCACATTATCTTTAGGATTTGGGACTTATTGCGATGGTAAATTTCTTGGGGTTTTGGAAAAAAACTCCACCAAACTTTTGATTAGGTTTCATAACTCTCCCACTTCACTCAGTTTCTCAACTTTGGGATATGGTTTTCAATATATAATAGGTTATGTACTAGTAAAATGTTGTTCATATGGTTCCTTTTATTTTAAAGGATGTGTTTGTTGGTATTCAGGTAGGTTATAATACTTCTAATAAGGTTTTTGGAATGGTGGGGCTTAGTATTGTTGGTTTTTCAATTCGTAAGGGAGTTGTGGTTAGTCCATATTCTGATAGGGTCTCCTAGTTTACTATTTTTGATTTCCAAATCCATACTATAATTGTGTTTCACTGCTCTATCTTTGATTCTATTACTTAAATTTCCTTGTTTGAAAGTTTTCTTCACAACTTTCCATATCCTACACTTCAATGCACTAGTCAGTCAAATGGTTACATGATGAGTATAAAACATATACCTTAACCAGTTATTATTAATTACTTTTATATTTTAATTATATATATCTCACAATTCTTGTTAGCTATTCAAGTCTAGATTCTAATGATTTAGATGAGTTTAATGTTCTTACCTTATGAATTACTATGAAACTAATACCTCTAGGGACAAATTGTTGTGAGTTATAAGAAATATTCTTTATCAATCCCTTGGATTATATTAGTGATTTTTCTATCAAGGATTATATAGATAATAAATACAATATTTTTTAATCATTATATTGTGTTCCTTGATAGAATAAAACAAGTAAGTGGTGCTCTTATATAGATTAGTGTGGAAAACTAATACAAAATTTATTAAACTACTCTTAATACTCATATAGTGTTTCCCCAAAATTTTACCTGATGGAATATAAATCCTTTATAATTATTTCACTCTTTTAGGTAAGGAATAATCATTACAATAATATCCTTTAAAATTAATCTCAATAAATAACTTCTCCTAGTTTTAATCTTTGGTTTCACCCTCAAGTGAAAAGGGGAATGCCCTTCACTTTCCTTTCTCCTCAACTAATATTTTGGGCGTTAATGTAGAGAAAAAAAGTTAGAATTCCCTGATATTCTTTTTCATGTATTCACCTTACATTCCATGAAATTTTAAAAATAATTGTATTAATCCAATTTTAATTTCAAATTAATTTGTAAGTACAGGCATAGAGATCTAATTATTCTAATGAATGAATTTTTGGACACATAAATCTCTTAAAGTCTAGTTATGATTCATCCAAGATGTTAATCTTAGTGTGAGCACATGAAGTTTCACTTGAGTCTGCTAAGGTTATTTATTCAAATTCATTTTTTAAACTCAAATTATTAAGTCTAGTTATATTCTTTTCAATTATTTGGTAAAAGTGCTAATTTGGTTAATAGAATATTGGGGCATATAATATTTAGTCTTATTTTTAACTACCTCTCATAAAATAACACCAAATCTTGATAATGTGACTATCATGGGGTGTGAAAAAAAAACAATTATTTCCTAGGATAAATTTAGTATGAGTGGTAACCCTTGGTTTTACTCATAGAGGAGTGTTTAAAATAAATTTTAACTTTTATTTTAATTATTTAAATGGGTGTTTCAAATTCATTTGGTTTTGAAAACTAAGTAGAAATAATAGATTGAAAAAATAAGATAAAGAATGTGATGGGGTTAGGGTTGGTTTTCCAGTTGAAATGTTAACATAGTCTCTAAAAAAGTGTCAATTCTCTTTTTTATTAATTGATAAATGAGATAATACTCAATTAATATGTCAATCACCCTCAATTGATGGTAAATGTGGAGACTAGCCAAGAAGTGATTACTGTTTTTTCATATATCCTTCTTGTGTGTGAAAAATCACTAAACCACCCCTAACCTACCAAGTCAATAACCAATTAGGTATTGGTACTCCTAATAAAAACAAGAGTGACTCATGTTATTCACTTACATTATAGCAATTTTTATACACTCGCCATCTAACACAATCTATTCTTTTAAGACAAGCTACACTGGGTGGAGGGTGATTATTGATTATCATCCTAAGTAGTCAAAAATGAAAAATTTCAAGGCTTAAACACAATTTCATTAAAATAATCAAATATCCACTAAAATATAAAATCAATCAATATAAGAGGGTTTTATTTATCAATTTTAATACTTAATAATTACAATGGAACTCATTCCATTCCCCGATATCTCAGATTTATTCCCTCTATTCAAAGGGAAATAGAGAATAAATAATAAGGATAGGGAATTATAGAATTAAGGAAAGCATAAAATAAAATGAAATTAGAAAGAAAAAGTATAAGAAAATTATCTAACAAACCAATCACACTTCCTTGTTTCCAACCTCCTCTTCTTATTATAGGTCCTTAGTTTCCATATTTCTTCAATCATGTTCAAACCCATGTGATGCTTGTATGTTTGAAATTATCATCTTTCATTTTCTCCAATAGTCTTCAAATCTCTATAATGATTCAAGATTTCTAGAAATATATATCTTTTTTCCTTATTATTGATCAAAACATTATTTATATTATGATCTATGTGTCATCCTATAATTGGTTAAATGAATGCTAAAGTGACCTCCAAATTTATCCATATAATGCATAGGATAATACTTTGAAGTATAATTTTTAATACTATTCATCTAGATTTTACAAAGTAAATTATCCTACATGAGGCCAAAATTTCCTTCTCGTAGGAGAAATGTCATTAAGGTGGCCAAAAAGTCATATGTATATAAATTTTTCCTTTTAAAGATTATAAATTTTCAAAATATCATAAACCTCCTCAAAATATCATATGGCCTGTTGAAATGTCATACATGTTACTAGATGTCCTCTGTGTATAAATTTTTCATTTTTTGATTTCCCAACTCATTAGATGATTTCATAGGAAATTTTCAAATCATTAAGATATTTATGTTTGACATAGAGGTGAAAGTATTGTGATCATATTCTAAAATTCATGTGATCAAGATCAAATTCATATGATGATGAAAAATTTATATAATACAAAGTATTATCCTCCCTTAAATTCTTATGATGATGGAAAATTTATAAGGCAGAGTCATACAATCCAAACTCTTATGATGATGCCTTTTCCATTTTCCTACCTCAACTCAACATCATACAAAACCTTTATATTCATACACTCCCATTCAAATGAATAAGATCGAGCTTAATTTAGAATTCTGAAAATGGAAATTCAAAGAAATATATTAATAGAAGTTATAAGGTCAAGATTACCTTTACTCAACTCACTGAAATCTAGAATAACCTTCACATGGTTACTGGTTTACCTTTATTTGGAGTCTATATGACCCTAATATAGGTCATTTTACTTTGTGATAACTTTTATTTAGTTTAAGTAGATATGATGACCTTTATGGATCCTCTTGTATTTCATCACTACCTTGATGCAACTTCTTCACATCAATGTTACTTATACACTGGTTGGAGATGAACTTTACATAAGTTGTCATTTCTACTCAAACTTTACAGATTACTCTATCAAATCAAATCATCCACTTTTATTTCTTAAAAATAATCTATATACACCTAAAATAATTATAAAAACGCCTAAAATTAAATTAGTCCTTATTCTGAAAATTTAAAAGATAAAATTATAAATTATAAATAAATTTCTGATCCATTTAACAATTAAAATATAGGTTATTCAAAAAACTAATAGATGTAATATTTACACCCTAATTACTCAGAATGGTGGGATAAAAAACATTTAATCATAATAAAAAATGTATGAAAATATTGGCTTGTCAGTGATCAAACAATGTCTTGATGATGAATAAGAGAACCTCATCAACCCTGAATATATAAGTTTAATATTCCTAGTTGTGTAATGATATGAAACCAAAACTAATTCAAATTTATAGTTTTATGTTATAATTATAGAGAACAAGAGAGGATATAGTAACATATGAGTCTCCCAAGTACATTTTTGGGGGTACTCTAGAGGGTGACCTCAAGGGGGGTGTCCCTAGTGAGGAGGAAGGGAAGTTTTCCATTGAACGTAAAATGATGCGGAAGGTGGAATGGGATGTCTATCCTTCCATCGTATCTCCTCTAATTTCAATACACCTAGATTCAAGGTATAATAGTTTACCATAATAGATAAAACTTTATAAAATGTTGAAGATGTTTTCCAAGTGTAATTATACCAAAGATAGAGGTTAGTTTCCAAATTTTTCTATGGTTTCTTTCATCAGTGTCTTTATACTCAAATTCTAATAACATGGCCCTTTGATTGTATAAAATAACTCCACTGAAAGTTCCTTTATCAAGGTGGTCCCTGAGAGTGTTGAAATAGGGGTTCATGATGGGTCTCAAACTCCTATTTTCAATACCAACATACCTTTGGTATAGAAAACACTAAAGTTGGTTGTCTCAATCACCTGTTTTATTGAAATAATAGATAACTTATGTATGAAAAAAGATTAAAAATGTTGGATTTTTTCACTTTTACCAACTTACCATATAATTATAGGAGTCATCATACTGGTGTAATACAAAACTTCGATGGAGGTCCTCCTGATGCTCAAAAATATCACTACCTCCTTGGATAAGTATAGAAACATAAATAAGGAACTAGATACGTATGAGTTTCCTTTACCTATTCTTACTTGAATTATCCCTATACGGTGTAATGGTTCAAATTTATGACTTATACAACTCTATTTATCTGAGAATTATAAATTATGAACCCCCCCCACCCATACCTCTTGGGGTCAAACCTAAAGATCATATAGAGGGTGTACATCATCAAGGTGCTTTTTCCATACAAACTAGTGAATTTTTTAATATAGAGGATGGTCCAAAACCACCAATTGGACAAACTATGGTAAGATTTGGTGACTCCACTTTGATTATACCTTATGATCCATCATTGAAAATCAAGATTCCTACCATTATAATTGATGTAACTTCCATTGAGAGAGACACATGGGATATACCCCCATCAGAGTTGGAAACTACAAAGGGAACTCAAGCCCCAGGAGTTGGTGAGTATATATGAAATTTATAACTCACCTTTTAGTATTTAGAAATTTACATATGAATTTTTATTCACCATTCATAGTATCACTGATCTAAGAAGCATAGATTATTGAAGATGCTTTGATCCCTACAACTTAACTGTCAGCATGCATAAAGGATGATATCATTTTGAGACCCACAATATCAATTATTATAGCATGATTGATCCCTTTGAGTGAGTTGGTTCCTAAGTACATTTCACTTTCTCTGGGTGGATCCAAATTTTACTAGGATACCATTGATGTATGAAGCACCTCCCTTCAATATTTTTGGATATACATATTGAGGATAGTATCATGAACTCTATTGGAGGATCTTCCCCTGAATCATCACAATCTTGGTCACATGTTTATGATGCTAGGATATAGCAATTTTGATTACCACAAAATTAATTATGTTGTAAATGATAAACTTAAAAGATTAAAAAGGGAGTGTGAATCATAGTAAATCCTCTTCTAAGAAAAATTAGCAACAATATTTTCTAAAATTCAATCCATGGTATCCCAATAAGACTCTTGTTATGTAGGGGAGGTAGTGGAACAAAAGTGTCTAGCTAACAAATAATTAATTCAGTTTCACCACCTATAATGAGAGAAAGGTGTTTCTATGGAGATTATAGTAGGGAAATAAATGTTATTTAAATAATCTTGGACTAGATATAAGGGTGATGCTTCTAAATCATATAATCTTTTTCTTGTTGAGGAAACTAAGGTTGTGGAGTTAACTAAACATAAACATGATGTATATGAAGCTCGGAAATAAATTGATGAACTAAAATACTTAGTAGAGAGAATATTGTAGTCCAAAATATTTAGAGAGACCCAAACCTATGTTCATTCATATCAAATTTTTATTAATGAATTAAAATAATTCTATCCAATCCTTGTTGATTTTATGATTTGAGTTCCATCTTAGTTATTAATTTTATGATAACCTATGAAACTCTTGAAGGGGTAACCCTAAGATAATTGAACACATTGAAACATTGAATAAAGATTTATTAATTAAATCACGATATCCAGATACTCAATTCAAAAAAAATTCCTACAGGATGTGTACTCATGGATGGGTATAGGTATGTGTTTAATCACTCTAACACTATAATTGGTCTATTTAGATATAGAGAAGGTTTCCACCTAGGTGTGTGCCTACGGGTGAATATAGGCATGTTTACCATCAATATAACACTATATTTATTCCATTCATGCATATCCTCATATTTTTTAATGGATTCATTACTTGAATTGGAAGTATAAATCTAGTTAGCCTTCATGATTTTCTTACCTTTTATTTTATAAATTTATTTCCTTTGAGGTTTAATCACTAAAAATCTAGACTTTGTGTGGCCATTCTCTTTGCATTAATAGAATCTATCTTATTTATTCCTTTTCTTTATCATGTTTTACAATTTTCAAAATCTTTTATAAATATCTTATATCTCTTTACTTGAGTCTGGATAACTTAAATCAAAAGATTTTTCCATAATAGTTTCAAGTACAGTGTCCTCCTTTTTTATAGAAATATGATTTTCTGATTCGTATTTCATTTCATCCTCATACATTATTAAGGTTCCATTCATTTATTTAAATTTATATCTTTAACTGGTGTGGATCAATGAATAGTAGTAGATATTCCATTCCACATATAGGGTAAAATTCTAAGTACCTTTAAAACTTGATTTGGTTGTTTAATTGGATCCCCCAAGGCATTAATATAATCAAAAACTCCTATCAATATTCCATTAATATAAGTGATTATTTCATATTCATGTATCATGAATATATCAAATTTCAATTTTTTTAGAGTTATACCTTAGTTTTCTGACATTATAAGTTCCTTCATAGGTAATAGAAATGGTATACTACATATCATATGTGTTATCACACTAAGAGACTAGGCTAAATTCATTAGTTCCTAATCCATATAAAATAGCATTCATAACTCTCAAATTAAGATCATATTCTTTCTCATGATAATCATTCAATTTTTTAATATATTCTTTAGTAATTTCATAGGTCTTGACTACCTTTAAATAAAATATTTTTCTAATATTTTTTATATAAATAATCATGGGTTATTTCCAGCATCTATAATTATCACTATTAAAATAAGGTACATGGATCATCTACATGCCTTCTCTAAGATCATCCATTGGTATTTATCTTTATCTAGATCTTTAACCCTGACTTGTTAGATCCAAAAGAAATATAACCAGTTTAGTTGAATTTATGATACCAAATTTTTGATATTGGGTATAAATAGAAGAATCATCAGGGATTTACAAAAAATAAATATATCCAATAGAACCCAACCTATGGTACCAATTATTGGTATTAGTTAGAAACAATAAGGAATTTTAGAAAGAGAAATAAAGCTATTGATCCCTACCTTTAATACCAATTTTTGGGTTAGAATGGAAAATATGAAGGCACAAGAGGGTTGAATTGTGTTCCCTTAAATACTTAATAGAAAAATTACTTCCCTTTTGAGATTAAATATACATTTTCCTTCTCTCTTAAATATGAGTCAGAAGTGGAAAATAAATAAATAATTGAACAACACACATCAATTTTTATTGGTTTGGGGCACAAGAATCCCATATTCCATTCTACCATTTCTCTCTCTGCAATCTTGGTGATTTTCACTTGCAAGTAATCTTAGCTAGAGACCTCTAAAAATGAGTGTATATAGTAAACACTTTTAAAACAAGACTTTTATAGGGCCTTCTAATTATTATACAGGGAACCAAAATATCTATATCTTAGTATGAGAATCTGAAACTCCACCAATGAATGAGTACACATAGTAAAAAAATTAAAAAATAAATATACTAAGATGAAGAGGTTGAATACTAGTTCCGCTCATAGTTGTAGGAAAAAATAATAGATGTAAATGATCTTCAATAAATAACAGTAAAAAATATTATTCAATATCAAATAGGCTTCCTTTAAACAGTGGTAGAGAAAATAGTTGGTGGATAATTAAACATGTATGTCACTAAAGTGTATCTCTAATAAGTTCTTTTTCATATTTCAATAAAATATTAACTAAGAAATACATAAATAGTTTAAACATTTGAGTTAATAAAATAGATAATAATTGAAACATTTATGTCTCCAAAGTGTAGCTCTAGAGGTGTTGTCGCGTAATTATTTTCAAACATAAATTTGTTTATTTAAAAGAATAAACTCTCAGTATTTATAATGATGGTTTAATTGATTTAGGTTAAATATCTCAAAAAATATCACATGATGGATCTTAAGTATTTTAATTTAAAATGTTAAAAGAGAATAGTAACTTCCCTTAGCAATAGGAATGATTTAATTAGTTGAACATGAGCCATTGAATCAGTCTTTAAACAGCTTTAAAGAGATATTTAATTTTGATGTGAGCATTGTAGAAAGTTCAAAAATAATACATAATTAAAAACTTTGTAATTGACGAAGTCAAACATAGGGTTTCTCTACATAGTGATAAACTAAAAAATAATGGTTGATTACAAAGGTAGGGGTGATGAACCATATGTTTGTTCCTCAAATGTATGGTTGTTTCCAAAATTGGGGTTCCTAATTCATATGTTTATTCCAAACATAGGGTACACAAACCATATGTACCACGTCAAACATAGGGTATAAATAGCTTTCCCATACTTCTTATAAACATGTCCAGAATACTTATATTTTGAGAAATCAAATAAAATTCCATGGGTTTAAATTATAAAAATTATTCTAGAATAAAATAATTATTCCAACAGTTATTATTCTGAAATTCACTTAAATTAACTTCCTTAGAAACATAGATATGGTTGTTTTTTATCATAAAAATCAAAATGAAATCAAAATAATTGTTAGATCAATACATTCCCAACAATAATAAAGGGATAATGCATAATAATATGGTGTTTAGAACTCTATCGCAGAATAGAGTGAGTGAATAAATGAGTAAAATGTTGATAGAGAGGACTAGAAGCATGATATTGCACTAAAAATGTTAAGGGAATTTGGGTAGAATATCTCAACACATTGGCATATCTGACCAATAAAAGTCCAGCATTATTAGTTGGGTAGAAAATACTGGAGTAGTTATGGATTAGAAAGTAACCAAATGTTCATCACCTTAAAGTCTTAGGAAGTTTTTAATAAATTCATATTGATTACTAGGATAAGGAAAATATTGAGGCTAAGTCCAAATATTTTTTCTTCATTGGGTACGGTGATGAGAATTTTGGCTACCAGTTATGAGGTGAAGAAAAAAAGAAAATTAATCAGAATTTAGGATATTTACTTCAATGAATGGGTTCTATGGAATAACTTGAGCTTATAAGAGAAGGAAGTTGTGAATAAATTAACTATCGAAGACCAAGTTTATCTAAATAAAATCACCAAAAGTTTTTAAAAACTAGAAAACTTAGATAAAATCATAAAAATTATTATAGTGAGGGCAATGGAATATTTTCCAAAAAAAATAAATATTTTTAAGCTCAAGTGGGAGTATAGATAATTAGGTCTATGTAAGTTAGAGTATTATAATTTTACGAATCAGAAGAAATAATTGAGATGAAAATTATAGAATATCCAAATCTATTGAGGAGATCAACTAGAATTTGATTTCTTGTTTAGATATTTGGGGATAATATGAATTTTATTATTGTAATATATTATAGAGAACCAGAATCCTAAAAGAAGTGGACTATATCAATGAATCAAAGGAATGGAAGTCTATAATGGATGAATAAATGGATTCATTGAAGTTTAACAGAACTTGGTAATTGACTGATTTACTAGAATGTAAATAATCATTTGATAATAAATTGGTTTACTAGATAAAGGAAGAGTTTTATGGTAATAAACACTACAAAACATGGATAATGGTGAAAGGATTTCAATTGAAGGAAGGAGTTGACTTTATGAAAATTTTGTCACCGTTATTTAAACATACAACTATCCGAATAATTCATATCATGAGAGCATCAAAAAATTTCTTTCTAAAATAGATGTAAAAAACTATATTCCTTTATTGTGATTTGGAGGAAGACAAATGAAACAACTAATAGGTTTATTTGTAGAAGGGAACCATAATTTGGTTTTTAAGGTGACTAAAAGTATCTATGGGCTAAAGTAAGAAGCTCAACAATGGAATCAGAAATTTTAATTTTTCACGTCTAAGGGAGGTTTCAGAAGGGGTAATGTAGGTCATTGTGGTTATTAGAAGCAATGGAAATATGGAAAATTCATTGTATTGATTTTATATGTGGAATAAATCTTGATAGTTGGACTATATGGTAGAAGAATCTAGAACTTGAATTTTTATTTTTTTAGAACATTTGAGATGAAATATCATGGATAGGAAAGAAATATTTTGGGGATAAAGATCAAGAGAGATAGGAAAATAAAAACACTTGTTCTATATGAGAAGGCCTATATCTAGAAAATCTCCGAATGATTTAGAATATCTAGAAGTAAGCCAGTCTCTACCCCTAATATTGTTCACTTTAAATAACCCATTTTACAGGAACCAATAGTGAAAGATGAGAATCAGTATATAGATAAAGTGTCATATGCTTCAGTAGTGGTAAATATAATGTGCACTAGGATTTGAATGCGGCCAAATATTTCCCATGCAGTAGGAGTTGTGATTCAGTACATGTTGAATCTAGAGAAAGTACATTGATAGGATATGAAGTGGGTCATTTGTTATTTTAAAGTAATGGTAGATACAACACTATTATTTGGAATATATGATCCATTACAAGGGTATATGGACTCAATTTTTGTTGGTGATATAGATATGAGGAAAATTATAACCAATTATGTGTTTATTTTTAGAGGAACAACTATTAGATGGTTATCAAAGTTATAATGAAATGTTACTTTGAGTACTATTAAATCTCAATATGTAGCTAAAAAGGAAGGTGGGAAAGAAATTATAAGGTTCAATCAATTGCTGAAGGAGTTCAGAAAGAGTCAGAAGGGAGAAATGATTTTCTATGACAACCAAAGTGTAATCCACTTAGCTAAAAATTCATTATTCTATGATTAGATGAACCATATCAAACTAAAGTATAATTTTATTATAAATTTTATATATTATAAAGGGTTTGAGTTATAAAATATAATGGGAATTTGAAATCTGAAAAAATATGTTTACCAAGGTGATAGCTCAAAGAAGTCTGAAGTGGAAACATACCTTAGTGTGGTTTGGTTGAATGGAATAAGAGAGGAGATAGAGAATGATTTTTCATTCTAAGTTTGAAGAGTTGTAAAGGTTCCTTAAAATAGTTATTCAAGTGGGATATTATTATGTGGTGAAATAATGCACCATATTTTTTTGGTTCATTATGCTATGAAGAAAGTTCGAATTTTTGATTGCAAGTTAGGGTCATTTTGAGAATCAGGTTTCATATTGGGAATATGAACATTGAAACAACTTTGGGATATTTTATTGGATGTGTAATGTAATTACCTAGTATTTCAATATGTAATTATCTATTAAATAATACTATGTTTGATAGTGTGTTCCATAAGAAACATCGATCTTAAACAAACCATTATATACTATGAAAATATTATAAATTTAATATAACTCTTATAACCTAACTATTGGTTTGGTGGGTATTAATATAAGTAACTAAATTATTAAATATATGGAGATAATTTTTCCTAATAAAAATGTAATTATTAGGAAATAAGAACTCAATTTTAAATAAAATCCTAAAAGATCAATGGGGATATTTTTCAGAATATGGTTTTATGTGCGTAATGTATTTTTATCAAAGTAAATTAATTTAATCACTATTTATGAATTATTTTAAAGAAATTTATATGTAAAATATTTAATAAAAAAATTAATAATAATCTAATGATGGTTACTGAATAATTAATGACAAAAAATTAATTTTATACTTCAAAACACATTTTCTCTAAAAATGGTTTTTATTGCGTTTTGTGCACATGTATTATCATTAATTTATTCTAATTTTAGAAATTTTAACTTAAAAAATGGAAATAATTTTTAAAATCATAATTTCAAATTATATTAGAGTGAATTTTGTAATTTTTCTAAATAGAATGATTTTTGAGTGAATTGTTAAAAATACCATTTTTTGCAAAATTGTCATTTCTTTTGTATAAGTCAACTAATTTAAAAGTATCATTATGTTTTGGATTTAGTTTTTAAGTAACCTAATATCCCTTTTATCAATAATAATCTAATTAATTAAATAGTAATCAATATTTTATTTTATTTTGGTATAAGTTCATTTTTATGCTTAAAACACATTTTTTCTAAAAACACTTTTTCATTGAGTTTTGATAACTTATATTAAAATTAAATTTTATAACTTTTATAAATTAAATATTAGAAATTGGATTCCGTATTTTTAATTATAATGTTAAAACTATGAAATAGGGTCTATTTCATTTTTATTCATAATGAATTCTAATCTTGGTAAAAGTTTATCATGACATTAAAGAGTAAAATGGGTTAAACAAGGATAAAACTACGAGATAAGGTCTCAAAATCAACACAAAACTTTCTTTTATTTCCTTATATGATTTTAATTCTACAATAAAAATCCTATATTTTAAAATATATAATTTTTGTGTCACTTCCCTTTGATTGTAACCTTTACAATATTTTATGTTAAGATTAATTACAAAATGTAACTTTTTATCACTCATTATGTTGTCTTAATTTTGATATAGATAAAAATGATATATGTAATGGTTTTTTACTTCCCATCCTATTACTTTTCCATTTTGAGTAATTCAGAGGTGTTTAGAGGTGGATGGCTGAGGTTTGAAAGAGTTTGAGCTGTAGTAGAACTGTAGAAAACATTTTAACCCATAAAAGAGGGTTCTATAGTGTAATAGTGTGGCTTATGAATTATATAGACAATAATTTATTGATTTTTTATGGTGAGGGGATATCACATGAAATGGTTTTATACTATAAGAAGTGGAATTATGACATTAGTTAATTCCATTCCTAGGTGCTATGTTTTTTATGGAGATTACAAGGTCTGGCGTTTTACATCCTAAAGGTTGGTTTTACAGTATAAGTTTTTTAGTACATGGAAATTATAGTGTAAAAATGTGGTTTATGTCATAAAATGGGTGATTTATAAGTTTTTTATAAATATTTTTTGGCCAAATTTACTTTCATTCAGTCATATATCTATCTCTATACTTCTCTACCTCTATCTTGTTTTGGGTGAAACCTAGGAGGTTTTTAGAGATCTTCTAGCTCATTTTTCTTACATTGATCAGTGGGTTCTAGTAATCAAGTTCTGTTGATCAATGGTGATTCATACTTCCTTATCCCCTTATTTCTCCTCATTATTCTATAAGGGATTCACTGTAGTGTTTTTTGTTTTGTTTGAGATATGTTGGGATTCATTTTTTATAACCCTTTGGTGTGGTTCAGTTTGATCCAGGGTTTTCTTGTGTGGTTTTGGTTTGTGGGCTATTTCTTATTCTCCCTATGGTGTGTTGGGTGATCAGAAATCTTTTTAAAGGTATGTAAACCTTGTTCTCTCTTATTTTCATTCTATTTATTTAGATTTTATGATTTTTCTTTCCATTGGGTGGGTAGTAAGGTTTGGTTTAAATAAGATAATGAATTGGAATAATTGAAATTTATGGGTATGGGGAGATATGGCATGTTTTAACTGCTTTATTATTCTTACTAATTATATTATGATATTTTTTTGCCTTGATAAAAATAATGGTTATTGGGAGCCCTAATTGTATAGTAGATGTTATGATTTGAGACCCTTAATGAGTTCTTGTTTGATCTCACCCTAGATAAAAATCTAAAGAATGTCTATTTGAATAATAAATTAGATTCCCATATAAATCTGGTTTGTGTGATAATACCCATTCTAAATAAATAAATAATGAAATTAAATCCCTTGAATAAATTTTGGAAGTTGGGATGTGTGATTTTATGTGCGCTTGCACTTTTTGTGTTGTCCCACATGGTTGGCTGAGTTGTTGGGTGGTGATGGAGGTTACTGGATGGGTTGTGTGGTGTATGGGCGTATGATGTAATGTGATGCACTTGGTTAGCATGGATGCAATGTGGGAAGTTATGTGATGTGGTGTAAAAAGTTTATAGTGTGTAGAGGTTGTGGTTTATAGTGGTGATTATGTGTGGTAGTGATGTATAGTGATAATATGTGATGGTGATTTGTGGTGATGATTTGTGGTTTTTTCATGCGGCAATTGTGTTGTTATATGTGGTTGAGATGCAAGATGTGTGGTTATTGTGGTGAGTTGTCTTGTTCTATGTGTTGTGGCAATAATGTAGGATGTGAGGTGTGGTGGTGATGGTTGATGTGTGTTGGGACAGTTTTTGTGTTGTGTGGTTGTGTTAGTTTCCCAGTTATACATGGAATAAATTTTTTGGATGAATGAATAAATTAATTATCTTTTGAAATAAATAAATAGATGGGTTGTGTAAACATGTATGAAATATATTGTTAATGAAAGTGGTGATGTGTGTCTTGTTTGGTTTATGTGGTAGTTATGGGGTATATTTTATTTAGTGGTGGTAGTGGTTTTGATGGACAATGTGTGGTATGGTGGTGGTGATGTGGCGTGAACTAGTGAAGTTTATGTGAATCTATAGGTTGGGTATTGTGTGCTATCGATATATCATGTATGTTAATGTTATTTTATATGTGCCCCTACCGAGTTGGATAACCTTATAAAGACTTAGAGGTTCTAAGTTTCTGGTGTTTTCACCAACATCAAGGATAGTGGTGATAAGAATAACCATCAACCCCATATCCCCTACTCTTCCTTTGGTAATATTGATATGGGTTGGTGTTGTAGATTACCCAGTGGTGATGGTATGGGTAGGTGTTCAAGATTACCCAGTTGTGATGTGTTGGGATATGTGTCTTTGGGAGGTATGTGATGTGATAGCCCAGGTTTCCTTGGATGATATTTTTTGTGATGGCTCTGGTTTCTTTGGGAATGATGTGATGTGATACCCCATGTGTCTTCGTGTGAGATGTGTTGTAATGGCCCAAGTTTCTTCAAGCGATATGTGTTGTGATGTCCCAGGTGTCTTTGGGAGATATGTGATGTGACATGTGTGGAAGGGATGGGTACACAGGATGATCTACATTGAGGTGTGAGAGAGGAAAATCAGTGGGGAAGTGGCAGTTGGGTACCTTTCTTTGTTATGATCATGATATAATATTAGAATATTGGATGTATTATTTGGTGAGAGATCCATGGGGAGGATGGGATTAGTTAGATGACCTGTATAGGTTCTTATTGGTTTTCTTATTTGTTTACTAGCTCATCAGCATGTTCTTTTCACATGTTCACTTGAGACCTCGGTTATTTATCTACTGAGTATACATGTTATGCTCACCCTATGTATATAAAATATTTTTCAAGTTTCTAGGAGGACTTTGGGGACCAAGCTAGACATTAATAGCATGGGTTTTGGAGATGATGTTGAGTCGCTATCATAGAATTGTCTTTTGGTATATTTATATACTTTTATTATATCATTTTAATTTCCACATGCATGTGGTATTGTTTTTGGGATTAATTTTATATTATCTACAGGATTTGTTTTGTGATTTTTTATCTTATCTCCCAATCCTGTTTTTTTTGTAGAGGGTGATTCTTCCCATGCTGTGAGATTTTCATACCCATGGTGCTAGTATCCAACCCAAATCCAATTTGAGGTAGGAATAGGGGTCATTATCTCTCTCCCTTCATTGAAGAATCTTTGGTAGTAATGGGTTGTGAAAACATGGTATAAGATGTTGATGGTTGAGAAATATGATGGAGTTTGAAGTTAGGAACAGTGAAGATTTCATGGGTTGGTGGGGAAATTGTAACTCCCCAATATTTTTATGAGATGTATTTTTTTATGTATTGTGTTGTATGATACAACAAGATAAACTTTATCTACATGCAATACTATCTTATCTAGCGATATATGAAACATTATTCCTCGCTTGTGCTACACACAATTTCAATTTCTTTTGATAGAATTCATTTCACGCAAGACCGAGTTTAAGTGAAAAACTAAATATTATTATGTTACCTTATAACCTAGCCATTATAATGAAGGGTATAAATAGTATTAATTTAATTATAAAAAAATTATTTACACATGTATATATAAATAATTCTTTGGTGAGTAATTAATTATAAATTAAAATAAAACCATTTTTAAATAAAAGAAAACATTTTTTCTGAAAAACTATTTAATTGAAAATAAGCGAGTTTATAAAATAAGAAAATCATTTTTATGGATATTATTAATTAAATATATATGAAATATATTCAATATAATCTTTAAAATTCATATTAAATTTTTTCTAGACATGATATAATAATAAATTCAATTTTTCAGATAAAAGTAGAATTTTTCAAAAAATACAGTTTTGTCACGTTTTGATGGAACACATAATTTAAATATATTTTTTGACACATTTTTATATTATATTTCAGAAAATAAAATTCTTATTTTAATTCAGAGTATAAAATTTTACTTTGGTTTAATGTTTTTTATTTTTTTGTGAAGTTTCATTTTTTGATGAATAGTGAAAAATACTACATCGTAGTTGAAAAAAATCATTTTTCATTTAAATAATTATTATAATTTAAATTGATTTTAAAGTAAAAATAAATGAATTATACATATATTAATCCAATGTAGTTTATTGGAATATTTTTTAAATTAAAATTATATATAACAACTTATTGAACTTTTCAACGTTCATTTTACCTATCTTCTTACCACATCTGTAGGATTGGCCTTAAAATTAATTTTCCCGCTTATGTGAATTTAATTTCAAAAAATAGGCATGAATGGTTGAAATATGTATTATATTTATAGTCTAATGGGATCAAATTAAATTTTTGGTGAATAGTGACTTTAGTAAATTGTTATTTTTATTTACTTTGATTAAGGGTAAATCAGTTAATTAAAGGTAAAAATAATATTATAATATTATAAAGTTACCTTGACACATATCCTAATTTAATTATATGAGTGGGTTTTGACCAAAATAAAACTTAATCCAAAATTATAATCTTTTTATGCTACCTGGGTAAGAATAAGATATTTATTATATTTTATTTAAAGATAAGTTAAAAATGTCATAATCATAATTTTAATAAGTAAATACAATATAATATAGGGTTATACATGATATAAATTATACTATAAATAGTACTTTTAAATATAATAATTTTATATTAATCATGATATTTTATTTTTATTTTTTATAGAATAAATATATTAATTAAAGGCTTGTGTAAAAATGATGCAGTAATTGTTTAATTAATGGAAATATCAAGTAGATGATATTAAAAATATTAAAATAAATATAATTTGACATAATTAATGAAAAAAAATTATAGAAACATTATACATGTTATAGATATATTATAGGTGTTATTTAGAAGTTTCTATGTTATTAATATATTTTTTAAAAGATAAATAATAAATAATATCAAAATTGATATAAATGATACTTTAAAATAAATAATATTTTATTTAATGATATAAAATTTGTAAAAATATATAATTAGTCCAAATAATTATAATAAGGTTAAATATGTCATAAATTATCCACTTGGGGTTCTTTTTTCATTTTATAGTAATTATATTAAACCTAAAGAGTAAAAAAGCTAAGTTGTCATGGTAAGAGTTAAAGGTTTTAACTAAGGGTTAAATCCAAAAGATAAGGTTAATAATGTTAACTAAACCTGTATAAAAATCATAGGTAGAGATTATTTTGATATATAGAAATATTATATTAAAAATAACTTTCTTTGGAGCTATTTTAAATTGAAAATAAATTTATATTAATTTAATATTTTGAGTTTTTTCAAAAGTTCCCCTTAACTCTCTTTTAAAAAGGCACCTCCTATCTCAGTTACTCACACCAACTTAAGCCTTATAGCTCAAAAAACCCCTTAAAATTATCCTATAAACATTATTAGTTAAGTTATATAGGTCCTTGTCTTAAAAAAATAGCATACCTAGTTTCCCTAAGAAGAGAACCAAAGGAATCCACTGAAGAAGAGGTAATTGTTTTACCAATTCAATTCAATTTATCTTCTTATTTTACTTCTTCATGTTATGTTGTTTCCATAATAAATTAATAAATCCAGTATAATATATATATTGATATTTAATTATGATTATGGGACAACCATATCCCTCCTTTTATCTATCCTACAAAAATCAATATCACCATATGTGTGTACGTATGATATATTGTCTCCACGTCATGGTGTAATCTGTTCTTCATCACCATATTTTTATTAATGATAATTGTGATGAGTTTAATGATTATATATTCTATTTATAATATAATTATACCTATGTAATAATAATATCATGTCTACCTTTTTATCATCTAATATTTTGGGAAAATGATAATGTTGCTTGTGTGTACATATAGCTTATCATCTCCACGATGCGATGTGAATCGTTATTCACATATATTTAACATGGATGGTAATAAGGATTATTTTTATGAATATATATGTTATATATTACATTTTAATGATTCTTTAATAATAATACATTGTATACTTTCTTTTCTTTTAACTCGATAAGAAAATGAAAATAGTGTTCATGCGCACGTACGACCTACCATCTCCATGAACGGTGAATTTCATTTATCATTAAAAATTATTATAAATACTTATATACTGAATATATAAGATATTTATATCATGTTTTATATTATAAAAATAATTATATTATGATATAATTATGATAATCAATAATACCAAGTCAAAACACATACGATTAACAAGGAGTTTATCACTCGAAACGTAACTTTAACAAGAAGTTAATAATAAACAGGTAACATAAAGTCTTAAGTAAATAGTGTATGGTATTAAATATATTAATATTTTTCTATTATAGATGTATAATAAACTTGTATTTATTATACATAAATTTTGTACGAGTGCAAAGAGATTCAATATATAAGGTAAGGGATAATTTCACAGTATCATTATTATTCAAGATTGTTTATACGTTAGTATTTACTAGGGGATATTTATTATCCATGTCCATGTTTTATAAAAATGTTTTAATAAAATATTTTACTATTATCCTATGTATGTTTAAAGTCTTTTTTACCCATTTTTTAATTTTTACTACACAGTTTGAAAGGAATCTTTCATTTATTTTCCAAATAAAGAACTTATTGACTTTTCTGACAAAAGTATGAGAATAATATTTTCTTTTAACTTATATGGCATGAATTGATTTTTAATCTTTAATAACACATTATTTCCTTGAATATTAACTTATAATATTATAATGTTTTTTTCAAATAAAATGTTTTCTTTTTAATTTCTGCAGTATTTTATGTAAATAAAATGTTTTCAAAGAGGAAAAGATATTTTTCTCAAGAATTATTTTCAAGTGATATCTCAAATGTTACTTATGTTTTAATGAGGATATTTTTTTAAGGATTTTATCACTATTATACCATTGGTTGATTTAATTTTATGATATTCATGAAACCCATTTATTTCCATGGGTTATTTTTTGATTGAATGATGTTTAAGAAACCCAATTATTTTCATGGGTTACTATATGATGAATGATTTGTGTTCTTGTGGAACACATATGTATGGTTTTCATTATGTGATGTGTGTGATTTATATCTCCTTAAAATTCATTGGATACATATATATATATATCTCATGAGATATACATGATTGAAACAGGAAATTATCTTGGTTCAGTAATACATGGATGGAACGGAAAGTAAAACTGTTTCAGTAGTACAAGGCTAGAATGAGGAGTGAACTTAGTTTAGTAATGGTATTTGTGTACTATGATGGTCTTGGAAATGATCCTTGACTAATATCAAATGATTTTATATTCTTATGTGTATTCCAAAAATTCCATGTCTTATGTTATTTCCACTGGTAATATGTTCATTGATTTTTTATAAACTTTTATGATTTATCCCATGACATGATATCATGATCTTTTATATGCAGGATAATATTTTAAAATTTCATATTCTTATGTTTTTTTATTATTATATGATTGATATCTCCCTTTTTTACCCTTACTAAGAATCTAAGCTCACCCTTTATTACATTTTCTTTTCCCTAGGTTTTAAAGAAAGGTTTCAGGTAGGGAAACTAAAGGGGAGATATTTGTGGAAAAAATTAAAGATCATTCACTAGACTATATGTTTGTGTTACAAGTTTCCAAGGTCACTAAACTAATATGGTCTTTAGGAATCTAAGTCTATAATTTTTAAGTATTTTTAAAATGTGATGTAATCTCCATATACGTCAATCGTGGTGGTTAGAGTTGGTATCGGAGTGGAGGATTAGTTAACCTTTAGAAACTAGGTTGAGAAAAATTTGTTGAGGTCCCTAGAGAATATTTCTATATATATTTATAGGGATGTTTTTAAGTATAATTTTAATGATGAGGAAAAGTATATAAAAAATTCCTAGAATTTTGGTAAAGGATAGAGAAAGTGGTTTTCTAACAATACATCCTTATCTGGGTACTACAAGTGGATATAGCTCTAGAAAAGATGTACCTAGGGTAATAACTCTAACAAGGTATGTCAATCCTGACTCGACATAACCTCGTACATAACAATGGTTCTTTATAAACACCTAATTTGACACTCTCAGGCTATATTCATTGGGAATTCACAAACTCTTCACAAAACATTATGAAGGATTTATATATAAGTTGGATATAAATAACCTAGGATGAACTTGAGGTATCATAGATTAAGGAAGGTGTTATAATTTAGACATCCTATATGTGACATTTCATGATTATGTGGATCCTCATTATGATAACTATTTTTTACTCTATTTATTTTGTTTTAGTCAATGGTTGGAACCCAAAGGAACCACATTAATGATGAATGTGATGGGAAATGAAATGATTTTTCTCTTGATCAAAAAAATGTTATGGGAACTATAATACATAATCTTGTTTCCATGACCAAAAAACTATATCAATCCATTAATCCTTCTAGGCTTCCAAATGACCAAAGGAGGGAACAACATTCTCTTGAATCCTTCTTAAGGAAATTTTCACCTTCTTTTAGTGGAATGACCAATCCACTAGTTGTTAACAAATGTATATATACCATTGAAAATATATTTTTCATTCTATTCTATTAAAAATGTTAAAAAGTTAATTTGGGCACATATCACTTGGAAGGTAAAGCGAATATATGGTGGAACTTTATCAAGAATATGAGGAATCAAGATAAAATTTAATCCATGGATTAGAATGAGTTCAAGAACTTATTTTTCATTATGTACCTTCCCTCTATTCTTCTTACAATAAGGTATATTGAAGTTACCCATCTACCTCATGGTTATGATAAGAAAAAAAAGGTTATAATTAAAAGGAAACTCTAATAACTATAGAGAAAAGAAGATTAGATTTTCTTTATGCTCAAAGTGTGGATGGACATATAGAGTAAATTGGATCAAGGGGACTGATAAATGTTTTATGTATGGTAAATAAGGTCATCATGAATTTTACTACTGGAGTAATAGGAATAAAAATAATTCTCCAAAGAGTGCACATTTTTCAAATCAATGTTTCAAGTGCAAGGAAAATGGGAATTATGCTAACCAATACCCAAATCAAAGGGTTAATGATGATGATCAGCGTTAGCAACCTCTTAATAGAGAAGACAAAGGGAAGTCTCATTTCATCACTATTTTTGATGTGGAGTATGATAATGAAGTTGTGAAATTATTGAGTGTTTATGTATTATAATTCATGAATAATGTTGTGGAAGTACATTTATGGTATTATGGAATAATGAAACATTTATTTAATGGTACACTATATATTTTACATAAGGATTTAAGAGAATATACTGAATGGTACTAGTAACCATAAAAAATTATTAATGTAATAAGTACATATTTTTGTAAAACACATTAGGGAAGTATAACCCTTAATATGATCATGATGGTGAGATAACAAAGATATTTTGGATATGAATAAGTAAATTAGAAGATACTAGTTACCTTGGAAATAATTGAGGATTTATTGACATGTGAGTTATTCTATCATGGATGATGTTTAAAACCTTTTGGAGTTAAGAATAAGGAAACATGCACGTGGTAGATTACGTTATTACCATGTGTCAAGAGAATACATGATTAAGGTATTCACATGTTTGGAATGGGACAACCAAGAACCACCTTATGAGATATGGGAGATAAATGTTAAGGTAATTTAGTTAACACCATTCTAAATTTTTTTATTTTAAGTTTTCAGATGGATTGTAAGTTTATCCATTTATGGAAAGTATAAGTTAAACTTCGGATGGAATTTTTTAGATTAAAGTATTATCTCCATATAGGTGGACTTATACATATTTGATAACTTGTACTAACCTTTTTGTTTTTATAAAGATAGAAGGAATGACTTGTCATTATATTTATAGATCTAATGATTTTCTAACACTTTATGACTAATAAATTCAACTTCATTTCTTAGAATAAGAAATGAATTAGAAATTAATCAATACATAACCAAAGGGTGAAATTGTGCTGAAATAAAGTAAGTATATCTTCTCATGAAATTATTTAACATTAGGATAAGGGATCATGATGTAAAAGGGTTTCATATTATCATAATTTTTTATGATATCAATGACCTCCTTGACACTTATTTAGTTTATGGTTTTTTTATTATTAACTTTCTATGGATCACCCACTTTTTTGTGGTCATTGATCTTTATCAATCTCTATGATTATTTAAGTTTTTCCTCCATGCTCAAATCTTCACCTATGTTTTTATATATAGATATATAGTTATGATTTACTTTTAGTAACTGTTATTTTATAACTTTTTCATTTTAAAAATAATTTTTAGAATTCATTTTTATGATGTGGATTTTTATTAAAGAAACATTCAAGTATTAATCCCTTTATTACAAAGATGAATTTTTATGGGAAAATTAATTTTAACGGGGTAGAATGTAACACCCAGATATTTTTATGAGATAGATTTTTTTTGAGGTCTTGTGTTGTATGCTACACCAAGATAAAAATTCACTACATGAAAAAATGGATTAGATAGAAGTACATGAAAGATTATGCTTGGCTTATGTTACACACAATTTCATGTTCTTTTGATATAATTCATTTCACACAAGACCGAGTTTAAGTGAACAACTAAATATTATTATGTTACCTTATAACCAAGACATTATAATAGAGGGTATTAACAGTATTAAATGAATTATAAAAATTTGCTTTACACATGTATATATAATTAATTATTGGGTGATTAATTACTTATAAATGAAAATAAAACCCTTTTAAATAAAAGAAATTGTTTTTCTAAAAAATTATTTAAATGAAAATAAGTGATTTTATAAAATAATAAAATCACTCTTGGGGGATTTCTTAATGAGATATATATGTAATATATTCAATCTAATATTTAAAATTTATCTTAAATGTTTTATAGACATTATATAAGAATAAATTTAATTTTTGGGATAAAATAATTATTTTTCAAAAAATGATGTTTTGTCGCCTTTTAATGGTGCACCCATTTTAAATCTAGTTTTTTACACTTTTTTATATTTTATTTTTAAAAAAACTTTTTATTTGAATGTTAGGTATAAAAATTTACTTTAGTTGAATTTTTATTACTTTTCGGTGAAGTTTCATTTTTTAATGAATAGTGAAAAATATTGCATCGTAGTTAAAAAACTGTGTTTTCATTTAAATAATTATTATACTTTAAATTTATTTTAAAGTCATAATAGATAAAATATATATAGATATATATTTTAATTTAATGTAGATCATTAGAAACTTTTTTATATTAAAATTATATATAAAAACTTATTGAACTTTTGAATGCTCGTTTTCTCACCTTCTTCCCATGTCTATGGGATTAGCATTTAACTTAATCCACTTAGGTAAGAATAAGATATTTATTTTTATTTTATTATAAGATAAGTTAAAAATGTTGTACTCATGATTTTTATAAGTAAATCCTTTTTAATATAGGGTTATACATAAGATAAATTCGAATATAAATAGTCATTAGAAATCTCATAAATTTATCATCATCCTGATATTTTATTTTTAATTTTTAGAGAAGAAATAATTTAATTAAAGGATAGTATAATAATGATACAATACTTTTTTAATTAATGTAAATATCAAGTAAATTATATTAAAAATATTAAAATAAATATAATTTAACATAAATAAGGACAACCAATAATTTTATAGATAAATTAGACATGTCATAGATATATTAGAAGTGTTATTTTAAAGTTATCAGGTTGTTAAGATATTTTTAAAAAGATAAATAATAAATAGTATCAAAATTGACATAAATGATACTTTAAAATAAATAATATTTATTAAATTATATAAAATTAAAAATATATATAATGCATCAAACTAACTATAATAATGTTAAATATGTCATTAAAGATCCACTTGGGGTTATTTTTTAGTTTTATAGTAATTATATTAGCCCTAAAGCGTAAAAAATCTAAGTTATCATTGTAAGAGATAATGGGTTTAAGTAAGGTTTAACTCCAAAAGATAGTAATGTTACCTAAACCTATCTAAAAAAAATTCTTTTATAGGATTTAGATTCATCCTCATATTAGATTCTAAATAACTTACTTTGGAGATATTTTATGTTTTGAGTGTTTCCAAAAGTGACAGTCGCCTCTCTTATAAAAAGACACCTCCTCCATCAATTACTCGCACCGCCTTGAGACTTCTATCTCAACAAAACCCTACCCCTCCTATAAAAATTATTAGTTAAGTTTTATAGGTCTTGTTCTTCTAAAAAGACCATCCTTAGTTTCTCTAATAGGATATCCAAAGTATGTCCACCGAAGAAGAGGTAATTTTTTTACGAATTAAATTCAATTTATTTTCTTCTTTTACTTCTTATTGTTGTGTTTTTTTCATACTAAATTAATTAATCTGGTATCATCTATATATTTATACTTTATCATGATTATGGTACAACAATATCCCTCCTTTTATCCATCCTATGAAAAACAATATAACGATGTGTATGTATGTACGACTTACCATCTCTACGTCATGGTCTGATCTATTTTTCATCACCATGTTTTTATGACTAAGAATTATGATGATTTTAATGATTATATATGATATTTATAATATAATTATACTTATTTAATATGTTAGGACCAATAGGGGCCAATATACCCTGAGAGGGGGGGTGAATCAGGGTATGGATATTCTTTTTCAAAGTTCTTCCTACCCCACTGGATCTTGACCTCTTTGTTACAAGGGTCACTTTGTTTGCACTTGTGTGTATGTTATGATCACTTACTTTCTTCTTTATCTTATAATGATGCTTTAAATGCAATTCAAGAAAATTAACAGGCAGACGCAGAGATTTTTACTTGGTTCACCCTCACTGGGCTACGTCCAAGGAGCATACGCCGACAGGTTGCCGGTCGTACCAAATTCCACTAATCTTCACTAGATGTGGATACAAAGTTCGGGCTAGATCACTTCTATGCCTAGGCTCACTGCCTATAAAAAGTTTAGGGTTAGCTCACTGCTTTCCCAAGGGTCACTCCCTGTTTCTCTCTCTCTGACTCACTGCCGGTGGAGAGGATCACCTTCTTCCTCTTCCTAAGCTCACTGCTCTGTGAAGGGATTCACTTACAGTTTATAGACCTGTAGGTCTCTTCATTTGCATGAAGTAATGCATCCTTAACTGTAGATAGATGCTCTATTAAAGTCCAACTTTCATCCACTGATCAATATCCCTTTACCTCTGAACACTGGGAAATTCCTTTTGGGAAACACCTTCGCAAAGCACCCTACTTCGCGAAGCTCCCAATTTCGCGAATCTCAAACAAGCCTTCGCGAAGCTCCTGCCTTTTCGCGAGGCTCTCTCGCGAAGCTCTCTCGCGAAGACTCCCGCGAAGCTCAACTCATTGTAAAGCAACTTCTCTCATGAAGCTCACTGAGCCAATGCGGAGCACACAACTTTCGCGGAGCTACAATAGCCGCCGCGAAGCTCCTCTTTCACGAAGCACACTGCCTTCGCGAACCACCTCCACGAACCGAGAGCAATGGATTTTCTCTGAAAATTCTCTCTACTTCTCCCGAGGGGGTTGGCCTCTATTTATAGGCGATTCCACCGACCCTCTTCCCTTCCGCGTGAAGTCAACGCCACGTCATCTCAAATCGCGAAGCTCCAAAGATTCCGCCAGAATTCTGTCCAAATCGCGAAGCACCACAGCACTTTGCCGTTCGCGAAGCTTGACGTAGTCGCGAAGAATAACCGTCAACATAACTTCGCGACTTTGCCGCGAAGCTCCCTCGCGAAGCCCAACATTCCTTCACGCCTTCGCTGTGAAGCTCCCTCACAAAGCCCTTCACCGCCGCGATGCGCTTCAGCCTCTGCCGTTCGTGAAGCTTAACGTAATCATGAAGCATCACCGCCTCCATTCTTCTGGTCTTCGCAATTTCCAAACCATGCATCCTATCTTCTCGAAATTCATGCCTTTTCCATATTAAATTATAATATTCATGGAAATACTATTTTCGCGATGCTCACCAAACTCTAAATTTTGGACCCCAAAAAAATGGAAAACACTGGGAAATGGTGCCACCTTGTACTGCTCTTTTTGTACCGCTTCCAGATCGTCCTTTCCTTTGTCATCGTTCTTTGTCAACAAGGATTGTCAACAACTTCTTGGGAACTCAACAAATATCCATGGAAACCTGCTTTGTCAACAAACACAACCAACCCAAAAAAACTTCAATGTTACCTTGAGGGATTTTTTCCCAACATAATAATAATATCATGTCTAACCTTTTACCATTTAATATTTTGAGAAAATTATGACGTCGCTCGTGCATACGTATGACATACCATATCCATGATACGATATGACTTGTTATTCACCTATATTTTACATGGATGGTTATAAGGATAAGTTTTATTAATATATATATATTATATATTATATATGACATTAAAATGATTCTTTAATAATAATACATCATATACTTTTTTTTATTTTAACTCGACAAGAAAATGAAAACAACGTTCATGCGTACGTACGACCTACCTTCTCCATGAACGGTGTATTTATTTTATCATTAAAGATTATTATAAATACTTATATAATTAATATATAATATATTTTTATCATGTTTTATATTCTGTAAATAAGTACATCATGATCTAATTATGAGGATCAAGAATACTAATTCAAATCACGTACGATTAACAAGGTGGTTATCACCTGAAATGTAACTTTAACAAGAAGTTAATAATAAATTAGTAATATAAAGTATTAAGTAAATATTATATGGTACTACATATATCAATATGGTTTTGTAATATTTTTATAATAAACTTGTATTTATTATATAGGAAGTTTGTATGGGTGATAAGAGAGTCAAGATATAAGGTAAGGGATAATTTTTCAATCTCGTTGTTATCTGAGATTGATTATATGTAAGTATTTACTGAGGTATATTAATCATCCATGTCCATGTTTTCTAAAAAAATAATAATTTTTTTACTATTATTCTATGGATTTTTAAAGTTATTTTTACCAATTTTTGAATTTTTACTACATGGTTTGAAAGGAATATTTATTTCATTTTCCAAACAATAAACTTTTTGACTTTTCTAAAAAAAGTATGAGAAGAATGTTTTATTTTAACTTATACGGCATGAATGGATTTTTACACTTTCATAATGCCTTATTTTCATGAATATTTCCTTAAAATATTAAAAGTTCATTTTCAAATAAAATTTTTTCTCTATAAGTTGTGCGTAATTTTATGTAAAGAAAATGTTTTTAAAACATAAAGGATATTTTATTCATGATTTATTTTGAAGTGATATATCAAATGTTACTTATGTTTTAATGGGGATATTTTTTTTAAGGATTTTATCATTATTATAACATTTTTTATTTATTTTTATGATATTTATAAAACCCATTTATTTCCATGGGTTATGTTATGATTAAATTATGTTTAAGAAATCAATTTATTTTCATGGGTTATTATATAATAAATGATTTATGTTATTATGTAACACGTATTTATGGTTTTCATTATGTGACGGGTGGGACCTATATCTCCATATAATGCATTGGGTAAAGATTTATATCTAATGAGATAGGCATTATAGGAATATTAAATAATCTTGGTTCAGTAATACAGGGTTGGAACAAAAAGTAAACCCAGTTCAGTAATATAGGGCTGGAATGAGGAGTGAACTCGGTTCAGTAATGCACTTTGTCTGCTATGATGGTCTTGGAAATGAGCCTTGACTAATATGAAATTATTTTCTATACTTATGTATATTCCAAAAATTTCATATCTTATGTTATTCCCTTTGGGAATATGTTCATTGATTCATTATGAACTTTTATGATTTATACCATGACATGATATCATGATATTTCATATACTGTATAAGTTTTTCAAATGTTATGTTCTTATGTTTTATGATTATTATATGATTTATATCTCCCTTTTTTACCCTTACTAAGCATCTTAGATCACCTTTTCTTATGTTTTCTTTTCCCCATGTTATAAATAAAGGTTTTAGGTAGGATTACTAAAGGAGAATATCTTTTTGGGAAACATTGTAGATCTTTCTCTAGACTATATGTTTTTGTTCCAAGTTTATAAAGGCACTAAACTAATACGGTATTTAGTCATCTGTTTTTTAATGTTTTAAGTATTCTAAAAATGTTATATAATATCCATATGCATCAAGATTGGGTCATTAGAGAAATAATGTCAGTTGATCTCGATGCATGACATAGGCTAGGGAGACCATCTCTGATAGGGGATTTTAGAACCCCCCCCCCCCCCCCTGATCTGGTGCACAGACTCTGAGCTTATTGAATGGCCAATTTAGGTTAACCTGTTTGTAGGGAAGAGACCTAGCAGAGGTACATACATCATTATTATTTGTTTTAATGTTTTAATTGGGTTTTTTTGGAATAAAATTAATTAAATTAAATAAACCTATGATAAAATTACCTATTATCAAGCTTAGGATATTCCCATTTCTTTTTAAGAATGGGTCTTATTTATTATCCATGATTAGATTAGGAAGTTGAGGTTAAGAAAGATGATCCATTTTATTTTCATAGGGATTAATTAAAATAGGATGATGAGGCATATAAGAGAGCCTTTCATTCCTTTTAGCGGTAGAGTTTGAGAAATTAATAGGGGAATGTCTCTAATCTGGAGATGGTGCATTGGTTGAAGGAGCTCAAGATCACTTTAGGTCTGATATGAGAACTTGTTGAGTTATGATTCTTGTTCATAGTTATTTATATGTGGGGATATATGAATCATTGGTTGAAATAGTTTCTTAGTGACTATAAGGAGGCATATGTGTTGTGGACCTACTTTTATAGGGAGTTCCAGGAAGAGTTTTTATCATCGATGATGAGGGAATCCAAGAGGCAGGGGTTTCTCTCCCTTCAGTGGGGTATATTGAGTGTGTAGGATCTAGGGATTAGGTTCAAGGACCTCCTTTACTTTCCTTCAGATTTTTTTCCTATATGAGGAGTCCAAAATATGGTATCTAGAGGAGGATTTTCAGCCAATGATCTAATATTCCGCCACACCATTTACACTTATGATGTATCTATAGGTGTATAAAAATTCTGAGTTTATTGGTTGCATTATTTCCTTGGGATTTGGGTATTGATAGAGTTTCTAGAAGGGTTCCTCAAGGAGAATAAATTTAGAAAGTGGTTTGTGGGAATTTTGGGAGTTTGGGATTTTACTATTGGGGAGTAAACTACAATAGATATTTTCTCCTCATTGTGAGAAAGATAGATGTTGAGAACCTATCGGGGGATTTCTATTTCCATTACATGTTTATAGAGGACATGTTCATCATTAGGATTAGTGCACTACCATTCAGGGAGGCCAGTATCAGAAGAGAGTCCAAGCCCCTTTTTAGCATCAAAAACTTTCTCCGTAGTAGTTTTAGCATCATGAACCATTAGTACTTGTTCAACAGGTGAGACCAGGTGGTGTTGGGATAGGATATCCTCATGATGGTCCATGTATATAGTGATCTATGATATATCATGGTTTTTTAGGTAGAAAATGGAGAGTTAGAGGATCTGGTCATGGTTATATTCATGTGTTAGATGCAGTAGTGCCAGCAGATCCAGGAGTTGTTTGGGGTATGATTAGTTTATCATCAACCCTTGTGTGTTCTTTATTTGATTCAGAAACCTTGAACTCCTTTATTTATCCTGATTTATTAAATATATTGGTACTGTATTTGGAGATAATTCTAGTTCCCATGGTGTTATCCACATCGGTTGGAGGTCATACTTTTTTATTTGATGTGTGTTGGGAATGTAAACTAGTGATGGGGCGACACCAGTCAGTGGGGTCTTCTTCTTATTGTAGATACATCCATATGATGTTATCCTCAGCATATATTTGTAGTATTTAATGTTTCCAAACATCGATTATTTTTTTAGTATAGTTTTTTTTCTTATGTGGATGGACAATGAGTGGCGTTCATTAGTGAGCGATATTTTAGGATGGGTGGTAGGAAAGTGGAGCCTCTTTAGTCTCATTTGGTAGAGATTTTAGTGAAATATCGAGTGGGGGATGTTCCTAGATTTGTGGGAGAGTTCCTAGATGTTTTTATAGATGATTTTATGGAACTTTTACCTCAACATGATGTCATGTTTGGGATAAAGTTATATCTAGGTGAATTTATGATTTTGCTGGATCCCTATTGAATAGCACCTACAGAGCTTTGAGAGTTGTTGTTTTTCACAAAGAAATCCAGGCTTCCATCCAACTTGACACTTGACCCATTCCATGAAAAGGCTAAAAAGGAATTCCTGATCCCCATGGGTTAGAAACTATTGCTTGGGTAGCAAGCATCTAAGGTGGGGATAATTTCTCCTAATGGAATCAAACATAAATAACCCAAAAGAGAAGAACATCACATCATAATCACTAACCATATTCAAAATCATATCCAACAGAAGTTAAATAAATTACATTATAAACCAAAATACCAAAATATGTAGGGTAACCAACTATGAAACCTATCCTCCATGAAATAAAAGGTTTATGTAACAACCCTAGATTTTATGAGAATTATTCTTTTTAATTTCATTGATGTCTTGTGTTGTACGTTACACCAAATTTAGCTTGTACTATACGCAACATTGTATTAGCTTGTAGTATACGCAACACTATTCTTGGCTTGTCTTACAAACAATTTCAAGTTCGTTTTGTGAAAATTATTCTACGCAACATTAAGTATAGATTTTGTTTAATGTATAAATGAAATAAGTTTTGATTATGTTATACACAACACCAAACGGATCTTTCACTACACGCAGCCCTGACTTGGCTTGCATTACATGCAATCAAGACCTTCCTCAATAGCGTGTGTAGTACACAATACCGAGTTTCACTAAACAACGATATGTTATTAAAATATTATATAAACTAGCTGTTATGAATAGTAATACCCACTTTTTGAAATTTTATAAATTTTATCTTTCAAAATGGACTTCATTTTTAGATTCGGAATATCAAAATTAGCCCAGGGTGAATTTTTGGTATTTTTCTGAAAACTTCCAATTTTTGATGAATAGTGAAAACACTAGGTTAATATTTAAAAACTGACTTTTTATTTAAATAATTATTTGTTTTATTTAAATTTATTTTAGGTTAAAATTGATACATAATACCTATATAATTTCAATGTAATTCATTGGAGTCATTTTATAATAATTTTAGATATATAAAAATTTTATTGAACTTTTCACCGACTTTTACCCACCTCCTAGGAGAATTTGAAAATTTACATAAAACTTAATTTTACCACTTCTGTGAGTGTAATTTCGAAAATCCGAGAGACACGGTTAATATAAATGAGTAAAATGTGGTTTAATAAGATAAAAATAATTTTTTGTGAATAGTAACTTTTTACTTTTATTTACCACGGTTAAAAGTAAATAGGGTAATTAAGGGTAAAAATGATATTATTATTACCTTAACACATGTCCTAATTTTATTGGATAAGTTTAATTAGACCAAAAAAACCTTAGGAATAAAATATTACCCTTTAGGTCCACTTGGATTAGATTAGGACATTTATTATTATTTTATTTAAAAAAGAGTTAAAATAGTTAAAATCAAAGTTTAATAACTAAAACATTTTTAATATTAGGTTATACATAAAATAAATTCGACTATAAATATTCATTATAAATAGAAAAATATTTCCTACATAATGGTATTTTATTTATAACTTTTAAACATTAAATAATTTATTTTACTTATGAAAAAATGATGATGTAGTAATTAACTTATTAATGAAATATTAACATAATTGATGTTATAAATACCCAAATAAATGTAATTTGAGACTTTTTATGAATTACACTAATTTTATAGATTAATATGACATGTTAGTATTGATTCAATTAAATTTTTTCTAACTAATCATGTTGTTATGATTTTCAAAAAAATCAATTACCAAATAGTGTCAAAATTGACATAAAATAGTTTTTAAAACCAATATTATATTATTAATTGTTATTATATTCCTAAAAATTTAAGGTTTGGAAAAATGACTTATATAAAGTTATATATATTAATAATGAACCACTTGGGGTTTTTTTGGCTTGTTATAGTATGTTTATTAACCATATAGTGTAAGAAAACAAGAAGACGCGGTGAAAGTTAAATTATTTAATTTAGAGTTAAATCTAAATGATAAGGTTAAAATAGTAATCTAAACTTGTATAAAATATATTGGTTGAGAGTATTTAGACCCATCCCCACTTTATCTTCTAAATAAATCAATTTGGAACTATTATAAACCGAATATGACTTTCTTATAAAATAATATTTTATGTTTTTTCAAAGGTGCCCCTCTCCTCCCTTATAAAAAGAGAACCCCTTCCATCTTCTCTTCACACCCTTTTGAGCCTTGAAGATCGGCCAAACCCTGCCAATTCCTCTTCTCAACCTCTCTAGTAATATCATAGAGGTTCTGGTCTTCTCAAAAGACCAACTCTAGTGCCCTAATAAGGAGTTTAAAGGAGGTGTGTCGAGGAAGAGGTAATCTCTTCTACCGACTCTTTCAAGTTTCTTTCTTCTTCAACTTCCTCTTATTTCGTTGTTTCATTATAAAGTAATAACATAAGTATTACTTATATACTGATATGTTATTATACATATGAAAAAACCCTATTTCACCTTCTATCCATCCTACGGAAAACGAAATCATCGTGCGTGCGTACGTACGGAATATCGTCTCCACACTGTGGTGTAATCAGTTTTTCCACCACCACCTTAATTTGATGGGTATAATGGTGTAAAGAATAACTATATATGATTATTATAACATCATACTGATTCCAAGATATTATATCATCCACTTCAATTCTATTCAATAAATATGGGAATGATATCACCACTCGTGCGTACGTATGGATTATTGTCTCCACGATGCGATGAGATTCATTTTCCATGTTAACAATTCAAGAATGATTATAAAGTATATATAATAAGTAATCATGAAATATATGACATAATAATGATACTGTATTTATATATATATGTGTATTTCATCTACTTAATTCCATTCAATTCAATAAGGAAACAAAAAACAGCGTTCATGCGTACGTACGGCCTACCGTCTCCATGAACGGTGTATTTATTTCCATTTATCGATCTATTATATATATTTATATTATGAATATAAATTGTATATAAATCATATTTTATATTCTGTAATTAAGTAATCGTAATCTAAGTAATCATAATAATAATTACAAGTCAAAACACGGATGATAAATGAAACGATTTTACCCAAAACGCTGCTTTAACATGGAATTGACAAATGAACGGATAATATAGAGTCGTAAGTGAATCATATATGATATCATAAATATTATTATGGTTCTATTACAAGTTAATAATATGTTTAAACCCACTATACAGGAGTCTCGGACACATATGGAAGAAATTGGACATAAGGTAAGGGATAACTATTTCAATATCGTTCTTATCTGAGATTGTTATTCGTAAGTATTTACTGGGGTTATATTTTTCATCCATGTCCATAAAAATGTTTTTCATAAAGTGTTTAATATTCTTCCATGTATGTTTAATGGCATTTTTACCCCTCTTTGAATTTTACTTTGTGTTATGGAAGGAATATTTCTTTTGTTTACCATACGAGGAACTTTTTTACTTTTTTCGGTAAAAGTATGAGGAGAATGTTTTTTTACTTATACAGCATGAACAGATATTTACAGTTTCATAATTCCTTATATTCATGAAGCTTACTCTACAAGATTTAATTACTATTTTTAACAAAATCCTTTTCTTTTAAAATTGCATGGCATTTTGTGAAAAGAAATTGATTTTGAAGAAGAAAGGATATTTTCATCAAGAATTCATTTCAAGAGTTTTATCAAAACCATTTTCCATATAAGATGGAATTATTTGATATGTGTATGTTTCAAGTATAATGTCTCTATTATTTACATGGTTTCACTTTTCTTATGATGAAATGATATCCATTTTTTATGGATTATTTTATGATGGGATGATGTTTATGAAACCCATTTTATTCTTTGGGTTATGATGAATGATTTATGTTTATTTTGTGGCACAAGTAAGAATGATTTCATTATGAGATGGGTGGGACCTATATCTCACTCCAATTCATTAGGTAAAGATTTATATCTCATGATATATGCATGGCTATAATGGTAAGTTAATCCGGTTCAGTGTTACAGGACTGGAACGAGGAGTGAACTCGATTCAGAAAGGGACTTTGTCCACTAAGATGGTCTTGGCAGCAATGCCTTGGATACTATGGAAATCATATCATGTGCTTAATGGTTTCCAAAATTACATGTTTTATTCCCATGAAATTTTATCATGATTAATGTTTCTGTATGATCTATGTCTTATGTACTGCCATGTTTCATGTCATTGCTCAAGATTTTTATGTTTAAACATTATGTTCCTTTTTTTAGTTCAAATGTATATGATTTGTTTTATTTTTTCCATGCTTTCCCTTACTGAGAATTTGAGCTCACCCTTTATATGTTTTCTTTTCCCCAGGATTTAAAGAAAGTTTTTAGGTAAGAAAACAAAAAGGGGAAGATCTTTATGGGAGATGTTGAAGATCTTTCACTGTGATTAGAAGATTATTTTTCTGAGTTTCCAAACACAATAAACTATTAAGGTCCTTGTGTGTTTGTTCTTGTTATGTATTAAGTATTCCTCAAAAGTAATGTAATTTCCATGTAAGTTAAGTTTAGGGTCTCTATAGTTGGTATCAGAGGCAAAGGAGGTAGGAATTTATCTGATCCTTGGGAACTCTCACATGTGAGCATTGGACAAAGCATGGATCTCTGTCCAAGGGATTCATGAGGAAATGGATACCACTGAGGATGGTGGTGTGTCCCGCCCAGGGTGTGTACCCGCCCATGGAGTGCCCTGATAGGTATCAATTATAGTCCACTGGAAGTAATTCCAGACCGCTACATTTTATCACCCCCTTTCCACCACCATAAAAACCTAAAATAAGAGGAACCACTAGCAACCAGATCCACCATCACCACGACAGAATAACTTGTCTTTACTTTGATGAAACATAATAAGGTCTATATAAAATTGAGGAGACAAAATTCCTAATAGTATACCAACAAAATATATTCCATGTTATAACATTATAATACAAATCAACATGCTAGTTTTTAAATAAAAATAAAATAAAACATTTTAAAAGAAACATGCTTTGAAATTAAAAAGGGAAGTAAACATGAAAACAACACAAATGATAATCATATAATCACATGAGAATAATGGATAATCCCTAAGGAACTAGGTTTAGTGGGGTCCTAGGATCCTCATACCTTGATGATAGAAACAACCAAAACCCACAATGTCCTTGTGCATGATCCACTATAGGGGGATCACATCCCAAGGTCTAGTTCTCTCCAATCATCGTCATATGTTTAGTTAGTGTTTTAATGCCAATATATCTAGGGTAACTAGTCCTTGGACCTATAGAACTACCTATAAGACTATAGATATTCTACCCTACCTAGTTACAAAGGATTCCCTTTATAATCAATCCCATTCCCTACATCACATAGATCGCCTCTTGCATATACACACGTCTAGTAATATAAACCCACATGAAAAACACCATTTTCAATATGAAAAACCCCCTTAAACCCCTTATGCGCACCAAACCCATTTTAAAATATGATTTTAACCACCCAAATAATTCATAGAACCCATTTATAAACCATAGTAAGAATACTAAAATCATCAAAAAATGTTAAATCAAGGAACCACTTACCTTTCACTTGGAAACTTTTGGAAACCGGTGGAAAACCACAATTGTGCCACTAGGGGACCCTATAAAGGAAATATCATACCACACCCATCAATATTTAACCCAATAAATAATGATTGTACCCACATTGGGTTAACCAATCCACTAGAGAAAGAATAACCCAAGATAGAAGGAGAACGAAACTAAGAAGAAGGAAAAAACTAGAGAGGAGGGGCTTACATGAAGAATTCTTGAAGGATTCACACAAAATCCACCAAGGTATCAAAGAAGGAGGGTGAGGCATGCCTATGGATGAGAATATAGAATGGGGTAAGAAAGGGTAGATCTGAGGTTAAATTTGAATAGGGAGAAAAGGAAAATTCAATATTTTTAATGTTCTGGGTAGGCAGTATAGTCTGGACACACTGTTTTCCGAACCATGTTCTAACCATGTAGAACCTCATTTGAAAGGTAAAAGAGGTTGTATTGTTTACCCAGAGGGGGTTCATGATCATGTGCCTCTAACAGACCCACTATCATAGTCTCATGGTTATCCTACATGCTCGTGTGCTATGCCATGTGGCATGGATAGTCCCACTGTCTAGGGTAAAAAGTTTCCCCTAGGCTGGGGCACGGTTTCCACTAACCATGAACTAACCATGCACCACCTTTTTTCAGCCTAAAAATTACCATTTCTCACCAAAAAAAACCAGGGAAACCAAAGGAACAAGATAATACCAAAATAAAATAGCGAAACCAGAGGAACAAGATAATACCAAAATAAAATAAAATTTACCTCAAAATAAAACTAGGGATGTGACCATTCTCCCCACCATGAAAACTCTCTTCCCTCAAAAATTCATTTTGATGTCTAATTAGAGAAAAAAAACAAGTATTTATCCTCAACCTAATATTTTTTCTCCCATTTCTCATTCTCATCATTCCTATACTTCCAAAAACCTAGAATAATGGTATATATTTTTCCTAAATCACTTTCTCTCAGGAATCAACAATTCGTACTGGTCGTTCAACCATAAACAAATCGAACTCCAGCTATAATTCTTCCTAATTTATCACATGAGACATATCGGGATAATACTTTTAAATTGTTAAAAATGGAACACATCATGGATAGACATCAGACAAGATGAAAAATCTAATTGGTATACCACCTTACCAATTCTCTTGGAAATGTCAAAAGTTTTGACATACCTCGACATTGTCTTCTCATAATTACCAAGATAATGGTGACCCAAGTGAGGGGATACCTTTAGAAACATATGATCAACGACTGTCAATTACATGGCTCAATGTTGTTGGTCGACATAATACTTATGGTTTCTCTATGCTATTAAAAACTACTACTTAATCAAAGTAATCTTATCATGAATGTCCTTTATAGGGCTCAGTCCCATTAGAGAAGTCTCACCCACTTCGTTCTAGCACAAAGGTAGTCAACATGGTCGACCATAATGTTCTCCAAAGAGATCCATTCTTATTAAATATTGGTAATTTTTTTCATATGAAAACTACACCAATCATAAATGGTTATCCTATGAGCCTTTAAAAATCTAACACACAATCCCAAATAATTTCTTCTAAGATTTGATTCTCCCACTCTATTTGGCCATCCTTTTCAGGGTGGTATATTGTACTCAACTTGAACTATGACCCCATTTCCTACTGAGGTCCTTCCAAAATGTTGGAGTTGGTTCCATAGAACCAGCTTATTTGTAATTTATGATAAAAATGTATTCATTGGATAGATATTAATAAACTCCTTTCAACATCATGATTTTTCTTCTACATAACATTTTATGTGATAATTTCCTAAGAGTAGCGATCACACTAAAAGATCATAGAAGATCCCTGTTATGATAAGAACCCAGAAGTGCCATGACACTATTCTTGAACAAATGATCTATATCTGGATGATTTCATTTGAAGGGAAACTAATGATATAGGTTTTCAGTGGTGGATAATCATAGGACTTTGAGTCATATTCTCATGGTGTATTCCCTTGGTAATGTCTAGGAGAATATTATGATAAAGATACCCACCAATAGAAAATCCATATTTATAAGTGATGTTGTGTTCCTCTTTGTGGATGTGTGTATTGGTCCTTATACTTTAAGATTATTATTAATGGGTATTATGACTCACACACTTAGATGTATTGGTGAAAACTGTGACGACATATGTTCACTGTGAGGTAGGATATATTGGGTGCATCATGAGTAATACTACATTAATGAAGAATGCGAGAAAATATTTGTCCCTTATATTCCATAATGGAAGTTGATATCGTTGGACCTTTGATGGAAATGATATATCCTAAATAAATCCATGTTCATGGTGTTTTATAGGCATGTTCAAATTTCAGGAAATCAAAGAATGAGAAATCGAGCACATGGGTTGATGGAACTTGCATGCAACCCGCTTGATAAGAGATATCGAGACAAAGGGATTATATTACATGGTAATAATTCATATGAAGTGACATGTCATTGCAGCATTAACTTCTCTATAGGTGCCTTGGCATGTTTCCAGATGATAACCTTAGACTTTAGGCTGCTCCGCCTAATTCCACTAAGAAAGAGGCCTAGAGGGTCACACACTAAGTGTATCCATTATCTCAGTTAAATAATATATTATTTATTATTTAACAATTTTAATAAAGAAAATTCTTGGTTATGGTTTAATAATTATTCATGGACTCATGGTCGCATTTATTTCGACACTAGTTATTGAAGAGAATATATTATGGGTGGAATAATTAGTAAATATTTATTTTATATTTAGTGAATATAATATTTATATATTTATTGGTGAATAATGGAGTGATATTTATTTAATAAATAAATAGTAATTATTAAAGGATAAATAAATATTGAGGAGGATTGGTGGACTGAGTTTAAGGGTCCAGTGATAAATAATAATATTGAATATTATTTGATTAAATAATATTTAATTATAACTTGTAGGTTAACCACATGTCAGGAAATAATAATATTACTGTTATTATTTGACATGGGGGTTTCTTTGGGATTAATAAAATAATTAAGGAACTTGTGAAAATTATATATTATTACCCTAGTGAATTAAATAACCAGTTATATTATTCTCTTAATATCCAAGTGACACTGATTGGGGTTGTGTGCAAAGAACTGGAGAAAATCTCAAAGCATAGAGAGTTCTTCCCTATCCAAGAACACCATCAAGAATGAGAGTGATCATCCTCCATCGGATCAAGGAGAACTCTTTGGAAGTGGTTCTCAAGATGATCAAAGATGAACATCACAAGTACAAGGATCTTTCATGAAAGCACTCAGAGACTCCTTCAGTGACGTCTAGAGATACGTGTAACACATGTAGATCACCGCTATATGAGATCTACCATTGATCTCTATAACTCAATGATGGTACACCTATAGATTTGTGTATGAATGCATCAATGAAGAAAGAATCACCTTGGAGGTAATTCTTTAATTTAATTAAATTAATTATAAACAAAATATATTAAACCTCTCTCTTGGTTTTGGGTTTCTATTCCTTTTTTCTAAATCCTTGATTCAATTTTGTGGATACTAGCATTCATCGTCATATTGATTCTTGATTATTCATTGGATATAAATAAATTAAAGTTGGGCATCGTCCCTCCCGTGATTCCGCTATGCCCAAAACCTACAAATGGTATCATAGCAAGAATACTGTTGTTTATAATTATTTAAATAATTTGTTGATGATTTACGCTTTAATAATTTATTTTTTCAATTCAATTTTTATTTTTATTTTTAATATGAATTATGAGATCGGTTCTTCCTCTATCATTTATCGCAGATCTAACAGAAATGATTAATTTTATGATTAAAATTATATCAAGGATCTCATCAGGAGGTGCCAAGGATTCTGTCTAGGTGACACATTAGTGCATGCCATGTAATCAGAATTACATTTCATGTAGTTCTGTTTAATGCATCAGGAGTAGTTTATCAATTACTCAAACCATGTGCATTAAAGACACGTGGTGTAGTTAATTCTTACACCACATGTTGACCAAGATAGACTGGCACATAGTCATCTAGACTAGATATTATGTGGACCACTATACATGGAATGTAGTCCCTTTCAAGTCAGGGTTGGGCCGTATATCCCATACACATCTTAGTCAACCAGTGACTATGTAACGCGGAGTCAACATGATGTGTAGCCCATTGGACATGTTGTGTACTCAAAAACTTCCAAAGTATGCCTCACACACTAAGTCCCTAGGTGTGTACTTTTGATAGATAATGAATGTAGTATATACCATGTAGATCATATCTACATGTCATGTACTTTAACAAATTATTCATAATTAAAACTTTAATATTTTCATAATTTTTAAATCTTCATATCATGTATAAGTAGTATTACAGGTTGTTAATCTAAGTACATTGAAGCATAACACATTGGCCAAAAAGTCATGTAATTAATGTAATCATATGTGAATTACACATCATGAAAGTACATGATAAGTTGTGTATTCCATATGTCACAAGAGTAAAACAATATATGATCATAATACATGTTGGTTAGGTTTGGATGGGTATTCACTGGGTTACCTCCAAGGTATAAGTTATTTAAAAGGTTAATTTAAAATGAATTCTAATTTGTTTTAAATTATAATGGATGATAATTTCAAGGAAATCCAAAAAAAGGATTAAGAAAAAAGGATTGATTAATTAAAGATAATAATTAATCAATTTGAGAATGATTTATATTAAATAATAATGATTAAAGAATTGAATGATAGTTTTATTAAATGCGTAAATTCATTTCATACATGTGGATGATCATTATCTAGATCAGACCTTTTGTATATGATTGGTTTCCTTTTAATTTATTAAATTAAATTATTTTTATGTGTGCCTTCTCTCCTCTTTAATATGTAGAGCATGCATTCCAATGGTATCTTTTATGTAAACCCCCTTTTACCCCTCATCTACGTGTGAGTAAAAGCATATGTAATGGATGGATATCCCAAACTAGTGGAGGCATTTCAAGTTAAGAGTGGAGGAGAAACCAATCCAAGGAGATACAAAGGTGGATAGGTGGAAATCTATAAACATGAACCTAATTGATTCAAGGTTTTTCTACCCTAGGTTAGTGATTAGTTTATCAACTACTAGATAAACTAACCATTAGAACAATCTCATGATCATACTCTAATTTATTTCTATCCGTTTTATGGTTATTCATTATAGATTTTTTGTCAGGATCATATAATTAATGAATTAACAAGCATGCAAGATGGAACTAAAATAAATTGTCTTATGCGTAAATATTATCTAATACATATTTAATCACTTAATCTTATCCCACTTAATATTAACAAGCATTTGAAAAGATAATAAATGGAAATTCATGCATAAAGGATAAAATCCTTTAATAAAATATTAAGTTGGTATAGCCGTCCATTTATTTGGTTATAATCAAACCATAGTTCAAAGTGTTTGACCATCCAAAGTTGGGGTGCTTTCAATTATTGGGTAATTCTAATTTTAGGTTTTGGGTTGACTTGACTTAGTTTACATAGAGGGTTGACTGTCAAAGTAGGACTTAGGGTAATTGAGAGGAAAAGGTTAAGGAAATCCAAAATTAAGTATTTTAGGATTGGGGAGTCCACTCAACAGATCAAGGAGATGCAAGTTAATGCAGTTGGCATTTTGAATTCCCACCTAAAACCTTTAAAGTTTCTTGACCAGCCAAAGTTGGGTTAATGTGAAGGGAAATATGGATCCTTGATGTTAGAATGTACAAGAAACGTGATATTCCAAATCTAATGGTGAGGGATATTGGGTTTTGATAAAATAGTGGGAAACTAATGGATATTTATTTATTTATTTTTCTTAATTTTATCAGATAAAGTAATAAAACTCTATTTATCTTATTTGTAGAAACTAATTAAAAATGAAATAAAACATATCATTGGGATCCATACTCTAGAATGAAAACCTTCTCACTGGAACTAATTTCTAGGAGTTAAAAAGGCACCTTAGTTTCATCCTTCACTATGAAAGGAATCTATATGTGATGGAAGAACCTTTACTAGTTGCGCCTGGAAATGAGGCAAGTGATGAGGATCTCTCTGTGTATGAGAAACATCTGAATAATGTTATGGATGTTTAGTTCCTCATGATATCATCCATGACTGATGATCTCTTGAAGTAAAATGATGAAATGAATGCTTATAGAATGATGTCTCACCTTCGGGGTTTCTATCAAGGGAAGGTGAGACAAGAGAGGTATGAGATCTCCAACGCTTTGTTCACCACTAAGCTTAAAGATTTTGTGCCAGCTGAGCCACATGTAGTCAAGATTATTGGCTACATTGAGAATATATACATCTTAAGGATTAAATTCCTAGATGATTTTCATACAGATCTCATACTATAATCACTTCCCAAGACCTTCTATAGTTTTATTGTGAATTATAATATGATTAATAATGAGAAGAGTCTATCATAACTTCTAAATCTAATTTCCAAGTGGATAAGGACATGAGGAGTGCCAAACCCATAATCCTTATGGTGAATAGAAAGAGAAAGGACAAGGAAAATGAGCCTAAGATCCATAAACATTCTAAATCCCCAAGCACCATCTGACCAAGAAGAAGAAGATTAAAAGGTAGAGCAATGAAAATGAGGTAGTATGTTTTGCATGCGGAAAGTCAGACCATTGGAAGATGAACTACACCTAGAGGCAAGGGGAAGCCAAAGTTTCATTCTTTATCGAGTACAATATTTCCATTTCTACACATTTGGTGTTAGATGCTACTTTTGGTGCTCACATCTGTATTCAAATGCAATAACCAAGTGGATTTCATAAAATTTCCATAGGAGAGGTGGATGTATGATCTACCAATAGTTTGAGGCTGGATTCTCTTTCCATTGGTGACTACCACCTTACATTGTCGATCAGGATGATTTTGGTTTTACATGACTATTATTATGTACCAAGTGTTACCAAGAATATAATTTTTGTATCAAGTTTAGATATATATGGGTTAATTTTTAAATTCATAAATAAAATTTGTTTCTTTTATAAGGAAAACATATGTTATGGTATGGGACATTTAAATAATGGTCTGTATGTATTAAATTATGAAAACCAAGTGTTGAAAATTGATAAAGAATCAATTTCACATGACTCATATAACACCCAGTTGTGGCATCACTTTATAGGTCATGTAAATGAGAAACACTTGAAAAAAGCTCTGTCAAGATGGTTATTTAGACTATTTTGAGCTAAAATCACTTGATAGATTTCATGCTTATTTACAAGGGAAAATTACCAAACCTCCATTTGGTGGATAGTGTGAAAGTTCCATAGAGCTTATATGATTAGTACAAATTAATTTTTGTGTACCATTTCTAGTAAAATCTAGTGGTGTATATTCTTACTTCATAACTTTTACTAATGACTTGAGTAGATATGGCTATATTTAGTTGATGAGGTATAAGTCTGAGTCCTTTGAGAAATTCAATGAATCCAAGAATGAAGTTGATAATCAAATTGGTAAGAAGATAAAGAATATTTGATCGAATCAAGGTGGAGAATATCTTAACCAAGAGTTCGTTGACTTTATGTGGGATTTTGGGATTATATCTCAACTCACTCCACCTTATACACCATAGTGGAATGGTTTTAGTGAAAGGTGGAATCATACATTATTGAACATGGTAAGGTAAATAATGAGTCATGCAGATATTCCATTATCCTTTTAGGGATATGAATTATAAAATACATCATACACATTAAATTGAGTACCAACTAAGGTGGAAAATGGAATTACCTTCAAGTTATTGAGTGGAGAGAAACCCATTTTCTTGCATACACGTGTATGGGGATGCGATACATTTTTTAAGGATTTATCAGGAAACAAACTAGCACCTCGGGACATGAGGTGTATATTTATAGGGTATCACAAGGTAAAAAAGGGATAATACCTATACAAACCCTCAAAAAAAGTAACTATAACCAGAAAATCCATCTTTCTTGAGAGGGAGCACATCCTCAAAAAGGATAGTGGGAGAAAGATTGACTTAAATGAAGTTGATGATCAAGATACCCAAGAATTGGTACAGGAACAAGTTCTATAGGTCCCTATTGAAGTAGTTGTTCCTGAAACACAAGTATTGTGTAGGATTTTAAGAGAGGTAAGGGAACCAGAGAGGTATGGTTTTCTTGTCACTGAGGATGGTGACTCATTATTGTTGGAAAATGATGAACATATCTTCTATAAGGAGGTAGTAGAGAGCTAATAAGATACAAAATGTATATAAGATATGAATTTTGAGATAGATTCTATGTATCAAAACCAATCTTGGGTTCTGGTCGATGCACTAGTTGATCTAAAGCATATTGGGTGTAAATTGGTATTCAAGAGGAAACTATACATGGAAGGTAAAATAAGTACCTATAAAGAAAGGCTAGGGGATAAAGGGTTTCAACAGAATTAAGGAATTGAATAAAATGAAACCTTTTCTCTATTTTCCATGTTTAAATCCATCATAATCATATTTTTCATACCAGCTTACCATGACTATGAGATTTGGTAGATGGATGTCAAAACTACATTCCTTAACGGGAACCTTTAGGAAGATGTCTATATGATGCAACCAAAAATGTTTGTGATACCAGGTGATGAAAAAATGATTTTCAGGTTGTAGAGATCCATTTATGGATTGAATCAAGCATCTAGGTCATGAAACATTAGATTTTATGAATCCATAAAATAATTTGGTTTCATTAAAAATGAATGTGAGATGTGTGTTTACAAAATGTTTAATGGGAATGTGGTTGTTATACTATTAGTATATGTTGATGACATATTACTTATTTGAAATGACATACTAGTCTTACATTTAGTTAAAGACTGGTTGAATAAGTGCTTCTCCATAAAGGACTTAGGCGAATCAGCCTACATTCTATGGATCAAGATCATTCATGATAGATCCAAGTGGATAATTAGACTAAGTCAAAGTATATATATATTGACCAAATACTAAATAGATTTAGTATGGAACAATCCAAGAGAGGATTGGTTACAGTGTCACATGGATTACATATTTCTAAGAAAATGTGTCCCCAGACACGACAGGATAAAGATAGGATGAGTAAGATCCCATACATTTCAATGATAGGATCTATTGTGTATTTCATATTATATACTATAATTGATGTTTCCTATGCACTAATCATGGTAGGAAGATATCAAGCAGGTCCAGGATAACATCATTGGACTGCTGTTAAAACTATCCTTAAGTATCTGATAAGAACTAAGGATATGTTCCTAGTGTACGGAGAAGACAAAAAGCTTGTCGTCAAAGGGTATGATGATGCTGGTTTGCAAATAGATCAGAATGATCTGAAGTCACAATTAGGATATTTTTTCTATCTCAATAGAGGAGATATGATCCGGAAGAGTTCAAAGAAGATAGTTATCATTGATTCTATAACGGATTCTGAGTATATAGTAGCTTATGATACAGCCAAGGAATCTATCTGGATTCGAAACTTTTTCCAAGAGCTCGATGTGGTACCTAGCAGTAAAGACCATATCCCATTGTATTGTGATAATACTGTAGTGGTGGATCTTGAAAAAAATCCAAGGTCACATTAATGGAAAAAAGCACATGCTCTAGAAGTATCGCCTTTTGAGAGATTTCTATCAAAGGGGTAAAGTTGCAGTGAGTAGGGTATCCATGGAAGATAACATGGAGGACCCCTTGAATAAAGGCTTGTCTTAGCAGAAGAATGAATATCATGTGAGATCTAGTGGACTAAATAATGTTACCTGTTGGCTCTAGTGAAAGTGGGAGTCTGTTGTAGTTGGTTCCCTAGAACCAACTTCTTTTTACTTTATGTTAAACATGTATTCATTGGATGGATATTAATAAAATCCTTACCACATCATGATTTTTGTTATGCATAACATTGTATGTGATAATTTCCTAATAGTAGCTTTTGCACTAAAAGGTCATAGTGGATCCCTGTTATGATGAGAACCTGGAAGTTCCATGAAAATATTCCTGAACATATTCTCTATAGCCAGATAATATCATTTGAAGGGACAAAAATGATATAAGATATCAGGGGTGGAGACTCATAGGAATTTGATGCAACTTATCATGGCTTACGCCCTTGGTAATGTCTATGAGGATATTATGAGAATGAGACCCGCCGATAATAAAACCACATTTATAAGTGTCATTGGATGCTTCTATTTGTAGATGTTTGTATTGGTTTTTAGACTTTAAGATTATTATTAATGGGTATTATAACTCATGTACTTATATTTATTGGAAAAAACAGTGATGAAATATGTTCACGGAGAGTTATGATATATTGGGTGTGTCACAAGTAATACTGAATTAATGAATAATGGGAGAAAGGATTTGTCCCTTTTATTCCATAATGGAATTTGATATCTCAATCCCTTTTATGGAAATGATATATCCAAAATAAATCCACGGTCATGGTTTTCTATAGGAAAGTTCAAATTATGGGAAGTCAAAGAAGGATAAATTGAGCACATGGGTTGATGGAACTTGAATGCAACCCACTTGATTGGAAATATCAAGACAAAGGGATTATATTATATAGTAAGTGTTTATATGAGGTGATATGTCATTGTGGAATTAACTACTTTCCCTATGGGTGAATTGGCATGTTTCTAGATTCTAACCTTAGACTTTAGGTTGCTCTGCCTAATTCCATTGAGAAAGAGTCCTACAGAGTCACACAATAAGTGTATCCAGTATCTCAATTAAATAATATATTATTTATTATTTAACAAGTTGAATAAATATTATTTCAAATTGTGGTCTAATAATTATTCACGGATGTCTGATCTCATTTATTTTGAAATTAGTTATTCGAGAGAATATATTATCGGTGGAATAATTAATAAATATTTATTTTCTATTTAGTGAATATAATATCTATATATTTATTGGTGAATAAATAAAGGATATTTATTTAATAAATAAATATTCATTATTCAAGGTTTAATAAATATTATGTAGGATTGGTAGACCGAGTTTAATGGTCCAGTGAGAAATAATAATATTGAATATTATTTGATTAAATAATATTTAATTATAACTTGTAGGTTAATCACATGTCAAGAAATAATAATATTGTTGTTATTATTTGACATGGTGGTTTCACTAGGATTAATAAAATAATTAAGGAACTTTTGAAAATTATTTATTATTACCCTAGTGAATTAAATACCATGTTATATAATTCTATTATTATCCAAGTACTCTCAAGAACGAGAGTGATCCTCCTCCACCGGATCAAGGAGAATTCTTTGGAAACGGTTCTCAAGAAATTGAAGGTAGACATCGCAAGCATAGGGATCTTCTATAATAGCACCCAAAGACTCCTTCGTTGACATCTGAAGATACATGGAACATGTTTGGATCACCGCTTAAGGAGATCTACCCCTGATCTCTATAATGAAATGACAGTACACCTACAGATCTTTGGCCGGACACATCAATGAAGAAAGAATCATCTTGGAGGTAATTATTTAATTTAATTAAATTAATTATAAACAAAATATTTTGATCCTCTCTCTTGGTTACATGTTTCTATTCCTTATTCTAAATCCTTGATTCAATTCTGTGGATACTGGCATTCACCATCATATTGATCCTAGATTTTTCATTGAATATGGAAAAAATTAAAGTTGGGAATTATCCCTCTCATACTTCCACTGTACCCGAAACCTATACCAAATATGTGATGTAAAGTGTGGGTACTTATTTAAAAAAATAGCCTATGGTACACTGTGAAGTATCACCACCTCCTAAACATACAACCAACCCAACTCTTCCACCTTGTTGAGTCCTTGGTCAGAATGAAATGGGATGATTTGATCAAACGATCAATCATTACCCAAATCACATTCCATCACCAGGGTGTATGAGGTAGGCCAATGACAAAGTCCATGGAAATATTTTTCCACTTTCGAGTAGGAATGGGGAGTGTCTGAAGAAAACCTGAGGGTCTTTGGTGCTTTTCTTTAACCTTCAGACAAGTATAACACCAAGATACAAAGTTTTCTATATATCACCTTATACCTAGCCACCAAAAATTACAACACACTTCATAAAACATCTTGGTGGTCCCAAAATGGACATCCCCCTACGACTGGTGTATATACTACATCACCTCTTTCTAAAATAGCAACATCACCAAAAAAAACCCTGTAACAAATAATTACCCCATAGGATAATGACCACCCACTGGGCACCTCCCCACTATTTAGAAACTACGTAGAATGCTATAATAGGTCATCACTCAACTAATATTGCTTAATCATATTAAAAATGGAGGGTTATATATTAAAACTATCCAAGAATGTACCTCCACTACACTACTTGGTCTCTAGATGTATTGGGAAAAAACCCCATAAAATTCCACTCATCATAGGAATACTTTAAAACTTTCACTGGCATTTTCCTGCTCAAAGAATTTTCTACCCCATTACCTTTACCCAGGGTATAAAAAATATCAAAATTGAACCCCTGAAGGTACTCAACCCACCAGAACTACATTAAATTAATATTTTTCTAAGAGAAAATTTAGTCCAAGATTTTATTATATAAGTAGACTACAAACTAATTTCAGAAGAGATAGTGACACAATGTCTTAAATGCATGAATCATTATAACTAACTCTGTATAATGGGTTGGGTAATTATTTTCATGTGGTTGGAGTTAGCAAGAACCATACACCACCACATGGTCATCCTACATCAACATGCACCCAAGATCGATAATTGATACATCACAAAATACCATGTATCCATTTCATGATTCCTAAAAGATCAAAAAATGGGTAGTGGTCAAATTCTGATTGAGCTCCTCAAAGGACAACTAACATTCTAGGATCCATTAAAACTTTACCCCTTTATAGGTAAGGGTAGTCATGGGTGAAGACGGCCCAAATAAATCTCTAACAAACTTCTTGCAATACCCTATCATGCCTAAGAAATCTCATGGTATTGAAAACATTCATTTATTACTCCCATGAAATCATTACTTCAGTCTTATCAAGGTCCACCGAAGCCCCACATTATGAAATCATGTGGCCCAGAAATCTCACCTCCCTAATACATAAGGTACACTTACAGATATTATCATAAAGGTAGTGATCCAGAGTATTTCCCAACATGATCCTAAAGTGTCACTCATGCTCCTCCTCAGTCTTATAGTAAACCAGGATGTCGTCCACAAATAGGAAAATTAAGGAATTTAGGTACTGATAGAACACCTAATTCATAAGGTCCATGAAAACTGTTGGATTATTTTTCAATCTAATATTCATGATCAAACACTCAAAATGGTCATACCTACTTCAGAAGGCTATCTTAGGAACATCCACCACTCTAACTCTGACCCTTTGATACCCGTAACATAGTTTTATAACACCCCGGTCCCAGTTACCTATAGTTGTTGCATTATTTTATTACATTGGTATGATCACAAGAAATAATATCTTAAAGGACTGATCGGTTTAGTAACCTTAGAGATACTAGATACAAATGTAAGATTTGTATTACATCCAGAAATGAAAAAATACATATTATCCTCCTTTGAAAACTCTCATATACCTTATAATATCCCTTCATTTCAATAATAATATACTTCTTCACATCCTAGGAAAAATGAAACATAAGAAATGGGTGAGCTCAGATGCTCAGTAAGGATAACAGATACTATTTCAAAAATCATAAACTTTTTAAGGAAAGGTATGAAACTAAAACAAAAGCCTTTTAAACATAATCTTCAGCATAATATGGAAGTAATAAATCAAATAATTCCATTTAAACATTTACATGGATATTCTACTAGTTGAATAATCACTTAAAATATCAATAACTAAACTCATAATGAGTAAATTGATAATTTCTTACATCATAATCCTACTTTAAAGGCCTCATTCCAAGACCATTACCATACTGTCAAGGCCTCATGCCAAGACCATTACCATACTATCAAATCCTTATGTCAAGACACTAGTTTGTCTCATGAGACCTACTAATGCATTTAGGGGCTATAGAAGTCTCCTCCCGTCACTTACTAAGTCTAATTCATTCCTCATATGAAAAGGTTGAAACATAACAGAATCATTTGTATTAAAAGTATCATACAAAATTTTAATACTTTAACCATAAACCATGAATGGTATAAAAATAGCACATCCATATTCAAATATATCATAAAATCATTAATAAAATAAGGAAGATTTTATCATAATAAATCAACCACAGTCAAGCATAAAATCCAATAAAGGATGTTTATATAGATGAAAATACTCTAATAAATTTATTAAAACTCTTTAAAAGAAATATCCATTTTTACTTTGAAATAATTTAAAATCCAAGAAATTATAAAATAAAACATTTATTTTTAAAATAACCTTGTAATATTATAAGGGAATCTTAAAAATGTTAAGGAAACATAACGTCTTAAAATATATGTTCACTCCATATAATTTAAAAAACATTATTTCATTAATTTGTCGAAAAGTTCATAAAGTACCTAGTTTGGAAAACAATGGAAATATTCCTTTAAAAACATTTTTAAAAAATTAAAACATGGGTAAGAATGACTTTAAACAAATTTTGATAATATTTTTAATTACATTTTATGAAACATGGACATGGATGATAAGAATTTCCCAATAGATACTTACGTATAAGAAATCTTGAATAATAAAGAATATGTGAAATTAATCTTTACGTTATAATTTCCTTTATTAGGCGGTGATTTAGACTCCTGTATAATGGTTAAAACATGTTATTAAATTATTCTAGGAATATATCCATATTTATTATATCATATATGATCCTCTTATATCATTTTGTTAATAATATTTTAGTATTACTGTTGTTTCGGGTGTTAACTGCTTCATTTTCACATTCATGTTTTATCATGTATGTCATGTTTGTTATGAATAAGATATATTTTATTCATATGAAAAAATAAATTAAGTTCATAATTACTATTTTTACTCATCATATAAATTTTATAATCATTCTTGAATGGTTAACGTGGAAAATGAATCTCACCGTGTCATGAAGACGGTAGGCCGTACATATGCACGAGTAAAAGTATCATCCGCTTGATGGTTAAATGGAATGGAATTGGATGGTATATTAATTATAAATAATCATTATCATGTTATATTAATTATTTATATACATTATAATCATCATTATATCCATCCAAATAATGTAGTGTTGAATAACAAATTACACCCCGGCATGGAGATGGTAAGTCATACGTACGCACGCATGGTGATATTGTTATTAATATGATGGATAAAATGAGTAATATGGTTTTCCTAGGACTATAATAACAAAAAATTATATGTATTATACATTATTTATTATTTTTATGTAGAAACAACATATAAAGAGGATGTAGAAGAAGAAAATAACTTTGAAAGAGGTGATAAAACAATTACCTCTTTTCCAGGTGTCTTCTTTTGGTTTGCACAAAAAGACTCCTTAGTTTGTCTTTATGTCAAAATTTTGTCCTCTAGGATGAAGTTAGATAATTTTAGAGGAAAAATGGGTAGTTTTTTTTTTGAACTAAAGGGCTTTATATGATTGAATCAAAGAGAAGGAAGAGTGCCATTTTATAAGAGAGGTGAGGGGTACTTTTGCAATATCATAAAATACAAATTTATTATAAATTTATTTACAGTTTCAAATAGATTAAAAGTGATTTATTTCAAGTATAATATTAGTATGGGTATAAATACTCTCATCCAATAATTTTTAGGCAATTTTATGTCACAAAATCAACCTTATCTTTTCAGTTAAACCCTTAGTTAAACAATTTAACTCTTATTGTGTCTTCTTGTATTTTTATACAATAGGGTTGATATAGTTAATATAAAATGCCAAAACTAACCCAAATTGGATCATTTATGAGATATGTAACAAAATCCTGGTTATTTTACAAACATGAGATTTTTTTTAATTTTATAACATTTAATTAAATATTTTTATTTTAAAGTGTCATTCATGTCAATTTGGATACTATTCAAAATTTTCATTTTTAAGAATATCAAAGCAACATGATAACTTCTAGTAAATACTTCTAATATGTCACTAACACATTTATGTTATCTATAAAATTCATGTATATCATTAATTAAGTCGAATTATATTTATTTTAATATTTTTAATAACATTTAATTGATTCTTTATTTAATAATTCAATTACAGTATCATTATTTTTTCATTATTTAATTTAATTATTTATTTCCAAAAATTATAAATAATTTAAAATTATGTATATAATAATTTTATATTTATAAATACTATTTATATTTGACCATATCACTTATGTAACCATATATTAAAAATGATATAGTTAATAAACTTTAAATATGACATTTTTAACTCTTCTTTAAATAAAATACAATAAATGTACTAATCTAACACAATTGGATTAAAAAGGATTATATTTTTGAACTAAGATTGATTTTGGTATAAAAACACTTATCCTATGAAATTATTACAAGTTTTAGGGTAATATTATATTATTATAATATTATTTTCACCTTTAATTACCCATTTCACCTTTAACTGTGGTAAATAAAATTCAAAAGTTATTGTTCAACAAAAATTATTTTGATCCTAATAGACAAAATTATTCACAATGATTACAATAATTTATGTTCATTTTTCTAAATTCAAATCACAGATGCGGTAAAATTATGTTTACTGCAAATCTGTATATGTGCTTAGAAGGTGGGTAAAAGAGACATTCAAAAGTTCAATAAATTTTTTTATAACTAATTATATTGTAAAAATTATTCCAATGAACTAAATTGTACTAATATATGTATAATTTATCTATTTTGATATTAAAATAAATATAAATTAAAATAATTATTTAAATGAAAAAGTTGGCTTTTAAAAATAATGTCGTATTTTTCACTATTCATCAAAAATTGAAACTTTTTAGATAATTACCAAAATTTCTCCCTAAGATAATTTTGATATTAAATTTTTTTAAAATGAAGTCTATTTTTAGAAATAAACTTTATAAATTTCATAATTTGGTTAATACTATTCATAATTCCTTTTTAAATAGATAGTTTGAAAGGTTATGGTGCGCTCGAACTCGATGTTTCATGCAGCGCAAGCTATTGAATTATTTAAAAGGAAGTATGTAGTGGAATCTTGGGGTGTTACATTCTTCCCTACTTCAAATAATTTCATCCTCAAAATTTCTATAATATCACTTCATAAAAATATACAGGTGGTTCTTCATCATAATTTCTTCAGGTTCCCACGTCGCCTCTACCATTTTATGGTTTCTCTAAATAACCTTTACAAAACGAGTTGTCTGATTTCTCAACACTTGTTCTATGGTATCAATAACATTTATAGGATCTTCATAATAAGACAGATCGGGTTCTAGTTCTATTTCTTCTTAGGTGATATGTACCTGGGTCTCAATTTACCCTTCTTACTAAATCGTATAACACCATTCCATGGGGATACCTTCAAGAAAACATGATCTCCCACTGGAAATTCCAAATCCTTCCTTCGATTATCAGCATAGATTTTTTACATACTTTGAGCTATTTTGGTATGGGTATTAATATTTTTTACTTTTTTCATAATTTCCTTAACAAGTTCTAAGCCTACGAGTTTTATTTCACCAACAACATCCCAACAAGTTAGTGTATGACATCTCTTTCCATATAACGCTTCATATGGTTCAATAAGTATACTTGAATGGAATATATTGTTATAAGAAAATTCTACCATAGGTAAATACTGATCTTACATACCTTGAAAGTCAAGAGAGTAAGATCTCAACATGTCTTCTAAGGTTTGAATAGTCATTTTTGATTGTCCATCAGTTTGAGGATGGTAGGAAATGCTCAAATGAAGTTTAGTATCTTGGGCCTTCTGAAGACGTTTCTAGAATTATGATGTAAAATGGGGATCAAGGTAATAAACAATCAATAGGGGTACATCATGAAGTATTACAACTTCATTAATATATAGTCTTACTAAACATTCAAGTGGTAGATATTCTCTTATAGCAAGAAAATATGCTGATTTGGTAAGACGATCAACAATAACCCATATCGCATCATTTATCCTGGGAGTCTTTAGTAGCCCCATGGAAAATTACATCGTAATATCATCTCATTTCCACATAGGCATAAAAATGCGTTGCATGACACCTCTAGGATGTTGTCTTCTAACCTTCACTTGTTGACAAACAAAACATCTAGATACATAATCAGCAATCTCCCTCTTCATGTTGTCCCACGAAAAATATTCCATTAAATCTCTATACATCTTAGTACCACTGGGGTGTATAGATAAATTAGAGCTATGATAATCAAACAATAATTCCCTTTTTAACTCAGGTATAGCAGGAACACAAATCCTCTTCCCAAATTTCAAAGTATCATCTTTAAATATGAATTCAATCAATCTCCCATCATTTATAGCTTTAATTTTCTTTTGAAACTCGTTATCATCATACTGAGAAATTTTTATCCTTTTTAGTAAAGGAGGTTTTGCAACCATCTGAAAAAATAGCGATGTTTCATCTTCCATGATAATTCTCATATCCATATTTACTAGATCCATAAACATAGGATCTCTTTCAACTCTCATTTTTTTTAGAACTCCATAGTCTTTTCTACTCAAAACATCCTCCACATTATTTGTCTTCCCTGGGTGGTAGTGTATTGTGAAATCATAATCCTTAAGTAGCTTAGTCCGTCTCCTTTGTCTCTTGTTGAGTTCTTTCTATGAGAAAATATATTTCAAACTCTTATGATCAGTAAATATCTCTCATCTTTCACTCTAGAGATAGTGTCTCTATATATTCAGAGAAAAGATTAATGTTGCTAACTCCAGATCATGATTTGGGTAGGTTTGTTCATGAATTTTTAATTATCTTGATGCATACGCAATAACCCTATCATTTTCCATAAGGATACATCTAATTCCTTTCTTAGATTCATCACTATAAATCAAAAACTCATCATTCCCATATGGTATATTCAAGATATGAGCATTGACTAATCTTCTCTTTAATTCTTCCAAACATTCTTAACATTCTTTTTTCTAAAATAATTTAACCCCTTTATGTGTGATCTTGGTTAATGGGTTTTCCAATCGGGCAAAATTCTAGACAAAACGCCAATAATAACCTACTAAACCAATAAAACTATGTACCTCAGTTATAATCATTGGTGCTTCCCATTCTTGGATTGATTATGTTTTTTCTGGATGAATAGAGATTCCATCTATAGATATAATTTGGCTAAGAAAAGAAATTTCTTGAATCCATAATTCACACTTTTTAAACATTCCATATACTTCATTTCTTCTAAAAGTCTTCAGAACAATCCACAAGTGGTTCTCATGGTCTTCATAGATTTGGAGTATACTAAGATATCATCAACAAATACTATGAAAAAATCATCAAGATATTCCTTGAACACTCTATTCATTAGATCCATGAAAACAGAGGGTGCATTAGTCAATCCAAATAGCATTATGATAAATTTGTAATGGCCATACCTCATTCAGAATACTATATTTGGAATATCATCTTTTTTACACAAAATTGATGATATCCAGAATGAAGGTTGATTTTCAAAAAATATTGAGCTCCATGAATTTGATCAAATAAATCATCAATGCAAGGTAGGGGATACTTATTCTTTGTTGTAATAGCATTGATTTCTTTATAGTCAATTCATAGCCTCATTGATCCATATTTCTTCTTAAAAAATGGAACCAGGGCTCCACATGGAGAAACACTAGGGTGAATAAATACCTTATTACTCAACTCCTCCAGTTTTTTATTCAGATCTACTAATTTCACAGTTTTCATTCTATAAGGAGTCTTTAATATTAGCCTTGCATCAGGGATTAAATTAATAGAAAACTGAACTTTATTCTATGGGGAGTTTTATGGTAAATCTTTAGGAAAAACATCAATGTATTCGTTTACAATAGTTACATACTCAATTTTAATATTTCTTTCTTCATCCCTAGATTTCATTTCCTCTTCCTACCCAAGAATATCATTTAGTAAAGCTACTATGGTGGATTTTGATAATAATTAGGTAATGAAGTTTCTTCTATAAATATAATGGATTTTACATCATCCTCACAAATCGTAACTTTTTTCCTTTTACAATAAACTTTCGAATCATATTTTGATATCCAGTCCATAATGATGATTATATCAAAGTTGACCATAGGTATGATAAAAAATTCAGAAGAAAATTCATGTTTATATGCCATACTGGGAATTGTTTGACACATCTTTGTTGCAATGATACTTCCCTTCGGGATTATGACTAACAACTCCCTTACTAAAGTGAATTGGAAATATGTAATTTTTAAATAAAACTAGGAAGATATAAAGGAATGTGAGGATCCATAATCAAATAAGTATTTGATTAAATTCTAAGAGATGATTATTGTGCCTGCCACAATGTCATTTGGAGTTTCAACCTCAGCAGTTGTGATCGCAAAATCTTGGCCTTGTTCCCTTGGACTTTTATTAGGAAATTTTCCTTCACTATTAGGAAAATCATTTGCATAATGTCCCATTTCATTACAATTGTATAAATGGACATTGATAGCCTATTTCTTCCCATTATAATCACGAGCTTAGGGGACTTTTTCTCCACACTTGCAACAAACTACCATCCTCTTTAGGAAATACCGGGGTGTTTCTTACGAAAATTATTGTAGGGTATAAAGTCAGATTTTACCTTCTTTCCACTATTTCCTCTTCTAGAGTGTTTAGTGGCCTTCTTATTGTCTTGATTTCCTTAAAAGTCTTGAGACTTAGAGAATTCCCTTTCTGCCTTGATAGCACATAAGACTATATCTTCGTATGATGAAAAATATTTTGATGCCAATTCCCATCAGAGGAATGGTTTTAACCCATCAAAGAATCGATAAATCTTACTTCTTAGGTTACATATTTAGTTTACAGTATTCCTTTCCAACCATGTGAATTTAGCCTTATATATTGCAACATTCTTATCCTCTTTTTTCCTCAAACTTATAAATTGCCTTTCCATATTATCTCATTGTTCTTGAGGAAATTATTTTTCTAGGAGAAGTTCTTTAAACTCCCTCCATTCCATATTTTCTAATTATTCATCCTTCTTGATGATTTTAATTATTGAAAGCCATTGATCTGAATCTCACGAGAGATGATAAACTACCATGACAAACTTTTCCCTTTCGTTACTCCCCAAAGCAAGAAATATTTTCTCTAAGGAACTTATCTATTACTCAGCTACAAATGGATTTGTAGTCCCATTGAATGTTTGAGATTTTTTTCTCATTAATTGGTCTGACATTAATCCTCTATGTTGTGGATCACAGTGTTTCATATGGGTAAGGTTATTATTCATAACCTGAGTCAATTTTCCCTGTATGGTTATAAGTTGTTCAGCACCAGTTGTATCACCATCTCCACTGTCATTATCTTACATAAGAGGTAAATACCTGCATTGATTATGTTTATTGATGCGATTTTCATTTCTTTCTATAGGTTCCATTTCTAAATAATAGCATGCACTAGATTAGGTTATGAATCATAATTAATAATTTTAAACTAGTAAAATACTTAACATAAATTAAAAAATTTATGCATATCTAATCAATAATCATAAACAAGGTTTCATTGAATACATAGTTAATCATAAATTCCTTATAATGGTTTGTAAATAAAATATGAATTATCATAAGCATATCCCCTTGGAGTGTCCAACTAGGTGTGTAGTAAGGCTCGTTGTTGTGTATCAGGTTACCTCAAGTCAATCCTGAAACACCTTGTTGGGGTTATTACTCCTAGGTGCATTTGTGCCAAAACCACATCCACTTGTAGTATCTCGACAGGGATATATTTTCTAGTAATACCAATATAATTTATACATTATCAAAATTCTAGGATGTTCTTCTATACTTATCCTCAAATTCTATCTTAGGGTAATGTTTCCTAATCAAGGTTTTTCAAAATCTAGTTTCTAAGGTTTGTATTAAACTTCCTCTCATACCAACTATAATGCCCTGAACCCAATTACAAAAAGTTGGTGCATTATTTTATTACATTTTAATGATCATAATAAATCAAATCTAGAAATATATATTGATTTATTAGCCTTGTAGATACTAGATACAAACATAAGTTTTACATTAGATCCTAAAATGAAAAAATATATATTATCCCCCTAAAAAACTCTCATATCCCTTAGACTATCCCTGCAAGTCAATCATAATATAATTTTTCACATCCTGGTAAAAATGAAACATAATAAAGAGGTGAGTTTAGATGCTCATTAAGGATAAACAATATAGCAGAATCTATCTTAAATAAGCATAAAATTTTTAAGGTGAGGTATAAAACTAAAACACAGTACTTTTAAACATAATATTCATTATAATATGTCAAGAATAAATCAAATAAAATCATTTAAACATTCACGTGGATATTCTACTATTCAAATTATCACATGAAATATCAATAGATAAACTCATAATGAAGAAATGTATAATGTCTAATATCATAGCCATATCATCAAGGCCTCATGCCAAGACCATTACCATACTGCCAAGGCCTCATGCCAAGACCATTACCATACTTTCAAGGCCTTATTCCAAGACACTAGTTTGTCTCATTAAACCTACTAATGCATCAAGGGGCTATAGTAGTCTCCACTCATCACTTACTAAGTCCAATGCATTCCTCATATGAAAAGGGTGAAACATAACATAAACATTCGTATTAAAAATAGCATATTAAATGTTAATACTTTAACCATAAACCATGAATGGTATAAAAATAGTACATACACAGTCAAACATGTCATAAAATCTTCAATACAAAATGGAAGATTTTATCATAATAAATTAACCTCAATCAATCATAAAATCCAACAAAGGATTTTGACATAGATGAAAATATGATTATAAATTTATTAAAACTCTTTAAGAGAAATATCCCTTTTTACATTGAAATAATTTAAAAGTCATGCAATTATAAAAGAAATAATTCATTTTGAAAATAACCATGTAATATTTTAAGAGAAGTTTAAAAATTTTAAGGCATCATAATGGTGTAAAATAGTTTCCCGCACCATATAAGTTAAAAAACATTATTTCCTTACTTTTTCAAAAAGGTCATAAAGTACCTCATTTGGAAAATGATGGAAATATTACTTTAAAAACATTTTTTAAAAATTAAAACATTGGTAAAAATGACTTTAAACAATTTTAAATAATATTTTTAATTACATTTTAAGAAACATGGACATGGATGATAAAGATGTCCTAGTAGATACTTACATATAAGCAATCTCAGATAATAATGAAATTGTGAAATTAACCATTACCTTATACTTTTATTTAGTTAAGGGTGAGTTATCCTACTTTATAATGGTTAAAACATGTTATTAAATTATACCAGGACCATATCCATATTTATGATTTCATATATTATCCTCTTATATTATTTTGGTAAAAATATTTTAGTAATACCATTGTTTCAGGTGTTAACTGCTTCGTTTTCTCATTCATGTTTTATCATGTAATTAATGTTTGTTATGAATATGATATATTTTATTCATATCCATAATGAAATTAAGTTTATAATTATTATTTTTAATCATCATTTAACTTTTATAATCATTCTTTAATGGTTAACGTGGAGAATGAATCTCATTGCATTGTGGAGACGGTAGGTCATACGTATGCACGAGCGACGGTATCATTCCCTTGATGGTTAAATGGTATGGAATTGTATGGTATATTAATTATAAAAAATAATTATAATGTTATATTAATTATTTATATCCATTATAATCTTCATTATACCCATCCAAATAAAGTAGTGTTGAATAAAAAATTACACCATGGCATGGAGATGGTAAGTCGTACGTACGCACGCATTGTGATATTGTTATTTGTATGATATATAAAATGAGGAATATGGATATAACATGATTATAATAACATCACAGTATATGTATGATACTGGATTTACTATTTTTATGTGGAAACAACATAGAAATAGGAAGTAGAATAAGAAAAGAACTTTGAAAGAGGTGATAAAACAATTACCTCTTTTCTGGGTGTCTCCTTTTGGTTTGCACAAAAGGACTACTTAGATTGGACTTATGTCCAAAGTGTGGCTCTAGGATGAAATTAGGGAAGTTTTTAGGAGAAATGGGTAGGTTTTGGCCGAACTATAGGGCTTTATATGAGTGAATAAAAGATAAGGAAGAGTTCCCTTTTATAAGATAGGTGAGGGGAACTTTTGGAAGTTCATAAAATATTAATTTATTATAAATTCATTTTCAGTTAAAAATAGTTAAAAAGTGTTTTATTTATTGTATAAGATGATTATGGGTCTAAATACGCTCATAAAATGATTTTTAGACATGTTTATGTCACAAAAGTAACCTTATCTTTTGGGTTTAACCCTTAGTTAAACAGTTTAACTCCTATTGTGTCTTCTTGTATGTTTACACTATAGGGTTAATATAGTTACTATAAACTAAAAACGAACCCCAATTGGATAATTTATGACATAATTAACATTATCATATTTATTTCTCAAAGACTGATATTTTTATAAATTTTATAACATTTAATTAAATATTATTTATTTTAAAGTATCATTTATGTCAATTTTGATACTATTCAAAATTTTCATTTTTAAAAATATAAAAACAACATGATAACATTAAATTATTACTTCTAATATGTCACTAACATATCTATGTTATCTATAAAATTAATTGATATCATTAATTAAATATAATTATATTTATTTTAATATTTTTAATAACATTTAATTGATTCTTTCTTTAATAATTCAATTACTGCATCATTATTGTGTCACCATTTAATTTAATTATTTATTTCCTAAAATTATAAATAAATTAAAATTATGTATATAATAAATTTATCTTTATAAATACTATTTATAGTCTACTATATCACTTATATAACCTTATATAAAAAATAATATATCTAAAAAAATTAAATATGACATTTTTAACTCTTCTTTAAGTAAAATACAATAAATGTACTAATCTAACAAAAGTGGATTAAAAAGGATCATATTTTTTAACTAAGGTTTATTTTGGTATAAAAAAACTTATAAAATTAAATTATGACAATTTTTAGTATAATATTATATTATTATAATATTATTTTAACCTTCAATTATCCTATTAACCTTTAATCGTGGTAAATGAAATTCAAAAGTTATTATTCACCAAAAATTATTTATATCCTATCAGAACACATTTTTATATTTATTACAACCATTTATGTCTATTTTTTAAAATTCAAATCATATAAGCGGTAAAATTACATTTACTGCCAATCCGCAGATGTGCTTAAAAGGTGGGTAAAAGAGACATTCAAAAGTTCAATAAATTTTTTTATAACTAATTATATTATAAAAATGATTCCAATGAGCTAAATTTAAATAATATATGTATAATTTATCTATATTTACATTAATATAAATCTAAATTAAAATAATTATCTAAATGAAAAATTCGTTTTTTTAACAATAATGCATTATTTTTTACTATTCATCAAAAATTGAAACTTTTCGGAAAATTACCAAAAATTCACCCTAAGCTAATTTTGATATTTTAAATTCAAAAATAAATTATATTTTTAAAAATAAGCTTTATAAATTTTATAATTTGGTTAATAATATTCATAACCTCTTTTTAAACGGCTAGTTTGAAAGGTCATGGTGCACTCGAACTTGATGTTGCGTGCAACACGCATATTGAATTATTTAAAAGGAAACATATAATGGAATCTTGAGGTGTTACAAGTTAGATCTTAGAGAACTACCTTTCCCCCTTTATATGATCAAAGTGGTCATAAATATGGGTAAAGGGGTATTTTTTTCATGATTGATTTCTTATTTAGATTCTGGTAATCAGTGCACAATTGGAGATATCTTTCATCTTTCTTGGAAAACAGCACATGGGCAGACAAAGGTGAGACATTCAGAAAAATGATTCCTTTGGACTCTAAATCATTCAATTGTATCATAAAATACCTAAACTTGGTGGGATCCATATGGTATGATGGCAGAGATATCAACTGTTTTCCTCACGCTAAATGAATAGTGAACTACACATCCTACTCTAGAGGAAACCCTAAAAAGTCTTTTGGAAATGCCTTTGGGAACTCATCCACCATAGGAGTTAATACACCCTTAGAACCTACTTCATCACCCTCCAACATGATTGATGATATTTGAGAAACAAAATTTCCCAATTCTGGAAGTGGAGATCTATCATGTCCTAATAGAGGGTCTCATTCACCTTGGAAGACCTGAGAACTCCCATAATGTTCCAAAAATCTCACATGATGATAAGAATTGATGTGAACCTAGAAACACACCATCCAATGCATATCTAGGATCATGTCAAAGAGGTATATTTCTAAAACAAGAAAACCCCATTCTAGATCAACCCCTAATAAACTGAGAGAACAAGATGAGCACTTGAAACCCTACTCTCTTTTCTTACCTAATAGTGTCACCAAATCCATCACATATGGAATAATATTGATCAAAAATTTGTAAAAATCACAAGAATAGAAGAGATAAAGGAGTTATAAGAACCCATATCAAATAATTCAATAGTTATAGATGATGTAATAAGAATCATACCTGGAATTATTATAGGTCATGCATCTAATTCCACTAGTGCTTAATCCATATCATGAAGTTTCCTTATCACAACCTAGACCTAAGAATGACTATAGACCTGTGGCTCTGCCTTATGATGACTTTGTCCAAGATGTATATCCAACCCTACTTCCATGACCACAAATCTGAGAACCCACTTTCCTATATATTTTTGATTGGGTTGTCATTCCCCTAGAGGCTTCAGAACCTACACCACCCCGATATGGGTGTTTGACTCTAGAAAATTGTTTCAAGTTCACTATATGTCCACACCAAAGGCAAGGTCTAGGTGGGGCTGAACATGTTGACCACATATGCCCCAACCTTCCACACTAATGGAATATGAATGATACATCATCTGAATCTATCGATGAAGATGGCATAGATTGATGGCCTGATCTACCACCTCTCCTCTTCTATTTATCATTCTACTTTCTATAATTTTAGATGAACCACCACCACTCTGGACCACTACTAAAACTTCCCCAGAAAACCCATACTTTCTACTCAGGTTGATCTCCACCTTCAGAGCATGATCGAACACCTCATCATAACTCTTGAACTCAAACAAGAAGACCTAGGACCAAATGTATGGACACAACCCCATTTTAAATCATTGATCCTTAATTTGCTCATTGGAAACTACCTTACATGAGAACTGAACTAACTTAGTGAAGTGGTCAGAATACTCCAACATGTTCTGATCCCCCTGGTGGAGATCCAAAAACTCTCGAGTTTTGGAAAATTCTAAGGTATCAGGGAAATTTTGTGTATTAAAGATGGTGTTTAAGTCTTTCCAACCCATTTTCTCATGTCTCCCATCCTAAACCATTGATTCCCACCACCTATGAGTGGGACCTTACAACAATATAGAAGAACATTTCACTTTAACCACCTCAGGAGTGTCAAGAAACCCAAACATTTGTTTGATCTTTTAAATATAATCATCTAGTTCCTATGGATCCATGCTACCATGAAAGGAATGAGGATTGTTCAATAGAAACTCCTGAGACTTATCCTTTCCCAGAACTGGTTCAGCTTCCCTAACATGAGAAGTACCAGATCCCGCTCCCTGATCCAATTCACATACATCCCAAACCACTGCTTCCACTAGTATATGATCAACTAGTGAGGGAGAACTATCTATAGCCTCTTTTAGTAGTTAAACAGGATTTCTCTAAGGAGGCATGATGCTACACCATTTAACAAACCAAAAAAACCCATCAAAAAAATATCCACAAAATTTTCAACAACCAAAAAGAAATCAAACACTTCCATAAATCAAAATAAACCCATAATAAGCACAATAATAAATCAGACCACTCCAGCCCCACCTAGTGTCCATGAGCAGTATTCTGCATGTATATCTCACCTAGAGGAGGAATCAAACCAATTCCTAAACATTCCATAGTGTCTCATGTCCCTTTACAAGGTGTGTTGGCTAGACACCCCACTCACAACCATAACCTCAAGCCCTAACAGTCTTAGCTCTTTTCTATCTAGACTCTCCCATATATCAGGACCCAAAGAAGGAGAAAAACCTTCTTTAATACCATTTTTTCACAAACCAAGTTGGGCAACCATTCAACCTGACACCCGACCCAGCCTATGGAAAGTCCAAAAAGGTGTTTCCGATCCCCATGGGCTAGAAACTAGTTCCTAGGTAACATTAATCACATGTGGTAATGATTTATCCCATAGGAATCAACTATAAACAACCGAAAAAAGAAGAACATCACATTATAATCACTAACCATATTGAAAATAATATCTAAAATGAGTTAAAAAATCTACATTATAAACCAAAATACCAAAAAAAGGAGGGGAACCAACTATAAAACCTAGACACTATTCAATAAGAGGTTCAGAACCCCCCCCCCCCCCCCATGCCACCACTACCAACACCTACATGAATAGGAACCACTAGATACCATATCCACTATCACCACCATGTAACAACTTTCCTTTACCTAGGAAAAACATGACAAGGTTTGCATACACACAAGGGTGTATATAAGGTGTGAGACAATATGCCTAGTAGGATACCACAAAAATAAATTCCATTCTATAACATATAATACAAATCATCATGCTAGTTTTTAAATAAAAATAATGGAAAACATTTTAAAAGAAACATGATTCGAAATTAAAAATTAAATTAAACATGAAAACAAGATGAACAATAAGCATAGCATCGCATGAGCACCATAGGTGATCCCTAAGTCACTAGGGTTAGTGGGTTCTTAGAATCCTTGTACCTTAGTGATAGGAACAACCGAAACCTATAGCATCCTCATGCATGATCCACTAGAGGTGAATCACACCCCAAATTCTAGTGGTATCCAATCATCATTATATGTTTAGTTAGTTTTTCAATGTCAATCCGGATAGGGGAACTGGGATTCATCCCTACTAAACCACATAGTATACTAAACCTAGTCTTCCCAACCTAGTTACTAAGGTTTCCCTTTTTGCTAATTTTTTTCCCTTCATCACATGGATTTTCTCTTCCACATACACACATCCAACAATAGAAACCCACATGAAGACCACCATTATCAATATGAAAAAACCCTTTAAAACATTTATTTTTACAAAAAACCTTTGAAAATGTGATTTGAACCACCCACAAAATTCATAAAACCCATTTACAAACCATATAAAGCATACTAAAATCATCAAACAATGTTAAATCATGAAACCACCTACCTTTCACTCAGAAAATTTGGAAAACCAATGGAAAACCACAACAGAACCATAAGGGTAACCTATAAAGGCAAGAACATTCCATAACCATCAAGATTTACCTCAAGAAATTAAGATTTAACCCACATTGGGTCAAAAAAAATCTGATGGAGAAAGAATAACTAATAGAAAAGGAGAAAGAGGCCAAGAAGAAGGAAGAAAACAAGAGAGGAGGGGCTTACTTGAAGAGTTCTTGAAGGATCCGCACTAAATCCACTAAGGGGATGAGGTATAAGGGGACCAAGAGGGAGGGGAGGAATTCCTAGGGATGAGAATCCTTAATGGGGTGAGTAAGGGTGTATTTTATATTAAATTCGAAGAGGGAAAAAATAGAAATTCAATATTTTTAAAGTTCTGGGTAGGCCACACAGTTTGGGATCACGGTTTACCTAGAGGAGGAAAACGCCCATACACCTAGACATGTTCCTCTAATAAACCCACTATCATATAAACAAGGTTATCCTACACACATGTGTGCATGGAAATGTGTCCTGGATAGTCCCACTATCTAGGGCACACAGTTTCACCTAGGATGATGTACGGTTTCCTATAATTGTGCACCAACCGTGCGCCACCTTATGTCAGCCTAGAAATCTCCATTTTTACCAAAAATACCCTAGGAAACCAAAGGACCAATATAAGACAAAAATAAAAGAAAAAATACCTCTAAATGAAACCATTGATGTGACAAGGTTTCAGGTGGATGATTTGATTCATAGGGGTTTCATCTAACCCAGTGTATTATCATGGGGTTATCCAGTGTTGTTTTCCAAGAATACGGATGGTAGTTTGAGTTTTTGTATAGAATACGATAGGTTGAATTAGTTGATGGTCAATAACCGTTACCCTATTTTTAGAATATAAAATCTATTCATCCATCTAAGAGGATCTAATTGGTTTTTAAATATCGACCTAGTATTTGGATATCATTAGTTTATAGTAAAGGATACAGATATTTTGAAGACTTCCTTCAGATAAAAGTATGGGAACTTAGAGTTTATCTTCATATAGTTCGATGTTATAAACACACTAGTCATGTTTATGGGGCTTATGAACTCTGTGTTTCATGAGTTACTATAACAGTTTTTCATTTTATTCATTAATAATATATTTATCTACTAAAATTTAAAGGAGGATCATATTCATCATCTTAGAGATATTTTTTAGGCCCTTCGACAGCACCAGCTCTATCGGAAGCTGTCAAAGTGTGAATTCTAGATACGATAGGTGTATTTCTTGAGAAATGTGGTGTCTCAATAGGGTGTGTTGGTGAACCTGTCCAAGATCAAGGCAATATTTTCTTGGGCAGCACCCAAGAACATGGAAGAGGTTTATAGTTTCCTTGGTCTCACAGGACATTATCAAAGGTGTGTGCCCAATTTATATCAATTTTAGGCCCCAATAACATATTTTACAAGGAATTTTTGGGATTTTTTGTGGACTGATTAGTTCCAAAAAGTGTTTGATTACATGAATAAGAATATGGATAGTGCTTTAGTTTCCTTAGGAGTGTGTGTTGTTTGAGGTTTTTTGTGACATGTCATGTATGGTCTTGGTATTCGTGTTGATGCATAAAAGAGTGGTAATATCTTATGTGTCTAGATAGTTATGTCCCCATGATTTTAACTATTCCACCCATGATTTAGAGTTAGTGGTAGTTATTTTTTCACTAAATTTGTGGTGAAATTACCCCATCGATGAGATCTTTGTGGTTTTCATGGACCAAAAGAGCTTGAAATAAATTTTCTCTCAATGAGATCCGAATTTATGCCAGTATATGATGATTTATTTTCTTTAATATTATGATTTATATATCTCATATACCCTAGGAAATGGGAATGTGGTTTTTAAAATGTTGATTCATAATTCCCAAGGATATGTGGTTCGGGAGTATGCCGATGTTTGGAAAGGGATGGAGGATCTTGAAATGATGCATCTTGACATTGCAGATAGAAGTAATCATAGTTGTCTTTATCAATTGTATGTTGAGTCTTATTTTATGTATTAAATTTAGGATACTTAGTGGGGAGACTTAGAGATAGATGTGATATGTTACTGTGTTGTCCACGGTGATTCCCCTGAGGGATGGTCAGAGGATGGTCAAAACTAGATTTTTTTCTAGGGAAGGATATTCATTTCGTAAGAAATTCATGAGGGAGTTCTCTATGAGTTTAATATACTACCTTTAGTGATACATATCTCTGAAAAAAAATATGTATCATGTATTATGAAGACATATTTGGTGGATGGGGATGAAACATTTAGTGGTAGAGTTTTTGACAAGGTTTCTAGTTTTTCTGTAGGTGAGTGTAGAGAACCATGTTCCTAGAGGTTTATTGCAGCACTTATATGTTCTTAAGTGAAAATGGGAAGGCATTTATATGGATTTAGTCAGGGATTTCCCCTGATCCTAGGGAGGTTTTATATATTTTGGGTGATAGTGGATCAGTTGAAAATTTCTACTCACTTTTTGGTGATATGTGAGTCAAGTGTCATGGTTGTTTTGGTGAGGTGGTATGTGGACGATGTGGCTAAGAATCATAGAGTACCAAAGTCCATCATCTTTAATTGGGATCCTCATTTTATCTCACAATTATGGAGGGTATATAAGCATGTTTTTCTATCCTAGTTTCACCTTAGCACTAATTTCTATCCTCGTACAGGTGGGTAGACATAACGAACCATCCGAACGATGGAGGATATGTTGCGATATTATATCTTGGACTTTGGTGGATCATGGGTGAGGCACTTTCCTCTAGTTTAGTTTGCATAAAAAAACATTTATCACTCATCCATTTTCATGGATTTATTTGAGATGTTGTATGGGTGGTCATGTCGTTCTCTATTGTGTTGGATTATGGTTTGGGAGTTAGAAGTTCTTGGTTTTTATGTGGTGTAGAGCACGACTGAGAAGATTTAGTTTTTTTGAGAGAGGATGAAGGTGGTGTAGGACCAACATAATTCCTATTCTAATCATAGGTGGAGTCCCTTGGAGTTCAAGGTTGGAGATCATTTTTTCTTGAGAGTCTCTCCTCAATGAGGTTGGTGGAGGTTTGGTGGGGTACTAAGATTTCTATGTGGTTTTTTGGTCCCTTTTAGGTGTCGAGTGTGTTGTTTAGGTGGCGTATCAGTCATCATTGTCACCGTAGTTGGAGAGGATCCATGACGTCTTTTACATGTCTTTGATTCATCAATATCTTCATGATTACTCACACATCATTGACTAGATAGAGTTGAATATTGAGGATGAAGAGAAATTTATAGTGACTTGTAGAGATCTAGGATCATTAAGAGAAGGTGTTTTGTGGGAAAACAATCCCCTTGGTTCATGTGTTGTGGAGGAATGGTGGGCTGAAAGATAGTACTTGGGTTTGAGATATGTAGATGTGTTCCCAGTACCCAGAGTTTTTTTGAGTTTTACTTTTCCTTGTTTTGGTTTTATGATGTGATGTTTGGATATCACTATTTTTTGAGATGTTTTTTTCCTTGTTGATGTGTTATGTATGATAAATATTCTGACATATTAAAAGGGGAGGACCTGAATACTAATCAAGATGTGATATACTATGAAGAGATTAAAATTTTGTGGGTGAGTCAGTTCCACCCAAAGTGAACAATATCTTGACATGGAAAATGGAATACCCTAATTTGTATACTCAGGGTAGTTATTTTGTTGGTTGTGGTAGTGGTTGTTTTGGGTTTTATGGAGGTTGAGATGGTTGTGTGTGATGTGGTTGTGTGGAAAAGGAGTTATTTGTGGCTAGTATCGAATGTGTGGTGTGGTTCCCAATGATAGGTAGTGATGTAGTTTTGTGGGATGTTTTTTGGGTGTTTTGGTTTGGTGTGTTGGCTGGTGGTAGCGCTCAAGGTGTAATGAGAACCTTGAGAGGTATCTTGTGAGTTATTTTTCCAAACCCCTTCACTTTTAATCATTTTTGGTTTTGATTCTTAAAATTATAATCGTTTGAGAGGTATCTAATCTAATGGTTTGTGTCTTCTTGGCCTATTAGTTTTCTAGTTTGAGGCATTCAGATGTGTTTAGAGGATGCTAGAGAAGGTTTTGTGGATTTGGAGCTATATAATAACTATAGAAAACTTTTTACATCTTAAAATAAGGGTTTACAGTGTAAAGTTATAGCATACAACTTATGTGGCTAGTGGTTTATAGCTTGAGTACAATGAGGGTATATCACATGAAATGGGTTTATTCTGTAAGAAGGTTATTTACGACATGAGTCAAATATATCCTGTGGTAGAATTTTTTCAATGGATATCACAAGGTTTGGGGTTTCACGGCCTAAATTTTGGTTTTATGGAGTAAGTTTTTTGGGATTGTTGGAATTACGATGTAAAAGTGTGGTTTACATTGTAAAAGGGGAAATTTGTAGGTTTTTTATAATTATTGTTTGGTAAAATTTACTTTCATTTGGTTTTTACTCTATCTCACTCATTTTTGGTGAACCCTAGATAGTTTTTATAGATATTGTAGGCCATTTCCTCCTACTTCGATCTATGGGTTTTTGTGATCGAGTTACAGTGATCGGGGGTGAGTAGTCCTCCCTTATCCCCTTATATCCCCTTGTTCTTCTCTTGAGGATTATCTATGGTGTTGTTGGTTTTTTTGAGATGTGTTGGGATGAATTTTTCACAACCCTTTTGTGTGGTTTAAGTTGATCAAGGGTTTTCTTGTGTGGTTTTGGTTTTCAGGTTGTTTCTTTTTCTACCTATGGTGTGCAGCAAGATTGGAAATATTCTTTGAGGTAGGGAAACCTAATTCTCTCCAGTTTACATTCTATGTGTGGGTATTTTATGATTTTTATTTCCATTAGGTGGATAGTAAGGGTTAGCTTAAATAAGATAATGAATTAGAATAATTGAAATTTATGGGTATGGGTAGATATCGCATGTTTTGAATTCTTTGTTATTGTTTTTGATGATATTATTTCATGTTGTTACATTAATGAAAAAATGGTTGTTGGAATCCTTTATTATCCAGTATATGTTATAAGTTGAGACCCTTGTTGTGTTATTTGATGACCATACCCTAGATAAAAGAATAAATAATGTATATTTGGGTAATAAATTAATTTCCCATGAAATTTTTTTGTGTGTGATAATACCCATGATAAATAAATAAATAATGAAATAAAATCCCTTTAATAAATTGTGGAAGATGGGATGTGTGTTGTGTATGCTTTTGTATGTTGTGTTTCCCTATGTGGTTGGGTGGTTTGTTATGCAGTGATGGAGGTGACCAGCTGGGTTGTGTGATGTGTGGTTATGTGATTTGATTTGATGTGATGTAGTTGGTTATCATAGATGTGATTTAAGTAGTTATGTGATTTTTTGCTCATAGTTTATGATGCGTAGTGGAAATGATGTATAGTAGTGATGTAAAATGAAGATGATGTATGATGGTGATGCATGGTGGTGATGTGTAGTGATTATGTGTGGCAGCTGTGTTGTGAGATGTGGTTGAGATGCATGATGTGTGGTTGATTTGGTGATTTGGATTGTTCGATGTGGTGAAGTGACGATGGAATATTTGAGGTGTGGTGGTGACAATTGATGTGTGTTGGGCCAGTTCTTGTGTGGTGTGGTTTTGTTAGTAGCCTAGTTATCCATGGAATAAATTGTATGGATGAATGAATAAATGAATGATGTTATTGAAATGAATAGATGGATGGGTTATGTAAACATTTATGAAATGAATTAGTAATAAAAGTGGTGATGTGTGGCTTGTGTGGTTTATGTGGTGGTTGTGTGGTGAGCTTCATATAGTGGTGGTGGGGGTGTGACAGTTGATGCATGGTTTAGTGGCAGTGATGTGGTGTTCCCTAGTATAGTTGATGTGAACCCATAGGTTAGGTATTGTGTGCTATTGATATACCATATATTTTTATTTTATTTTATGTGCACCCTACTAGAGTTGGATAACCCTACCAATACTCATAGGTTTTTGAGTTTTGGGTGTTTTCCCCAACATCTAGGATGGTGGGGATACGGATGACTGGCTACCCCATCTCCCTCACTCTTCATTTAGCAGTATTGATACGGGTTGGTGTTAGATATTACCCAATGGTGATAATATGGTTTACTGTTGGATATTATCCAGTGATGATGTATTGGCCCAACTGTCTTTGAGTGGGATGTTATGTGATAGCCTAGGTGTCTTCGGGTGACATGTGTTGGGATGGCCCAAGTGTCTTCAGGCGAGATGTGGTATGATCCATGTGTATTTGGTAGATATGTTTTGTGATGGCCCAGGTTTCTTTGGGTGAGATGTGTTTTGATGTCCCAGGTGTCTTTAGGTGAGATGTGATGTGATATGTGTGTAAGGGATGGGAGAACAGGATGTTCGATGTTGGGGTGTGAGAGAATAAAATCATTGTGGAAGTAGTAGTGGGGTTTCTTTATTTGTTATGATCTCAATGTTATATTACTATATTGGATTCATAATTTGTTGAGCGAGTCATAGTGAGGATGGGATAGGTTATATGACTTTTATAGGTTTTTTTTGGTTCTATTGTTTGTTCACTAATGCGCTAACATGTTGTTTTCACATGTTCACTTGAGACCTTGGTAAAAGGTGGTGATGCCCCTTTGATTCTACATGATGTTCCATCATTGAAAATTATTATTCCTACCATTATATGCGATATAACTCCCATTGATAGAGATTCATGAGATATTAACCCATTAGAGTTTTCAACTGTAAAGATAACTCAAGCCCTGAGAGTTGGTGGGTATATATGATATTTCTAACTTTCCTTTTGTTATTTAGCAATTTATAGGTGCATTTTTACTCATCATTCATGGTAGAACTATTCCAAGAAGTATATATTATTAAATAGTCCTTTGTCCCTAAAACTTAAGTGTCATCACGCATGAATGATGAGGTCATTTTGAGTCCCACAAGATCAATTGGTGCAGCACAAGTGATCCATTTGAGTGAGTTAGTTCTTGAGTACATTTCTCTTTCTCAGAGTAGATTTGAATTTGACCAGGATTCCTTCAATGTATTATGCACCTCCCTTTAATATTTTTGTATATACATATTGAGTCTAGTATCATGAACTCTTTTGGAGGATTTTCTTATGAATCTTCAAAATCTTAGTTGCATGTTTATTATGCTGGGATATAGAGGTTTTGATTACAAAAAAATAAATTATGTTTTGAATGATATCCTCCAGATATGAGAATGGGATTAAGCATCACAGTAAATCCTCTTCAAAGAAAAATTAACAATATTACTTTCTAACATTCAAGCCATAGTATCCCAATAAGACTCTCGTTGTGCAGGGGAGGTAGTGGAACAAGTGTCTAGTTAATGAAGAAGTTTTTCAGTTATACCACCTCTAATGATAGAAATAATTATATATGTAGAGGATAGTAGAGCACTGAATTTTATTTAAAGAATCTTGTACTGGAAATAAGATCCATGCTTCTAAAGTAGATAATCTTTGTCTTGTTGGGGAAACCAATTCTACAGAGTTCACCAAACCTAAACATGATGTATATGAAGTCTGAAAATAAATTGATGAACTACAATCCTTAGTAGAGGGAATTTTGTATTTCCCAATATTTAGAGATACTCCAACCTATGTAAATTACTCTCAAATTTTATTCAATGAATGAAAATAATTCTTTCCAATCCTTGTTGATTTTTTTATTTGACTTCCATCCTAGACATTAATTTTATGATAACCTATGAAACTATTAAAGGGGTAACCCTAAGATAATTAAACCCATTGAAACATTGAATAAAAATGAATTATTTCAATCATGATCTCCAACTACTAAATTAAAAAAAATCCTCCACAGTGTGTACTCAAGGATGGGCATAGGTATATGTTCCATCACTATAACACTAGAATTGGTCTATTCAGATATTGAGATGGTTTCCTCCTATCTGTGTGCCCATGGAAGAATATATACTTGTGTACCATCACTATAACACTATATTTAGTCCATTCATGATTAGATTCATAGTTTTTATTGGGTTCATTACTTGAATCATATGTAGAACTTCAATTATCATTCATTACTTTCTTACCTTTTCTTTTATAGTTATATTTCCATTGAGCTTTAATCATAGGATAGCTAGAATTTTTGTGACCTTTATCCTTGAATTAATAGAATCTATATTCTTTATTCCTTTTCTTTCTCTTGTTGTATATTTTTTCAAATATTTTAGAAAGATCTTATAACTCTTTACTTGAATCTGGATAACTTGAATCAAAATATTCATCCATATAATTTTGAAGTGCAGAATCATCCTTTTTGATAAAAATATGATTTTCAACTTATTCTTTCATTTTATCATCATACATTATCATGGTGGAAATCATTTATTTAATTTTAAGATATTTAACTAGTTTGGATTGATGAATAGTAGTAGATATTCCATTCTACTTAGAGGGTAAAACTCTGAGTACCTTTAAAGATTGATTTGGTTGTTTAATTAGATCTCCATAGGCAGCAATATCATTGAAAACTTCTTTCAATCTTCCATTAATCTGAGTTATTCTTTCATATTCATGCATCATGAATGTATCAAATATCAATTTTTTAGTGTTGTACCTTAGTTGTATGAAATTATCAGTTCCTTAATAATCAATAGAAATGGTATACCACATCTCATATGTGGTAGCACACTAAGAGACTCTATTAAATTCATTAGTTCTTAATATAAATATAATAGCATTCATAACTCTCAAATTAAGATCATATTCTTTCTCTTGATTATCATTCAATTTTTTTATATCTTCTTTAGGAATTTCATAGGTCTTGACTAACTTTAAATAAACTCTTATTCTAATATTTTTCATATAAATAATCATGTGTTTTTTCCAGCATCCATAATTATCACTATTAAAATAAGTTGCATGGATAATTTACATGCCTTATCTAAGATCATACATTGAAATTTATGTTCATATAGATCTTAAAATTTTACTTTTCAGAGCCAAAATAAATATAACCACTTAAGTTTAATTTTAGATAACAATTTATTAATATCATGTGGAAATAGAAGAATCATCAAGGATTAAATATATTCAATGGAGCCCAACCTTTGATACCAATTATTGGTATCATATGGAAATGGTAAGGGATTTTAGAAAGATAAATAAAGTTATATATCCCTACCTATAATACCAATTTTTGGGTCAGAACGACAAAGATTAAGACACAAGAGGGGGTTAATTGTGTTCCTTTAAAAACTTAATATAAATAATACTTACCTTTGATATTAAAGTTATTTTCCCTTCTCTCTTAAAGATTAGTGAGTAGTGGAAAATAAATAAATAAAATAATAGATAACATTGATGTATAGTGGTTTAGGAAATAGGGATCTCCTATTCCACTCGACCGTTGCTCTATCTACAATATTGGTGATTTTCACTCGTAGTTCCTCTTATATAGAGACCTCTAAAACTGTGTGTAGATAGATTATGCCTTTACAAAAAGGCTTTTACATGTCCTTCTAGTTCTTTTATAAGGAACCAAAATATTCACATCTTAGTATGAAAATCTGAAACTCCACCAATGAATGATTACTATTCATTGAAACTTCAACAATAAATAGATTATGATGAAGAAATTGAATGCTAGTTCAGCTCACAATCGCAGTAGAAACTAACATATGTAAGTGATCTTTAATAAAGCACAACAAAAAAATATTTTTCAACATAAAACATGCTTCCTTTAAACAGTAGTAGAGAAAATAGTGGGCAGATGATTAAACATGTATGTCTCCAAAGTTTATCTCTAATAAGTGATTTTTCATATTACAAACAAATATTAACAAAGAAATATAGCAGTAACAATATTCGATTCAATTAAAAAAATAAGAATCAAAACATTTATGTCTCCAAATTGTAGCTCTATGATTTCACGTTATTATTTTGAAATTCATATTTGTATCTTTAGAAGAATAAACTCTCAGTATTTAACATGAAGGTCAAATTTATTTTGGTAAAATATCTCTAGAAATATGGAATGATAAATCTTAATTATTTTAATTCAAAACATTAAAAGAAAGTCATAACTTTCCTTAGAATTAGAAATGATTTAATCTATTGAACATGATATTTTTAATTAGACTTTAAATAGCTTTAAATAAATATTTAATTATGATGTAACCACTGTAGAAAGTGTGGAAAAAATCCATAATTTAAAATTATATAATTGACCAAGTCAAATGTAGGGTTTCTCTGTGTAGTGATAAACTTTAAAAGGATGGTTAAAATGTATGGCTGATTAAAAAAATAGGGATGATGAGCCATATATTTTTTCTCAAACATCGGGTCAATTCCAAAATTAGGGTTATTGATCAAATTATTCATTCCAAATATAGGGTATACAAACCATATGTTACACTTAAAAGTTAGGGTATAAATAGTGTTTCCATACTTCTTATAAACACATACAGAATACTTATATTTTGAGAAATCAAATAAAAATATATGGGTTTAAAGTATAAAAATTATTCTAGAATAAAATAATTATTCCAATGGTTATTATTCTGAAATTCACTTAAAGTAAATTCAATATAAACATATATGTGGGTGTTTTTTAGCATCAAAATCTAAAATAAATCAATAAAATTGTTAGATCAATACATGCCCAACAATAATAAGGGGTAAGGAATAAGAAGACGGTGTCCAAAACTCTATAGCAGAATAGAGTGGATGAATGAATAAATCAAATGTGTATAGAGAGTACTAGCAGCATGAGATTTCACTATAGAATTTCTAAGGTAATTTGGGTAGAATATCTCAACACATTGGTATATCTAGCCAAAATAATTCTAAAAATAGTAGTTGGGAATAAAATAATGGAGTGGTTATTGACTGTAAAGTAACCATAAGTTCATCACCTTAGAGTATTAAAAAGTTTATAATAAATTCATATTGATTCCAAGGATAGGGAAAAGCTTGATACTATATCAAAATATTGTTTTTTCATTGGGTATGGTGATGAGAATTTGGGCTACCAGTTATGTAGTGAAGAAAGAAATACAAGTCATTAGAAACTAGGATATTTACTTCATTGGAGGGGTTTTATGGAGGACTAGAACTTAAAAGATAATAAATTTATAAACAAAAAGCTATCAAAGTCCAAGTTTATCTAAATAAAATCAGTATAAGTTTGTAAAAAGTAGAGAACTTGGATAAAAAAATCAGAATTATGGTGTTGATACCAATGTAATATTATCTATAAAGTTAAAATATTATTAAAGAGAAAGTGGGAGTATCAATTGTTAGGTCTATGTAAGTTAGACTTCTATAATTTCATGAATCAAAAGAAATAATTTAGATGAAAAGTTTAGAATAGCCAAATCAGTTGAGGAGATAAACTAGAGTATTATTTATTGTTTACAGGTTTGGGGATAATATTAATTTTATTATTTTAATAGATTATAGAGAACCTGAATTCCCAGAAGAAGTGGAATCCCTCAATTAATCAAAGTAATAAAAGAATACAGTGGATGAAGAAATGGATTCATTGAAGTTCAATAAAACTTGGTAATTGAATGATTTACCAAAATGTAAATAAGAACTTGAGAATAAATGGGTTTAATAGATAAAGGAAGATTTTGATGGTAAGAAATTCTACAAAGCACGGATAATGGTGAATTTTTCTCAATAGAAGGAAGGATTTGACTTTATGAAAATATTCTCACCAGTATTTAAACATAAAACAATCTAAATAATTCTAATCCTAGTAGCATCAAACAATTTGTTTCTAAAATATATGTAAAAAAATACATTCTGTCATGGTGATTTGGAGGAATATATGTACATGAAACAACTTATAGGTTTATCAATATAAGGGAACCATAATTTGGTTTTATAAGATGAAGAAAATTCTCTATGGGCTAAAGAAAGAGCCTCAAAAATGGAATTATAAATTTGAATTTTTCATGACTGAGGAAGGTTTCAAATGGGGTAATTTAGGCCATTGTTATTATTGTAAGTAATGGAAATATGGAAAATTCATCATATTTCTTTTATATGTGGAATAAATATTGATAGTTAGACTAGATTTTAAGAGAATATAGAAATTGAAGTGTGATTTTTTTAGAATATTTGAGATGAAATATCTTAGACAAGTAAGAAAAATTTTGGGGATAAAGATAAAAAAAGATAGGAAAATAAAAATATTGGTGTTATCTCTGAAGGGATATATCTAAAAAATCATTGAAATATTTGGAATCACCATAAGCAGCCTCTACCCCTCTTACTTATCACTTTAAATAATCTAAGTCACAGGAACTGGTAGTGGAATCTAAGAATTAGTAAATAGATAATGTTTTTTATGCTTCAGTGGTGGGAAATCTAATGTGTGCTAGGATTTGTATATGGACAAACATTTCCCATGTAGTGGGAGTTTTGATTTAGTACCTAGTGAATCCAAGGAAATTATATTGAGAGGTTTTGAAGTGGGTCCTTTGGTATTTGAATCTAATGGTAGATAAAACACAATTATTTAGAATATATGATTCTATGAACTCAATATTTGTTAGTGATACAGATATGAAAAAAAGTATAACCATTTTTGCCTTTATTTTTAGAAGAGAAGTTGTTAGCTAGTTATCAAAGTTATAATAGAATGTTACTCTGAGTTCAATTAAATCTCAGTATATGTATACAAAGGATATTGGGAAAGAAATTATATTTTTAAGTGATTTCTTAAGGAGTTATGAAGGAGTCAGGGAGGAGCAATGATTTTATGTGACAACCAAATTGTAATCCACTTAGATAAAAATTCAATGTTCCATGATTAGATGAACCATATCAACCTAAAATATAATTTTATCCTAAATTTTAAATAGTATAAAGACTTTGAGTTATATAAGATATCAGGAATCAAAAATCTGATAAATATGTTTACCAAGGTAAAAGTTCAAGGAAGTCTAAGGTAGTAACATACCTCAGTGGGGGTTTGGGTGAATAGAAGAAGAAAATAGATAGAGAATGCCGATTCATTCTAAGTTTGTATAGTTTTAAAGGTTCCTTAAAACAAGTCTTCAAGTGGGAGATTATTGGTAGGTGATTTAATGCACCACATATTTTTTGGTCATTATGCTATGAAGTAAGTTCAAATTTTTTATTGCAAGAAGGGTTTGTTTTGAGAATCGGGATTTAGATTGGGAATCAAAACATTGAAACATCTCTCGTAAATGTTTTTTGATGTGTAATTTAACACCCTAATATTTCAATATGTAATCCTCTATTAAATAATACTATGTTCGATAGCGTGTTCCACAAGCAACACCAAGCTTAAATGAACCATGATATATTATTGAATGATTATAAATTAAATATGACTATTATAACCTAACCCTTGGTTTGGTGGGTAATAATAAGAGTAACTAAATTATTAATATATATGGAGAAAGGTTTTCCTAATAAAAATTTACTTATTAGAAAATAATAACTCAATTTTAAATAAAATCATAAAATATTAATGGATATATTTTTCAAAAAAAAATATTTTATGTGTGGAATGTATTTTAATCAAAGTAAATTAAGTTAATCACTATTGATGAATTATTTTATTGAAATTTATACATCATATATTTAATAAATAAATTAACATTCATCTGACTGAATGGCCCGAAGGTCGAAATTTTTATTGATTTTTGGATAAGCCCCCTTTTAATGGGAAAGGGGGGAAAACCAAGACATCAAGACATCAAGACATTAACAAAGTTTGAGAAAACAGAGGATTGTAACCCAGAAAAACTACAAATAAGTACTCCAACCCAGCATCAACAACATTAAGGCACGACTCCACCAAATCATGGCTGCTCAGCAAACTGTCTCGTGCAAGAATGCACGAACTTGGTATCAATGGCAACGCCATACCCTCTCAATCAACCAAATCTAAGAAGTCATGAACGGTGGAGACAACCAGCTCTCTCCTCATCTGAAGCAAAACCTTTTAGATTGTCTAAGTTCCCCAAAAATCCAATTTCACTTCCAGCAACAATCAACCAGCAACATTCTAGATTACCAGTAGACACAACCATTACCCGCAGATTCATAGCATCACCAAAATCACATCCAGATAAACAAATTCCCAACTTCACCAAATAAAAATATAAATCAAAACCTGGAATCAACTTACAGCAGCACCAATTCACACGACCTCCCCCCTCCAAGCCAAAGTAATCGACCCCGAGCACAATTGAAATGTCGGAGCCAACGACGAGCCGGGACGAAGCTGTGCTGAGATCTCAGAGTTGTAAAACATGTCAAAGCCGACGATCAGCACACTGGAGCTGTTGATGATGAGAAAATTGGTGTCAATATGAGACCCTGAATCCAAAACCAAGCCACAATCATCACCGAAAGCACCAGATCTGACATCACCGATCCAAGACCCAAAGCCGGACCACCCGAAGACGATGCACGCTGACGCCGAGCTGAAACCTGAAGCAGGAAAGTCGAGGCTGCCACTGCTCGTACCGGGGTCGAGGTGAAACCACTAATGGTCTGGGAATGAGGCTGGACCATGTGGATCTGACACCCAACATCGTCGATATGAGGCGAGACAGTCGTCGCTGAGGCCGGTCCAGATCGGCCGGAGGAGGGGAGGAAAAAGAAAGAAGGGAAACCCTAGGCGCGGGAGAGGGGGAAGAAGCCGCCGCTCATAGGCTTTTTTCCCATTTCAAGGATCTTATTAATCGTGGTTACTATATAAGTAATGAGAATAAATTTATTTTATACATCAAAAATATATTTTCTTTAAAAAAAATTATTGTATTTTGTGCCTAGATATTATCATTAATTTATTCCAATTTTAGAAATTTTAAATGAAAAGGTGGAAATAATTTTTAAAATCATCATTTAAAAATTATATTATAGTGAATTTTTTAATTTTCATGAATATATTGATTTTTGAGTGAATAGTGAAAAAACCAACTTTTACAAAACTTCCATTTCTTTTATATAAATAAACTAATTTAAAATTATCATTATGTTTTGAATTTATTTTTAAAGTAAAATAATATCCATTTTATCAATAGTAATATAATTAATTCTATAGTAATCAATATTATATTTAATTTTGGTATAAGTTATTTTTTATTCTTAAAAACACATTTTTTCTAAATACTTTTTTTCATTGTGCCTTTCAAAATTATATTAAAAGTGAATTTTAGCACTTATAAAATTAAATATTATAAAATGGATTTAATATTTATAATTATAATATTAAAATTATACAATAATATTTATTTTATTTTTATTCATAATGAATACTAATCATGGTAAAATTTTATCACCGCATTAAAGAGTAAAATGGTTTAAATAAGGTTAAAACTCTGAAATAAGTTCTAAAAATAAGCCCAAAAAATTTCTTTATTTCATTATCTGAGTTTAATTATACCATCAACATCATATATTTTAAAATATGGATTTTTTTCCATTTCCTTTGATTATAACCTTTATAATATTTTATGTTAAGAGTAATTACAAAATGTCACTTTCTATCACATATAATTTTATCTTAATTTGGATATAGATAAAAATTATATATATATATATATAATGTTTTTTCCTTATGATATCATTACTTTTCTAGTTTGAGGAATTCAGAGGTGTTCAGATAAGGCTAAAGGAGGTTCAGAAGAGTTGGACCTGCAATAGAGATTTAGAAAACTTTTTACACCGTAAAAGAGGCGTTTACGATGTAAAGGTGTGGCTTAAGGATTATGTATCCAGTGGTTTATGGATTTTTATGGTGAGAGGATATCACGTGAAATGTTTTTACACCATAAGAAGTGGATTTGTGGCATGATTTATGTAACACCCAAGACTTTTCTGAGAAATATTTTGTTTTTATGTTATATAAATCATCAAAGGAATCTTTCACTACACACAACAATAGCTTGGCTTTCTTTACACGCAACCACGGCCTTCCTCGAGAGCTTTCATCGTATGCAATACCGAGTTTCACTAAACAAAGATATGCTATTAAAATGTTATTAAAACTAGCCATTATGAATAGTAATAACCACTTTTTGAAATTTTTTAAATTTCATCTTTCAAAATGGACTTCATTTTTGGATTCGGAATATCGAAATTATCCTAGGGTGAAATTTTGGTATTTTTCTGAAAACTTTCAATTTTTGATGAATAGTGAAAACACTGTGTTACTATTTAAAAACCGAATTTTTATTTAAATAATTATTTATTTTATTTAAATTTATTTTAGGTCAAAATTGATACATAATACCTATATAAGTTCAATGAAATTCATTGGAGTCATTTTATAATAATTTTGGATATATTGAACTTTTCACCGTCTTTTACCCACCTCCTAGGAGAATTTCTAAATTCACATAAAACTTAATTTTACCGCTTATGTGAGTGTAATTTCGAAAATCCAAGAGACACGGTTAATATCAAGGACTAAAATGTGGTTCAGTGAGATGAAAATAATTTTTGGTGAATAGTAACTTTTTACTTTTTTTTACCACGGTTAAAAGTAAATAGGGTAATTAAGGGTAAAAGTGTTATTATTATTACCCTAACACATGTCCTAATTCTATTGGATAAGTTTAATTCGACAAAAAACAATATTAGGAATAAAATATGACCATTTAGGCCCACTTGGATAAGATTAGGACATTTATTATTAATTTATTTAAAGAAGGGTTAAAATTGTTAAAATCAAAGTTTAATAACTAAATAATTTTTAATATATGGTTATACATAAGATAAATTCGACTATAAATATTAATTAGAAATATAAAAATATTTCCTACATAATGGTATTTTATTTGTAATTTTTATACAACAAATAATTTAATTTATTTATGACACAATGATGATGCAGTAATTATCTTATTAATGAAATATTGACATAATTGATGTTATAAATACACAAATAAATGTAATTTGAGACTTTTTATGAATTAAAATAATTTTATAGGTTAATATGACATTTTATTATTGATTTAATTAACTTTTTTAGAACTAATCATTCTGTTATGATTTTCACAAAAATCAATTACCAAATAGTGTCAAAATTGACATAAAATAGTTTTTAAAACAAATATTATATTATTAATTGTTATTATATTCCTAAAAATCTAAGGTTCGGCCAAGATACTTATATAATGATAGGTTTATCATTAATGGACCACTTGGGGGTCGCTTGGATGTATATGGTAAGTTTATTAACTATATAATATAAAAATACAAAGTGACATGGTAAATGTCAATCTAATTAACTAAGAGTTAAAACTAAAATATAAGGTTAATATAATGACCTAAACATTTCTAAATTCTATTGAATGAGAGGATTTCGATCCATCCCCACATTAGCTTCTAAATAAATCAATTTTGATCTATTAAAAACCGAATATGACTTTATAATAAAATAATATCTTTAGTTTTTTCAAAGGTGCCCCTCTCCTCCCTTATAAAAGGGAACCTCCTACCTCTCTTCCTCACACCACTTTGAGCCTTCAAGCTTGGAAAAACCCTGCCAAATTCTCTTCTCCACTTCCCTAGAAACATCCTAGAGGTATTTGTTTTCTTCAAAGACCAATTTTAGTGCCCTAAGAGGAGGTCTCAAAGAGGTGCTTCAAAGAAGAGGTAATGTCCGTTACCGATTATTTCAACTTTATTTCTTCTTCCACTTCTTCTTATTTAGTTGTTTCATTATGAAGTAATAACATAAGTATCACTCATATACTTATATTTTATTAGAAGTATTAAACAAGCCTATTTCACCATCTATCCATCCTACGGAAAACGAAATCACTGCGTGTGCGTACGTACGGAATACCGTCTCCACGCCGTGGTGTAATCTATTTTCCAACACCGCCTTACTTGGATGGGTATAATGGTGTAAATAATAACTATATATGATTATTGTAAAGTTATATTGATTCTGAAATAGTAGACATACACTCCAATACAATTCCACGATCATGGGAACGATATCATCGCTCGTGCGTACGTACGGAATACCGTCTCCACGATGTGATGTGACTCGTTCTACATGATTTTCATTGCATAATGATTACATAAATGAATTGAGTGAATAAATATGATATGTATTACACTAATACCATTCTGTAAATGAGGTATCCATAACCTAAAAATAAGAATAAGAATTTATTCGACAAAACACGCATAAGAACAAAAAAGCAATAAACACCTGAATAACAAGTAACAATGAAATATTACTAATAAGAAGCTAAGAATATGACCATATATGATATCATAAAAATAATTATGATTCTATAATAAGTCAATAACATTATTTAAATCATTATACAGGAGGTTCGGACACTTACAAAGCAAATCAGACCTAAGGTAAGGGACAATCTCGCAAATCTCAATTTTTATCCGAGATTGTTTATACTTCAGAATTTACTGGGGAATATTTATCATCCACATCCATTTTTCCTCAATATGTAATATTATTTATATCCTAATACAATTGTTTAAATCCAATTTTACCCTTTGGTGAGTTTTTAGTAAAATATCTGAAAGGAATCTTTTTTCGTTTTTCGTACGAGGTACTTTTTGACTTTTCCGACATAAGTACGAGAAGAATGTTTTTTTTAACTTATACGGCCTGAATGGAATTTTAAAAAATTATTTACAAGAAGCTTAATTTAAAAGTTTTCAATTTTATTTTTAATCAAGTTCTTTTAGTTTAAAATTATATGACATGTTACGAAAGGAAAAATGTTTTTGAAGTAGAAAGGATATTTTCCTCAAGAATGGAGTTCAACTGTTTTATCAAAATTATTTTCCATATAAGATAATATAGGTTTCTGTTTATATCCCTATTATTACATTGATTTGATTATGTTGTGATGGAATTATTTTTATGAATTCCTTTATCTTGTATGAATTGTTTTATGATGTCACGATGTTTAAGAATACCATTTTTATTACATGGGTTATGCAATGATGTATGATTTTTTTTTGATTTTGTGGCACACATAAGAATGGTATCATTATGAAATGGGTGGGACCTATATGTCCCTCCAATGCATTGGGTAAAGATTTATATCTCATTAGATAGACATGGCTGGAACGGCAGGTTAAACCGGTTTAGTGAAACATGACTAAAACGAGGAGTGAACTCGGTTCAGAAATGGACATTATCCACTAAGATAGTCTTGGCAATGAGTATTGACTACTAAGAAATGATTTTCTATGATTATGTGTGTATGACACAAAGTTTCAGGTTTTAAGTTATTATTATTGGGATTACATTTCACTACTATTATTTATCCCATGTTATGAAATAATGATCTCTTTTGTAGGTTAAGATTTCCAAAATGTTATGTTCTTATGAATATGATGTGATTGATATTTATTTTATTTACCCTTACTGGGCATTTGAGCTCACCCTTTTGTATTTTTTCTTTCCCCAGGTCAGGAAGAAGGTTATTAAGTAGGATATGCCAAAAAGGGACTCTATATATGATGAAATAAATGGGAGACAATATAGATTCTTTATGAACCAGTTGTTTATGTTTCCCAGTTTCTAAAGACACTATAACTATACGGTCCTTTCCTGGTTTTGTTATATGTTGTAATAAGTGTGCTTCAATTCTAAAGTAATAACAATGTATGTAAAGTATGGGTCATTATAGTTGGTATCAGAGGAAATGTATAGTCAACCTTTGGAAACTAGGATTTGAAAGCCTTAGTAAGAACCCTATGGATAAGTCTAAGCATAGAACACAATCTTGGTGTTTTAAAAATGGCCATGAACAACCTATTATAAGACCTTAAGTGTGAAATTTTATTCTTGATTATGTGTTTTTCTTATTATAATTAGTGTTGCTCACACTATTCTTCTTGGTTTTAGTCAATGGCTAGAACCCGAAGGAATCGTGTTAATGCAGAATGCGACGGGCAATGCAATGGTTGTCCCCCTGAGCAACCAAACGTTATGGGATCTGGAATGCAAAATCTTGTAGCCATGCTCACACAACTTTCTCAAGATATGAATCATGTAGGACTTCCAAACGAGCAAAGGAAGGAGCAACATTCTGTTGAATCCTTCATGAGGTAGCGTCCACCCTCATTCAGCGGGTCTACTGATCCATTAGTGGCTGAAAAATGGATCAGTACCACTGAAAAGATATTTTCAGTTCTTCAATGTTCTGAACATGATAAAGTCATCTTAGTAGTGTATCGTTTAAAAGGAGATGCTGACCAATGGTGGAATCTTATTAAGAATACGAGGCAAACAGATGAAATTGAGTCCATGGAATGGGATGAGTTCAAGAACTTATTTTTCAATAAGTACTTCCCTCATATTCTTGGAACAAAGATAGAGAAGGAATTTCTTGAACTAAAGAAAAAGGATGATGAATCTGTTGGTACCTATGAGTTAAATTTTACAAGACTTGCAAGGTACGCTTCTGGTATTATTATCTAACCTGAGAGTAAGATAAATCGATTCTTTAGTGGCTTAAAACCAAGTCTTCGAAGGGCGATAGCCATAAGGGACTTCAATAGATACGAGGAAATCGTTCGATGTGCTCTCAAGGTTGATATGGATATTAGAGTAACCCATCAGTCATATGGGTTTGATAAGAAGAGGAAAATGGAATTCAAAGGAAAATCTAAAGAGCACACTAAAAAGAAGATGAGTTTTCCCTTATGCTCAAAGTGTGGAAAGAAACATGGAGGGAGATGTCTTAAAGGGACAAGTAAATGTTTCAAATGTGGAAAGGAAGGTCATCGTGCATTTGAATGCCGTAATGATGGGAAGAAGATATCTAGTGATGCAAACAAAGAAAAGGCTACACAGAGTGAACCTCCTACACTTCAATGTTACAAGTGCAAGGAAATTGGGCATTATGCCAATCAATGAACTAATCCAAGGGTTGTTGATGATGATCGATTTCAACAAACTCTTAAGGCTAAATACAAAGGAAAGTCACATGCAATTTCTATCAGTGATGTGGAGTACGATAACGAAGTGGTAAAAGGTACACTTACCATCCACTCTAAAGTAGAAAATGTTTTATTTGATTCTGGATCCACCCACTCTTTTATTTCTAAAGAATTTTCTAAGGGTATCACCGTATTACCTCAACAATTAGATGTTGAGTTAGCTGTGAAAACCCCTAATGGCACAACAGTTGCATCAAAAGTTTATAATTCTTCTCCGATTGAAGTTTATGGGAAAGTGCTTCCTGCAAATCTTGTGGTCCTTCCTATAGTGGAATTTGATGTGATTCTTGGCATGTATTGGCTTTCTTTATATGGAGCTTATATCAATTTCCAAAGAAGGGAAGTCACATTTCATATTCTAGATCAATCTATGATCGTCTATCGATGAAAGGATGAACATAACCTTCCGGTGGAAATTTCTTCCATCTTATGGGTCTTGATTCTACTAAATGAAGGTTATTTGTCTCAAATGGTTGGTGAGAAACTCGCGATTAAGAATATGCCCATTGTACGGGAGTTTGATGATGTCTTTCCGGAGGAACTGCTGGGTCTTCCACCAAATCGTGAAGTCGAGTTTTCAATAGAACTTGTACCAGGTGCTTTGAATATTTCAAAGACACCTTATAGAATGGCCCCAATTGAGTTTCAGGAATTGAAGAAGCAACTCCAAGATAATCTTGATAAGGGATTCATACGCCCTAGTGCGTCACCTTGGGGAGCACCTGTTCTGTTTGTTAAGAAGAAAGATGGATCAATGAGACACTGCATTGATTATCGAGAACTTAACAAGATCACTATCAAGAAAAAATATCCTATCCTGCGCATTGATGACTTATATGACCAACTATGAGGAGCTCAATAGTTTTCCAAGATTGATCTTTGTTCAGGGTATCATCAATTAAGGGTCAAAAGGGAGAATATACCAAAGACGGCTTTCCGTACAAGGTATGAACACTATGAATTTATAGTGATGCAATTTGGTCTTACTAATGCCCCTACTATCTTCATGGATCTGATGAATAGAGTCTTTAGAGACTATATTGATCAGTTTTTGGTAGTCTTTATAGAAGATATTCTTGTCTATTCAAAGAGCAAGGAATAACATGAAGATCACTTGAGAATTATATTGAAGACCCTGAGAAAGGAGAAGCTTTATGCCAAATTTACCAAGTGTGAATTTTGACTTCAAAAAGTTGCATTTTTGGGTCACATAATCTCAAAAGAGGGGATATCTGTGGATCCAGCAAAAACAGAGGTTATCGAAAGATGGTCGAGACCAACAACAGTAACTGAGATCCGAAGTTTTCTTGGTTTGGCTGGATATTATCGACGTTTTGTGAAAGATTTTTCACGATTATCTAATCCACTCACCAAGTTGACTCGGAAAGGAGTTAAGTTTTTCTAGATGGAGGAATGTGAAGAGAATTTCAAGGAGTTGAAAAGAAGGTTATCCAGTGCACCTGTGCTCACACTGCCTTGTAGTGGAGAAAGGTTTGTGATCTACAGTGATGCATCCAAGAAGGGATTGGGGTTTGTTCTCATGAAAAACGATATGGTGATAGCTTATGCCTCACGACAGTTGAAAATCCATGAGAAAAATTACACAACACATGATTTGGAGTTAGCTGCAGTAATCTTTGCATTAAAGATTTGGAGGCATTATCTTTATGGAAAAGGTGTGATATTTATACTGATCATAAAAGTTTAAAGTATATTTTCACACAAAAGGAGCTGAATATGTGCCAAAGAAGATGGTTGGAGCTGATTAAGGATTACGACTGCTCAATTCATTACCACCATGGGAAAGCAAACAAGGTGGAAGATGCATTAAGTCGACATGACCATGATAGCTTATCCATAATGAGGATCACAAAAGATCCAATATTTATGGATTTACAAAGGATGGATCTTGGAATTATAATAGAAGGGGGAAAATCATATCTTTCTCAAATGAATGTTCAACCATCTATACATGTGAATATTAAAGAGGCACAGAAATAAGATGTAGAGTTACAAAAGAAGGTGGGAAATGTTCCTAAATTCAACCTTGATTGTGATGAGATAATAAAGTTCAGGAATTGGGTTTGTGTTCCTCCCATCCCAGAATTAAAGAAGGAGATGCTGGATGAGGCTCATATTTCTTCATTCTCTATTCATCCTAGAAGCACGAAGATGTATAGGGACCTGAAAGAGTACTTCTGGTGGGATGGTATGAAAAGAGATGTTGTTGAATATGTCTCTCGATGCTTGGTTTGTCAGCAAGTTAAAGCTGAGAGACAGAAGTCTAAGGGGATGTTACAACCATTACCCATACCAGAATAGAAATGGGAAAACATCACTATGGACTTTGTCACCGGACTTCCTAAAACATCCAAATGCAATAATGCTATCTGGGTCATAGTTGATCGTCTTACAAAGTATGCACACTTCATTGCTATTAGAGAGGATTTCTCTCTAGATCAGCTTGCCAGGATATATGTAAAGGAAGTGGTAAGATTGCATGGAGTACCACTTTCCATTATATCTGATAGGGATCCAAGATTTACCTCGAAGTTCTTGCGAAGTCTTTAGTATACTCTGGATACAGAGTTGAGTTTCATTACTGCTTATCATCCTCAGACAGACGGTCAGTCTGAGAGGAAAATTCAAACTCTAGAAGATATGTTGAGAGCTTGCTCTATGGATTTCAAAGGTGGTTGGGATCAACACCTACCTTTGGTAGAATTTTCTTATAATAATAGCTTTCACTCCAGTATTCAGATGGCTCCTTATGAAGCTCTCTATGGAAAGAAATGCAGGACTCCAACTTCTTGGGATGAAGTTGGGGAAAGAAAGCTATTAGGACCTGATCTTGTTGATGAGATGGCAAAAAGGTCAGATATATTCAACAACACATTAGAGATGCTCAGAGTCGACAAAAAATTTATGCTGATAACCGAAGAAAAGACATATAGTTTCAAGTGGGTGATAAAGTGTTCTTACGAATATCTCCTTGGAAGAGAGTAATGAGATTTGGAAAGAAGGGAAAGTTGAGCCCTAGGTATATCGATCCTTTCGAAATACTGGATCATGTTGGGAAGGTAGCTTACCGATTGGTGCTTCCACCGAATCCCTCCCAAGTTCACGATGTGTTCCATGTATCTCTCCTGAGAAAGTACATACCTGATCCTTCACATGTACTCAGCTCAGAAGTTGTACCATTGGAGCAAGATCTTTCTTATGAAGAACAGCCAATAGAGATTCTAGATCGTAGCGAAAAAGTCCTACAGAACAAGACCACTTGCTTGGTGAAAGTTTTATGGAGGAACCACCAATTAGAAGAAGCTACATGGGAGCTTGAGGATATGATGATGAAGAGGTATCCTCATCTGTTTGTTACAAAGTGACGAATTTTGAGGGAGAAATTTATTTTAAGGGGGGTAGAATGTAACACCCGAGACTTTTATGAGAAATATTTTGTTTTTATGTTATATAAATCCTCAAAGGAATCTTTCACTACACACAACACTAGCTTGGCTTTCTTTACACGCAACCTCGGCCTTCCTTGATAGCTTACGTCGTACGCAATACCGAGTTTCACTAAACAACGATATGCTATAAAAATATTATTAAAACTAGCAGTTATGAATAGTAATAACCACTTTTTAAAATTTTAGAAATTTTATCTTTCAAAATAAACTTCATTTTTGGATTCGGAATATAGAAATTAGCCTAGGGTAAAATTTTGGTATTTTTCTGAAAACTTTCAATTTTTGATGAATAGTGAAAACACTGGGTTACTATTTAAAAACCAACTTTTTATTTAAATAATTATTTATTTTATTTGCATTTATTTTAGGTCAAAATTGATACATAATACCTATATAAGTTCAATTCAATTCATTGGAGTCATTTTATAATAATTTTAGATATATTGAACTTTTCACCGTCTTTTACCAACCTCCTAGGAGAATTTCTAAATTCACATAAAACTTAATTTTACCGCTTCTGTGAGTGGAATTTCGAAAATCCGAGAGACACGGTTAATATCAAGGACTAAAATTTGGTTCAATGAGATGAAAATAATTTTTTGTGAATAGTAACTTTTTACTTTTTTTACCACGGTTAAAAGTAAATAGGGTAATTAAGGGTAAAAGTGTTATTATTATTACCCTAACACATGTCCTAATTCTATTGGATAAGTATAATTCGACCAAAAACAACACTAGGAATAAAATATGACCATTTAGGCCCACTTGGATTAGATTAGGACATTTATTATTAATTTATTTAAAGAAGGGTTAAAATAGTTAAAATCAAAGATTAATAACTAAATCATTTTTAATATAGGGTTATACATAAGATAAATTCGACTATAAATATTCATTAGAAATATAAAAAGATTTCCTACATAATGGTATTTTATTTGTAATTTTTAAAAAATAAATAATTTAATTTATTTATGACACAATGATGATGCATTAATTATCTTATTAATAAAATATTGACATAATTGATGTTATAAATACCCAAATAAATGTAATTTGAGAAATTTTATGAATTAAAATAATTTTATAGGTTAATATGACATGTTAGTATTGATTTAATCAACTTTTTTTGAACTAATAATTCTGTTATCATTTTCACAAAAATCAATTACCAAATAGTGTCAAAATTGACATAAAATAGTTTTTAAAACAAATATTATATTATTAATTGTTATTATATTCCTAAAAATATAAGGTTCGGACAAGATACTTACATCATGATAGGTGTATCATTAATGGACCACTTGAGGGTCTCTTGGATGTATATGGTAAGTTTATTAACTATATAATATAAAAATACAAAGTGACATGGTTAATGTCAATCTAATTAACTAAGAGTTAAAACTAAAAGATAAGGTTAATATAATGACCTAAACTTGTCTAAATTATATTGGATGAGAGGATTTCGACCCATACCCACATTAGCTTCGAAATAAATCAATTTGGAGCTATTGAAAACCGAATATAACTTTATAATAAAATAATATTTTTAGTTTTTCCAAAGGTGCCCCTCTCCTCCCTTATAAAATGGAACCTCCTCCCTCTCTTCCTCACACCACTTTGAGCATTCAAGATCGGCCAAACCCTGCAAAATTCTCTTATCCACTTCCCTAGAGACATCCTAGAGGTCATGGTATTCTTCAAAGACCAATTTTAGTGCCCTAAGAGGAGGTCTCAAAGAGGCGCTTCAAAGAAGAGGTAATGTCTGTTACCGATTCTTTCAACTTTATTTCTTCTTCCACTTCTTCTTCTTTAGTTGTTTAATTATGAAGTAATAACATCAGTATCACTCATATACTGATATGTTATTATAAGTATTAAACAAACCTATTTCACCATCTATCCATCCTACGGAAAACGAAATCACCGTGCATGCGTACGTACGGAATACCGTCTCTACGCCGTGGTGTAATCTATTTTCCACCACCACCTTACTTGGATGGGTATAATGGTGTAAATAATAACTATATATGATTATTGTAAAGTGATATTGATTCTTAAATAGTATAAATACACTCCAATACAATTCCACGATCATGGGAACGATATCATCGCTCGTGCGTATGTACGGAATACCGTCTCCACGATGTGATGCGACTCGTTCTACATGATTTTCATTGCATAATGATTACATAAATGAATTGAGTGAATAAATATGATATGTATTAAACTAATACCATTCTGTAAATGAGGTATCTATAACCTAAAAAGAAGAATAATAATTTATTCGACAAAACACGCATAAGAACAAAAAGTAATAAACACCCGAATAACAAGTAACAATTAAATATTACTAATAACAAGATAAGAATATGACCATATATGATATCATAAAAATAATTATGATTCTGGAATAAGTCAATAACATTATTTAAATCATTATACATGAGGTTCAAACACTTACAAATCAAATCGGACCTAAGGTAAGGGACAATCTTGCAAATCTCAATTTTTATCCGAGATTGTTTATACTTCAGAATTTACTGGGGAATATTTATCATCCACATCCATGTTTCCTAAATATGTAATATTATTTATATCCTCATATAATTTTTTAAATCCAATTTTACCCTTTTGTGAGTTTTTATTAAAAGATATGAAAGGAATATTTTGTCGTTTTTCGTACGAGGTACTTTTTGACTTTTCCGACATAAGTACGAGAAGAATGTTTTTTTAACTTATACGGCCTAAATGGAATTTTAAAAAATTATTTCCAAGAATCTTCCTTTACATGTTTTAAAGTTTATTTTTAATCAAATTATTTTATTTTAAAATTGTATGACATGTTAAGAAAGGAAAAATGTTTTTGAAGTACAAAGGATATTTTCCTCAAGAATGGAGTTCAACTGTTTTATCAAAATTATTTTCCATCAAAGATAATATAGGGTTATATTTCTATCCCTATTATTACATTTATTTTATTATGTTGTGATGGAATTATTTTTATGAATTCCTTTATCTTGTATGAATTGTTTTATGATGTCACGGTGTTTAAGAATCCCATTTTTATTACATGGGTTATGCAATGATGTGTGATTTTTTTTTTGATTTTGTAGAACACATAAGAATGGTATAATTATGAGATCGGTGAGACCTATATCTCCCTCCAATTCATTGGGTAAATATTTATATCTCATGAGATAGACATGTCTGGAACGGCAGGTTAAACTGGTTTAGTGAAACATGACTGAAATGAGGAGTGAACTCAGTTCAGAAATGGACATTGTCCACTAAGATAGTCTTGTAAATGAGTCTTGACTACTAAGAAATGATTTTCTATGATTATGTGTGTATACCACAAAGTTTCATGTTTTAAGTTATGATTATTGGGATTACATTTCACTACTATGATTTATCCCATGATATGAAATTATGATCTCTTTTGCAGGTTAAGATTTCCAAAATGTTATGTTCTTATGAATATGATGTGATTGATATTTATTTTTTTACCCTTACTGAGCATTTGAGCTCACCCTTTTGTATTTTTTCTTTCCCCATGTCAGGAATAAGGTTATTAAGTAGGATATTCCAAAAAGGGACTCTATATATGATGAAATAAATGGGAGACAATGTAGATACTTTATGAACCAGTTATTTTTGTTTCCCAGTTTCTAAAGACATTATACCTATACGGTCCTTTCCTGGTTTTGTTATATGTTGTAATAAGTGTGCTTCAATTCTGAATTAATAACAATGTATGTAAAGTATGGGTCTTTATAATTTAATTCCATCTTTAGGAGCTATATTTTTTGGTGGAGATCATAAGGTATGGGGTTTTATAGCCTAAAGGATGGTTTTATGGTGTAAGTTTTTTAGGTCCATAGAAAATACATTGTAAAAGTGGGGTTTACGCCATAAAATGGGTGATTTATAAGTTTCTTATAAGTCTTGTTCGACCTAATTTACTTTCATTCGATCATCACTCTCTCTATCTCCCTCTTTTTGGGTGAACCCTAGGCAATTTTTTGAGATCTTACAACCCCTTACCTCCAACATTGATTTGTGGGTTCTTGTGATCAGTGGTGAGTTATCCTCCTTTATCCTCTTATTTCCCCTCATTCTTCTATATGGGATTCTCTATATTTTTTTTGGTTTTGTTTGAGATATGTTGGGATTATTTCTTTACAGCCATTTAGTGTGGTTTAGGTTGATCCAGGGTTTTCTTGTGCAGTTCTGGTTTTCAGAATGTTTCTTCTTCACCATGTGATGTGCAGCGAGATCAAAAAGCTTCTTCATAGTAGGGAAACCTCATTCCCTCTTGTTTAAGTTTTATTTTTTGGGATTTCATGATTTTTATTTCCATTGGGTGGATAATAAGGGTCAGTTTAAATAAGATAATGAATTGGCATAATTTAAATTGATGGGAATAGGGAGATATTGCATGTTTTAACTGGTTTTTTATTCTTACTGAGGATATTATTCCATGTTTTTCCTTTCTAAAAATAATGGTTGTTGAGAGCCTTGATTATATAGTATATGTTATGATTTGAGACCCTTTATGTGTTCTTCTTTGATCAAACCCTAGATAAAAGTCTAAAGAATGTATAAATAAAGAAATAATGAAATTAAATCCCTTGAATAAATTGTGTAAGATGGGATATGTGATTTTATATGTTCTTTTTCTTATTTTGTTTTCCAATATAGTTGGTCGATTTATTGGGTGGTGATGGAGGTGACTTAATGGGCTATGTGATGTGTGGGTCTGTGATGTAATGTGATGCAATTTATTATCATAGATTCGATGTGGGTGGTTGTGTGATGTGTTGCGTAGAGGTTGCGGTGCATAGAGGTTGTGGTGTGAAGTGGTGATGATGTGTGGTGGTGATGAGAAGTGATGATGTGTGATGGTGATGTGTGGTGGTGATATGTGGTTTTTATGTGTGGAAATTATGTTGTGATATGTGGTTGGAATGTGAGATGTGTGGTTGTTGTGGTGAGTTGGCTTGTTCGATGTGGATCGGCGACAATAGTGGATTTGAGGTGTGGTGGTAATGGTTGATGTGTGTTGGGACAATTGTTGTGTTGTGTGGTTGTGTTAGTTTCCCAATTATTCATGGAATAAATAGTGTGGTTTAATGAATAAATGAATCATGTTGTTGAAATTACTAAATGGATGGGTTGTGTAAACATATATTAAATGGATTAGTAATGAAAGTGGTGATGTGTGTCTTGTGTGTTTTATGTGGTGGTTGTGGGTGACTTTTATGTAGTGGTGTTAGTGGTTGTGATGGTCAATGTGTGGTATGGTGGTGGTGATTTAGTGTGTGTTATGGTTGATGTGAACCCATAGGTTGGGTATTGTGTGATATCTATATACCATGTGTGTTTATTTTATTTTATATGCACCTAGGATGAGTTGTATAAAATTATCAATGCCCAGAGGTGTTGAGTTTGGGGTATTTTCCCCAACATTCAGGATGGTGGTGATACTGAATGACTGTCAACCCCCACTCCCCTGCTCTTTCTTCAACAATAGTGATATGAGTTGGTGTTAGAGAATATGAAATGGTGATGGTATGTGTTGGTGTAGTGATGTGTTGTCCAAGGTGTTTAATGTGATATCCCATATTTCTTTGGATGAGATGTGTTGTGATGGATATAGTTTCTTTAAGAAAGATGTGTTGTGATAGCCCAAGTTTCTTCAGAAGATATGTGTTGGGTGGACCAAGCTTCTTCAAGAGATATAAATGTGTTGTGATGACCTGGGTGTCTTTGGTTGATCTATGATGTGATATATGTGGAAGGGATGGGAGAATAGGGCAGTCAACGTTGAGGTGTGAGAGAGGAAAATTAGCAAGGAAGTGGCAGTGGGGCGCCTTTATTTGTTATGATCTCAATGTTATGTTATCATATTAGATGCACGATTTGGTGATTAATGTATGGTGAGTATGGGATTGGTTAGATGACCTGTATAGGTTCTTATTAGTTTTGCTATTTTTTACTAGCTCATTAGCATGTTCTTTTCACATGTGCTCTTAAGACCTTGGTTATTGTAAGATCCCAGCCTTTTCTGAAGTTATCTCAGGTGAAATTTCAAGTAATTTTTTTTACTTAAGTACCTTTGATGTGATTTATGACTTGGGGTGAATTTTGGTGTAGTTTAAGAAAATTTTGGAGAAAAAGGGGCAGTGCACGGCTGGTGCATGGTTTATACAAATTGTGCGGATGTCTATGAGAAACTGTGCACTCTTTGGTCTTTTGAGGCAGTAGCTTGGATATTTAAAGCATGGTTTGGGAGTCCATTTGAGGAAATTGTTCAAGGTCCCCCTTGAATTAGTGGATAACTCATGGTTAGAACCTGGTTTTTCTAACCGTGTGACTAAACTGTGTGTGGGTCAGTAGTGAGATCCTAAAATTCTGTATCTCACTCGTTTTTACCTTTTAATGACCCATTTATTCTCTTATGAAGCCATAACTCAGGATTTTACTTTCCTGAAGCTAAAGGACGGTTCTCCCATTAACCCATAGGGATTCTAAGTCCATTAGACATCTTTTCTTTGAGATTAAAAGCCTGAATCAAAGATCCTCTCTTCGCCCGGTAAGTGGATCTCATCCCAATGCCTTTTCCTTTCATTATCCACACTTTCCTTGATATTTTGATGGAAGATATCCTCTATTTATTTATATATAAACATATTTGGTGATATATAGATCTAATATTATAGATCTAGATCAAGATTTAATATATCTTGTTATCTTGGTTTTGGTTTAGGGATTTATATTCGAAACTCGTATCTACGTCGTTGCGTTGCTCAGATTTTGGGTATTTCCATTGAGTGAACATCCATCAATGAATCAAGGTAGGTGGTATAAAATCTAATTCTCATAGTCATGGATTTGATACATATTTGAAAAAATATAGAATTTTCAGCATCCTTTAGCAATTTATTTTCTTAAATTGGGTTAATTAGGTTAATTAGGTTGACCAGTTGATTTATCGAAGCATTGTTGAATTAAATGATTAGTTGAGAGATTAATCATGAGAATAAGTGGATGACCTATTAGATAATTAATTTTGTAAATTGATTACAATATTTAGGGATTGTAATCTAGATAATTAATTATGGGATTCATTATGAGATATCGAATTGGTTAAGTTGAGATAATTAATTATGAATTAATTATGTGCTTTGAGATTATTATATAGATAATTAATAATGGAATTAATTATGAAGGGTTTAGATTTATAAAGAGACAATTAATTCTGAAAAATTAATTATGAGATATGAATTATGATATTTTTTAATTAATGGGATTGAGTAATTTATTTAATTATTGTGTTAACTAATGGATTTGATGTATTTAACTAATTGTTGGATTAGTAATGGAATTGATGTGGATAATTAATTATGAATTAATTATGTGTGAATTAATTGGAACATGGCCATTCTAAATTGAGAATTATACATGGTAACATGGTCATTATACTTAAGTGTAAAGATAATGGGAACATAGTCATTCTATTGAGGAGTAAGCATGGTAACATGGTCGTCTTACTTATGAGTAAAGAGAATGGGAACATGGTCCTTATATTAAGGTGTAAGCATGGTAACATGGCCATATTACTTATGTTTTTTATATTGAAAACTTTTTCAATGTGGCTTATAAATGTGAAATTAAAGAATAGAAATAACGAAACTCTGAGTTATGGCCTCACACAAGAATATTTCGAACTCCAACATAAGTCAAATCAGGTACAGAGATATTATAGGACCATTGAATACTTTGAGATCTGGAAAGAAGCTGGTATTAAGACATGATATTACCTAGGGAACACTTCTAGATCTATCATGAGACAAAGTTAGTATTGGGGTACTGGTCTCCTTGGGAACCCTGGAGTTAATGTAGTTAGATAAGAATAAATGATAATGTATTAACTGGTTATTTATTCATTGTACGTATTTCTTATAAAACTAAATACATTACCTTTTAAATGGACTTGTTTTAGACACCATTGGTGGTAGACTACTGATTTGTACTCACACCCTACTTGGGATGCCTGATCGGTACTCGAATATATTATATTGTTTCAGGTCAGGATAAGGGTAAAGGCCCTGGGATGGATTAATGATTTGGGATGGAGCTTGGATGAGGGTACCATACATGGTTCAGAACCCACTTGGGGAGTCTTAGTGTCTTACTTTCAACTACATTATAGGTTCTTTGACACTTATATCATCATATCATGTTTTCCCTTTCAGTTGAATATTGTACTTGTTGTTTTTCTTATCTTATGACATTGGTATTGTTTATGATTTACATATGCTTCCACTATTTTTTATCTATTCCTAATGGTGTTTTATTCTGATAAAATAGGGTATAGTATCCCCATTATATAATTACCAGACCCTTGATGCTAATCGGGAGCCTGTGACATATGGGGAGGCACACTTGATGTCATGTGACCGACCGGCTCGAGGCACTGTTGTGTAGTTCTCGGGTCGGGATGTTACAAAGTGGTATCAGAGGTCTAGTTTTCTTTCTTTTTATTTTGTCTTACTGTTTTTGGAAATGTATACATGAGACTAGGAAGAGTCAGGTCTTGGTAATGAGCTTGTTCATGGGAGTTGCAAACTCAAGTATAGGGGAAAACTTGAGTACTCAATGTGGGATTGTAGTTATTGTTGTTTTCTGTTAGGATTGAATATTATTTCACCTTGGGTGATTCACTTGTGGTGTGATGTGATTATTATATCTAAAAAAAATTGAATATTTATTTGTGGCATGGAATGGCATGAGAGTTGAGTCTTCATGCATCATTCTAGGCACTCAGGATTATTTTGTGACATGCACCATCTTAGACATGCATGGGAAAATGGGTTATGGGTAAGTTGTTGAACTTGAACTATTTTCCTTGTTTGTGAGATTAAAATGAAAAATGGTACCTAACATGAATTGAAAAAGGTAGTAAAAATGATGTAAATGAGAATAATTGGGTATCTAAATGAGAAACTTGATTATGATAGTGTGTGTACCCTTGTTAACCAAAACCTAGGAATAGGATGGTTAAGGGTAGTGATAGTGCCTTGGGTTGACTATGTGGAAATATTTGGGGGAAAAGACATGTTGTGACCTATTTTAATCATTTTATCTTATGTAAATGTTATAATGTTGTGTTATGAGACCTAAGACATATTTTTTTCATTGTAGAGAGTATTCCTCTACAACGGTTGTTGAGGGGATGACCAAGGGGCATGCCCAAGAATGATTTTCTAGTTAGGGAACTTGAGTCACTAATTGTTCCAATTGAAGATAAAGGGGAGCAGTTTTGAGAGAACTTCTCTAATTTCATGAAATTAATAGAAAGATACCCAAGGCGAGTTGTGAAAAGTATGTATGAGTTGATAAGGGAGTTTTATTTTCAACACCCTATGACTTTTACTATAGAGGGTAGACCTGAGGGAGTTGAATTATTGGTTGATTCCATAGAGACAATACTTTACCATTTAGAGACTCTAGATGAGATGAGGTTCAAGATAGATGCTTATATGCTACAGGTATCAGTGAAGCACTAGTGGGACATTCAGGTGTGAACTGGAAGGACTGACGGTATGTTATAGAAGGACTTCCTAGAGAGGTTCTTGGAACATTTTTATCCAGATATGCTGAGACACGAGAAATTTGTTGAGTTCATGCATCTGACATAGGGGAGCATGTCGGTGATGGAATATACTAGACTCTAAAAAGATGTGAAATTATTTACTCCAACTTTAGTAGGATATGATATAGCTACTATGAAACATTTTTAGGATGGTATTAAGTGTGATATTAGGTCACAAGTGAATATCTTCAGGATGAAGAAGTTTACGGAAGTGTTTCATTAGGATATCATAGTTGAAGGGAACATGAGGGAGGATTTTAATGCTGAATAGGTAGTTGTTACTGGATGATCAGGAGGTGTGACTTCTTAGAGTAGGAATAATTGTTATGAAAACTTTAGCCAAGGCAGTGGGAAGTAGAGTACTCATACTGGAGGGTTGATTGGAAAGGACCTTACTGGGGTGATTTTTTATCAGTGTGGTAGGCCAGGACACTATCATCAACACTATTCATGACCATTGTAGAGTGTTGATCTTATAGAAAGATGGGACATCTATAGATGTTTTGTAAGTTGCAACAACCGACTTGTACTGAAAGAGTAGCTGGGCAGATTCAAAGTATGGGAAGAGGATCTTCTATGTCATATCGAGATGGCAGTTGGAGTTCTACTGGCCGAGGTGGTAGAGGTAGTGACATGGTGCTTCTAGGAAGGAGTGGCTGCATCATTAGGGTGGTGCTACTCAGGGGAGTCAGATAGCATCACAGGGAAGAGGGGTATCACAGTTACATGTTTTATAGCCTACACTCGTAGATAGAAAATCAGGACCGTCGATAGTGATAGGTACTATTCTAATAGCGTCTACTTTAGTTAGTGCCCTGTTTGATACTAGTTCATCTCATTCCTTTATATCTATAAAAAAATTTGATGTCTTGAGCCTGAATGTGGAGTTTTTGAGTGAGGTAATGACTATAGATACACCGTTGGGAGTTTATTCTAGAGATATCAGTCTATGCAAGGGATGTTCACTAGAGATTGGGGAATATTATTTCCTACGGGATCTCTATGTTCTTGATATGACGGGCTTTGACCTTATTATAGGGATGGATTGGCTAGTCGTATACCAAACCCACATTGATAGTTACCATAGGAGAATGAACTTTGTGTATCCTAAGGGTGACCAGTATATTTATCATGGAGAGTGAGATATCCAGGTAGGCCGAGTAGGCCAATTACTCAGAAATTGGGAGAACTCACAGCCCAATTTTCTAGTCTATTGTTCGATGGCAGGGGTGTTAAGAAATATTTCCTTCCACTAATAGTGGAACTATTTCAGGATGTCTTTTCTGAAGACTTCTCAAGGCTACCACCTGATAGAGATATAGAATTCACTCTTGAGCTCATGTTAGGGGCTGATCCAGTATCTATTCCACCGTACAGAATGGCACTGATGGAGCTTCAAGAGTATAAGACTTAGTTGTAGGATTTTTAGGATGAGGGATTTATTCGTCCAAGCATGTCACCTTGGGGATCACCTTTTTTGTTTGTAAATAATGCTAACGAAATTTTATGTTTGTGTGTTGATTACCAGAAGTTAAACAAAATGATTATGAAGAACCGATATCATATTCTACATATAGATGATATATTTGAACAATTAAAGGGAGAATGTGTGTTATTAAAGATTGATTTGATATCAGGGTATCATTAGTTGAGTGTACATACTTCTGATATATTGAGGACTAATTTCAGAAGAAAGTATGGAATTTATGTGTTTTTTCAATGTTGTTTGGGTTGATAAATGCACTAGTAGTGTTTATGGATTTTATGAATAGGATATTTCATCTGTATCTAGATTAGTTCATGGTGGTTTTTAGTATGACATCTTGGTGTACTACAAGACTCATGAAGATCATTCCCAACATCTTGACATCATTCTAGGTACACTGAGAGAGCATCGGTTATACGCCAAGCTATCTAAGTGTCAGTTTTTGGATTGACCAGGTACAATTTTTAGGACACATCATCTCAGAGGAAGGTGTGTCAGTGGACCCAAAGAAGGTTTGAGTAGTGGTTTTCTGGGAACAGCCCAAGAATTTTTTCAATATCCAAATATTTTTGGGATTATTTGAATATTATATGAGATTCATCCAAGACTTTTCCCATTTATAAGCACCTCTTTCAGGATTGACCAAAAAGGTAGTAAAGTTTGAATAGTTAGAGGCTTATGAGAGAGATTTTCAGGATTTGAAGAATCACTTAATATTGGCACCAATTTTTATCCTACCTTAGTCATGTTAGGAGTATATGGTTTATTGTGATTATTATGGGATTGGAATTGGAGTTTTGCTGATACAGGGAGATCAAGTTGTGGTTTATGGGTCTCAGCAGTTGAGGCCTAATGAATGTAATTACCCTATGTAATACCTCGATTTGTCAATGGTGGTTTTTACTCTTAAGTGTTGGAGACACTATCTTTTGGGAGAAAATTTTACATTCTATACACATCACAATAATTTGAAGTATATATTTTCGTAGTATGATTTGAATATTCAGAAGCAGAGATGGATTGAGTATATACAGTCTTTCAATTTTGAACTAGAATTTACACCCGAGAAGGGAAATAGTGTGGATAATTCCTTGAGCAAGAAAACTCAGACTCAGATGGTTCAAGATTCAAGTGTAGATTGGCAGATGATGACCTTACTGGCTAAAATAAATGTGGTGGTTCATGAGAGTCAGGATCAGATGACTCTGGTTTTAGTTGAAGTGGAGTCTATGCTTTTCAGATGGACTAGGGATAAACAATATGAGGATCCAGAGTGCTTAGCCTTAAGGGAAATATTTGAGGGTGGGGATACTCCTTCAAAATAGTTGATAAATAAGGATGAGATCATCTATGTGAAGAATCAAGTTGTGGTACCTATGAGCATATGAGAGAAGATCATGTGGGAATTTCATGCCTCGAAATGGGCGGTGCATCTAGGTGTAACCAAAATGTACTATAACCTATGATGAAAGTTTTGGTGTCCAGACATGAAAAAGGAGATAGCAGGGTTTGTGAAAAGATTCTTCACCTATCAACAGGTGAAGGCAGAGCATCCATGACCTAGAGGTTTTCTACAGTCGTTTCCCATCCTGTAATGGAAGTGGTATGACATGACCATGGATTTTCTGGTGGGTATCCCAAAGATTCTTAGGAAGAATGATGTTATTTGGGTCATTGTGGATCAAATGACAAGGTTAGTGCATTTCCTACCTATAAGGGAAACCTTTACAGTAGAACAGTTAGGAGAACTATATGTTCGGGAAATATTTCACTTGCATGGAATTCCATGGACTATAGTTTCATATCATGATTCACACTTTAATTCATGTTTTTGGCAGAGCTTGCAGAAAGTGCTTGACACATAGGAATTATTGAGTACATATTTCCACCCATAGATAGATGGGTAGTCGGAATGTACTATATAGGTGCTTGAGGATGTGCTATGGGCATGTGTGATTGAATTCGGTGGATCTTGGGAAAAGAACTTGGCTTTAGTGGAGTTCACCTATAACAATAGTTATTGGGAAACTATACAGATTTCACCATATGATGTTATTTATGGTAGTCCATGTAGATCATTGTTATGCTGGATGGAGGCTGGTGAGTTAGATTTGTTGGGACTGAGTCTCATGTAGGAGACATTAGAGTAGGTGTAACTGATTCAGAAACGTATGGATACATCTCATAGTAGATATAATTCATATACTGATAGATGGAGATAACCCCTAGAGTTTATATAGGGTGATTGTGTGTTCCTTTAGGTATCACCTAGGTTGGGTCACCACATGATATAGTGGTAGGGAAATTTGGTGCCCAGGTTTGTTGGACCGTTTGAGATGGTGGAGATAATCGGGTCAATGGTGTACCGATTAGCTCTTTCATGGAGATACAGCTCTATGCATGATGTTTTCCATGTATAACAACTTTATAAATATCACCCTAAAACCTTATCATTTGATTGAAGTGGATGAGATTTACCTTGAGATAGATGAGTCCTTCGAGGAGCATCTGATATGTGTGTTGGATCGTAGTGAGAAAGTGTTGTAGGGAAAGATTGTGCTGATAGTTCTTATGTTATGGAAACATGGATGTGTACAAGAGGAAATATAGGAAATATAAGTATATATGAGGGCTAAATGTCCTGATATTTTTATCTTGGAATCTTATAAAGGTTTGGAATTGCAGTTCGTGGATGATTTGTTATAAGGTGGGGAGATTGTAAGATCCCAACCTTTTCTAGAGTTATCTCAGGCAGGATTTCAAGTACTTTTGTTTTTACATAAGTACCTTTGATGGGAGTTATGACTTGGGGTGTGTTTGGGTGGAGTCTAAGAAAATTTTGGAGAAAAAGGATCAATGCACGAATGGAGCGTGATTTATACAAATTGTGTGGTTGTCTAGTAGAAATTTTGCGCTCTTTGGTCTTTTGATGCAGTAGCTTCAGCATGGTTAACACACGGTTTGGGAGGCCATGTGAGGAAACCATGATATTTCCCCTTAAATCAGTGGATAGCACATGGTTATCACGCGATTTTTCTAATCATGCGACTAAACCGTGTGCAGGTCAGCAGTGAGATCCTAAAAATGTGGATCTCTCTCATTTTTACCTTTTAGTGACCCATTTCTTCTCTTATGCATCCCTAAATCGGGATTTTACTTCCATAAGGGTAAAGGAAGGCTCTTCCATTTACCCAAAGGTATTCCAAGTCCATCGGACTTCTGTTCTTCGATATTGAAATCCCAAATTGAAGATTTTCTCATCTCCCGGTAAGTGGATCTCATCCCAATTCCTTTCCCTTTAATTCTCCTATCTTTCCTTGATCTTTTAATGGAATATATCCTCTATTTCTTTATATATAAACCTATTTGGTAGGATTTAGGTCTAATATTTTAGATATAGATCTATATTGAATAGATCTTGATATCTTTTTTTTGGTTTAGGGATTTAGATATGGAACTCATATCTACATTGTTACACTGCTTGGATTTTGGGGATTTCCGTTGAGCAAGTGTCCATAAAAAAATTGAGGTAGGTGGTCTATAATATAATTACCATAGTCATAGATTTGATACATATATGAAAAATTGTATAATTTTTATAATCCTTTAGCAATTGATTTTCTTAAATTGGGTTAATTGGGTTGACCAATTGATTTTTCGAAGCATTGTTGAATTAAATGATTAGTTGAGAGATTAATCATGAGACTAAGGGGATGCCCTATTAGATAATTAATTTGGGAAATTTATTATGAGATTTAAGGATTATAATCTAGATAATTAATCAGGGGATTAATTATGAGATATAGAATTGGTTAAGTTGAGATAATTAATTGTGAATTAATTATGTGCTTTGAGATTATGATCTACATAATTAATTATGGGATTAATTATGAAGAGTTGATATTTATAATGAGATAATTAATTATATAAAATTAATTATGGGATATGAATTGTGATATTTGTTAATTAATTATTGAATTAATAAATGGGATTGAGGGATTTAGTTAATTGTTGTGTTAACTAATGGATTTGATGTATTTAACTAATTGTTGGATTAGTAATGGAATTGATGTGGATAATTAATTAAGAATTAATTATGTGTGAATGAATGGGAAAATGGTCATTATAAATTGAGAAGTATACATGGTAACATGGTCATTATACTTATGAGTAAAGAAAATGGGAAAATGGTCATTCTATTGAGGAGTAAGCATGGTAACATGGTCATCTTACTTATGAGTAAAGAGAATGGGAATATGGTTATTCTATTGAGGTTTAAGCATGGTAACATGGTCATATTACTTAGGTTTGTGATATTAATAACTTTTTCAATGTATCTTATAAATTTGAAATTAAAGAATAGAAATAATGGAACTCTAAGTTATGGCCTCGGATGAGAATATTTTGAACTCTGGCATGAGTCAAATCAGGTATTGAGATATCATAGCACCATTGAATACTTAGAGCTCCGGAAAAAAGTGGGTATTAAGATATGATATGACCTAGGGAAAATTTCAGGCTCCAGCACGAGACTAAGCTAGTGTTGGGGTATAGGTCTCCATGGTAACCCTAGAATTAATGTAGTTAGATAAGAATAAATGATAATATAATAACTAGTTATTTATGCATTGTACTTATTTCTTATAGAACTGCATACACTACCTTTTGAGTGGATTTGTTTTAGACATTGTTTGTGATGGCCTACTAAGTTGTACTCACACCCTACTCGGGCTTCCTGATCAATACCCAAATAGATTATATTGTTGTTGGTTAGGATAATAGAAAAGGCCATGGGATGGATTATTGATTTGGTATGGATATTGGATGAAGGGACCATACATGATTCAAAACTCTCTTGGGTAGTTGTAGTGTCTTTAATTTCAGTTTAATTATAGGAACTTTGACACTTATATCGGCATGGCATGTTTTCCCTTTCAGTTGAATATTGTACTTATTGTTTTGGTTATCTTACGACATTGGTACTTTTATGATTTACATATGCTTCCGCTATTTGTTATCTATTTCCAATGGTATTTTACTCTGATAAAAGAGGCTATAGTCTTACCATGACTGACTTACGAGACTCTCACTACTAGTCGGCAGCCACTGGCATACGGGGATGCATGCTTGAGGTCATGTGACTGATCGGATCGAGGCACTATTGTGTGGTTACCATGTCAGGATGTTATAGTTATTTCCCTACTGAGTATACATGTTATACCCACCCTATGTATGTAAAATATTTTTTAGGTTTCCAGGAAGACTTTGGGGACCGAGATGGACATTACTAGCTTGGGTTTTGGAGATGATGTTGAGTCGCTATCATAGACTTGTCTTTTGGTATATTTAGAGACTTTTATTATATCAGTTTACTTTGCACATCCATGTGGGATGGTTATTGGTTTACTTTTATATTATCTAATAGATTTTTTTGGTTATTTGTTATCCTATCACTAAATCCTTTTTTATTTTATAGAGGGTGATCCCTCCCATACTACTATATTTTTATACCCACGATGATAGTCTCTAACTCAAGGAATGTTGGAGGTAGGAATCGAGGGTCATTATCTCTCTCCATTCATTACATAATCTTTGGTAGTGGGGGTTTGTGAAAAAGTGGTATCAGAGGCCGGTTCTTGATAAATAGGAAGGAGTTTAGAGTTAATCACAGTGAGTATTTCATGGTTTTGTGGGGAGATAGTGTCAGTTGATCTTGGTTCATGACATAGGCCAGGGATACTAGATATGATAAGGGATTTTAGGGCCCCATGTGATCTAGTGCACGGAAACTGAGCTTATAGAATGACCAAGTTAGGTGGACCTATTTGTAGGGTAGGGACCTAGGAGAGGCACATGCATCATGATTGTTTGTGTTCATGTTTGATTTTTTTGTAGGAAATAAAATGAATTAAATTTAATAAACATATGATAAAATTCCATGTTATCAAGATTGGGATATTACCTTTTCTTTTCAAGAATGGATCCTATTTTTCATCTATTAGTATCTCAGGAAGTTGAGGTTCAGTGAGCTAGTCTATTTGATTGTCATAGGGTTGACCTAACATAGGAGGATGAGGCATGGAAGAGATATATTCATTCCTTTTAGTGGTATAGTTTGGGGAAAGTATGAGGGTAGAATGTCTAATCTGGAGATGGATCATTGGTTGGAGGAGCACAAGATCACTTTTGGTCTGATCCGAGCATGGGATAAGTTATGAGTATCATTAGTAGTTATTCATATATGGGGAGTTTTACTTTAGTGGTGGAGATAATTTCTTAGTGACTGTAAAGTGGAATATGTGTTGTGGATCTACTTTAGAGTGAGTTCTAGGTGTAATTATTGTCATTGATGATGAGGGAATACAAGAGGTAAGAGTTCATATCCCTTAAGTAGGGGATATTGTGTGTGTGGGAGCTAGGGATCAGGTTCAAGGACCTTCTATACTATTCTTTAGATGTTTTCCTATATGAGGAGTCTAAAGCATAGTATATAGAGGAGGCTTTTCACCTAGTTATCGGGTATGCGGTCACACCATTTTCACTCCTAATGTATCTTGAGATTTAAAAAAAGTATAAGGTTATCAAGATGATTATTTTCTTGGGATTTGGGTCTTAAGAGAGTTCCTAGAAGGGTGCCTCAAGGAGCATAAATTTAGGAAGTGGTTCATGGTAATTTTGGCAGTCAAGGTTTCAGCTATTGGATATCCAACTATGATAGATATTTTATCGTCCTTATGGGAAATGTGGATTCTAATAACCTATCATGTTTTTTCCATTTTCATTCCATATCTATGGAGTACATGTTCACCTATAGGTTCAGTACACTACCATTCAGGGAGGCCAGTATCAGATGGGCATTCAGGTTTCTTTTTAGCACTAGTAGTTTCCTCCGAGGTAGTTTTAGGGGTAGGAACTATTGTAACTTGTTATGAAACTGAGACTATGTGGTTTTATCATAGTATAGCCTCATTACAGTCCTCATATATAGTGACTTAGGATAGATCATAGTTTTGGAGGTAGACAATGGAGAGGCGGAGGAGATGGTCATGGTCATATGTACATGTTTGATACAGTAATGCCTACAGAGCTAGGAGTTGTTCATGGTACGATTAGTCTATCATAAACCCTTGTGTGTTATTTTTTTTATTCAGGAGCCTTGAACTCATTTGTTTCTCATGTTTTATTACATATGTTGGTACTAGATTTTTAGAGACTTTCAGTTCCCCTGTTGTTATTCACACTGGTTGGAGGTCATGCTTCTTTATTTGATGTGTGTCGGGAATGTAAGTTAGTGATGGGGAGACACCATTCAATGAGGGATTATTCTTATTGAAAATATATGAATATGATGTTATCCTCAGCAAGGATTGATTGTACACCATGTGTTAATTTATTGAATATTTCTAGAGGATAATTTTGTTTTCCGATTTGGATGGCCAGTGAGTGACGTTCATTGGTGAGTGAGGTTATTGGATGGGTGGTAGGAAAGTGGAGCCTATTTCATCTCAATTGGAAGATATTTCAATGGAAGCTCAAGTGGGGTATGTTCCTAGAGTTGTGGGAAGTTCTTGGATGTTTTTTCAAATGAGTTTATGGAACTTCCTCCTCGATACAATGTCGGTTTTGGGATAGAGTTGCAACTATGTGCATCTCTAATTTTGATAGATCCCTATCGAATGGTGCCTACTGAACTGTGAGAGTTTAAGATTTTCACAAACCAATATGGGCTTCCATCCAACCCAACACCCAACCCATTCCATGGAAAATCTTGAAGGGTGTTCCCAATCCATATAGGCTGAAAAGTAGTGCTTGGGAAGCAAGTACACATGTGGGAATGATTTATCTCAAATCATTCAACCATAAATAACCCACAAGAGGAGAACATCACATCATAATCACTAACCATATCCAACATGAGTTAAAAAATATATATTATAAACCAAAATACCAAAATGAGGAGGGTAACAAACTATTAAACCTATACTTCATGAAACAAGAGGGTTAGAACCCCCATGGCACCAACACCAACACCTGTAAGAAGAGTAACCACAAGAAACCAGATCCACCATCACCACCATAGAACAAATTACCTTTACTTGGGTCAAACATAAAAAGGTCTACTTACACCCGAGGAGCCAATGTTCCCAGTAGGATACCACCAAAATATATTCCATGCAATAATATTATAATACAAATCAATAATCTAGTTTTTAAAGAAAAGGAAAAGAAAAAATTTTAAAAGAAACATGACTTGAAATTAAAAGGGAAAGTAAACATGATAACAAGATGAACGATAAGCATAGAATCACAAGTACCAAGGGTATTCCCTAAGGAACTAGGGTTAGTGGTTCCTTGGATCCTAATACCTTGGTGATAGGAATAACCAAAACCCACAACGCCCTTGTGCATGAGACACTAGAGGGGAATCAAATCCTATGGTCTGGTCCTTTCCAATCATCATCATATGTTTAGTTAGTGTTGTAGTGTCAATCCTGCTAGGGGAACCGGGCCTTGACCCCACCATAATTCCTAGAATACCCTACCTAGTTCACCCTAACTAGTTATCAAGAATTCATTTTATTCTCAATATCATTCCCTACAGCACATGGATCACCTCTTTCACATACACACATTCAATAATAGAAATGCATATGAAAAACATCATTTTCAGTATGAAAAAACCCTTTCAAACCCTTAAACACACCAAAACCCTTTGAAAACATGATTTCTTCCACCCAAACATCTCATATAACCTATATAGAAACCATAGAAAGCATACTAAAATCATCAAACAATGTCAAACCATTAAACCACCTACCATTCACATGGAAACTTTCAGAAACTAGTGGAAAATCACAAACGCAACACAAGGGGGAACTATAATGGAAAGAACATACCACAACCATCAAAATCTAACCCCAAAAATAATTATTGGACCAAAATTGGGTCAACCAATCCTTTATATAAAGAATAACCCAAGATAGAAGGATAAGTAGGCCAAGAAGAAGGAATAAAACAAGATAGGAGGGGATTAGATGAAGAGTTCTTGAAGGATCCACACCAAATCGACCAAGTTAATGAGGTCCAAGGAAGCCAAGAGGGAGGGGAAGATATTTATAGGGTTTAAAATATAGAATGGGGTGAGTAAGGGTAGATTTGGGTTTAAATTATAAGAGGTGAAAAAGGTAAATTCAACATTTTTAAAGTTCTGGACATGACGTATAGTTTGGCCATACTATTTCTCAAATCAAGTGAAAACTATGTGGAACCTCTTTACAAAGGGAAAATAGGTTTCATGGTTTACCTGTAGGAGGAAAATTCCCTTGAACCTATGATTGACCCACTTTTATAGGCACACGATTAGCCCACATGCCCGTACACTAGGCTATGTGGCCTGGACAGTCCCACTATCCTGGATGCACAGTTTCCCCTAGGCTAGCACATGGTTTCCACTAACCATGAACCAACCATGCGCCACATTTTTTAGCCTAAAAATAACTATTTTTAACCAAAAACACCCAAGGAAACCAAAAGACAAAGATAAGACCAAAATAAAAGAAAAAATATCTCAAAATGAAACCATGGATGTGACAATTCTCCCCACCATGAAAACTTTCCACCCATGGAAATTCATTCTGATGTCTAATAAAAGAAAACAATGGGTACTACTCCTCAACCTAATATATTCACTCATGTTTCTCATTCTCATAATTCACATTCTTCCAATGAATCCATACCAATGGTATGTATTTTCCTCAAATAACTTTCTCTCAAGAATCTGTAATTCATATTGGACACTCAACCATAGACAAATTAGACTCCAGCTCTAATTTTTCCTAATTTAGAACATGAGATAGATCTAGATTATACTTATTCAATTGAGAGACAAGGAAAACATCATGGATATACATCAACTAAGATGTAAAATCTAACTGATATTCCACCTTACCAATTCTCTCGGTGATCTCAAAATGTCTGAAATACCTCGGTGTCAGCTTCCCTTTCTTACCAAGATAACGGTGACCCAAGCAAGGGGAAACCTTCAAAAACACACAATCACCAATTGATAATTCCAAGGATTATTACCACTAGTTAGTATAAGAATTATATTGAATTTGAACTATCATAAAATGATACCTAATCAAATGAACCTTATTAGACGTCTCCTTCACAAGGCTCAGTCCTGGTAGATAAGTCTCACCCACTTCAATCCAGCATAAAGGTGGCCAACATGGCCAACCATAAAGCACCTCAAAGTTAGCCTTTATTATTGAGTATTGGAAATTGTTATTATATGTAAACTCCACTAATCCTAAATGGTTATCCGATAAGACTCTAAAATCTAACACATATTCCCAGAGTATTTTGTCTAATATTTGATTCATGCACTCTATTCGACCATCCTTTTGAGGGTGGTATGTTATAATCAACTTGAACTATAACCCCATTTCCTTATGAATTCCTTCCCAAAACCATGAGGTAAAGTGGGGTTACCTACCTTAAATGATAGCTGATGGTACACTATGAAGTATCACCACCTCCTAAATATAAAATTGGCCCAACTCATCCACCTTGGTTAAGTCCTTGTTCAAAATGAAATGGGATGATTTGATAAGATTTTCAATCACTACCAAAATCACATTCCTTCACTAGGGTGTATGAGGTAGGAAAATGAAAAGGTCCATGGAAACCTCATCCCACTTCTAGGTAGTAATGGGGAGTGGATGAAGAAAACCTGAGGGTTTCTGGTGATCCTCTTTAAACAGCAGACAAGTATAATAATTGGATAAAAATTAAGCTATATCTCACCTCATACCTGGCCACAAAAACTGATAATGCATATCATAAAACATCTTGGTGGTCCCAAGATGGATGGACCACTAATATCAGTGGTTATCCTACATCACCACTCACCACAAAATGATGCCTGAAATAAATTTTTTTTAGAATACAATGACCACCCTCTGGGAACCTCCCCACCATTTAGAAACTTCATATAACACTGGAATAAATCATAACACAACTTCTCTTGATGAATCATCTCCATAAGGGATGGTGTTAGCTAAACACTAGCCAAGAACTTACCTCCACTACACTCCTTGGTCTCTAGATGTATATGGGAAAAAACACATCAAATTTCACTCATCATTGGACTCTTTTGAAGCTTTCACTATCATTTTCCTACTCAAATCATATGATACCACATTACCTTTACCCAAGGTAAAAACAATATCAAAATTGAACCGCTAAAGGTACTCGACCCACAAGCACTACCACAAATTCAAAACTTTTTGAGAGAAAATGTAGGCCAGTATTTTATGATCTAAGTAGACTATAAACTTATTCCTAAAGAGATAGTGATTCCATGTCTTTAATTCATTAATAAATGTAACTAAATCCATATCGTGTTTTGGATAATTCTTTTCATGTGGTTAGAGGAGGTGAGAACCAAACCACACCACATGGTCATACTACATCAATACACACTCAAGAACCATACCTGATGCATCAAAAAAGACTGTTTATCCCTTTCTTGATTCTAGAAAGACCAAACAGGGGTAGTGATCAAACACTTCTCTCCATTAAAACTTTACCCCTTTTCAGGTAAGGGAAGTCATGGATGAAGCAGGATGATATAAATCTATAAAAAACCACCTATAATACCCTTCTAGGCCCAAAAATCTCATGGTCTTGAAAAAATTCCTTGGTTTCTTCCATGACATCATTGCTTCAATATTATTATGGTCCACCAAAACCCCATGTTACAAAATCACATGGACCAGAAACTTCACCTCCCTAATACAAAAGGTATACTTAGAGATCTTAGCATAAAGGCGATGATCCCAAAGAGTGACCAAAATGATCTTCAAGTGTATATCATGATCCTACTTGGTTCTAAAGTAAACATGAATGTAATATATAAATAGATAAATGAAGGAATCGAGGTACTGATGGAACAAATTATTCATAAGGGCCTTGAAGATAGGTGGAGCATTTTTCAATCTAAAAGGAATGACCAAATACTCAAAATGGTTGAACCTACTTCAGAAGGATATCTTATGAACATCCAACTATATGAATCTGACCTAGTGATACCCATAAGGTAGTTTGATCTTAAAGAACCACCTTTCTCCCCTTGATATGGTCAAAGAGGTCATAAATATGAGGTAAGGGGTATTTTTTCATGATTGATACTGTATTTATCTTCTATTAATAAATGTAAAACTAGATATATATTCCATCCTTCTTGGAAAAAACACAGTGGTAGCCTAAGGTGATATTCTCGATCCAATGAATCCTTTGTATTCCAAATCATCCAGTTGTATCTTTAATCCTCTCAACTTGGTGGGGGTCATACGGTATGATAGAAGATATATTGGTTGTGTTATTGATTCCAAATCAATGGTGAACTCCACATAGTACTCTGGAAGAAAGACTAAAAAATCCTCTGGAAAAACCTCTAGGAACTCATCCACCATTGGAGTTAATCCACCCTTAGAACCTATGTCATCACCCTCCAACATGAGTGATGAGATCTGAGAAACAAGACTGCTCAATTCTAGAAGTTGAGGTCCATAATTTCCTAACCAAGGATCTCATTAACCTTAGAAAACTTGAGAACTCCTATCAGGTGCATCAAATATCATTTATTGATGATAACAATCGTCGTGCACTTGGAAATTCACCATCTAATCCATACTGAGAATCATGTTAAATAGGTTTATTTCCAAAACTAGGAAATCCCATTCCAGCTCGACCCCTGAAAAGTTGAGAGCACAAGACAAGAACCTAAAACCCTGCTCTCTATTAATACCTAGCAGTTTCACCAACTCCATCACATATCGAATAATATCATTCAGAAATTTCAACAAATCCACAATACTAGTATATATAAAAGAGTTAGAAGCATTTATATCAAACAAGGAAATAGCTATAGATTATGCAATAAGAATCATACCTCAAACCTTTATGGGTCTTATATATGATTCCACTAGCAATTAATCCATAACATAAATTTCCTTCATCTCTGCCTAGACCTGGGAATAAATACTAACCTATGGCTCCGCCTTAAGATGACATTTTCCAGAATTAGATCCAACCCTACCTCTATGACCACCAAACTGAGAACCTATTTTCCTTCATGATTTTGACTGGGATTTAATTCCCCTATAGGCTAAAAAAATTATACCACCCTAATATGGGAATTTGAATCTACAAAACCACTACAAGTTCCCTATATGTTCACATTAATGTAAAGGTCTCAGTGGGGATGAACATGCTAGATGCATATTCCTCGGCCTTCCACACTAATGGAATAGAACTGATAAAACATCTGAAGTCATAGAGGAAGATTTTTGGTAATGATGTATTGAGCTACCACCTCCCCATATTCTCTTACTCATACCAATTCCTCTACTTTTCAAAAGAACCACCACCGCCCTATCCCACTATTAAAACAACCCCAGAAAACCCAGACTTGCCACTCCAACTGATCTTCAACATCAGAACATGATCAACCACTTCATCATAAGTCTCCAACTTAAACAAGAATACATATGACCAAATGTCTGAAAACAATCCCATTTCAAACCGTTGATCATTCATCTGATCATTGGAAACTACCTCAAGTGTGAACTAAACTAACACACCAAAGTGGTTTTCATACTCCAATATTGCTCGATCCCCCTGGTGGAGATCTAGAAACTCCCGAGTCTTCGAAAAGGCCAAGGTCTCATGGAAATAATACTCATTGAAGATTAACTTGAAGTATTTCCAACCCATTTTCTCATGCCTCCTAGCATATACCATTGAGTCCCACCACCTCTAACTGGGACCTTCCAAAAGGAAAATAATCACATTTCACTTTAACCACCTCAAGAGTGTCAATAAACCCAAACATCCTTTCGATCTTTTTAATATAATCCTTTACTTTCTAGGGATCTATGATACCCTAAAATTAAGGAGGATTTATCTTGAGAAATTTCTAAGCCTTAACCTTTCCTAGACCTAGTTCATCTTCCCTAACATGAGCGTGACCAGAGCCTACTCTCTCATCATATGCTTGAACATCCCAAACCACTGATTCCACTAGTCTTTGATCAAATAGTGATGGATAACTCTCTTCATCCTCTTCCCATGGTTGAACATTAATTCTCTAGGGAGGAATGATGTTATACCATTTAACAAAGAAAAAACCGATCAATAAAATATCCAAAAAAAATTCAACAACCACAACAAATTCAAACACTTCCATAAATCAAAACAAAACCATAACAAGCATAATAACAATTCAGACTACTCCACCCTTACTTGGTGTCCATGCATAGTCTGTATCTTATACATCTCACCTGGATGAGGAATCAAACCAATTCATGAACATCCCATGGTGACTCAAGGTGTATTGGCTAGACACCCCACTTAATTATAGAACCTCAATTCCTAACATTCCTAGCTCCTGTCTATCCAAACTCTCCCAAATATTATGACCCAAAGAAGGAGAAAACCTACTATGATACCATTTTTTCACAAACCAAGTTGGGATACCATCCAACCCAACACCTGACCTAGCCCATGACAAGGACCAAAGGTCATTCTCAATCCCCATGTACTGGAAACTAGTGCCTAGGTAGAAATAATCACATGTGAGAATGATTTCTCCCATACGAATCAACCATAAACATTCCAAAAAAAAGAAAAAATTTACATCATAATCAGTAACCATATTTAAAGTCATATCCAACATGATTTAAACATTTTACACTATAAAACAAAATACCAAAATAGTCAGGTAAACCAACTATAAAACCTAGCCTTTACACAACAAGAGGGCCATCACCTCCAAACCACCACTACCAACACCTGCATAAAGAGGAACCACTAGCAACCAGATCTACCATCACCACCATGGAGAAACTTTCCTTTAACTAGTTCAAACATAACAAGGTCTACATACACTTGGGGTTTTATGTAGGGTGTGAGACAACATTCCCAGTAGGATACAACCAAAATAGATTCCATTCTATAACATTATAAGACAAATCAACATGCTAGTTTTAAAAGAAAAATAAAATAAAACATTTAAAATAAATATTTTTTGAAATTAAATAGGAAAGTAAACATGAAAAAAAGCTTAACTATAAGAATAACATCACATGAGCATCATGGGTAATACATAAGTAACTAGGGTTAATGGGGTCCTAGGATCCTTATACCTCAGTGATAGGAACAACCAAAACCCACATCATCCTCATACATGATCCACTAGAGGGGAATCACATCCCAAGGTCTAGTGGTATCTAATCATCGTCATATGTTTAGTTATTATTATAGCGTCAATCCGGATAGGGGAACCATACCTCAGCCCTACCAGACACTACTGTAAAATGAACTTATACCCATGGTTTTGGATCAAACCATGGGTATAGTTCAACCCTATACAGATGGTTTTCCAAAATCATGGGTATATGAATTGGTTTAGAAATTATACCCACTATTTTGGAAGACCTTGGGTATAGGTCCACCTATACCCATAGTTTTTGAAAAAACATGGGTATAGGGTTCAGTTTACAACCTATACCCACAGTTCTCAAAAAAACATGGTTATAGGTGTTGTTTAAAAACCTATACCCATGGATCTCAAAAATTGTGGGAATAGGGATGACCTATACCCATGGTTTTTGAGAACCATGGGTATAGCTTTCCCATGTAAGCATGGGAAAAAATCTGTGGGAAAATCTTTACCCATTGTTTTCCCCCTATTTCTATGGTTTATAAAAATATATATAATTAAATATATATTTATATATTCATAATAGTATGTGGTGTAGTGGTGTAGTGGTTAGGAATATTGTATGGAAAAATGTGGTCCAAGTTTCGAATCTTGTGGTAGGATTTTTTTTAAAATCATATAGCCACGGTTTGAGAACCATAAGTATAGGGTTATTGACATGGTGGAAAATTTCCCATACACCTATTCCCATAGTTCATAATCATGGGTATAGAATTTTTCAAACCATGGTTATAGCTCATAGGTATATAGACACCTTAATAGGCCATGATTTAAGAAACTATGGGTATAGCCTATACCCTTGGTTTTAGGGGTTATACCCATGGTTTTAAACTGTGGGTATAGTTGGCTTTTCCAGTAGTGGGAAAACCTAGTGTGCTAGACCTAGTCCATCCTACCTAGTTACCAAGGATTTTCTTTATGATCAATTTCATTCCCTACATTGCATGGATCACCTATTTCACATGCACACATCCAATAATAGAAACTCACATGAAAACCACCATTTTCAATATGTGAAACCCCTTTCAGACCATTAAGAACACTAAAACACTATTAAAACATGATTTGAACCACCCACACAATTCATAGAACCCATTTACAAACCATATCAAGAATACTAAAATCATCCAACAATGTTAAAGAATTGAACCACCTACCTTTCACAAGGAAACTTATGGAAACTGGTGGAAAATCACAACTGCACCACAAGGGGTCCCAATAAAGGAAATAACATACCAAAACCATCAATATATAACCTAATAAATAAATATTGACCCCAAATTGGGTCAACCAATCCACTGGAGAAATAATAACCCAATATAGAAGGAGAAGGGGACTAAGAAGAAGTGAGAAAACAAGAGAGGAGAGGCTTACTTGAAGGGTTATTGAAGGATCCACACCAAATCCACCAAGTGAAAGAGGTTTAAGAGATCCAAGAGGGAGGGGGAGGTGTACCTAGGAATGAAAATCCTGAATGGGTGAGTAAGGATTGATTTGGGGTTAAATTCAAAGAGGTAAAAAAGGTAAATTCAATATTTTTAAAGTTATGGGTAGATCGCATAGTTTGTTCGCATGGTTTATCAGGAGGGGGAATAATCCCTTGTGCCTAGTCATGCACCTCTTAAAGACCCACTGTAATAGTATCAAGGTTAGCCCATGAACCCATGTTCTTGGTCATGCATCTTGGATTGTACCACTATCCAAGATGCATGGTTTCTTCTGGGCTGATGTACAGTTTCCACTAACCATGCGCCAATAGTGTGCCACCTGTTGTCGGCCTAGAAATCACTATTTTTTACCAAAAATACCCATGGAAACTAAAGGACCAAGATAATATCAAAATAAAATAAATTTTAACTCAAAATGAAACCGCGGATGTGACAAGGATGTTGGTGGATGGTTTTATGTAGAGGGGTTTTATCCGACCCAATGTATTATCATGGGATGCTCAAGTGTTGTTTTACAAGAATGAGGTTGTGTATATACTAATGGAGGTTGAATTAGGTGATGGATGAGAACCATTACCCTCTTCCGAGGATAGATGATATCTTAGACTAGCTGAGAAGAGCTAGTTTGTTTTTAAAGATAGATCTATGTTCAATATATTTCCAGTTGAGGTTGAAGGATAAAGATATTATAAAGATTGTCTTCAAATGAAATTATGAGAAATTAGAGTTTATATTCATGTTATTAGGTGTTACAAACACACCATCCATGTTCATGGGGATTGTAAAATCCATGTTTTTTGAGTTATTAGACCGGTCCATCATCATATTCATTGATGATATATTGATCTACCCAAAGCTAGAGGAGGAATATATCGGACATATTAGAGTTGTTTTCTGGTCCTTCGACACCACCATCTCTATGGTAAGTTATCCAAGTGTGAGTTATGGACATGATAGTTGCGTTTCTTGAGACATGTGGTGTCTCAATAGGGTGTGGCAGTGGACCTGTCCATGGTTGAGGTAGTTGTTTCTTGGGAAGAACCCAAGAACATGTAAGAGGTTTGAAATTTACTTGGTATCATAGGATATTATCAAAGTTTTGTGCCTAATTTCTATCAAGTATTAGTCATGCTAACATCTTTGACTAGGAATTACTAGTATTTTGTGTGGACAAATATGTACCAAAAAGAATTAGATTACATGAAGGAGAATATGGATAGTGATTTAGTTTATTGAGGAGTGTGTGTTGTTTGAGGTTTTTTGTGACACTTTCTGTATAGAATTTAGATACATGTTGATGCAGTAAATAGTGTTAATCTCTTATATGTCTATAAAATTATTTCCCCATGAGTCTAACTATTCCACCCATCATCTAGAGTTGGTGGTGGTTATTTTTTCACTAAATATGTTGTTTAATTACCTCATCAGTGAACTCTTTTGGGTTTTCATGGACCAAAAGAGCCTAAAATATATTTTCTCTTAGTGAGATCTAAATTTACACGAGTAGAGGTGGATAGAGTTTCTTTAAGATTATTATTTTTAGATATCTTACACCCTAGGAATGGAGAATGTGGTTATTGATATGTTGATTCAGAATTCCCAAGGAGATGTGGTTCAGGAATCTATTGATATTTGGAAAGGGATGAAGGAGCTTAAAAAAATTCATCTTGACATTGGAAGAGAGGTGTTTATGGTTGTCTTTATCAAATGTCTGTTGAGTATTCTTTGATGTATTAGGTTTAGGAGACTTAGTGGGTAGACTTAGAGATAGAGGTGATGCGTGACTTTGTTGGCCATGGTGATGCCCTAGAGGGATGGTCATAGGATGGTTGGAACTGAATTTTTTTTACATATGAGGCTATTAATTCCACAAGAAATGCATGAGGGGGTTCTTTTTGAGTTTCATATCTCTCATTTAGAGATGCACATCTATTTGAAAAATATGTATCATGTCTTAAAGAGATATATTTGATGGCTAGGGATGAAATGCTCAGTGGTAGAGTTTTTGATGAGGTGTCTAGTTTGTTAGTAGGTAAAATTAGAGAATAGTGTTCCTATAGGTTTATTGTAGCCCTTGTATGTTTCTAAGTGAAAATTTTAAGACATATATATGGGTTAATCATGGGTTTTCTCTAGGCCTAGGGAGTTTTTGATGCATTTTGGGTGATAGTGGATTAGTTGACAACTTCGGATCACATTTTGGTGATACGTAAGTCAAGTGTCATTGATGTTTTGGTGAGGTGGTAGATGGAAGATGTGGTTAGGATTCATGGGGTACCAATGAAAATAATATCTAATTGGGATCCTCATTTTACCTCACAATTATGAAGGGTATTTTAGTGTGTTTTTGGCTCCTGGTTTTTTCTTAGCATTTCCTTCCACCCTCGAACATATGGGCAGATGGAGAAGACCATCCAGGCGTAGGAGGATATGTTGCGATCATGCATATTAGGCTTTGGTGGATCATAGGTAAGGAATATTACTCTAGTTTAGTTTACATAAAACAACATTTTTCACTCATCCATCTGCATGGATCTATTCAACGTGTTGTAAGGGCGGTCATGTTGTTCTCCATTGTGTTGGATGGAGGTTGAGGAGTTAATGTGGTACAGAGCACGATTGATAAGATTCATTTGGTTTCAGATAGGATGAGGGCGGCGTAGGACCATCATAATTCCTATTATAATCATAGGTGGAGGCCCTTGGAGTTTGAGGTTGGAGACCATATGTTCTTGAGAGTCTATCCTTAATGAGGGTAATAGTGGTTTGGTAAGGGACTAAGCTTTCTACCCGGTTTGTTAGTCCCTTTTATGTGTTGGGGTGTGTTGGTGAGGATGTGTATCAGTTATAATATTGTGGTTGTATAGGATCCATGACTTCTTCTATATGTATCAGCTTCGTAAACATCTTCATGATTACTCTCATGTCACTGAATGGGTAGAGTTGGATATTGAGGATGAAGCAAAATTTATAGAGTGAATAGTATAGATATAGGATTATAAAGAGAATGTATTGTGTGGGTGAACAATCCCCTTGGTTTATGTGTTTCATAGGAATGGTGTCCTGGAGAAGAGTACTTGGGTATGAGAGATGCATATGTGTGCCTAGTACCCAGAGTTTTTTAGAGTTTTACTTTTCCCTATTTTGTTTTAATGATGTGATGTTTGGATATCACTATTTTTGGAGATGTTTTGTTTCTTGTTAATGTGTTATGTGTGATAAATCTTCCAATATATGAAAAGGTGAGGAACTGAATCCTAATCAAGTCATGTTATACTTTAATTTTATTAAAATTGTGTTAGAAATTCAATGCCACCCAAAGTGGATAATATATTGACATGGAAGGTAGAATACCCTAATTTTTGTGCTTAGGTTAATGCTTGTGTTGGATCTAGAAGTGGTTGTTTTGTGTTATATAAATTTTTAGATGGTTGTTAATGATATTGTTGTGTGGAAAAGGATATGGTTGTGGATGGTACGAGATGTGTGGTGTGGAACCTGATGAGAGGTGGTGATGTGGTTGTGTGGGATGTTTTGTGGGAATTTTGGTTTGGCGTGTTGGATAGTGGTAGTGTTTAAGGTGTAATGAGAACCTTTATAGGTATCTCATGGGGTGGTTTTATGGAACCCTTCCATTTTCATTGATTTTGGTTTTGATTACCAAGAATGAGAATCATTTTAGTGGTGTCTAATGTAAGGGTTAGTGTCTTCCTAGACTGTTAATTTTCCATTTTGAGGTAGTCAGAGGTGTTTATAGGAGGATAGAGGAGGTTTGTTGGGTTTGGAGATGTAGAAGAACTATAGAAAAATTGTTATTCCATAGAATATAGGTTTAAGGTGTAAATTTATTGTGTAAAACTTATGTGGCTAGTGGTTTACAACTTGTGTATATAGAGGGGATATCACGTGAAATGGTTTTACTCTATAAAAATGAGATTTATGGAATGATTCAAATACAGCCCAAGGTTCCATGATTTTTAGCAGAGATTGCAAGTCCTGGGGTTTTATATCCTAAAGGTTGGTTTTTTGGAGAAAGTTTTTTGAGACCATGGAAATTACAATGTAAAAGTGTTGTTTACACCTTAAAAGGGGCAAGTTTTAGGTTGTTTATAATTATTATTCCATCAAATTTACTTTCATTTGTCCATTTATCTCTCTCTCATTTTGGGATAACCCTAGTAATTTTTCGAAGATATTTCAACCCCTTTCCTCCTTCAATCTGTGGGTTCTGGTGATTGAGTTCTGGCAATCAATGTTGAGTTCTCCTCCCGTATCCCATTATTTATCCTTATTCTTACCTTAGGGATTCAATGTGGTGTTGTTGGTTTTTTTAGAAATGTTGGGATGTATTTTTAACAACCCTTTTTTTAAGTTGATCTAGGGTTTTCTTGTGTGGTTTTTTTTGGGTTGTTTCTTTTTCTCCCTATGGTGCGTAGTAAGATTGATCATACCATGATTCATTGTTTCATTTTCACCCTTACATCACTGTGCTAAACTTGTTTTGTATTGAAAATTATAAAAAAATAACAAATTTAACTTCATTTTTTATTCCATTATTTTGTGTTTATCACTATTAAAAAGGGAAATGTTACTTTTTTTTATGATTTCAATGTAGGAGGAGATGATTTAGAGGGCCCATGATGAAGTGGAAGAAAAATGGGCCAAAATTGCATCGATCAATGAAGACCTGTCCACTGTTGTGTCTATTTATAAAATTATGTGCATATTTATGGGATCATATTTTGTGTTATGGTCCAAATTTTAATGGTATAAAACTCTTATGAAGGAACGCATTCCCAATTCTGCCATCAAGGGGCCAAACCGCCCTGATCTATCCAGAAAACTGAATATTTGAGAAGTCAAAAGTAGAATTCTGTAATCTATCCATATCTTCGGATACACTTGTCCAAATGATGTAAACTTTTCGGTGGAGATATTCATGAAGTTGGGATAAAACTTTATAGTTTTTCAAAAAGGGATATTATATTTTCTAATGGTCGAAACGCACGGGACAAGTGGTTTTAATAAATCTATGTTCCCAAAACCACCTTCCAATTTTCCTATAAAATGGAACCTTGGGATCCCCATTTGATATTTCAAACCATAGGAAAGGTGATACCATTTTGGATTCCCAAAGGAGTCCTCCCACCAATATTTTATGTTCTGGATGCCTTTGAAAGTTCTACATCAACATCTTTCTCTTCCTCCCCTCCCATGGGTTTCTAAACCCCTAGTGATCACCTAGGGAGGAACATGTTGTAAATCCAGAGCTTAATGTTGTAATATTTGAATGGTATTTTTAAATATAGAATTGTATTTTGTTTTTATTCATCCTATATTTTTATTTAATTGATTTATGTATTGGTATGTCATGCTTGACTCATATGATCATGCTTGGGGGTACCTATTCATGTGATGTTTCACACACCATTCACCACTTCTTCTTCCCCCTTTCAATTGTAGTGTTTGTGTGGTTCATATTGTTTAATTGTAATCATATAAACACTATCATGGCCATGTATTTTAAATTCATGGTAACACATTGAAATAGCATAAAAACCTGGACAGTGCATTGAGTTCTTCGTGCATTTCCTTGGTGAGTTTCGGTTATGAAGTCAAACACAAATCACTCAATCATCGACAATATCCGGTGAATCATTGGGTGTTTTCGACTAAACCCTAGGAGTTATCCTAGTATAAACTCAGTAACGTTATTATTATAGGTTTCACATACCTGGTATTTAAAGATCATAACCTCATCTCTTAAATCAATGAAGGATGAGCAACATGATATTTCTCAGGGTTGATCACGCATTATCAAATCTGTCAATTTATGATTTCTTGTATTGTTTTCTTTTATGTGATTTCTTACTAAACCAACAAAACCAAAAATTTTATAAATCCCCATTCCTATTTTATTTTCATAATTGAAACCTTATTTTTAAATTAATGGTCTAAGGATCCTTCGAGAGATTACCTAGGGTTGCTGCTATGCTGCAAAAATTCTAGTTAAAAATAAATATCTAATTTGACGCACTTGACAACGTGGTCAAATTTTGGAATCGTTGTCGAGAAGCCAAGATCATTTCTTTTCTTTATTTCTTTTTATTTGTTTATTTTACTTTTTAATTAGTACTCCTTTCAATACCCCACCCCCATTTGATTGTTTTTTTTAGTTTTTTGTTTTTATTTTTGGTTGTTTTGTGTTCTCTCTCTCTCTCTATCTCTCTTCTTCTTCTCCATCTCTATTTATATAATTCTTCAGTATAAAATTATATTTTCCTTTCACCCTTATTATGTTATTTTATCAATATTCAATCATAAAAAAACTTGACAACTTATTTGCATGACCCGATCAGAAAAAGAAAAAATGCTTGAATTTGACCATAAAATTGAATAGACACTTCACACACAAATAAAGGCATCTAGAGAAGGTAAAAAAGTAACACTAAGGAACCCCTTGTGGAACCTCAAGTGGTCATAAACCAATAAAAAATTAAACCCAACCAAATCTAAGAAAACATGGATATAAATAATCGAACCTTAAAAGAACTGACCACCCCAGATGTGGAGTACCAACATGCGTACATCCAATATCTTGAGAAAGTAGCCAAATTTGAGCTGATATCAGGCCTCATCCACCTACTTTCCAAATTTCATGGTCTTCCTAGTGAGGACTCTCATAAACATGTCAAATAGTTTCACATAGTCTTCTCCACCATAAAACCCCAAAATGTATCTGAGGACCTAATTAAGTTTAGGTACTTCCCTTTCTCCCTTGATGGTGTAGCTAAAGATTGGTTATACTATCTACCTACCACAACTAGGGGCTGGAATTACCTGAAAAGACTCTTTATAGAGAATTTATTCCCTACCTCTCGAACTTCATCAATTAGAAAAGAAATCTGTGGAATTAGGAAATTATAAGGAGAGTCCCTTCATGAATATTGGGAGAGATTCAAAAGACTTTTCTCAAGTTTCCCCCACCACCAAATAAGTGAACAATTATTAATACAATACTTCTATGAGGGACTCTTACCCATGGATCATGGAATGATTTATGTTTCATCTAGTGGTTCCTTGGTTGATAAAACTCCTTCCATCGCTCGTGACTTAATATCCAATATGGCTCAAAATGCACAACAATTTAGTACACGAGCTATTGTACCAACCTGAGGAGTTCATGAGGTAAGTCATTCATCCCTATAAAAAAAGTTTGATAATAAACTTGATGATATGCATACCCTTCTAGGGAAATTATCTCAAGCACAGGGTAACTCACACTCTTCTTCAGTTCCATTACATTGTGGTATTTATTCTGAAAATACTCATTTTTCTGACCAGTTCCCATAACTTCAAGATTCACCTAATTCTTGTGCAGCCATATTCCCAGGTCATTCATTCCAACTAGAACATCCCTTCAATAAAGAACCATTTAGTCCAAATCCAAACCTCAGGTGGAAAGCACAACCCTAGTACCGAAAAGGAGGAACTCGAGATACCCCAAGCAGAATTGGTATCGACAAGGAAAAGGTATGAAACATTATTATCCTTTAACTTCTCAAAACAATCATCCTCCTCCTCCCAAATCTGAACCAATCCTTGAGGATATGGTGAAACAAATGAAAACCCAGAACCTCCAGTTCCAATATACCACACAATCAACAATTCAAGACCTAAGAACTCAAGTGGGACAATTGGAGAACACCATTGGTGCGCTTAAGATGAAAGGTTCTAGAAAAATACCATATCAACCCATTTCCAATCCAAAGTACAAAGATAATTTATGTGAAATTACACTTCTTAGTGGTAAATAAGTTTCTCTTTCTACTGATTATATTCAACAGGTATGTCCCCATATTGAAAAAACTCTTTCTTCACCCATAAAAGATTCCAATAAAGAAAAACAATGTAAAAAGTGAAATCAAATTATCATTGATGATTCAAATGAACAATCCATTACTATTACTTTCCCCTAAAGACTTTATAAATCTAATAAAAATTCTGATAATGACATTGATAATGAAATAATGGATATATTTAAAAATGTTCAAGTTAATATTCCATTATTGGATGCAGTCAAGAAAATTCACTATTATGACAAATTTCTTAAAGAACTTTTCACCTATAGATGAAGGCTAAAGGGGAATGAGAGATTCAACTTGGGGAGGAATGTATCAGCCTTGATTCAACCAGTAATTCCAACCAAATTCAAGGATCCGGGAACATTCACAATACCATGTACCATAGGGGAGACTTTCTTTTCTGATTCTATGCTAGATTTAGGTGCTTCCATTAATGTAATGCCTCACTCTGTGTATACTTCTCTACAGGTTGGAGAGATTCAACCAACAATAATTTTCTTTAAAATTGCCAACCAGAGTATAACGCATCCAACGGGAGTGATTGAGGATGTCCTTATAGGAGTGAAGAATATCATCTTCCCCACTGATTTCTATATTCTTTCAATGGAAGATACCAAAACCCAAGTACACGCTCCTCTCATACTTGGGAGTTCATTCCTCAAAATAGCAAAGATGATCATCATCGTTCACAATGGTACGTTGTCCATGGAGTTCAGTGGAGAAAAGGTAATTTTTAACATCCTTGAGGCTATGAAACACCCCATGGAAGAGCACTCCACTCTTCCTATCTATTCAATGGAAGTTCTCTCAAACGATGCACACACACACAATTCTCTTCTCAACCCATAATTTTACTCATTTTTCTCTTCTTCACCCTTGGATGATTTGAATTTTGATTCATGTTTTGAGTGTTGTGTGGGTTCTAAAAAGTGTGAATTTTGTTCTTTAATTGATGAGTGTGTTCATTCTAAGACACCTGTGATCATCGATGATTATTTAAATCTTATTTCAATGGATTATCTATCCTTAGAGAATAAACATGATCAGATAGATAGTTTCATCAACCTATCTCCCCCTAAACCCCCTCCCTCAATCTAAAAACCCCCGGTGTTGGAATTAAAACCACTTTCATCTAATTTAAAATATGCCTATCTTGAGCATATTGACTAATTTTCTGTCATTATTTCCAATAACTTCTCTCCACAACAGAAATAAATAATTCTCAACCCTTTAAGAGAGTGTAAAAAGGCAATAGGATGGACATTGGATGATATTCCTAGGATTAGCCCATCTATTTGTATGCACCATATACTTTTGGATGATGAGGCTAATCCCATGAGAAAATCTCAACACCAGTTCAGTCCCACTCTCCTTGAAGTGGTAAAATTATAAGTCTATAAATTACTTGTTTTGGGGATCATTTATCCTATATCTGATAGTAAATGGGTTAGCCCAGTACAAATTATGCCTAAAAAATAGGAATAGTAGTTGTGTCAAATGAAAAGAATGAATTGGTTCCAACACGTGTGCAAAATAGTTGGGAGTATGTATTGACTATCGTCGACTAAATCAAGCCACACGGAAGGACCACTTTCCTCTACCTTTCATTGACCAAATTTTAGAATGATTGGCTAGTAATTCCCATTATTGTTTCCTTGATGGATATTCGGGTTATTTACAAATCCATATAGCCCCTGAGGATCAAGAAAAGACAACATTTACATGTCCATTCGGCACATTTGCATACAGAAGAATTCCTTTTCGTCTATGTAATGCTCCTAGTACTTTTCAGCGATTTATTTTGAGTATTTTTTCTAAGTACCTTGAGAGTTGTATAGAAGTATTTATGGATTATTTAATGGTATATTGTTATTCTTTTGATTATTTTTTGGAACACCTAGGTTATTTACTCCACCGCTATATTGAAAAAGATCTTGTTTTAAATTATGAGAAATGTCATTTCATGGTTGAGCGGGGGATAGTTCTTGGGAATGTTATTTCAAATAAGGTAATTCAAGTTGATAAATCTAAAATTGAATTAATTTAAACCCTTCCATATCCAAAGTGTGTTCATGAGGTGTGTTATTTCTTAGGTCATGTTGGTTTTTACCACCGATTCATTAAAGACTTTAGTAAGATTGCACTTCCATTGTCTCAGTTATTACAAAAATATTTTGAGTTTGTGTTTGATAAAAATTGTGAGGATTCATTAAATTTACTAAAAAGGAGTCTCACATCAACTCCCATCGTCCAAATTCCAAGGTGGGATATCCCCTTCAAACTTATGTGTGATGCCTCTAACTTTTCAGTTGGGGAATTTTTATCACAAAGGGTTGAGAAGGCTCCTCATGTCATTGCATATGCCCCATGTACCCTTGACCTTGCCCAGGTAAACTACACAACCACTTAAAAAGAACTCCTTTATATTGTGCTTTCCTTGGAAAAATTTCATTCATATCTTCTTGGGTCAAAATTCATTGTGTTTTCTGACCATGCAGCCCTTTGTTTTCTCCAAAAGAAACCTGAAGATATGCCCCGCCTCATACAGTGGAATCTCCTTCTCCAAGATTTTGACCTTGATATTAGAGATAAGAGGGGGTGGAAAAATTTTTATCTGACCACATTAGTAGGATTTATCCACCACTAGACCACCATGTTGACCCATCCCTCCCCATTGGAGAATTTTTTCTTCATGAGAACCTTTGTGGTGTTGTGGACCTTACCCCCTGGTATGCAGACATTGTGAATTTTCTAGCAACATATAGAGTCCCCAAAGATTTCAGCACTTCCCAATCCCAAATACTTAAACATGATTCTTGGTGGTACATTTGGGATGATCCATATTTTTTGAGAATTTTTGGTGACCAATTAGTTCATCAGTGTGTCCTTGACCATGAGTTCACCTCTGTTTTGACCTTCTACCACACTTTGGATTGTGGGGGTCACTTTGGCTCTCAATATACAGCTTGGAAGGTCCTTCACTCAGGAATTTATTTTCCAACATTGTATAGGGATTACCATCAATTTTTCAAGTCATGTAGTCATTGTCAATTCACAGGGAATATCTCTAAAAGGAATGAAATTCCCCAATAGCCTATGTTTTTCTCTGAGATCTTTAATGCATGGATAATTGAATTCATGGATCCTTTTCTAAATTCATTTGGGTTTTTCTACATATTATTGTATATTGAATACGTTTCTAAATGGGTGAAAGAAAAGGCTACCAGGATCAATGAATCTCGATTTGTTATTGATTTTGTAAGGTCCTAGTTTTTTAGTAGATTTGGTTTGCTGATATTCATCATTAGTGATCAGGGTTCACATTTTTTTCAATATCAACATGAAGAATTTTATTCATAAGTATGGGGTTGATCATAAAGTATCCACTACATATCACCCCCAAACTAACGAACAAGAAGAAATCTCAAATCGGGAAGTTAAGAGAATCTTAGAAAAAGTGGTACAACCCAATAGGAAAGATTGGAGTTTTCACTTAGATAATGCACTTTGGGAGTACTGTATAGATTTAAAAACCCCAATAATAATTTCACAATATAGAATTGTGTTTGTAAAATCTTGTCACCTCCCAGTGGAGGTATAACACTGTACATATTAGGTTGTTATACAATGTAATATGAATCTTTCAGATGTAGGTGAGCATAGGAAGTTGCATATTCAAGAGTTGGAAGAAATTATACATGATTCATATGAGAACTCTTGAATCTATAAAGATAAACAAAGACTATACATGATAGCATGATTCATCGGTGAAAGTTTTATATTTGTGAGAAGGTCCTCATGTACAATTCTAGGCTAAAGCTCCACTCAGGTAAGCTTCGTTCTCAATGGATCGATCCTTATACCGTTACTAATGTTTACCCTTTTGGTGTTATACATGTTTTTCATGAGAATAGTGGAAAAAGGATTACTATCAATGGGAAGAGGCTTAAACACTTCTATAAGGATTTTCCGAATCATCTCATAGAGGAAATCCAACTAATTGATTCCACATATGACACCATTTAGAAAGTTTTCCCTTCTCTCTACCTTTATTTATTTGTCTATTTATTTAAAATACTTTCATTGAAGACAATGTAACTTTTAGGTGTGGGGTAGGGTGACATGTCATAGTTAGGATTAAACAAAATAAAAAAAGAAAATTAAAAAATAAAAAAAAAAAGAAAAATGTGTTTTCATTTTTGATTTATTTTAAATTATTTTTTGTTTTTAGATAAAAATTGATCTTAAAAAGAATATCTCAAAATCATTTTTCATGATTGAGTTGATTGTGTATAAAATTCCATTATTTTTGGAAAAATGTTTTTCAAATGAATGTTGATATGGAATCTTTTTCTAGAATTTTTATTTTCAAATCATTCTTAGGTGTTTAATAGATTTTTGAATCCCATGCCTCATTATCACTGACCAATATTTTAATCCCTTGACCGAGAGACATTCTAATCCCTTTATTACATATTCTTACTTTTAATCACTTTCTTGAGAGTCTCAGGTCATTTAGAGAAACTAGATTTTTCCTTTATTCGATTTGAATCCATAATATTCAAATATGCTACATTTATGATAGAGGCAATCATTCATTGAAAATCCCTTTGTACAAGTATCCTCTATTTTCATCCACCTTTACATTTTATCCTTCTTAAGCATTAGAGGCCATGAAATTCCTATTAGGTAGCCACAGTATAATATAATTTATCCCTACTACCCATCTCTTGTGTATATTCTTGTTTTATTTTTAGAAAGTGTGAGAGAGAGGGTGTTTTCATGGGAATTATGGGAAGAGAATCATTATTATGGGTCGATATAAAGGGTGCCTACATTTTCCTTGGGAAATGGGTTCACAATCCATATTACATCATTGTTTTACATATGTTTCACTCTTTATCTCCAAAAAAATTATATAAAAAATAGTTCTTTATATTTAAAAAATCAAAAAAAAAGAATAAAATGGAAAAAAGAGGATGTTTCCTCATTATTATTCATTTCTTGGTTGTGACTCACACAAATGGACAAGGGGATAGTGAGTTAGAGGTAATAAACTTTTTGAGGGGAAGAGTGTGTACATTCATTGTGAATACTTACTGAATTTTGACATGTTTTGTACTTAATAGATTAAAAACTCCTCTTATGCCTCATATTTTTATATATATTAAATCCCACCAACCCTTGAACCTCAGAACAACCTGTTGGAAGTCCTCTTTAGTAGCACACTAGTTTCTATTGGTAGAGAACTTAGAATCTTGGAAAACATATGGTAAGATCACATGAACTCTGGGAAAATAGAATATATCTACTTTCATATGTTCCTTGAGTGAAGACGGAAAATTTCTAAGTGAGGTAGGCATTGACATGTTGCATGGATGAACAAATGAAGTTGAAAAAATTTTAATGTGAGAAAAGAAAGATGAAAGGAAAATTGATTCCATAAAAGAGACATGATGAATTTAATTTCAAAAGAATATTGTATGTTTTCACACCTTTGATTTAGTAATGGTACATTATTATGATATTATACTTTTCCCCGGAGTGAAAATTTTTAGGTGTGGGGGTGTGATTATACCACGATTCACTATTTCATTTTCACCCTTACACCACTATGCTAAACTTGTTTTGAATTGAAAATTATAAAAATAATAACAAATTTAACTTCATTTTTTATTCCATTATTTTGTTTTTATCGCTATTAAAAATGTAATTGTTACTTGTTTTGATGATTTCAATGTTAGAGGAGATGATTTGGAGGGAACATGATGAAGTGGAAGAAAAATGGGCCAAAATTGTATTGATCCATGAAGACGTGTCCACTGTTTTTCCTATTTAGAAAATTTCATGCATCCAAATGGGATAATATTTTTTTGACGGTATAAAAATTTAATTTGACACATCTCTTATGAATAAACCTAAGCCCAATTTTTCCATAAAGGGGCCCAACTGACCTAATCTTTCTAGAACAACGAATATGTGAGAAGTCAAAAGTAGCATTCTGTAATTTTTCAATATCTTTGGATCAACTTGTCCAAATGATGAAAAAAATTGGTGGATATATTCAGAAAGTGGGGCTACAACATTCCAGTTTTTTCAAAAGGGATATTCAAATTTCTAATTTCAAAAACACATGGGACAAGTGGTTTTAAGAAATCTATTTTCCCAAAACCACCTTCCAATTTTCCTATAAAATGGCACCTTGGTCTCCCCATTTGAGAGTTTAAACCATAGGCAAGTTGCTTCCATTTTGGAGTCCCAAAGGAGTCCTTACACCAATATTTGAAGTTATGGAGTCCATTTTAAGTTCTACCTCAACATCTTTCTCTTCCTCCCCTCCCATGGGTTTATAAACCCCTTGTGATCACCCGGGGAGGAACATGTTATAAATCCCGAGCATAATGTTGTAATATTTGAATGGTATTTTTAATTATAAATTTTTATGTTATTTTTATTCATCCTATATTTTTATTTAATTGATTTATGTATTGGTATTTCATGTTAGACTCATATGATCATGCTTGGGGGTACCTATTCATGTGATGTTTCACACACCATTCACCACTTATTCTTCCCCCTTTCAATTATAGTGTTTGTGTGGTTCATATTTTTTAATTGAACTTACATAAACACTATAATGGGCATGTATTTTAAATTCATGGTAACACATTTAAATAGCATGCAAACCTGAACAGCGCATCGAGTTCTTCGTGCATTTCCTTGGTGAGTTTCGGTTATGAAGTCGAACACAAATCACTCAATCATCGGCGGTATCCGATGAATCATTGGGTGTTTCCGACTAAACTCTAGGAGGTATCCTAGTATAAACTCAGTAACATTATGGTTCTAGTTGTTACAAACTAGGGATTTAAAGATCATAACCCTATCTCTTGAAGCAATGAAGGATGAGCAACATGAGATTTCCCTGGGTTGATTGCACATTATCAAATCTGTCAATTTCTGATTTCTTGTATTGTTTTCTTTTATGTTATTTCTTTCTAAACCAAGAAAAACCCCAAATTTTATAAATTCCCATTCCTCTTTTATTTTCATAATCATAACCTTATTTTTAAATTAATAATCCTAGGATCCTTTGAGAGACGACCTAGGGTTGCTGCTATGCTGCAGAAATTCAAGTTAAAAATAAATATCTAATTTGACGCACTCGATAACACGGTCAAAGATCAAAAAGATTATTTGTGGTAGGGAAACTTTGTTCTCTCCTGTTTATGTTCTATGTGTGGGGATTTCATGATTTTTCTTTCCATTGGGTGGATAGTAAGGGACATCTTAAATAAGATAATGAATTGGAATAATTGAAATTGATGGGTATGGGGTGATATTACATGCTTCAACTACTTTGTGATTGTTATTGGTGATATTATTTCATGTTTTTTCCTTACTAAAAAATGGTTGTTTGGAGCCTTTCTGGCACAATAGATTCTATGATTTGAGACCCTTATTGTGTTATTTTTTTACCACATCCTAGAAAAAAGGCTAAATAATGTATATTTGGGTAATAAATTAGTTTCTCATGGGAATATGTCTTGTGTGATAATACCCATGATAAATAAATAAATTAATGAATGAAATACCTTGAATAAATTGTGGAAGATGGGATGTGTGTTATTGTGTATGCTTGTGCATGTTGTTTTTCCCTCTGTGGTTTGGTGAGTTATTGTACGGTGATGGAGGTGATCAGATGGTTTGTGTGATGTGTGGGTCTATGATGTGATGCAATGTTGTTAGTTATCAAGAATGTAATTTAGGTAATTGTATGATGTGATGTTCATAGGTTATGATGTGTAGTGGCGATGATGTGTGGTAGTGATGTGTGATGATGGTGTGTGATGGTGATGTGTGGTGGTGATGTGAAGTGATTATATGTGGTGGTTGTGTTGTGATATATGGTTTAGATGTTCGATTTATGGTTTCTATGGTGATTTTGATTGTTCTATGTGGTGCAGTAATGATGGTATATATGAGGTGTGGTGGTGACAGTTGATGTGTGTTGGGCCAATTGTTGTCTGGTGTGGTTTTAATAGTTGTCCGATTATCCATGGAATAAGTTGTGTGGAAGAATGAATAAACTAATGATATTATTGAAATGAATAAATGGATGGGTTATGTAAACATGTTAAAATGTATTTGTAATGAAAGTGGTGATGTGTGTCTTGTGTGGTTTATGTGGTGGTTTTGTGGTGAGTTTCATATAGTGGTGGTGGCAGTTTTCAAGTTTGATTCATGGTTTGGTGGAAGTGATTTGGTTTTATCTAGTGTAGTTGATGTGAACCCATAGGTTAGGTATTGTGTGATATCGATATACCATGTATGTTTATGTTATTTTATATGCACCTCACCTGATTTGGATAACCTTACCAATGCTCAGAGGTGATGTGTTTTGGGTGTTTTCCTCAACACCTAGGATGGTGGTAATACATATGATAGGCTACCCCATCTCCTCTGCTCTTCCTTTAGTAGTAGTGTTATGGTTTGGTGTTAGAGATTACCCAGTGGTGATGATATGGGTTACTGTTAGAGATTACTGGTGTTGGTGAAGGTATCTTCGGGTAGGATGTGATGTGATATCCTATGTTTCTTCGGGCAAGATGTGTTGGGATAGCCCATGTGTCTTCATGAGAGATGTGTTATGATGGCCCATGTGTATTTGGGTCAGATGTGTTGTGATATCCCAGGTGTCTTTGGGAAAGATGTTTTTTGATTTCTTAGGTGTCTTCAGGTGAGATGTGATGTAATATGTGTGGAATGTATGAGAGAACAGGACATTCGACATTGGGGTGTTAGGGTAGAAAATTAGTGGGGAAGTGGAAGCAGGGTGCCTTTCTTTGTTATGATCTCGATGTTATATTACTATATTGGATTCATGATTTGGTGAGTGGATCATGGTGAGGCTAGGATTGGTTAGATGACTTGTAAAGGTTCTTGTTGGTTCTTTTGTTTGTTCACTGGCTAATTAACATTATCTTTTCACATGTTCACTTGAGACATTAGTTATGTTTCTATTGAGTATACATGTTATGCTCTCCCTATGTATATAAACTGTTTTTTAGGGTTTCAGGAGGAATTTGGGGACTAAGATAGACATTACTAGCTTGGGTTTTGGAGATATTGTTGATTCTCTATAGTAGACTTATTTTTTGGTATATTTGGAGACCTTTATTTTATCAGTTTAGTTTACACATACATGTGGGATAGTTTTTGGGTTTACTTTTATATTATCTATTGGATTTGTTTGATGATTTTTTATCTTATTTCCTGGTCCTTTTTTATTTTATAGAGTTTAATTCCTCCCATACTATGAAATTTTTATACCCTCGATGCTAGTCGTCAACCAGGGGCCTACTGGAGGCAGGACATGGTGAGTCATTATCTATGTCCCTTCATTGTGGTATCTTTAGTGGGAGAGATTCATGAAAATATATGAATGAATATAGATTATAAAAATAATTGATAATATACTATATTTATGATAGTAATTTATTATTAACTTTTATAAATGGTATAATTACTTTGAATGCTTATGCAACACTGATGCAGCGTTTGTGTAAGCAGTAGAAAAAGAAAGTAAAATATTTTAAAAACATTCAAAGTAACATAATCTGGATGAATTATGATATTACATGAATTTAATTGGATAATTATAATTTATAATTGATTGTTAAATTGGTTATATTCTAATTCTATTATTTTCTTGATGTCTTTAAAGTCAAAATTTTTGAATAGTTCTAAAAATGACTTTTAATGGTGTTTAATGTTTAAAAATTATTTTTAAATCATTGTAAAATCATAAAAATAATATATTAAATAAAATAAATGGTAAATTTTTGATAATATCATGAATATTTCTTTTATTTCCCACTTAAAATTTTTAAAATTACTTTCATGACCCTTAAAGATTGAAAAATGTGTTACAGTGGTGTTAAGGTTAAACAGGGTTAATGAGGGGGTTAAAACAAAATATAAGTTTTAAAGTGACCCTTAAACTTGTAAAAATTTTAATTTTTAAATTTATTTTATCCTTAACCTACTTTTAGTCTAATATATGTAACTTTGGATCCATTTTACATGATTTATACATATATTATATATTGATATTTCATACATTTACAGGATTGTCACACACCTCGCTTATAAAAGGGAACCTCCTCTACACTCTTCCTAATACCTCATAAGAAATTTATTTTAGACAATATCTACCCAAATAACTTTATATATTCCTTATAAACTTCCTAGATCTTGTTTTTTTCCCTGATATTATCCTTGTATGGCTTAAGGTGTAAGTTAAAGGAGGATTTCCAAAGAAGATGTATAACTCTTAACCGAGTTCTTTGATTTTATTTCTTCTTATACCTCCCTCAATTATATACTAACCATGATGATATAATAAAATTATTGTCTTCCATATGCTTAAATTTTATTATGATTATTTCACAATCCTTATTCATCTCATTTTTCATCCTATTGGAAATGAAAACATCGTCATGTGTACATTTGGACTACAACCTCCACAAAGCGATGTGTTTCGTTTTTCATCACCGCCACACAAGGATGATTATTATGATATATTTAATGAATATATATATTATATTTATGAAATAATTAAAATTTATTAAATATAATATATTACCTACCTTCTTACCCTTATACCCATTAAAAATGATAATGTCAATCGTGTGTATGTGTTGACTACCACCTCTATTAAGTGATACGATTACTTTTTATTATATTCCTTACATAGATGGTTATAAAATTGTATTTAATGTATAAATATTATAATTATTTCATGTTTAACATTATTTATATTATTAAACCATAATCCCTTTGACCATGGTTAACCTACCAAAGTTTTTTTGGGAATATAAACTGAACATCCTCAAAACATCCGATGAAAATATAACTGATTTAGTAACTAAATAAGTCGTATTAATAAATGAAATAAAAAGAATAATGATAATGGAATAAAAATTAAAAAAAATATTAATAAAGTATAAAACTAATATAATTTTATTATTTAGGATTTAGGTAATGTACAAAATAATTCAAGATGTGAGGTAAGGGATTTCTCATCTCAATTTCCTTTCATTGTGACTTCTTTCATTTTCACAGAATGTTTTCTTTTGTGTGGTGTATATACTATCATATAGATTTTTTTTATCATTAATTTATTGAATTTAATGTGGTTTAGAAATCCTTTCAAAGTTATATTCTTCAATATCATTTTTATTTAAAAGTTACCAAAGTGGTAATGGATTTTCCTTTAAAACCTTGTTTTAAAGATTTCCTTTAAAAATATTTATCCTCTAAGTCAATGTTCTCAAAATGTTTCAAGAATACTCTTATTTATGTTTCAAATATTTTTAAAGTTCATTTAAACTAATTTTTAAATTATTTATAAATTATTAAAAGGAATTTTTTCAATATTTTTCTATACGACTCACTTATTTCCTTTTAAAGTGTAAAAAGAATGTTTTCCTTTAACATATATGACATGAATAGGTTTTCCTGCTACCATGAATGTTCTTTTATTTTAATATTCATTTACAATTTTCCATGTTTATTTTAAAAGAAATTAATTTCCTCAATATTCTGGAATTTTTTATTTAAAGTATTATTAATGAAAAGGAATATTTTTATTGTGCTTTCAAAGAAAGGTTTGAATGTTATTTTAAAGGTATTTTTATCTATTTCATCATCCTTTGACGATTCTTATGATTTAATGGGGATAAAATCTAATGATACAGTTCACATTATTTATCCAGATGGATTATGATCATGTTTTTCTATTTATTGATTAGAGAAAATATTAAAATTTTGTATTCTATATTTCAATATGAATGTTTAAGTTGATTATGTATTGAATTGTTATTTATTTCCTTCTTATGATAAATGAATTTGAAATAGTAAGTGAAAAGTGGGGTGCGTTATAGCCCCTTTATGCATCATTGGGTATCATGATATAAACTTTCTTGGGTATCTAGTGTGGGAATTCCCAATTATTTATGATGTCTTGGCATGAGGCCTTGACGATATGTTTATGATGTCTTAACACAAGGCCTTGATAATATGATTATGATGTCTAGAATTATGTGTTCCATCATTATAAAATTAGTTATTTTTATCCATGTTATTATTTATATTTTTATCCTTGGGTATATTTCATGTTCTGGTTGATGATGTATTCTATTTAAATCTTTTAATTTCATAAGATAAGAAAAATGAACTTATATTTAAAATATTGTTTTGGCCTTCTATGGGTAAAAGGTTTGTTTTCAAGAAAATATTTCATGTTTTTCAAGAAACCCTCATAAATTATTATTTTTCCTTTATAATTGATTATAAGATGTTTTATAAAAAACTTTTGCAAAAAATTTTATTTCAAGACTAAGTGATTATTTAAAAATCAGAGTTTATAATGAGAAAAAAGAAAACATTCTTATATATTTTCATGAATTTAAAATGGATTAATGGGTTTCTATTCTTTTTATATCCCATATTTATCATTTTTATTCCCATCCCACATTTTTAAATATTTTTTACATGGTTTAACGATGAGTAGGAACTATAACAAGGTCTATCTTTCTACTATGGGGATTTGTTATAAAATAAGAATATGAGATTTGAATGTAATAAGAGTTTAGATTTAAGAATCATGTTTTTTATAAAAAAATAGTCATTGAGTATAACTATCCACTTTTTTTGTATGGTTTTGATATGTAAGAGCTTTTCTTAATTATTTAAAACTCTAAACTACAAATATCCTTGAAATTTAAGTAAGTTCAACCCTTGTTATAAATCATGTAATTATGGGTTTTTTAAGTCTGGGTCACTATTTTTCATACCAGAGGAAAGGTTTAGATAACTTTATATATTAGGATAATTTAGATGAGGATATTTTAGGAATTTTAGATACAATCATGGGTGACTAATTCTAAGGTTTATCATAATTTTAAAGTCATAAATGCCCCTTTTGAGGTTTTATGTGATATGAGTTTAAGATGTTTAAGTATATTTATAGAGATATTTATGGGAATACAATCCTTAGGTTTAATAATTGTTTTAGTGAAAAAAAAAATTGAGAAATAATTATTTTATATTTTTTGGACACAAGTTTAAAGGAATTGATAACCTTTAGGGTTAATATTATCTTTGATGTTGAGGTAATTATGGTTAATTGGGATAAAAGTGTTATGAAATTTTTGGGAACATGTGATTTATCATATAGATATTCATGGGATTGAAAAGTGATTTGGTGACTAAGTGATTAAAGTGATTTTTTAAGAAGTTCTCTATATTGGGAACATTATATAATTAAGGTAAATGGAAATATTAATTTTATTTAAGGAATAAAGGTTTAATTATCTTTTGGAACCATATATGATTTCATTGTGGATTTATGGTGATTCATGTTATTTATGGATAAGATTATCATATTTTAGAGATTATGTTATTAGTGAATATATTTTTTTTGGTATGTTACATTATGAGTGATTAATTTTTTTTAGAGATAAATTTTAAATTGATCTCAGAATAATATGAGATCAAATATTTCTAATTTTTTTGTTTTTAACTTTATTAGGAATATTTTGAAGAGTTTTAAGGTTAGTTTCTTATGGAATGATTTAAGTTCAAATTTGGGTGTTATTGCTAAGGGTTTGGAGATTAATGTAATATTAATTCATATTAAGGTTTATTAATATTGGATAGTATCTAAACTTATTTTAAGGGAAAGGATCCATCTAGTCTAACCATTTATGTGTTTCCGAAGTCCGAGGTACTTAGAGGAGGCCTAAAGCATGTTTGGAGGTTTTTGGATGCTAAAATATAGAAACAAGGAGAATTAATGATGTGTAAGTGTTTCACATCATGAATTTAATTAATAGATAATGAATTATTTAACATAAAGTTAATTGTTTAATGAAAAATATGTAATTTAATATAGAACTTTTAATTATTGTGTGATTATAGGATATATAGTCCCTAACAGTGGCAGTCAAGTGTCCAATAGACGATAAATACAGTTGATCTTAGGACTGGGTTATTCCCATAGTGTGGTTGTGAGAAATATTATATCATGTACATTCTAAAATTTCATATGTTTCCCCACCCATGTTGGTTATGGTGACTGATACCCAGTGGACTTCAGGAGGGTATTTTCCCAAACATCTCGGTGGGAGGATGGATGGCTGACTACACCCTCTGGCCCTGCTCTCTTCTCTTGGTAGTTACTTATGTTATTATGCATGTTGGTTAGTTTACTCATATTTGTGTGTAGAGAGATATGATTCCTTGTGGTTATTTCACAAAAAAATATCTATTGATATAGTATCCAAAGGATTATTATAGGTATGAAATTTATAGGCTAAGATGGATTAAGGTACTTACTCAGTGTATGGGATGTGATGGCTTGAGGTATAATACCTAATGTATGATACATGTCATATAGGATGTGGTGGATCTTGGAAACTACTTGGTTACTATATACGTATATTTGGATGGGATGATGTGATGATGTAATTCATGAGGTGCATGTTGTGATTCCTTGCCCAAGTGTCTTCGAGATGGCTTATTTTGGAGAGAGATGGATCAGGAAGTGCAACATTGGGGAAGAATGGTAAACCAATGGGGAAGAAATAGTGAGGTGCCCTTAATGTTTCATTATTATATTATATGCTCTATTGTGTTTGATGCTTGGTGAGAGTTATCCATGGTGAGACTAAGAACTTAGTATACCTATTTAGGTGATGAGTTATTTTCACTATTGTTCATTGTACTCTAGTATACTTTCATTGTATTTTTCAAGAGAGGATATAGGGAGGATCCCACTAAGTATACCGTTATACCCACCCTACATATATATAAACTATTTTTAAGTCAGTAAGGTTGGGTTGGATATTGGGTTGGATATTACTAGATCATGGTTTTTTCAGGAGCTATTTGGGATTCGTGGTTGCTGTCGTCTTTACCCTTTGGTACTTGTAGTTTCTTTTTCAGTTGTTTCAGTATTGTATGAAATTTCATGTATGTAGTTGGGATTTATTTATATATCCAAGCATGTTTTTATTGGTGTGTCTATCTTATTACTCTCTTTTTTATGTTCTCTTAGAGTTTAATGACTCCCATATGTATGTTTATTATAACCTCAGTGCTAGTCTCTAACCTAGGGCCTACAAAAAATGTGACTTGAGTAGTCACCATCTCCCTTATCTCACTTTCGGCCCAGGAATGGTACTCTTTGCAGGGAGGAGGCTAGGACAAATCGGTTTCAAAGTTTTAGGTTTATGGATAGGATTGAGTTTGGAGTTACTCATAGGTGAGATTTTATGTGTTGGTATGGAAATGGTGTCATCTAATTTTAGTAATAAATGTAAACACAAGAGTCCATATTATACATGGATATTTAGGTCCCCCTATGATCTGATACATGGACCTTTAAGTTTACTGATCCTACTAAATAAAGTGATATTGTTTGTAGGGTAGAGATCTAGGAAAAGATCATGCATCATTATTCTTTTCACATATGTTTTAAATGGGTAGACCTCGGGATAGGTTAAAATATTAACAAGATAGAAAATAATTGATCATTTAATGTTAAGTATTCTATATTCAAGTTTTAGGAGCTATAACCATTTGTTCTTCTTGAAGGTATGGCTCTGGGTTGACTCCCTCATCATATTCACACAAAAATATGTTCAGTAGTACATTCTAGAATATTTACACAAATTTTAGGTTGAAGGAAATGATTCTTAGAGGATTACACTCCAAGATTTTTAGAACTAGAGTCTTCAAAAGTATGAGGGCTCTATTTTAGATTTAGTCACAGAAGATTGGTTGGAAGAGGTTGTGATAGCTTTCAGTTTGATCTATTCTCAGAAAGAGCATTAGGTATCATTGGTTTTGATGATGATGTGTGGTGTAGTAAGTAAGTGGTGGTTCTTATTTCTTGGGGATCATGAGGATTTTGTAGTATCATGGGATAATTTTTTATACTAGTACTGAGTAGAGTTCCTTTCTTTGACCACAAAGGAGAATAAACTCCAAGATAGGTTTACCCTTCTACAAGGGAGTTTTAGCATATGAGAGTGTGGGATCCATTTCAAGACCCTTATTTGATATGATTCTGGCCTATTTTTAGATGAGGAGGCTAGGAAAAGGAATTTTAAGGAGGATTTACATCCAAATATCTAGCACAAGGTCACCCTGTTTATATTGAAGATGTATCTCAAGGTTCTAGTGAGAGAAAAATTCATTGATAGAATGATAGAAAGAACTAAATCATCGTTATAGGGGATTCATTAGGATTCCTTGTAAAGTATATATGTGGTCTGGGGTTCCCATCTTCCTAGACATGAGAGATTTCAGTCAACTGGGGGTAGGTCTCAAGCCACATAATATCATTTCTTTAGGGGTGGAGGATCTTTGACCTATTCCAAGGGATCAGATGAATGTTTTTATTATGGATTCCAAGGTCATAAATGGAGAGAGTGTATGTCCTTTCTATGAAGTTAGTGTGCACCAGGTGTTCCACTTCAGGTTATTTCATTGAGGTAGTTTCATCTGAGGCAACAACAGTAGGGTGTTTTAGTTTGGGATCTACAAAGAGGATATGGGGTAGGTGGAGTATATCCCTGATATTCTCCTCATCCTTAAAGATTAGAGTGTGACCATGGATGTGGTCATCAACAAGGTTATAGAGGTTATGTAAAAGGTCATGGTAATCTTCATGCTCTATAATTACTAGCATTTGGTGAGCCAGGCATCTTTCAAGGTACCATTTTATTTTTTTCTATATGTGTTTACGCTTTGTTTGATTCAGGAGTGATGCACTCCTTTATATCACATACTCTCATATATAATTTGGTCATTAGGTATAGAGGATTTCAATTCCCTTATAGTTGACTATTCCAGTTGAAGGTTGAGATAACTTGTATGAAGTATGTAGAGACTGTGAGATAGTTCTAGGGTATCACCACTCTTGGGGAGATTCCCTATGTTTACGGATACATCCATACTAAATCATCCTCAACATAGATTGGTTTTATTCAATACAGGCTATTGTGGATTGGTTCAAGAGTTATGTTGTGTTCTATGATTCTAATATAGATCCAGTGGTGTTTTTTGGTGAGAGAGACCCTCAGATAGGTCAGAGGCATGTTCTATACTTGTCTTCCTTGATGGTTAATCTGATACTAAGTTCGTCATATATTCAACAGTCAAGTTTTACTAGGGTTATAGAAGGAGACCTAGATGTATTTCTAGAGAAGTTTATATAATTACCCCTCCATGAGAGATAAAGTTTGGAATAGAGCTATTTCCATGTGTATCTTCTATCTTGATGTCTCTATATAGGATAGTACCTTCTGAGTTACGAGATTTACGAGTGCAGCTCGATGATCTGTTGTAGTGAGATTTTGTTCAAACAAGTGTGTCACCTTGGGGTGAACCAGTTTTGTTTATAAAGAAGTTTGATGGTGGTTTTCAGATTTTAATTAATTATCATTGCTTGAACCAGGTGGTGGTAAAGAACTATTATCCTCTTATATGAATTGATGATTTATTCAATCAAATGAAGGGAGAAAGTTGGTTCTCAAAGATTGATCTATGGTCATGATATCATCAGGTGCGAGTGAAAGATGAATAAGTTCATAAGAATTATTTATATTGTCATCATGGGAATTACAAGTTCATTGTTATTTCATTCAGTGTGATGAATGATCTATCCATGTTCATGGGGTTGATTAATGCATTTTTCATAGAGTTCTTGGATAAGTTCATGTTGGTTTTCATCGACAGCATTATTGTGTACTCGGTATCTGAGGAGGAGCATGTAGAGCATCTATGTGATATTTTCAGATTTATTCTTCATGAGAATCTATTTGGAAAGTTATCTAAGTGTGATTTATAGGCTTTTGAAGACTTCTTCTTAGGGCATGTGGTGTCCGAGAATGGAGTATCTATGGATCCTTGAAATATAGAGTCAGTCGTTTCTTTGGAATCCCCCAAGATAGTGGCATAGGTACATAGTTTCCTTAGTTTTGTAGGCTATTATAGAAGGTTCATATCCAATTTATCTTATTTTGTGACTCTTATGGAATCATTTACTATAAATTATTGAGCATTATTTTGGAATGACCTATGTCAGGCATCTTTTGAGTACCTGAAGGAGAAGTCAGTAGGGGATCAAGTCCTTTGTTTTCCAACGAAATGAGTACAGTTTGAGGTTTTCTGTGACACATCATGTCTTATCTTGGGATGTGTTCTGATGTATAAGAGATAATTTGTTTCTTATGGGTCTTGGTAGTTATTTACCTTTGAGCATAACTATGTCCCCCATGATCTTTATTTTGTGGTAGTTGTGTTTTATTTGAAGTTATAGATACATTACCTCATCGGAAAGCATTTTTTGGTTTTTAATGACCATAAGAGCATGAGGTATGTCTTATCCTATTGTGACTTGAACATGTGTCAACAAAAGTGGATGGAATTATTATAATATTTTGACTTCAGGATTTCATATATGTTGGGGAAGGGAAATGTTATAGCCAATTCACTGAGTAGGAAGTCACATAGTAATTCCATGCATGAATCTAGGACTTCCTAGAGAGTAATGTAAGAAATCCCAATGATGTATCTAGATATGGGATAGGTTGAAGGTAGAGGTTTTCTTTTCTAGATGATAGTGAATTCATATTTGGTGTAGTGTGTGGTGGAGTCTCAGCTAAGGGATTCTATGGTGGAGTTATGTAGGGACCAATTTGTTTTTTTCAATTCCCCTAATGGTTGGTCTAAGGATGGACAACACTGGGTGTTGTTTCAGAAAATGTTTTTAATCCCTTTGATGATGCATGATATGATTCTCTATGAGTTCTATAACTAACCCTTAGTGGTACATACCAGTATAAAGAAGATTTATTGAGCTCTGAGAGGTTATTTTTTGTGGTCTCAGTTTAAGTGTGCAGTTGCAAAGTTTATTTCTCGATGGTTGGTTTGTTATAAGGTGAAGGTTAAGCATCATGTTTCTTGATCATTTTCTCTAGTCATTAGATGTTCCATAGTTTAATTGGGAGGAAATCATGGTCTTAATTACTATTTTACCTCAAAATCAGGGAGGTTATGATTCTATATGGGTGATAGTGGATCACTTGAAAAAATAATCCCACTTTATAGTGATTAGGGAGTCAATCTCAATGGAGGTTTTTTTGAGGTAGTATCTGGAGGATGTGGGGTGACTCCACAGAATCCCAAGGATGATCATCTCTGATCATGATCCTATTTTTACCTCTAGTGAATATAGGGGACTCCATCATGCTTTTGGATCTAAATTATGCCATAAAACTACTTTTTATCTGTAGATGGATGGTCAGACATAGCAAACCATCTAGACTCTTGAAGATATGTTTCTCACTTGTATCCTGTATTTTGGAGATTCATGGATGAGGAACCTTCCATTGGTATATTTTGATTACAATAATAGTTTCTAATCCACCATTGGTATAGCACCGTTTGAAGATTTTTACTGTAGAATTTTTTGTTCTTTGTTGTTCTGAACTGGGGTCATAGAGTTAGAAATTATCAGGTTGGAACTAGTATAGAATACGATAGAGATGGTTCAGACAATTCATAATAGGATGAATCTAGAATGAGGTCATGATAAATCCTATGATGATCATAGGAAGATGCATCTAGATTTTGATGTTGTGGATAATGTGTTCTTGAAGGTGACTCCTCATCATGGGAGAAGAAGGTTTGGTCATGGGAGTAAGATTTATTTTTTATTTCTTGGGCCTTTTGAGGTTTTGGATCATATTAGATTCATTCCGTATCAAATAGTACTTCCCCCACAGATAATATAGATACATGATGTTTTTTGCATATCATAGCTTCATCGTTATCTTCATAACGACTCTCGTGTTATCGATTGGGGCAAGATCGAGGTTGAAAATGATTCAACCTTCAAGGAGTGGCCTATGGAGATCTAAGTCCATTAGTAGAATGTGTTTCATGGGTGTGTTATTCCTTTGGTTCATTTCTTATAGTGGTATGGTGGTATGGAGGAGAGTACCTAGGAACATGAGTCACAGATACACGCTCAGTACCCCAAGTTGTTTTATGTTTAGATCTTCTCTTGTTGTAACTTTGATTGTGGATGTTGAACCCTTTATAGTTTATGAGATGGTTTCTTCTTGTTACATGTTGTATCTTTACTCTGATTTGAGATGTATATCCCTTGGGAGAGAATTTAGGAGCTTGTTTTTATTATTTCATGGTTTTGTTCTTGTTCCCTCTAAGTTAGGTGGTTGAGCTCCTATGATGGAGAGATCCTTGAGAGGTATCTCACGGGATGGCTATTCAGATGACCCATTTTCATTTTTTCTTTATTTTTTGTTTTGGATTCTCAATGATGACAAATTTTTGAGATGTAACTCATATAAGAGCATGGATCCAACTAGTCTGACCCTTTGTGTTTTTTTTAAGTTTTAGGTACTCATAGGAGGCCTAGAGTGGGTCTTGAGGTGTTTAGATGCGAAAATATAGGAGCAGAACAAATTTATGATGTGTAATTGTTTCACATTGTGAATATGTGGCTCACAACTTGTGTTGGGATGGTTCATGGGGTTCCCCATGACATGAATTCATTTGAGGCCAAATGGTCTGAGGTGATGTGTTTTTCAATAGGACTTAAAACTTGATAATTTCAAGACATGAAATGGTTTTATGCCATGAAAATCCAATGTACAAAATGTCGATATAAGTTGCAGTGTTGTGGATTTTATCAAACTCTTTGACCTTTCTCCCAAACCCTAGGAAACCAACAACTCTCTCTTCAAGCATTTTAGAATCCCTTTGACAAGGATCGATTCTTAGATTCTCATGTTCGATCTATGGTGATCTGAGGTATGTTATAACTTTTCTATCATGTTTATTTGATCTAGATTCTGCAACTTATTCTTTATATGTTATGTAAATTTCTATCCATTGTTCTAATGGAGTTTTCTTGGTTCTTTATTAGTGTGGTTGTGGCACGGAATCCTTGGAGGGATGCACTCTTTCAGGAGGGGTGATCAGGATCTACGATGTTGGTATGTTCTTGTGTGAAGAACTTTGATGCCTTTTAGGTAGGGGATTTATTGATTATCCTATTTCTTTATGTTCAATCATAAATTTATCATTTTTTATCCCTTTATATGTAAATAGAAATAAACTAATAATTATTAAATCGGGTTGATAAAGAATTGGTTGTAATATCGCATGTTATTTCATTATACCATGATAATGATTTTCCTATCAATTTTTCTAGATATTTACCTATTTATGATATTTTTATTAGCATGTCTTATGATGCTTTGGATTATCATATTGATCTTGATGGAAAATAATACAGAATTTAAATCTACTAATTGTTAATTTTTTGGATAAATAATTAAATAAGATTCATGCCAAATGGATTTTGTTTTTCTTGTAATTTGAGGGTGATTAGAATTGATGAAATGTGCATTCTTAATTAAATTTGTTCTTACATGATAATGGAATTGATAAATAATGTGAACCATGATAAGTATTGTTGAGAATTTTGGAGTGAAAATGGAATGTTAATGAGAATAGTGCTTCTTAAAGTTTTTTTAAAATTGTTTTAATGTTAAAAACATGTTTAACTTTTGAAATATTGTTATAGATTGATGCCTTAGGTTTCCAATAGTTGGAACCTATAAATAATAAATCAGTTAACTCAAGATTTAATAATAATTGGTTGTGTGATAAAAATAATTGTTAGGTTTTGAGTTACCCATTTTCTTGAGAAGGCCGAGTTCCTTGTGTCTGGAGCTATGATAGATCATTTTGTGTGAAGTCTGGATGCCTTATTTTGGGGCCTAAATACCCTATTGACTATGTTTTTTTCTTGTTTCCTTTTGATGTTTTCTATATTTGATCTTCACTATGTGATGTGTTATGAGACTGGGATAGATAATCCTATTATGTATGAGGTGATATGGGGTGGGGAGGCATGGATGATGTGGTAGAAGTTGATGCATGTGAGGTGAGATACATTAGGATATGCAAGTGGGTGTTGAGGATGACACCAGAGATGATGGAATAGGTTGAATATGGGATTACTCATTTATGTGATAAAGCTGGATGCTTTATTGACATGAATATATTTAATAGATAATGGTTGGGTTCCTTGTTTTATCCTCATTCCTTTCCCAACTTCTTGAGATAGTTGGGTGTACTTGGTTTCATGTTTCATCTTAGTGGAAGATTAGGATGGTTTTCCTAGGGTAATCAGATTATGGAATTATTCTAATAATGAATAAATAATTATTAACTCGTGGGTTTGATATTGATGGAATTCAAATTCGGAAAATATATTGATCATGAGAAACTATGGAATTAGTTTGGAATATGCCTGGAGGGAATGGACTTTACTTTGATGATTAAAGAAATGTAATTCAGAATAATTTTGTTGGTTAATTAATGGATATTTAATTAATTAATTTAAATTTAATTTTTTGATGAAAAATAAGTAATTAAATATATCTCTTTTAAGGATTATGTGCTTACCCTAGCAGTGATATTCAAGGTGTCCGAGCGATGATAGATGTAGTTAAGCTTAGGACTAGGTTATGTCCATAGTGTGGTTGTGAGCTATATTATATTCTATATATTCTATGATGTCATATATTTCCCAACCCATGTTGATTATGGAGACTAATTCCTAGTGGACTCTAGGAGGGTGTTTTCTCAAACATCCTGGTAGGAGTATGGATGGCTGACTAACCCCTCTGGCCCTGCTCTTTTATCTTGGTAGTTATTTCTTATAGTATGCATGGCATTTAGTTTCACCATATATTTGTGTAGAGGGATGTAATGGCTTATAGTTATTTCACACACATGTATCTTCAAATATAGTATCAAAAATATTATTGTAGGTCTGTCGTGTATAGGCTATGATATCATTAGGTACTTACTCAGCATATGGTTTGTCATGGCTTGAGGTATAATACTCGATGTATGATACACTTCATATGGGTCATGGTGGCTCTTAAAAACTAATAGGATACTATATACAGATATGTGGATGGGATGATGGGATGATGTGAAGCATGAGTTGCATATTGTGATGTCTTCCCTAGGTGTCTATGGGCTAGAATATTTTGGAGAGAGATGGCTCAAGATGTGCGACATTGGGGCAGAGTGGAAAACTAGTGGGGAAGCGGTAGTAGGGTAACCTTGATGGTTAATTATTATATTATATTATCTCTTATATTCGATACTTGGTGGGAGATAGCCATGGTGAGGTTGGTAATTTATTATACCTATTTAGTTGATGGGTTAGTTTCATTATTGTTCATTGTGCTTTAGTATGCTTTCTTTATATTTTTCATGATAGGATTCAGGGAGGATGTTAGTGAGTATACTATTATTCTCACCCTATGTATATATAAACTATTTTCATATTAGTAAGATTATGCTATAGATAGGGTTGTATATTACTATCTCATGGTTTTTGTGGGAGATGTTTGGACTTCATGGTCACTTTAATCTTTATCTTTTGGTACTTGTAGTTTCTTTTTTAGTTGTTTCAGTACTGTATGACATTTCATGTATACACTTGGTATTTCTTTATATGTTTGAGTAGTTTTTGATTGGTGCATCTATCTTATCTCTCTCTAATGCATGTTCTCTTAGAGGGTAATGTCTCTCGTATATTTTTTTATTATACCCTCGGTGTTATACATGAACTCGAGGCCTACTGGATGAAGGACTCAAGCAGTCGCCATCTCTCTTCTCTCACTTCTAGACTAGGAGGGGTACTCTTTGGGGGGAGGGGTTGTGACACTTGTGCTAACCATTTTTTTTATTAATAAATAGGAACATAAGAAATAGATTTTCATCCTTTTGTGGATCTTGTGATCCATTAGAGGCTAAATTTAGTGATTTAGGCATGAAAAATCATCAGGATCTTAATGATATACATCTAAGGATGAAATATTGTTTATATAATGGGAAGAGATTAACTAAGTAAATTTTATCATATTTTCTATCCTAATGGTAAAATAATTTCTCAAATATAGGCAAACCGGAGACAAATCTATCAAGTCTTATGTGGAAAGTAATACTCATCTACCAAGGAATGTTTTTATAAACTTATTTTAAGTATGAGTCCAATAGAGGTACATGTATAAAAAGTTTCCTTATCTTGAACAAGAAACTGAAGTTCATAATAAAATCTATATCTGATTTTATTACTATGTTATGATAAATTCATTTTAAGAAAATCAAATTCAAATTGAGAGGATACAGTTTTTGTAAGATAGGAAGAGTGTAACACCCCAATATTTAAATATGTAATTCTCTCTTAAATAATACTATGTTGGATTACCACATGAAAAAACTAAGTTTAAACGAACTATAATATACTATAGAAATAGTATTATTTAAATATGATCGTTATAACCTAGTCATTGGTTTGGCCAGTATGAATAGAATTAATAAAATTATAACATATATATAGAGATGTTTCCAAAATGAAAATTTACTTATTAGGAAATAAGAATTCAATTTTAAATAAAATCATAAAATATTAAAAGATATATTTTTTCAGAAAAAAAAAATTATGTGTGTAATGTATTTTTATCAAAGTAAATTAATTTAATCACTATAGATGAATGGTTATAATAAAATTTAGATTATATTTTTAATAAAATAACTTAACATTCATCTAGTGGTGTTTAATTTATAAGTAATGAGAATAAATTCATTTTATACTTAAAAAATGTGTTTTCTTTAAAAATGGTTTTTATTTTATTTTGTGTGTGGATATTATAATAAATTTCTACCTATTTTAGAAATTATACCTAAAAATTTTGAAAAAAAAATTAAATAATCATATTAAAATTATCTTATAGTGAATTTTGGGGATTTTTTTGTAAATAATTATTTTTGAGTGAATAGTTAAAAATATCAATTTTTGTAGAATTGTCACTTATTTTATTTAAATCAATAAATTTAAAAGTATCATTATATTTTGGATTTAGTTTTAAATTAAAATATTGTCTATTTTATTAAATATAATATAATTAATTCCATGGTAATAAATATTATATTTTGTTTTGGTATAAGTTCATTTTTATGCTTAAAACACATTTTTTCTAAAAATAGTTTTCTGTTATGTTTTACGAACTTATATTAAAAGTAAATTATACCAATTATAGAAATTAAATATTAAAAAATAGATTATATATTTTTAATAATAATATTAAAATTATTTAATAAGTTCTATTTAATTTTTATTCATAATGAATTGTAACCATAGTAAAAGCTTATCACCACTGTAAAGAGTAAAATGGGTTAAATTAGGCTAAAACTACGAGATAAGGTCTATAAATCAATCTAAAACTTGTATTTATTTCATTTTATGAGTTTAATTAGACCATAACCATCCTATATTCAAAAATATTTCATTTTTTACACTTTAATTTAATTATAACATTTATAATATTTTATGTTAATAGTAATTACAAAATACCATTCTCCCTCACTTATTATACTATCGTAATTTGGATATAGATAAAAATGATATATGAATGAATATATGTGGTAAAATTTATGAAAAACAAACTATATTTATGATATTAATTTATTTTTAATTTTTAGAGATGATAAAATTTCTTTAAACGTTTATGCAACACCGACGCGGTGCTTCTGCAAGCAGTAGAAAAAGCGAGTAAATTATTTTAAAAACATTAAAAGTTATATTCTATAGATTAATTATGGTATTCCATGAATTTATTGGATGATTATAATGTATAATTTATGTTTGAATATTTTATATTTAAATTTAATTTTTTTTATTTATGCCTTTAAAGTTAAATTTTGTGAATAGCCCCAAAAATGACTTTAAAGGGTATTTAATGTTTAAAAATTATCTTTATCATTAAAAAATAATAAAAATACTATCTTAAATAAAATTTATGTGAAATTTTAGATCATATAATGAATATTTTATTTATTTATTACTTATAATTTTTAAAATTACTTTTATGACTCTTAAAGATTGAAAAATGTGTTATAATGGTTAAGGATAAACTGGGTTAATGAGGGGGTTAAACCAAAAGATAAGATTTAAAATGAACATTAAACGTGTATAAATTATTATTTTGGATTTATTTCAGATTTATACCCCTATATTATAATCTATTTCACTTTTTATCTATTTTACATGAGTTATACACATATTATATATTAATATTTCATGTATTTTTCAGATAACTATCCACCTCACTTATAAAAGGGAACCTCTTATCTTCTTTTACTCACACATAATGAGAACTTTAGTTCAACCAATATCCTCTAAAATAACTTCCTATATTCCTTATTAACTTCCTAGATCTTCTGGTTTTCCCCTATTACCATCCTAATAAGTCTTAAGGTGTAAGCTAAAGGAGGATTTCCAATAAAGAGGTACAACTATTAATTGAGTTATTTGATTTTATTACTTATATTACCTCCTTAAATTTTTTCCTAACCATGATGATATAATAACATAAATATCTTTCATATTCTAAAATATTATTATGATGATGGTATAACCTTTATTCATCTCTTTTTTCATCTTATGGGAAATGAAAACATCACTCGTGCATATATATGTGGACTACCACCTCCACAAAGCAATGTGTTTAATTTTTCATCATTGTCTCAAAATTATGGTTATTATTATGGATTTAATGAATAAATATTAGATTAATGAAATAATTATGATTTTTTAAAGATAATATATTACTTACATTTTTACCCTCCCACCTGTTAAAAAAAGATAACATCGTTCGTGCATACATGTTGACTACCACATCAATAATGCAATGTGATTCGTTTTTCATATTTTACTTTCATAGATAATTATAAATTTGTATTTAATATATAAAAATGATAATTAAGTCATGATTAATATTTTTATATTATGGAACCATGATAACTTAGATCATGGTCAACCTATCGAAGTTATTTTTTGGATTATGAACCAAACATTCGACGTAAACTTAACTAAATTAGTAACTAAATAAGTCATGGTAATAAATGAAAAAAAGAAATAATTATAATTTAATAAATATTAAAAATATTATTAATCAATTAGATACCTAAAATAATTTTATTAATTGGTATTTATAAAATGTAAAAAACAACTTGGTGCATAAAGTAAGGGATTTCTCATCTCAATTTACTTTCTTTAAGACTTATTCAATTTTCACAACATGATTTATTTTTTGTGATTTATATGCTTCTGTATGGATTTATTTTATCATTAATTTACTTAAATTTAAGTGTTTTAAAAATCCTTTCAAATTTCTATTCTTTGATGTCCTTTTTATTTAAAAGTTACAAAAGTGGTCAGGGGTTTTCCTTTAAAACCTTATTTTAAATATTTCATTTGAAAATATTTCTTCTCCATGTAAATGTTCATAAAATGTTTCAGGAATCTTCTTATTTATATTTCAAATAATTTTAAATGTTATTTTAAAATACTTACGACCTTCTTTATATATTATTAAAATTAATTTTTTTCAAATATTTTATGTATGAATCACTTTTGACTTTTTACAAAAGTTTGAAAAGAATGTTATATTTTAACGTATATGACATGAATGGATTTTTTATATTGTTAAAAACATTATTTTATTTAAATATTAATTTAAAAATTTACGTGTTTATTTTCAAATAAATACATTTCTTTAATATTCTGGAAATTTTTATTTAAAATGTTATCAACGAAAGAGGATATTTTTATCATGTTTTCATAGAAATGAGTAAATGTTCTTTTAAAATTATTTTCATCCATGTCAACATACTTTGATGATTATTATGACTTAATGGGGATAAAATATAATTATGTTATCTTCATTATTTATATTGATGGATTATTATCATTTTGTTCTATTTATTGGCTGGGGAAAATATTAACATTTCATATGCTGAATTTCAATATGAATGTTTGTGTTGATTACGTATTAAAATTTTATTCATTTATTTCACATGTTGAATGAATTGGACTTGATAAGTAATGATTTAATACCTTTATATCCACCCAATGCATCATTATCTCCCATGAGACAAACTATCCTAAGTATTTTTTTGTATTTCTGTCCAATTATTTATAATGTCTTAGCATGATGTCTTGACGATATGTTTATGATTCCTTGGAACAAGTCCTTGATAATATGATTATAATTTCTATAATTATGAATTCCATAATTATTTTATCAAAAAAAAAATCCATCATTATGAAATTCGTTATTATTATACATGTGATTATTTATATTTTTTCCTTGGATATATTTCATGTTCTAGTTATTGATGGTTTTTATGGAAATATTTTTTATTTCATAAGATAAGAAAATGAACATTTTATTTAAAATATTTTTTATGATATCCTATGGGTAAAAGGTTTCTTTTCATGGAAAATATTTCATGTTTTTAAATAAACCCTCATGAATTATAATTTTCCCTTTATTATTTCTTGTGAAATGTTTTATGAAAATATTTAGGCAAAATTTTGATTTCAAGAGTAAGTAAGTGATTGTTTTAAACTCAAAGTTTGTTATAAGAAAAGCCAAACATATTTATGTGTTTTCATGAATTTAAAATTTATTAATGGGTTTAAATTATTTTTATATCTCTTACAGATCATTTTTTTTCTCATCCCATATTTTCAATTTTTTTCATAGGGATTAAGGATGAGAAGGAACTATACCAAGTTATATCTTTCTGCTATGGGGATCCATATTAAAATAAGTGAACCTATTTTGAATGAAACAGAAATACAGATTTTAGAATAATATTTTTATGAAAAAATAAACATTTAATAGAAGTGTCCACTTTGTTTTATAAGGGTTTTATATGTAATAGTTTTTCTAATTCACTAAAACTATAAACCAAAAATATCCTCAAAATGTAAGGAAGTGAATCCCTTATTATAAATCATATAATTATGGATTGTTTATTTATAAGTCACCATGTGGAATGAGGCCTAGTTATTTGTTTGGTTTCATGGGAGGAAGTTGGATAAGGTCTGAGGTGGATAACATCTGAAATTCTAGATGCTACAATAGTTCGCATCACAACCTAGGTAGGTCACACTATGAAGGAGGTTGGATAAGGGGTTGGTCCCTCTATTAGGTGGGTTTACACTGAAAAAGGCCATGGGTGTGACGATTCATGTCATGAAGGTCCAAATGCTCTCATAAGGTATTTCTATCTTATATTAATTTGGAATATGACCCCAAGTTATTCTGTGAGAATATTGGTAAAAGTAGATTTCACATCATGGACCTCCTTTTTCTCACCACAAATGAGGCATGTGAATGTTTTTTGATGGTGGAATATTTATATTTTTTGGGTCAGGTTCCTCGTGATTTAGGGAATAGGGGAGCTCATGAGAGTTTATTTCTTGGTTTATTCTCCCCTCTCATGTACCTTCTTCAATAACTTTTAGCTAGGGGTGATTATGGATTCATTTTGATAACAATTAAAGGTAGGTTATTCCATTTTTGTCTTCATCCTTGATTCCCCTTGCTAGTCCTAAAATTTTGTGGAATGTTAGGCTAGTTCATGGTGATGATTTCACTAGAGCATGGTGAAATCATCAAAGAATGATGGTTATTTTGTGTGTGATGGGTATAGAAGAACCTGTGACATTGATCACACACTCTCAGAAGTAGTTTCAGTGTGGAAAATATGCATAGTGTGTTTTAAGGCAATTATGCCTATTTGAATTATTTAAAATAATTATTTATAATGTTTTATAATTAATTATTGTAGTGTTGTGGCATGAGATGAGTTCTTAGGTTCATGTAAAGGCTTGTACGATGCTCAACATAGCAATTATTAGGTGGTAACGTCATTCCCTAGGTAGGTGGTCCCTTTAATACAAGATTATATGTGTGTTTATGAATGATTATGTGCCTGCATGCATGTTTCATGGGTTCAAGTAGAATGGGTAAGGACCAGGAGTAGCTAAGAGATAAATATATGATGGATTTGGGCCTCCTATGCTCAGGATTAGTATTTTTTATCACTTTAGTGATTTGGGATCACCCAGTGAACATATCGCCATGGTGCGAGGGTGTCAGTTAGTTTGACATGAGGTCTTGGATAGGTCTTGAGGTATGGGTTGAGATGTAGGAAACCCAGGTGAGTGCCTAAAGCTAATGGGAAGATATGAGAGGTTGGGGGTGAGTGTTTATGGTGAGATAGTTGTGTGCCTTACGAGTGAAGAGGACCTCCCTTCTAAGGCTGTTGGTGATTCTTAATGTGCACTTGGAGCGAGATGATACCTTTGGGACTATATGAGGTGTGACAGAGAAGGGTTCCCTCTGGGTGACGGTCTAAGAGATATCCCTTAATATATGTGATTCAGACCTAGGTGTGGGTCAAGTGAGTGGTTTGAGACTTATAATTGGTATTCCCATGGGTTTTGGGTAGGATTATGACCCCACTTAACGAGTCCAAAGTTGGGATGAGCCTACGGGTTGTCGAGACACTATGGGGTGGTAGATATGGGTTGGTATCGATGAGAAGAGACAATTATGGGTATGAAAAACCCTAATAGATTCCCCAATGGAAAGGATGAGATGAATTGAGATGTGTGATGTTATATGAGGGATAAAACAGGATGTGATGAGTAGGTAATTTATGTAACACCCTAAGATTTTGGAATGTTTTTTCTCTAAATTGATACTATGTTTGATGGATTGTTTCACACACAACACCGAACTAAAATGAGACTAGAAAAAATAGATGAGTATTATAAATAAAATTTACTAATAACAAAACCTAATGTAAATAAAATATTTTAATCAACTAGAAATTTATAGAAAATAGTATTAAGAACCCTTAGAGTTTTAAAAGGGAACTTTTTTAATAAATGTGGTTTTTCTTTATATATTTTATTTTCTTTTAAAAGATAAATTTTTTAATTTTTTAATTTTAATTCTCTAAAATTCACTTAATTTTGGAATTAGTAATTTAAAATTTTCTTAGAGTAAATTTTTGAGATTTTTAATATAATTGATTTATAGATGAATAATGAAAATAGCCATTTTTACTAATATTATAATGGTTATAAGTCTAGCATGAGGTAAATAATATTTAAAAACTTGTAAAAAATTTATAAAACTAAAAATATATTTAAAGAGTAAAAAGATTCATTTAAAAATACTATATTTAATTTATAAAACCTATGTATAAAATTTCAGAAACATAAGTAGTATTTACTCTAAAAACTATTTTTGTTTGCTTATATTAAAATTTATTATCATAACTTTTATAAATTAAACCTAAAAAATTTATTTCATATTTTATATCAAAATATTAAATAATTTCAATTTCATTTTTAGTCATAAAATTGTGATTGCTAATATTAAAGTTAATGATCATGATAATGGTAAAACTATTATTTTTAAAGAGTTGTTTTATTAATATTGTGTAATTTTTATCTAATAAAATTAATTAATATCTTCTTAAAAATGAATTTAATATAATTTTTAAACCTATTTATAAATATATTATCACTCATTCAATTGGTAATCAATGCTAAATAAGATTAAGAACACTTAATGGTGAAAACAACATTTTTTATACACAACATTTTTTCTATATATTAAATTTTTTAATTTAAAGGTTAATTTTATATTATTTATAAATTGAATTATACTATATGGATTTTAAATTTAGGTTTAAAACATCAAATTTTGGTTATAAGTTTTTCCTTATATTTTTAATAAAATATTAACTATTATTGTAAAAAATATTTACCAATGTAAAAACCTAAATGGTAAAATGTAAAAATAAAGTAGTAAAAGGAATGAAAAATGTTTAAAACATCTCAAAAAAATAGTTTTAGGGGATTTATCGACCTTATATCACCCAAAATTCAATTATTTATCACTTTTGGAACCACTGACCCTTGAATAGTGTCGTTCCATTATTGAAAAATAAGGGGTGTTCACAAAAGTGGACTTTTATTTGCTTATAAAAAGGTATCACTTCCACTCTCTTAAAGTTACACATCCCAAATTTCATTGAACCTATGATAAATTTTACTCTCCTAGAATTTTCTTGCCCTACCTAAATCCCTTGGTCAGTATAAGTTACCATAATCCCTTAATTTATAAGGACGCTTTTAATAGAAAGTATAAGGTACCAAAGTGAGTATGTAGTGACTTGAGTTTTGACCTATAAGACTTTTGAATATTTCTAATAATATTTCTGAAGTCAGGCATTGAGTCGGAGCAGGATCTCGGGGCTCAGAGAGCCTCAGTGCAATGATATTATAAATATTAAATATATTTCACAACGCACACAAAGTTTCTTTTGAAACATGACATAACTCATAAGTGGAGTCTTATATCAGAATTTTGAGACTGCAGTTGAGTTTAGAATGTGGTTTTTCTCTATCCATGAAATTAAATTTTTCAGAACTGGGTGTTCGGCTGGAGGTGAGTTGGTGGTGGGGTATTAAAATGAGGTTAATTTATTTAATAAAATTAAAATAATTAACCCCTCCTCACCCCTTTGGTGTGTGAATGGAAAAGAGAAGGATCAAACATCTCCTCCTTCTTTGGTGTAATGGATATAACTGAGGAAAATCCAAGGAGAATAGGTTCTGCCAATCTTCGATCTTGATAGTGATCACTCCCAGATCATAGTGAAGTGGCTTTAGAGTGTAAATCTGACCCCAAAGCTTCTATGTTTCACCATGAGGTAGGATGATTTTATTTTTAAGTCCTTATACACTTTGTTGTGAATTTTTTTAAGTTTTTAGAACCCCTATTTCTAGAGATCCCTTTGGGGTCAATCTATAGGTTTTGGGAAAAACTGGGTTGATTCAAATGGATCATAGGAAAATTCCCATTAGAATTCCCGATCACATGGAGTGTAGTGAAGGGTCACATGCCATGTGTTCTTACTATTTGGGGAAGATAAATTTGGGGACTACATGCCATGTATTAGGGTTACACATCGTGTAGTGACCCAATGTCATGTGTCCAAGGGACATGGACAGGGTAGCCGTGTGATGGTACATGGCCATATAGAAGTACACACCTAGAGTACACAGACATGGGATATTGGACATGAGAATAGGAAAAAGGCATGGACAAGGTATCGTTCAGCTAGAACATGTCATGTACTTAAGGTACACATAGTTTGAGAGACACGACTGGACAAGATGTGTGGTGAAAGACATGGTCAGGGACCAGGTGAGGTGAGATATACCATGTACCGCCTATACATGTCGTTTAAGCTCACATGGCCAGTGAATATTTAGGTCGGTAGAGGAGTGCTCCCCTATCATAATAGGGTGCAGGTTCCCTGCCTGTGGTTGTGTTGTGACGTGTGTCATGAAATGTGTGTAAGGTATTTTAGTGATACTTGACTGATATAGGAGATCAGTTTGGTTTATCAAAGAGATTCTAGGACTGGTACCCCCCCCCAACATGTTAGGGTACTGGTTTCTCTTACCACTCGAATTATTAGAGATGGAACTCTCCCACAATGGGTGTGAGTCCTCTACCCATGAAGTAGTTATCATGGGGTTGGAACTCCCCTATTGGACTAGGGTGAGGGTCCCCCATATCATTAATTTAGTTGGAGATAGATTTCCCCTGTCGTACCAGGGTTCAGGCCCTCCATACTTGTAAAAATAAAGTAGGTAATCCCCTTATCATATGATGGCATGGGTTCTCTATCCATGAAGTTAGTGCTCCCATACTTTTTCAAGGCATGGGTACTTCATATGATATGTATTGATAGAGTGGCACTCCTATGTTATACCGGGGTGTGGTTCCTCTATCCGTGGAGTTAGAACTCCCCTGTCATTCTAGGATGTGTGTATTCCATACATGATGTTCCAGCAGATTTGGTATTCCCCTATCATATTAGAGTGCAGGACCTCTAGCCTGGGGTGGGTACTCCCCTATCGTGTCAGGGTGCAAGTCCCCCATAGTGATCATACTAATAAAATGGTACTCCCCTATCATACAAGGGTGAATTTTCTCTAGCTACAGAGTGGTACTCCCCTATCATACTAGAATGTGGGTCCTCTATCTATTGAGTGGTTCTCTCCTATCATACCAGGGTGTGGGTCCTCATCTTTAGTGTTTTACTCCCCTACCATGTCAAGGTGTGGGTCCTCCACTGGAGTAGGATCTCCCTAAGATAAGGAGCATAGTTACAAGGAGTGATACCCTCCACTTTTTTTATACGATACCTAGTTAGGATTTAGTGCTCCCTCGATGAAAAGAGGTGTGGGCCTCTCCATATGGGTGTGAAAGAGGTTTTGCGGGTTGGTTAGGAGCTAAGTATTCCCTCAACTGTGGGCTAGTGGCGAGGTGTGGGTCCCTCCTTTCTCTTTATTTATAGAGGTTTCACATGGTGCATGGTTTGGAGTTGTTCTCCCTCAATTGTATGTAGTTTTGATGGGTGAGCCTCTCTACTTGGGTTAATTTTAGCTTGTATAGGGCACAAGGTAGTGTTGTTGGGATCTCTGATGCTAGGAACTAGAGTTGGACCTAGAGCAGTTCTCGATAGAGCATGAGCTCTCAGATGTTCCATTAGGGATACAAGAGTTGTTAATGATGGATCATATCTCTCAGACGAGTACCATTTGGTATGGATGAGCTCATGAAGTGTGTTCTTTTGGATATGGGTTACCTTAGAGCCTTGAGTAGAATCCTATAGCTGGATATGATGTGAGAACCTCATGAGAATTAGAGTCTAAGATGGGTATATTTGGGTGATTCTAGGAGTCCTTATGGTGTTGTCACGTGTCTTGGTTGACACCCATTATGGACTGATCTGACTAGTCATGTATATCCAAGGATGGTTTTGATATGGAGTTTCTCTCTCCTTGGGATTCCCTTTGGTTGGTTAGAGCAGATTGTTTCCTTTTAGTTTCTCCATTTTATTTTGGTTTTTGGGGTGCCTACTGATTATTTGTATACTCACCCCTGCATAGGATTTTGCCACACATGTTGTGTCTTGTATAGACCAAAATCCTTTCGAAGGAGTCCTAGGAGGACTTGAGGAAGGTAGAGCTTAGTAGGCTAGACTGAATAAGGTGTTCACCAGAGCTTGGATGAAGATATTTAGGGCAGTTTCATTTGACATAAATCCCCTCTATTTGAGCAGGTTGAACACTTTTACAGTTTTTGGTGGGTATGTATTTTTTCCTTTTATGCTTTCAGTACTCTTGTTGTGGGATATATGTATGCATGCATTTCTTTTCAGTTTATTTTATCTCTTCATTGTTGAATAGAGATGTTTATGGGTTCCTGATTACATGTACCTTAGGAAAAGGCCTCCCATTCATGTGATATGCCTACTCGACACTAGACACATTCCCCTGTCCTATTGTAGGTAGTCTTGGGGTGGTAGTGGCTTGAGCCCCATTGGGTTGGGTCATGACAGAGTGGTATCGGAGTGAGTTCCACTTTGGGACCGTAGTGTTTTTAGCTTAGTTTGGGTTTCATAGTGATAGTGTTAAGGTGTTTTGAGTACATATTTTTAGGCAAGGACTCTAGTGTTGGTGTGGTGGATAATGTATCCATTCACTAGGACTCTGATAACCTTCTATTTGACATAGTACATTAGGACACTGGTTGTAGGGAAATTTTGTTGCATGCATCATATAGGACTAGGTTATGGTTTTTCTTGTCCTTCTTGAGTCATATCCCTAGATATACTCTTTTGAACATATAACATCTTGATTTTATTTTAGTATTACACCAAGATGACATCCAAATAGGGATCCATGGATTTATTTTGATAATTATCCACCTAGAAATGAGGTTTCAGTTCAGGGCACTACTCCTGAGGCAGTACCTCCATGTGGTCCTCCAGTTGATCCACTACCCATCAAGCAGAAAGTTGTGCTAGTAGTTCAGATCAAGGATATGTGTAGTTTGACTGAACTTCATGAGTTATATAGGCATTAAACTCTAAGGTATAGGGGTGATCTAGACCCCCATGAAGCTGATGACTGGCTTGAGGAAGTCATGTGCATTTTTCACCTTATGAGGAAAACTTCCGATCTGATGGTGGTCCTGGTGGATATTCTTCTACAAGGCTCGGCTAGGATATGGTGGATTTTAGTGACACAAACCCATGATGAGGTGATTCTCACTTGGTTAGAGTTTGATCATATCTTCAAGGAATAGTTTTACCCATCCATGTTGAGATCAGTGTGTATCCAAGAGATTCTACAGCTTCGAAAGGGTAGCATGACCATGTAAGTGTACTCAATGTGGTTCACATACCTTTCGTTATACTCCCTGGATATGGTTTAAGTTTTGTTCTTCAGATCTCATACATTTAATCGGGGCCTCCATAGAGACATCCAAGTAGGTGTGGTCTCCTTGTGACTTTCCTCTTATGTGGGGGTACTAGAGCGAGCTCTAGTAGTATAGAGCTTCCTGAAAGAGGGTCATTCGGATGTGGCCAATAGTTTTGATCACAAGGTTGAGATTTCTATAGCATCTATCATATGGTAGTTGATAGGATTGAAACATAGTAGGAATACCCATGCCCAGACTCAGACATGTGGGTTTTTAGTATAAGATCCATGTTAGGGATTTGATCAATCATAGGATAGATGGTGTTAAGCTTGAGACAGCCAAGGAAATCTTTCTAGATATTGTCTGACCCATCATGATGTTGAGATGGATTCATTCGAAGGACCACCATGGCATATGTACCATTTGGGATAGGGAGTTTTTCATGATGAAAAATGTAGTGGAGGAGTGGGGAGAGTAGGAAGAGGTGGAATATAGTTCGAGATGTTTCCACCACCACCCCCAGGTGGTCTATGCTAGGATCAGGGAGATGGAGAGTGGGGAGTAGGATAGATGAAAGTCAAAGAGTCCTTTGAACTATAGGATCCAAGGATGAATAGAGGTATGCTTTGTGTCCTTTCTACTTTCTACACCAGTATTATTAGACACTATTGGGAGGTACTCTTTTCATGTGACTTCTTTCTTGAGGTTTAACTATGGTAATGTGGGGTGTTAATAGAACCTTGTGTGAGTGTTTCTTTTACATAACTTTGGACTCACGAGGAATAGGAATGCTTCCCCCACTAAGAGACATTTTTGTGACATTATTAAAACCATGTGGGGAATTCAATGTTTCCTAAAGTAGATAGTGTCTTGGTGTGGTGGATGGGTTCCATAAACTTGTGTGTTTGAGGTGTAGTGTGTGGTGGAGTGTTGGATTAGGACCTTTCATTTCCATTGGATATTTTTTGCTCGATATGTATTCTTGGAAACCCTGGTGGATGGAGATACACACATATAATCATTCCATAGTGGAAGATTTAGACCCAATGATGTTTACTCAGTGTAGATTAATTATCTACCATCCATACTCAGTTGGTAGTCCACTTGTGGGTGTGGTTTTTTGGGTTCACATACGAAGGGACCGGTAAGACCTAGTGTTTACACTTGGTCATACTTGTGAGGTTTTTTGGTACCCTCACATGATTGGTTTCAACTTTTTATACAAGATGCTTGAGGAGGCTGTAGTGTAGTTCATCCAGGGGAGGATAAGAACTACTGGATTACATTGGTATCTGTGTCAAGTCAGTGAGGTGGTGTACTGCTAATCCTTATTATAGCAGATGGACCGTGGTGCTTTGTATTTTCCCACCTATCTTAACTGAGGAGACATGTGCCTCTAGCCACATGATTTTGACCTAGTTCGAGATGGGTGTGAGTGTGGTTTGTCCCTTGTGGTTCCCCTGAGTGTGTGCTCATAAGCATCATGGGAACCCTTGGTAAGCTCATTAACATGGTATTCATAGTAGTAAGCTTAATTTATTTTTCTTGTGCCTTGTTTTTTTCTTTTTGGGGATGAAATTATTAAGGTGGGAGAATATGGTGACTCGGGTTTTGACTTGTAAGACTTTGGAATATTTTTAAGAATATTTTTGAATCTAGGGATAGAGTCATCATTGGATCCCAAGGCCTAGAGAGCCTTAGTATATTGATATTAAAAATATTTTATATATTTTATCATGTGCATGTAGATTATTTTGAAACATGAAATAAATCCCGATCATATACTCATATCAGAATTCTAAGAACATGTTTGAGTTCGGAACATGGAATTTTTCCTAGGTGCAATATAAAATTTTTCAATGTTGGGTGCTCAGAAAGAGGCGAGTCGGTGATGGGGTTTTAAAAGGATGTTAATTGATTTAATAAAGTTAAACTGATTAACTCCTCCCCATAATTTTTGGTTCACAAAAGGAAGAGAGGAGGTAAAACCCTATCCTCCCCCTTTGGTGTGATGGATGAAACTAAGGAAAATATAAGGAGAATAGGTTCCATTTATCTCTGATCTTGATTTTGATTGATCTCAGATCATGGTTAAGTGTCTTTAGAATGTGGATATGACCCCAAAGCTTTGAAATTTCTCCACGATGTGAGTCTATTTGAGTTTTAAGTATTAGTCCCCTTTTTTATGAGTTGTTTTAAGGTTGTAGATCCCTTATACAAATTCTAGAGATCACCTGGGTTGATCTGTAGGTTTTTTAGAAAACTGGGTTGATTAAAGTGGCTTACAAGGAAATTCCCATCGGAATTCCCAATCACATGGAGTGTAGTGTAGGGTCACATGTTGTATGTTCTTACCATTTAGGGAAGATGAATTTTGGGAACTAAATTCCATGTACCATGGTTACACACCATGTAGTGACCCCAATTCATGTAGCCAAGGGACATGGCCAGGGTAGCTGTGTGATGGTGCATGGAAGTGTGGAAATACATGGCTAGAGTGTATAGACATAGGGTTTAGAACATGGGTACAGACAAGAGGAATAGCCAAGGAGTTGTTCGGCTAGGACAAGTCATGTACCTAGGGTACACGCCATGTGAGAGACATAGCTAGACGAGTCGTGTGGGTAAAGACACGGTTGGGGGCTCAGGTGAGGGGAGACATGGTGTGTATGCTCACATGGACATCTAATCCATGTGATAGAGGACATGTTCGGGTGTTCAGGTGGGGTCACACACCTTGTGGACACCCTTACACGTCGTGTAGTCCTTTTTAGTTGGAACTTATGCCTTTTGTAACTCCTTTAGAGCTCGTATTCAGTCTTGTGAGTAGGATATTATGAGTAGTTTTCTATGTAGAATGTGCTAGTATCCACTATAATCGATTTGGAGTTATTTTGTGGCATGATTCAAGCACAACACTTTGGTGCCAGACCCTGTATATTGATCAGGGTATATCACTGGGTTGACATTGGTTTCAGTACCCTTCCTTATCATCTTAGGATGTGGATCCCCTAGAATCTTTAGGCGGGTAAATCAGTGCTCCCCTATCATAACAGGGTGCAAGTCCCCTACCTGTGGTTGTGTTGTGATGTGAGGCATGAATTGTGTGGAATACCTTTGAGTGAAACTTGACCAGTGTAGGTGAATGGTTTGGTTTATTAGAGAGATGTCGGTACTATTACTCCCCTAATGTGTTAAGGAAGGAGTTTCCCTTACCTCACTACAATAAAATCGACTAATAGTAGTGGTTTTTTTATATGGTGGTGGTTTAAACCACCTCCATATGTTTTTGTGATGGTTTCCAAAAATTGCCTCTAAAGTTGGCGTCGGCATCCAACTCACGTCACCTCCATCCATTTAGTAGTGGTTTCTAGAAATCTTCGTGGAAACTTTGTTTAGTGATGGTTTAAACCACTACTATATATCACTTTTCAAAAAAAATACAACTACAGAATCTACTTCCCCAAAATATCCAAACAAAAAACAAACCAGTTGGAAATATCCAAACCAAACTAAATTCTGCAGAATTTACATGTATATATATATATATATCAACATTCATTGGAAGTGTCAAAGATAGTAATATAGAATACATATTAAGACACTCATTAAAACCAAGGGATTCAATAAAATAAATCATCAAAAGTACACAATAAATAAGAAACCAAATCAAGAAACTCAAGACATTTACACTATCATATGAGAGCATTTTAAATCCAAAACACCGATTAAACAATCATAATTTACATAAAACCCATTTTTTCTAGTATATTAATTTCTTTCTCAAAATGGACATATAAGTATATATAAAAACCCATTAGATCTTGAAAAATCCCATGGATCTATAAATAAAATCTCCAATATATCATTCCAATCAATATAAATATATGAGATCTATAAAAATTATAAAGAAAAATAATGATTGATGTATTACCTATGTTTCCAAGATCTAACACCTCAATAACCATTGAAATCACTATCCAAAAGGGTTGGGATCTCCACTATTTCCAATAGGAATACATAGGGTCAAGAGAATAATCATTTAGAGTAAGAATTTGGATGGTGAGAGTCATATCTAGTTCAAAAAAATATTTTTTTGATAACTTAATTTCCATCTCATGGTTTGGCTACACATTTTGGAAAGTTATTGATCGACCGTATGCCTATTTATATCTACATTGGAAGCCACATGTTTTAGTAAAATATTTATTCTAATTGTATATAAACCATGTGAAATTCAAGATCCCCAAAACATCACTAGATATATGTTATCTTGGAATGCCACATGGTTTGTCCTAATTATGAACTAACCATGAATATGCCTAGAAAAGTAAAAAATATCCAAAAATTAACCTTAAAAAAGGGTTATTTTCAAACAAAAATATGGTAAAAAAATATAATTACCTCAATGTGAAATCATTATTTGTTATTTCTCCTAACCATATCACGTTTTAATAAAAATATTCTAGCTCAATAAGACAAATCAAAGAAAATGTGATCCCACTACTCCCACATCATATATTCTCATTCCCATATCTTATTTCAACGCAACACATAGACTGGTGGAAGATATTTCTTACACCGAATCATTTCCTAAGAATCAAAAACCTAAAATAATCACTTGATTACTAATATATCCAATTAAAAAACTAGGACTTTCCCATTTTTGAGTATGAGAGGGTTTAGGATCATACTTATAAAGATCAGAAACATGGAAAACATGGATATATGTTAATTGAGATGGAAAATATAACTGATAAAATAGAATAACTCAAGTATTATGAATCTTGAGGGATAGAATTGGGATATATGAAAGATATGAAATACTAAGGATTTTCATGCGGGGACTTTGGCTGGTAGTAAGAAATAAATTAAGTGTTTAAGATAACAAAATTAGGCTTATTAGGGAAATGTTTCAAGAAGCCATAATATATTTAGTTAAACATCATCTTTAAATACATAGTAAAACCTAATCACTACCATATGAACTTTCATTGATATCCTATCCATCTCCATATCTTCTTCCTGATACCAGCACCTACATGACAATTAGGTTGAAAATTAAAAAATGTTTTATATTTAAATTTAAACTTGAACCCAATTAAATTTTGTGTACAAAATGATTTTGAATTTGTGGGATTTACCTCATCACTACCAGTCATTGATGCAATATCAGCAGCGATAGATCTATTCATCTTATGATATAATTCAATCAATGTTTTTTATAGATCATAAACCTTTGAATCTTTCATATTTGTATGAGCCCCCTCTTCCTGAATTGTGTTTTTCATTTAAACAAACTCCCTCTATCCATATCAAGGTAGGGTGTCACTAAAATAAGGAGTATATGTTGTTATAATCCTTGATGACCTTCCAAAGACCTTAGATGGTAATGGTACCAAAACCATCCTGCGCACTCGAGCAGGATGCTCCTTCCCAAGGACATGACCAACTGGATCTTCCTAAGAGACTGAGAAAGATCGAATGGGATTGTCATCCCATAGTTCTTTTATTTTTACCTATAAATCAAATATCAGTGATATTTGAATAAATGAATATTAAAATAATGAAAACTAAAAATAAGTTATATTTAATGAAAAAGGAATGCATATCTCAACTTCTTTGGGATGCTCTTTAACATAAATCCCATCAGATTTTGTATGAATATCTAACCATAGTTCTGTTCGGGATACTTAGTGCCCTAAATTCTTTGACTACATTAAACAAAGATAAATAAATAATTTAATATATGAAATAGATAATTTTGTCTTATAAATATTTAAACTAATGAAAATGTTACCATATTCGATCTATTTCTGGAAAAACTCTTTGACCCAACAGTGTGAGGGGTGGTTTTTTAGCTCGACTTGATGCATTTTTCGTTGAAACAACCTGAAACAAAAAACATGTAATGTAATAGTAATGTATGAATTTTTCAATACCATGTGCCTCTCATGATGATGGTTATGAACAAAAACCTTTAATTTCTCTCTAGTTACCCCTTCAGGTACCTTATCATACAACTGTTGATCACTCAATGAAGTAACATTGAATTCATTCCATAATATCCATTTAAAATCCTTCTATTTATTACCCAAATTTTTCAATGTCCACTTTCATGTGATCAGATCAGCAACAGTAAAGTAAAAAAACATCTATACAAATATATTTATTTTTAAAATATTAGAATTTAATAACATAATGAAATTTAATTAAACTATAATGTATTAAAATTAATTTTATCTTTGTATCAAAAACTTCATCTTTCCATGTCTGAGGCACATGCCTCCAATCTGCATGGGTGATCAAAAGGGTAACCAGATCCACCTCAAGTTGGCCTAGAATATGGCCAAGTAATCCTACTACATCATCAATGGGGACACCGTGGCAGTTAAATAGAATAACTATCTTCAATTCATTCAAATTCTAGACATATTAACTATTCATATTTCTCTCTATAGTAACATTGTTTTCATATTTTATGAAAAAATAGTTAGTAGTATAAAATAAGTGCAATAAATTTATTCACATTAAAATTTGTACCTATAATTATCACCCTTCAATTTCCTCATGAGATTACTTGATCCCTCACTACCGAATTAGTTGAATGGGGATCCACTATCTCAGATGCTAATGGGACACTGACAGAGGGTGTGCCAAATGCAGATGGAATGGAGGGTGTAATAGATATTAAAGGGGTAGTACGAAGGGTTTCATGGATTTTATAGGGAGGGAGACCAATGGATCATTATCTGTTAGTGTGTTCAAGGGAACATCGACTGAGAGTCAACTGGTATCAGTGAAACGCTTCCTCCTTGACATTATTTTCATTTAATAAAATAAAATTAACTTCAAAAAAATTTATCCCCCAATTATTGTATTAATTTAATTTATCCATGGGAAAGCAGGGCATAATAACCAATTCATAATATTAACTAGTATCACATACATCTCTCAATTTCCCACTATGTTACCCAAGAGTTAAAATGATAATTTCTAAAGAAACTTTTGAAAAAAATCACAAAATCATGATATGGTGTCTAATAAACACACCATGTAAATCACACATCTCACTTCCATTCACCTATTACAATACATACCATTTAATTAATTATATTCAATAATAACTCATTTGTCTAACATAACATCAAAAATTAGAAATTCAAAACCAAATGGGAAACCACCTCATAGTTATTGATTTACATGATGAAAGAACTATATTTTCTTATAAAATGGGATTTTGGATTTATAAAATGGGTTGAATTCATAAAAAAATATTTTCTAAATATTTATAGATCTGTGACATCACTGAAATCAATATTTAAAACAATATAAAATCTAATGAACATGTCAATGACTCAAAATCATAATCACAATCAAGAAATAAAATATCTATTATGAAAACATACACCTATAAAACCCTTATATATGGAATAAAAATTGATAAAATATAGGAAACCCAACTTTATAAATCATTTTTAGTCAAAAAAAATGTAGAAGTAATTTATTTTAGATAAAACCCATGTATGAATTTTATAAAATAGATTATGTGTGAAAATTTATTTTTGAAGTTCAAATGTAATTAAATTATGAAATTCATCTTTTAATTAAAAAGGAAAATCAAGGAAAATATTGAATTATTTTCATAAAATAATCATAGATACATTATATTATCTTTATTTATCTGATAAACTTTTTTTAAATTCCAATAACATAACTAAAAAAGAATGGGGTAGTAAAACCAAGTACACTAACTATTTGTTTTGAAGAATGGGGTAGTAACTTTTCATGGTTGGGTGTATAGCTTTAAAATGGTGTACCTTATTTATTTATGTTATAAAATACCCTGGATAAAAAAAATATCTCATAAATACTAATTGGAAACCTAGTTAAGTGATTCACCCTAAATATAATTTTAAAATGTAAATTGAACTTCAAAAATACATGGCTTTGTTTTCAGGTATTCATTTAATCTCTTTAAGATATAAAATCAATGTTATCAAATGTTTTATACCCCTATATATGGGTTAAATACATATTAGTTGTTTTTAAAATTCAAAATATATAAAAACATAATTGAATTTAACTGAATTTAATGCATTTATCCAAATATAAAATTCACTAAACCCCATTAAAAAATATTATATTCACAGATGTAGTATGATGTGAGATGAACCAATGAAAACCTAATAGAATTATAATAAATCAAACAGAATCAAATCAATAAAAGTACAACTTAAATGGATCGAGACTATATATAATAAAACCAAACAAAAAAACCGAACTACACTACCTTGTACTAGAAATATCAAAAGATAAATAAATTTAATTAAATCAAACAAATTCAACCAAATTTGACATAATCCAGGCCACCACTACTCCACTTGAATCACACCAAACAAAATAAATGTAATTTCACCAAAAAAAACCTATCTGAATTGAATAAAATCAAATTATACCAAACTAAATCAAACTCAGTTGAATGAAAATGAATTGAAACCCACAAAACCTTACTAACAAGAACCAAATAAAAAAATAAAATTTAACCAATATGAACAAAACTAAACTGATTTGATACAAATAAAATTAAACCGTGTTAAGAAAATAATCAATATAATAGAATGAAACTAACATTAATTGAAATTAAGAACATAATAATGATAATTAAAACAAAAAATTAAAAAACATGTGGAAATCACCAAGACCTCAAGGTCTAAAATAACACAATCCAACCATAACTTCATATTGCAGTAATAACCAAAATTTATAGTGGAAAAAATAGAAAAAATTACACTGCACAAAGAAAAAATACATGTAGGCAGTGAGGGTGAGGTAGAGGGTGTAGGGGGTCAGGGGAAACTATATACCTAGGTGAGGGAGGGGCTTGAAATATGGTGAGGGAGAGGGTTCTAGGGTCTCTAGAACTAGAAAGTGGGTGAGGCTTGAGCACTAGCAGGAGTGAGGGCCACCAGGTTGCGAGTGTGCAGGAGGGATCAGGGTAAAGAGGAGCGTCGGTGAGGGGTGGAACATCGGACTTTCGATGAGGGGGCGGTGGATAGGGTTCGGGGTAGGGGTGATCAGGTGATAATGGAGGTTTCTTGGGGGGTAAGAGGTGGATGGTTAGAACAAAGAGTCATTTTTTAATATATTCTTAATATTTCGCTGTGGTTTTTTAAAATCCATCTCTAAAATGATGAAATTTTTTTTGGAGGAGTTTAGTAAACCACTGTTAATCTTTTAATTTTGGGTAGTGCCTCTTTAATTAGTAGAGACATAACTCCCCCATAGTGTGTGTGGTTCCTCTACTTGTGGATTAGTTCTAATGGGTTTGGAACTCCCCTATTGGACTAGGGTGTGGGTCCCCCATATCATTCGTGCAGTTAGAGATAGATCTCCCTTATCATGCCAGGGTATGGGCCATATATACTCATTGTACATATAGAGTAGTTACCCCCTATCGTATCAGGAATAGGTCCTCTATCTATGGATTTGATACTCCCCTACTGTTTCAAGACACAAATCCTCCATATGAGATATATTGATAGAGTGGGTACTCCCATGTCATACCATGGTGTGGGTCCTCTATCCTTGGAGTTGGAACTCCCCTTTTGTTCTAGGGTGTGGGTCCTCCATACATGATATTCTAGTAGAGTTGGTACTCCCCTATCATATGTGGGTGTGGGTCCTCTAGCCTAGGGTTGGTACTCCCCTGCCATGTTAGGGTGTGGTTCCCCAATAGTAACCATATTGGTATTGTGTCACTCTCTTATCATATCAAGGTTTGGTTCCTCTAGCCATAGATTGGTACTCCTTTTTCATACTAGTGTGTGGGTCCTCTATCTATTGAGTGTTACTCCTCTATCGTAGCAGGGTATGGGTCCTCATATATGGGGTTTTCCTCCCTTTCCATGTTAGGGTACAGTTCCTCCACTAGAGTAGGATATCCCTTGGATGAGGAGCATAGTTATGAGGACTGGTCCCCTCCACTTGTTGTATATGATACCTAGTTAGGGGTTAGTGATCCCTCAATGCAATGAGGTGTAGGCCTCTCCATACGGGTGTGAAATAGGTTTCATGGGTTGGTTAAGAGATAGTACTCCCTCGATTGTGGGGAAGAAATGAGGTGTGGGTCCCTCCTTACTCTCTCTTTAGAGAGGTTAGATGTGGTTCATGGTTTGGAGCTTTTCTTCCTCAACTGTATATAGTGGTGAGGGGAGTTCCAGTCCACTTAGGTTACTTTTATCATGTGCAAGGCACAAGGTAGTGTTGTTGGGACCTTTGGTGTTGGGAACTAGAGTTGTAATTATATGAGTTCCCTGTGGATCATATCCTCTCAGAGAATCCATCAAGGATAGAAGGGTTTTTTTATGGATTGTATCTATCAGATGAGTTCCATCTGGGATGACTGAGCTCATGGAGTGTGTTCTCCTAGATGTGAGTTACCATCCAACCTTGAGTAGAATCATGTAGCAGGCTATGAGCTCAGAACCTCGTGAGACTTAGAGTCTAAGATTAGTATATTGGGATGATTCTATAATTCCTTGTGGTGTTGTCACACATTTTGGTTGAAACCCCTTATGAATATAATTGACTAGTCATGTATAGCCTAGGATGGGTTTGAGATGGAGTTTATCTCTCATTGGGGTTCCCTCTGGTTGGGTTGAGCGGACTTTTTCCTTTCATTTTCTCCCTTTCCTTTTGGGTTTTTGGGTTCCTACTGAGTATTTTTATACTCACCCATTCATGGGATTTTCCCAAACATTTTGTATCTTGTCCAAACCACAAGCCTTTTGACGAAGACCTAGGAGGACCTGAGGAATGCGGATCTTAATAGATTAGACTGACTGAGGTGTTTACCGAAGATTGTCCAATGATATTTTTAGAAGTTTCATTTGATAGATATTCCATCCATCTGAATAGTTTGGACACTTTTACAGTTTTTAGTGGGCATGTATTTTTTTCCTTTTACGCTTTCAGTACTATGGTTGTGTGATAGATGTATGCATGCATTTATTTTCAGTTTATTTTATCTCTATATTATTACATGAAGATTTTTATGGGTTTGTGTGTATAGGTAACTTAGGAAAAGGCCTTATATTTGTGTGATATCCCTAATAATCTCTAGATGTTATCCCCTAGCCTATTGGAGGTGGTCTTGAGGTGGTTGTGGCTCGATCCCAGTTGGGTCGGGTCATGGTAGAATAATACTTAAACCTTTTCCTTTTCTTCTTAATATTTATCTTCCAAACCTATCCTAACTATAGTAATATAATTAAATAATTAGCATTATTATATTAAAATATTATTATATTAATGGAACAACCCTTATTTTTTCCTTTCCATCTACTAAAAAACAAAAGAACTTAGATCGTGTGTACGTGCGGACTACCGCCTCCATGAGACGACGTAATTAATTTTCCATCACTTCCTAACATGGATAGATTTAAAAATGTATTTAAGGTAAAAACATGTTTTTTATGACACTATTAATATTTTATAAAAATAATATTATGCATTTTATAAGTGATATTAATAATAAATAGTCATAGTAAACTTAATCACCTAAAATGAACATATTGGGTACCTTTCCTAATCTGAGTTCATTTCATAAAAACCTATATAATTGTATAAATTTTATACTAATACAATAATAAAATAATTAAAACTATATAATTTTTTTATTTTTAATTTATTCTATAACCCCTTTAATCATGATGAACATACCAAAAGGGTTAACATAGTAATTTACAGAACCGCCTAAAATAATAAACATAAGCAAAAAAATAACATATGATAATGAATGGTCCTTAATTTATGAAATATATATGAATAAGGTTCATAATAAGGTATATAATAAACTTAATTTGATTATTTAATAATTTATGTGCATGTGAAAATCAAATCTGGACTAAGGTAAGTGTTTGTGAAAACTCAATTTTCATCCATTGAGTTACAAACTTTCTTATTAAACTATATTGTTCCAAGATTGATTTATTATACTTAATGAATATTTTTTATTATATTTCCTACTTATTTTATAGGGTTACACAATTATTCCTTATAACCTCATTATTTAATTATTCTTAATTAAAATATTATGTTACTTGTAAGGGTTTTTTGTTTTAATTTCCACCCCATGAGATATATTTCCTATTATACACCATGTTTTCTTTAGAATAGTTTATCTACCATCCCTTTAATATTTTCTATCATCGTCCACTCATGGAATTTAATTTTTAATTTGAGATCATATCCTTCAATTTTTTTTCATTTAAATGTTACTCAATCCACAACAGATTTTCCAACCCAAATTCTTTCTTCTTGAGTCATAAATTCTATACATGGTTATGATCTTATAATCCCCCTTTATCCTTCAGTTTCCTTTTTACAATGGTAATCTATTTATTTATCAGGGGTAGTCACTTTATTTCATTGGTATCATATTCCTTGATGAGATACCTTCTCAAATAAAAGTTTTATGTTGGCAAGAATAACTCTCATTATTTCCCACAGATCTTTCTCTATCATGTACATATTTTTCTTCCTGAAAATGTTTCCCTCTCTTTTTTCAGAACACAAATATGGATTAATTTATGTGATCCTCTTAATTCTCATCACAAATTTTCAAATGAAAATTTTATTTCCCTATTTATGATGTGGGTTTTCAATCAAGGTGTTTTCAAAATATTAAAAGTTTTTATGTATCATAGATATATTTCTTATCTTCCAATATACATTTTCTCTATAAAAATCTTTATGACATTTTCAAGGCTCCATTATTGGAGATTTATTAAGTAGTTTTTTAATATATCCCAAAAAATTTCTCTACAACCTTTTTAAAAATTACTTTTCAAAATAAATCCGTGACTTTATGCTTGGACTTTCTTTATAAAAATAATAAAAAAAATATTTTTAAAACTTTTTCATAAGAATGGATTTCCCATCATTTTGAAACTTATTTCCCATGTTTCATGTTTTAACAAAGTAAATTATTTTTCCATTATTCTCTGAGTTTTATTTAAAATGGTTTTCATGGAAAAGGTTTGTTTTCATCATGATTTTCAAAGTAAAATTCTACTATTCTTTGAAAAGTATTATTTTTTACCCATTGATTCTTTACATATGTTTTAAAAAATGAGAAATGTTAAATCCCTATAAGAGAAATGGTATGTCACTGCCTTTGTCTTACATAATCATATTCAGTGTATAATTTTTCTTTCAACATATTTCCACTATGAATACCCAATTTTTTATTCCTTTGATGGAAAGGTGTTCACCTAGATACTTATACATCAATTTATTGGGGAAAATGTTAACTAAACCATATACCTATTATCTATACAGTGTAAATACCATGTGTTATCTTATTTTAAGGGTATTTATCTAGAGAGTTACTTAATGTAATTGGATACCCATGTATTTTCCTTGGGTTTATTATGCTGTGATTATTTTTGAAATTTTGGTATCAATCGATCAAAATATTTAAGTCATTTTATGTGATACTATTTGGAAATTTTATGAAATCCATTTTCTTTCCATGGGTTCTTTATGATGATTGACTAATTTCTTATGGCACACTTATGTAATAATGAGGAATATTGGGTTCCTATATCACCCTCCAATGTATTGGTTTGATTTAATATCTTTTGAGATAGTTAGGCATGGACAAAATGAGGTTATTCACATTGGCATGGGCATGATGAGTTTTCTCACAAGGTTTTTATTATGTTTGTTCCATATCTCTAAGTTATTTTTCATGTTATTCCATAATTATATGATGTTTTTCATTTCTAGGTTATACTAAATTTCTGTGTTTATGCCATTTTTTAAGATATTTCAAACTTTTATGATATTATATACCTTAATCCATGATTTAAGATCTGTGTTTTATTGGGTATAACTTTTCGATGTATCTTGACTATATCTATATACTCATTTTATGTTCAATTATAATATTTGATTATTATATCTTATGTTTACCCTTACTAAGAATTTGAGTTCACCCCTTTCTCATGTTTCTATTTCCCAAGGTTATGAAGAAAAGTAAGATGTATGATGTGTCTAAAAGAGTATCTTGTGTGGAGATTTTTTGGAAATATTGAAGACTTTTTATGGGTTAAGTATTTGTTTATATAGTGGTAAAATTTTCTATTGGTTGAGAAATACATAGGTTTTGTTTGTTAAGGTTTTTTCTTAATTCTCTAAAACTATAAACCTAAAATATCTTGGGAATATATTTTAATACAACATTTTATTTAATTCATGTAATTATGAGATAGTTGTATCTGTGGGTCATCATAGTTGGTATCATAGTAGGTTTAGATAACTTTGGAGATTAGGATTTTATCAGTTGAGGATATAAATGTCATCAAGGGGTGATAAGTTAAGTTTTATCATGATTTAAATGTTATATATAACTCCTTTGGTTAGTTGGGTTAATATTGAATATTTTTGGGATTATGAAAAGAGAAATTTGGTTAAAACCCTAGGGATAAGACTAAGAGATAAGTCTAAGTATATGATAAAATATATAAGTTTTGGAAAAGTAGATATTGTGTGGTTATCCTAGAAATTAAATCCCTACCAGGATACTAGAAAGTTGGTGTGGTTTTCAGATAGATGCGCCTAGGGTTAATCACCCTAAAAAAGGTTGGTTGAGTATCAACTCAATCTTCACTATAGTGCATGTTGAGTGGGCCTAAGACTGAAAAAATTTCTAGACACTCCCAAAGGATATGATTTAGTCAATAGAATTCTCTTTACAAGCCATTATTAAGGATTTATTATGTTAACAAATTATTTTAAGTAATATGAGGGAACCCAACCTAAAGAAACCTATATTTAACTGAGAGTGATTTAGGTTGAACTAAAATCTAATGTAATAATTTAAAAGTGTAAGATATTTTTTGGTTGAATTTTTCATGTAATTATCTTATAATAATTCTCTTATGGTGTCCATCACTCATGTTTACTACTTTTGGTTTTAATAATGGTTGAATCCTAAAGGAACCAAGTTGAAAATGGATTTCATGGACAATGTAGAAATTTCCCCAATAACTAACCTAATGAGATAAGAACCGATGTCAGAAACCTTATGATTATACCAAACCAGATATCAAGAATCATGATAAAAACATGAACTTATTTGAGTTTCTATACACACCAAATAAGGGAAGGATGGATTCTCATATAATTTTAAGTGATGAAGATGATTAATAAAAGAATATTCAATTTCCTTCGGTTCAAAAATGTGGTAAGAATCACCAAGGGGGTGTCTTAAAGGAACTAGGAGATTTTTTTGTGTATAAAATGAGGTAATATAGCAACTAATTTCAAAGGAAAAGTGAAGAGATCAGTGGAAATGGGGAAAGGGATGAGTGTTCATCATAAAGTACCACTTAAAGTTCACTGCCTTAGGTATCTAAAACTTGTAAATTTTCCAATTCAATACCCTAATATAAGGTATAACAAGGATATAATCATAAATAACTTCTAAGACAAGGGAAATCCTATGAAATCATAACTACAAAATTGGGTTTTAAAAAATATATGGAATGAGGAATACTAATCAACCACTCAATAATTATGTGTTTTGTATTCATATATTGTATAACTTACTCCTATTTAACTATAATTTTTTCTTAAAACATCATCATCCCAATGAATAGATATTGAATTATAATTAAAAACTTTATTGGTATGATTATTATTTCCCAATTATATAACTCCTCTCTAATATATATTTATAAGAATGTGCCTACTATAAAATCCCAGTATCCTTCCTTTAGTAAAATTTGATGTGATATTTGGCATGGATTGGCACTATTAACATAGAGTACATTATAATTACCAAGATAGAAAATTCACATCTAAAAATCATCCCATGACCACTTATTAATATAAGGATAAATATAACATCCCTATAAAAAATACTCCCATTATATTGAGGTATTTAACACAAATCATTAATGGAAAAATTCAACGTTAGTTATATTCCTATTATAATTGAAAAATCATTTCACTAGTCATACCAAGGATAGTGAGGATGAAACCTAATTATAAATTAAATTTGGATTTATGTATATCTTATAGACACCCTTAACTATTTCATTATTATTAAATAATTAAAATTGTAAGGATTCAATTTATTTAGGGGGGATATAACACCATCGTATTTCAGAATATTTTTTTCTCTAAGTTAATACTATGCTTGATAGCTTATTTCACATGAAATGTCGAACTAAAATATTTTAGTCATTTACTCTGAATGGCCCGAAGGCCTTATTTTTTATTTTATTATAGATAATACCCCTTTTAAGGGTTGAAGGGGAACTCATACATGACCCATAGTCCCAAGGCACAAGGCCTTATATGACCCATAACACATGACCCAAAGGCCCAGAGGCATACCATGCCCATACATGACCCATAGGCCCAGCCCACTAGAACTGCCCCTCCCCAGCTTCTACATCATTGATCGCCTTTAGCTCCCCACCTGCATTGCTGATCGGATAGCATTGCCCCGTACAAAGTTTCACGATGCTTGGTCCCGATGGCGGTTGTTATACCCTCTCATTCTTCCAATCCAGTTAACTCTGCTTCTAGTGACTGTTACTGTTTCCATACCCTCTCATTCTTCCAATCCGGTTATTTATATATTTTATTTTCATTTAAAATGTAAATTTTATAATTTTATAATTTTTTATTTTTTAAAATTAACTTCGTTTTTTAATTCAACATGTCTAAATTAGCTTAGGGTGAATTTTTTAGATTTTTCTAATATAACTGATTTTTAGGTGAATAGTGAAAAACCTATCTTTACTATTATTGTAATTTTTTTAAGTTTATCATGAAGTGGGTATTAATTAAGATATTATAAATATATTTATTAAATATATTTAATAAGTACCATGTTTTATTTTGAAATATTATATTGAATTTATAAAACTCATATATAAAATTTTGGAAACTTATATATATAGGTCGATTGCATCTTCCATCATGAAACACAATACAAGAAAGAAAATCAAAATAAACATGGAATACCAAGTACTTTACCCCATGACCTACCCATAACCCTTCCCCCCTAACTCATACCACCCCACCACCAATGATGGGGAATTTAGGAAACTTAAGTAGTATTTTACTCTAAAAACTATATTTATTCACTTATATTAAAAAATAGTTATCATTTCTTGTGGATATTAAACAAAAAAATGGATATAATATTTTGGATAAAAATATTAATAATATTTAATAATTTAAATTTAATTTTTAGACATAAAATAATGATTATTAAGATTAAATTTAACAGCTACGATAAGGCAAAACTATTATTTTTAAAGAGTTGTTTCATTAACATTGTGTAATTTTTATCTAATAAAATAGATTAATCACTTATAAAAAATGAATTTATTTTAATTTTTAAACCTATAAATAAATATATTATCACTCATTAAATTGGTAATCAATATTAAATAATATTAATAAGTCTTAATGGTGAAAGAAATTTTTTCAACAAAATAGTTTTTCTATATATTAAATGATTTAATTTAAAAGTTAATTTTATATTATTTATAAATTGAATTATATTATATGGATAATAAATTTAGGTTTATAAAATCAAAAAAATTATAATGGATACCTTATATTTTTAATGAAATATAAACTACTAAGGTAAAAACTAGTTACCAAGGTAAAAACCAAAATGGTAAAATGTAAAAATCAAGTAGTAAAAGAATTGAAATATGTTTTTAAAAAGTGATAAAATGAGTGGTGGAGACTTGATAGACCTTATCTCACCTAAAAATCTATTATTTTACACTTTTGGAACCATTTAAACTTGAATAGTATCATATCATTATTGAAAAGTAATGGGTGTTCACAAAAGTGTCTTTTTCTTCACTTATAAAATGGGATCACTTCCACCCTATAAAAGTTACATATCCACTTAAAATTTCCTCAAAAACCTCCCCAATTTTACTCTCTTATAATTTCCTTTTACGACTTAAATACCCTATTCACCACAAATTATCCTAAGATCTTCATTTCCAAGGATACTTTCAAGAGAAAGTTCAAGGTCCCAAAGTGAGTATTACTTAATCATTATCCTTTTCTTATTAATATTTATCTTAAAAAAATACCCTAAACAAAGTGATATAATGAAATAATTATCATTATTATAATGAAGTGTTATTATATTAATGTAATAACCCTTATTTATTCCTTTTCATCCACTAATAAAAATAAAAGAACATAGATCGTGTGTATGTGTGGACTATCGCCTCCATGAGATGATGTATTTCGTTTTCCATCACCTCCTAACACGTATAAATTAAAAAATGTATTTAAGGTACAAATATTATTTTTATAACACTATTAATATTATATAAATATAATATTGGACATTTTATAAGTGATATTAATAATAAATGGTCATAGTAAACTTAATCACCTAAAATGAATATATCAAAGCAACTAATAATTTGAGTTACTTTAAGTATATAACTACATAAATTTTACAAAAATAGAATAATAAAGGACATAAAAACCTAAAATTTTAGAGATTATGAAGTTATTATATAACACCTTTAACCATGGTAAACATACCAAAAGAGTTACATAGAAATTGACCGAACCACCTAAAATAACCAACAAAAGAAAAATATATATATATAATCAATAAATAGAATATGATAATTAATGGTGATTTGTAAATGAAATGTATATGAATAAAGTTTTTAATAATATATCTAATAAACTTAATTTAATAATTCAGTATGTTAGGCATATGTGCATAGTCAATTGGGGCCAAGATAAGGGTTTGTGCTAACTCAATTTTATTCTATTGAGTTGTAGGCTTTCTTATTAAACTCTATTGTCCAAATTTTAGTTCATTCTACCTAATGAATAATTTTTATTATATTTAATCCTTATTTTCTACAGTTCTATAACTCTTCCTTATGACCTAGTTATCAAATTATTCTTACCTTAAATATCATATTACTTATAAGGGTTTCTTGTCTCAATTTTCACCCCTTGAGACATATTTTCTATTATACACCATGTTTTCATTGGAATGGTGTATATACTATACCTTTAATATTTTGTATCATGATCCTATCATTAATCATGGTATTTAATGTTTCATTTGAGATCATATCCTTCAAGAGGTTTTGATTTAAATGTTACTCGAGCCATATCAGATTTCATGACTCAAATTCTTTCTCCTTAAGTAATAAATTCTCTACTTGGTTATGATCTTATAAGACCCCTTTATCCTTCTATTTCCTATTTAAAATGTTAATTTCTCTCTTTATTAGGGTAATTTACTTCATTTCAGAAGTATAATATTCCTTGATGAGATACCTTCTCAAATAAAAGTTTTATTTTAGTAATAATAACTCATGTTCTTTCCAATGGATCTTTCTCCTCTATTTCTATATTTTCCTTCTTGATAATGTTTTCTACTCTTTTTGGGAACTCAAATATGGATTATTTCACTTTATAATATTCTCATAACCACTTTTCAAATGGAAATTTTATTTCCCTTTTTATTATATGGGTTTTCAATAATGATGTTTTCAAAATATTGAAAGGTTTTACTTATCATGGGTATATTTATTATCTTCTACTTCATGTTTTCTATATAAAAAAATTATTTCTTTTTTAGGACTCCACTATTAGAGATTTCTTAAATTTTAAATCTTTAATATATTCTAAAAATTTTCTTTCTAAACTTTTGGAAAATGAATTTTCAAAAGAAACTAGTGAATTTTTCGCTTAAATTTTCCTTATAAAAATAAGAAGAAAAAAACTTCTTTTTAAAACGTTTTCACAAGAATGGATTTCCCGACATTTTGAAACTTCTTTACCATGTTTCATGATTTTAAAAATTAAATTATTTTTTATTATTTTATGAGTTTTTTTAAAAGTTTCTTCATAAAAAATGGCCATTTTCATCGTGCCTTTCAAAATAAAATTCTACTGTTATTCTAAAAGTATTCTTCATCTACCCATTGGTTATTTACCTATGTTTTAACAAATGAAAAATGTTAAATCTCTAAAAAATAATTGTTTTATAACTTTATTTTTCTTTCCTAATCATATTCGATGTATAAACATAATTTTTCTTTCAATGTAATTCCTCTGTGAATACCCTATTTTTTATTCCTTTGATTAAAGGGTGTTCATCTAGATACCAATACATTAGTTTTTTTTGTAAAATATTGACTAAACTATATACCCTTTATATATATGGTGTAAATACCATATTTTAAATTATTTTAGGGTATTTACCTATATATTTACTTAATTTCATTAGATACCCATTTATTTTCCATGGTTTTATTATATTATGACTATTGTTGAAATTTTAGTATCAATCAATCTAGATTTTAAAGTCTTTTTATATTATACCATTTGGAAATGTTATGAAACTAATTTTTTTTCATGGGATCTTTATGATGGATGATTTGTTTATTATGGAACACATTATCATGAACTAGATTGGGCTTCCATCCGACCCGACAACCAAACCAACCCGCAATAAGGCCTAAGAGGCGTTCTCGATCCTCTTGGAATGGCAACTAGAATCGGGCATCAAAGATATCACAATGGGAATGATTTAGAACAATAAAATATAGGATAAAATAACTAAACAGAACATGCAACATACACCATAATAACTAAACAATAATAAATACATAACCAGATCTAGACACAATTACAGTTGAACAAAATAGAAACTACAAATGAACCAAAAACCAAACCACAACTGACACGATATCCATGTGACCTCATGGCCACCACCAACCATAGGACCAACCTTCTCTAAAGGAAAAAAATAAAACTAAAAATATGAACCTAAAAAATGGATCAGGTATACTGATGTTGAGTGTGTGATCATAAATAGATCAGTGGGTAAGCACCACAGATTCCATACATTTCATTTCCTAAAATATTCCATAAATAGTAATTTGAAACACATATAGAAAATAAGGTTTTATTATTTTAAATAAATAAACTTAACTTTTCAGTTTTAACATTTTAATACAACACACATCACCTTCCACTTTTCAAAACATATTTTTAGTTTCAAAAACCATATTAAAAACCCAATACCATAAGAAGGAACCAGAACAGGTGATCAATCAACTATGCCAAGAATAAAAGAAATAGAAAAAGAATAAATATAATATTAAAGAAAAAAGTGCATCATATTAAAATAGAAGATATAGATGGTAATCATAGTAATTTCCTAAACGTCTCTAGAAGAAATCCTTGGATGTACTCGATTTGGACTCACTTGCTGGAATATGGTGCATCTCCATAGTCAATAACCAATTGGATGCTCTAAAATAGCCTCACCAATAGAACATCCAACCTAGACTCTCAAAAAATCTAGGGGTACCAACCCATCTAATCAGGGTAGATAAGAAACCATCACATGACCCTCTAGATAATTCCCATAAATCCCATGATAGAAGTATATGATGAATGAAAAGGTCCTCACACACATGCCCCAAACCAATAACCCACATATGTCACCGTTATTTCCTAGACCAAACATCGACACCACCTATGTGATGACCCTCACCTCAGAGGTACTACCATAGAGATGTTTACCACACATCAAATCATCCAAAGTTGCTAACTGGTCTGACATGTCACATCACTTTAAAACCAGTTTTCTAAAACACTACAAAGTACCAACTGGGTCTTTAATATTTCCAAAACCCATCCCATTTCCAAAAAAACTTCTAATTCCAAGGTATAAACATTGTTTAACTTGAAAGGTGCTAAACAGTCCTTTATTTCATTTAATTACCAAACTACCTTTCAAAGTGCCAAACAAAAGAGCTTTGAATAAAAAATTTGAAACCATATTTAGAGACCATTTTAAAACCAAGAAACCATTTAGAACACATCAGGGTTTTAGAAGAACCATTTGTAAATAGAAGGGCTAAATAGGGGAAGGAGGAGAAAGGAAAAATTCCTTTGAAATCTGGGGTTTAAGGGAACATTTTTAAAGAAATTCATTATCATTTTTGTACCTATACTTATGTGCACCCTGTGAAAATAGGGATATTCCCACTACTACTGGAAATTTGGCTATTTGCGACGGGCTATTTGCAATGGGATCCCGTCGCAAAAACCCTTTTGCAATGGGGGCCTATCGCAAATAGCCCATTTCTGAAAACGGCATCGCAACTAGTATTTTTTGCGATGGGCCCATCGCAAATAGATGTCCGATTAAATACATTATATATACAAGAACCTTTAGATATGAGTCTCATCACAAATAGATTATATGTTATAAACCTTTTGTGACGGGCTCGTCGCAAAAAATTTATTACGACGGTAAAGCAACTCGTCGCAATAAATTTTAAAATATATATATAATCTATTTGCAACGGGCCCCCCGTTGCAGAAGGTCCCATCACAAATACTTAATAAAATAAAAAAAATTATTATTATTAAAATAATAAAAAAAATATTAAAATTATCAATATTTTCAAATACTTAATAAAATAAAATAAAATTATGATTAATGAAAAAAATAATATTAATGTTATTAAAATAATAAAAAAATATTAAAATTCTCAATATTCAGAAAAAATATATAAAAAATCATAAAATATTATTATTAGTAGTAGTAGTAGTAAAATAAACAAACACTAAAAAATAAAATACTAATAAAAAATATTAAAATATTAAAAAATTAAAAAATATGCAATATTTGCACCAATATAAAAGACAAAAACTGTAAATAGTTCATATTACAAAAAATATTTAATTCAAATGTTTTTAATAGAACAAAAAAATCACTGAGGGGGATAGTCTTCTGGAGGAGCTGAAGGATATGGAGGAGATGGTGGAGGAAACTCCATCCCTTAACTACAAGTCAGACGGCGTATGTACTCCATCTGATTGTGCTACTGATGCTGCTATCAATGCATGTCCTCCTCGTGTTGTTGTTGCTGCTGCTTCCACCATCGACGCATGTCCTCCTCATGTTGTTGTTGTTGCTGCTATCATCGACGCATGTCCTCTTCATGTTGTTGTTGCTGCTACTGACGCATCTCTTCCTACTGCTTCTGTAAACTCTCTATAAGCTCATTTTGAGCTCGCAACTACTCCTGATACTGTGATCTAGAAGATTATGTCTCTCCACGAGCTCCTCTTGAACTAGATGTCGACATCACAGTAGTACCATAATAAGTTCCAAGAGTTAAATGAGAGTTGATACCAACTACTCGGTCATTCTCAAAGGCATACTGGGTCGCTTGCATCCATGCCGCCTCATCGAAATGGTGGGAACTTGTCAGATCAGCCATCTATGTCTGACTCTCAACCCGTGTCTGAGAGGTCACAACCTCATATGACTCCTTCAGTTTCAATTTGAAATTAAAATAGTGAAAATATTATATGCAGTTAATTTTTAAACTGAAAAAGAAATAATAATGACCACAATCTGACATTGGCGATCACCTCCAATCTCTCCAGTGGCTGGATCACTGTACATCCTCCGATAAACATCACACTCTATAATATCAGGATGCTCGACTGCCTATATGAATATAAAATAAACTGTTTATATGTAATGTTATATAAAATACTTAAAAATATGCTTACCAAATGCTCTCTATGTGTACTAAATGTATAGCTACCAGCTTGATGTGTCGCCTCCTGTCTCCCCCGGTTCTGCCGGCCTAATTAAGATCTCCTCTGAAATCCACTACTCAACCATTGTGAACATAATCTATCCCAAATGTGTGATGAAATGTACTTTGGTGGGTGGGATCTACATGACTCATCAAATACTGTCACTCATGCTTTCTTAATGGTTTTGCTTCTCAAATTGTGCAAAAACTGACGGAAATGCTCACGCATAGACACCCCCCATGCCTTGTGGATAGCGTCATGCATGCTATCATCGACGGGATACCATAAACCCTACAAATAATTTATAATATCAAGTTATTAATGAAATAAATTTCTAAATAAATATTATTTATTTTTGTACCAGCCAATGATTGAACATTCCAAGATGCACATCAATGATAATTTGTTTCCATGTGATCCATGGCTGAGAAAAATAATTTTGCAAGATAGCGCTCCCCTATCCAACAACTACATGCGCAAAACTGTGAAAAAATAAAAAATAATCAAACAATTAGTATATAAATAAATTAATGGAAGATAACTAAAATACACAGGTTATCATACCTCTACATGCGTGGATTGAAACCAAGATATGGACGTCGCTTGAGGATAGGGTCAGGAATCATAAGTCGCGCAAGACTAAACCCCCTCCACGTATCCCCTGAACCGCCAGTAACTTGTGGGTCAGATGATCCCAAATCCTCCTCATCCAAAGGTAGCTTAGCCTCCTCTAACTCATGAAGTGGGTTAGGTTCCATCTGAAACACAAAATGATTGTTGTTAGAAGATAGTTGAAAATAACTATTACATATAGATATATATTAGTTATGAGTATAACCAGCATTTAACTATGTCAATGTTCACCTTCATCGTCATCTTCATATCTGACGATGTCAATGTCTTCATATTCATCATCAGCGTCATCAATATCCATATTAGTTTTGGTTTCATCATCTCTTTCCATTTCAAATTCATTTGTAACATCATTAACATCATCTCCATCATCAACCCTTAATTGTGAGGTGTCATCATTGATATTCATGTCTCTTTGTGAAAAGGATGGATTTTGAGTAGTCTCTTGAAAATTTTTAATTCCTTGTACTTCATCGAAACCACATTCAGTTTGAGTAAACTGATTTTCCCGAGATATCATTTTTATTATGCTCCACCAATCACTCAGGTCTCTTGAAGTAGCATAGTACTTTGTGTAATATATTTAATGGGCCTACAGAACCAGTAAAAATGGTTCATTTACTACAAGAATAATTTTACTATTTATTACTATTTATTACTAATTATTACTAATTATTACTAATCATTACTAATTATTACTAATTATTACTAATTATTACTAATTATTACTAATTATTAGCATTTATTAGTATTTAATAGTATTTATTACCATTTATTACTATTTATTACTATTTATTACTATTTATTTCTATTTATTTCTATTTATTACTATTTATTAGTATTTATTACTAGTTATTAGTATTTATTACTATTTATTAGTATTTATTTATATTTATTACTATTTATTAGTATTTATTAGTATTTATTAGTATTTATTAGTATTTATTACTAATTATTATTATTTATTAGTATTTATTAGTATATATTACTAATTATTACTATTTATTAGTATTTATTAGTATTTATTAGTATTTATTAGTATTTATTACTATTTATTACTATTTATTACTATTTATTACTATTTATTACTATTTATTACTAAATATTACTAAATATTACTAAATATTACTATTTATTACTAATTATTGATATTTATTACTATTTATTACTAATTATTACTAATTATTAATAATTATTACTATTTATTATTAATTATTACTAATTACTACTAATTATTACAAATTATTACTAATTATTACTAATTATTAATAATTATTACTATTTATTACTATTTATTACTATTTATTACTATTTATTACTATTTATTGCTATTTATTACTAATTATAACTAATTATTACTAATTATTACTAATTAGTACTAATTATTACTAAATATTACTATTTATTACTATTTATTACGATTTAATACTATTAATTAGTATTTATTACTATTTATTACTATTTATTACTATTTATTAGAATTTATTACTATATATTAATATTTATTACTATTTAGTAGTATTTATTTCTATTTATTAGTATTGATTACTATTTATTACTAATTATTAGTATTTATTAATATTTATTACTATTTATTAGTATTTATTAGAATTTATTACTATTTATTAGTATTTATTACTATTTATTAGTATTTATTACTATTTATTACTATTTATTAGTATTTATTTCTATTTATTAATATTTATTTCTATTTATTACTATTTATTTCTATTTATTACTATTTATTTTTATTTATTGGTATTTATTACTATTTATTACTATTTATTGGTATTTATTACTATTTATTGGTATTTATTAATATTTTTTAGTAATTATTACACATTATTACTATTTATTACTAATTATCATGTTTTATTAGTATTTATTACTATTTATTAGTATTTATTACTATTTATTAGTATTTATTACTATTTATTAATATTTATTACTATTTATTAGTATTTATCACTATTAGTATTTTTATTACTAATTATTAGTATTTATTACTAATTATCAGTATTTATTAGTATTTATTAGTATTTATTAGTATTTATTACTATTTATTACTATTTATTAGTATTTATTACTAATTATTACTAATTAATACTATTTATTACTAATTGTTAATATTTATTACTATTTTTTCTAATTATTACTAATTAGTGTAAATTACTATTAATTACTGCAAAATACACCTACTAATTACTAATTACGGCTAATTATTTATATACATTACTAATTATTGTTAATAATTATTAATTATTACTAATTACTAAGAATTAATACCAATAATTTAATTTTATTATTACAAATAAATACTGATGACAAAACAATTTTAATCTAAATTAATTACAACTAATCAATAATAATTAAAATTAATATAAAAAAAGGAAATAAATACTAAATTAGATAAAACTTAAATACCTTTAAACTTGATCTCTTATAATTGTAGGCGGCTTCACAACTTCTTCGGGAAAAAAAAAAGCTAACTCTCAAAAAAATCACTTTAAAATTAGAGTTTACAGAAGCAGAGGCATAAGAAATTCAGGCAGAGAGAAGAAAAAATGGAGGGGGTATATATAGTTTAGATTAGTTGTGACGGGACTGTTAGTGACGGAAATCTCATCACAAAACGTACTATTTGCGACGGGACCCGTCGCAAATACCTTCGATCGCATTAATTACCGTCGGCGGTTAAAAGGTTATTTGCAAAGGGGCCCATCGCAAAAAGTGACCTGCCGGCACACTTTTTGCGACGGGACAACATCCCGTCGCAAATATGTTTTTACCGCCGTCGATTATTTGTGATAGGTCCCGTCGCAAATACCCTCCGGGGGTCGAACTAGTTGCGACGGGGGATCCCCCCATCGCAACTAGGTCTTATCGCCTCTCAGCATTTGCGACGGGCGGTGCCAACCCGTCGCAAATACTCTTTCGTGCGGTTTGGCGCGCAAACCACACCAATCCGCGCGTAACTTTTTGCAACGGGGTGCCTATTCTCATCGCAAATAACCTCTTAGACGGACTATTTGTGACAGGATTTATTCCTGTCGCAAATAATGGTTTTTCCCATAGTGCACATCCAATGTCACACTTATTTAAAACAATCAAGGTACCCGATTTCTTAATTAAAGAAGCACAAAAACCTTACACAAGAATCCTCCCTTAAATACCAAACCATAAAAGGCACCAAAATCCATTCACAAGCTTCATTTTACAAAAAAAAAACCATGCTACCAAAAACATAACCAATCCTAACACAATCCAAAAATACTAAATTTAATTTTAAAAGATCCATTGACATTTTATAAAATGCCTTGCATTCATATATACATATTCATAACTAGAGAAATCTTTTAAAAGCCCATTTTCCACCAAATTTCCCACATAAAAACACCAAAAAAACTCACACAACACATCAAAATCATGAATGAAACATTTATAAATTTATTAGAAATTATCAAGCATCACATGGAATGTTATGGAAAAGGAAAATAATGGAAACACCTACCTCAATGGTGTTTGAATGTAACAAAACTCCAAGAGATGGAATAACTAAGCCCGAGAGATAATCTGAACACACTAACATCAAAGAAAATGACCCACATTATCCAATCCTCACACTAGGGTTTTTTCAAGAGGGATCCAAGCCAAGATAGAACCAAGAACCAAAAGAGAAAAGGAAGAAGATGAGAAAATTGGCCAAAACTAAGAGAAACTCGCCTTAGGAACCTTAGAGGGGCTTCAATGATGGAAGGAGAGCAAGGGAGGAGGGTTTTTGGGAGCCCCCTAGTGAACTTAGGTTGAGAAAAGGAGGATAAACCTGAAATGGATTTCAAACTAGAGAGGGGAAATGTTGTAAATACAAATTTTTAAGAATTTGGGCAAGTCATATGGTTTGGGAAACTGGGCGCCAACCTTGTTAATCAGCTTTTTCATTTGACAGATCCACTTTGCATGCCTGCTACATGGTTTTATCTAACCATGCTCAAGTCATGCTCCACCACCAAAATAAGGTCACACTGATCCTCCTGTAACTCACACGGTTTGAGCTAAACCATGCTCAAACCATGCAGAGGGCCAAAAACCACCCAAAAACTTCAAAACTCAAAAACATTCACTTGTAACTCGACCCGGACCTCAACCGAAAGGTATAAAATTAAGAAAATAATATTATGAAAAGGAAAAATAGGGTCAGTTGTAACAATTATCCCCACTATAAACACTTTGTTCCCCCAAAAAGTCACCCATTTGAACAATAAACCAAACTTGAGCTCGAAACTGAAGGAAATGGAATGAAACTATGAACCTTAATGTGACCTTTTAACTCCACAAGTCACACCCAACCAACACTATATAAAGACAAAATAAGAGAAAATGAAAGAACAATAGAGGGTTATCCCCACTATAAGAGCCCCACTATCACTGACCAACACTGGAAGAAACCACAAAAAAATCCATAGTTGGTCTCCCCAACATTTAAGAACCAACGGGATTAGACCAACCTTGTAACTCACAATGGGGACCAAACAACATGAACACCCGGAACTCGCAACCCAAATCAAAAACCCCTGACGCAAGGGAAATACCACAGAGGAAACTTAGACCAAACAGCAAATTGAATCACAATTCATTGATTCCACAAGACTTGAGCATCTCCAAAACGAGCACAGCTAAAATCCAAAAATGATTCACTACCAAGATAACCACACAATTTCCCAAAGTGAAGCACTAACAAAAAAAATTATGAGAGAATTAGGCCACAAATCCTTTTAAAATGAAGGTGTACTTTCAAAATGAATAATCCTTAGAACAAGGAACTTTAAACGGACTCCGCTCCAACATTTGAGACAAAAACTATTCTAAAGTTCCCCATACCCCTAAAAATTATTGATTGCATCAAAATCTTCACTTTGGGTCATATTGATAGATCCATGATGTATGAAGAATCTATTATCCCAAAGTCCATATTTGACATCCTCCAATCGAGACTCCCTCTTCTGGAATTTCCTCTTGCAGAACTTCTCCAAGTGACCAAGGCATGCACATTGATGACAAGCCTTCAAAGGATTACCACAGGATTGATTTGAATGCCCAAACTAGACACACTAAAATCACATGAACAAAAGGTCTAGTGAACAATAATCAGGAGATGATTAAAGATACTTTATGAAAATAGGTTCCTCTAGCACACACCTCTCACCAAATGGGGAGCCTCTATAAGCACCGACAGAAACTGGTTGACCAACCACCCCCAACTGCACTCCAGGATCCACCTCATATAGAAACACTTCACCATTCAATTTCTCAAACTAAAATTACTTGGATGAGATAATTCAATCCTTAATTTATATACAAATACCCCAAATAAAAAGAGTAACCTTCAACCGATCCTCTGATACTATCTCTATTAAGAAAGAAACTAACTCCTTCAAGTGGTCAACATAGGCCTTTATTGTCCACTAGACTTGCTGAAGACCCAACATCTCTTCCAATTTCCTCATCTTCAAATCCTCAGGTATAAACCATTGGATAAAAGTGGTCTTAAACAACTCCCACATCATCCCAACTTGCAACTATGATGCGAATATCACCTTCCACTAATCCAAAGTTGGACTTCCAAACAAACCCAAAATAGCACGCACTCTCACAACTTTGGGAGTTCCCAATGACTTGAAAAAACCTTAGACCTCCTCAAGCCACTCTGCAACCTCTAATGGACCCTGATCACCATAGAAAATAGGAAAAAACTGAGAAGATCTAAACTCTTCCACTCCACTAGGATTCAGGTTGGGGCCAACAACTGAACATAACTCGTTGGAAACCTTGGGGACCTTTTTGGGTGGCATACTATGAACAACATGAAAACATAACCCCAAATCAACATCAAAATCAAAATACAACCAAAAAGAAAATTAAAAACCAAAACACCAAGATCAAAACCAAACATCACAAAATAATTCCAAAAAATCTCTTTAAAAATCACCACTTCCACTTCAAAGCCAAAACCATTTCATCCCAAAGCCACTTTTCAAAATACCCAATTCACTTTCAAATTCACTTTTAATTACCAATCCCACTTTTAAAACAAAACCAAATCCTAAAATCATTTTCCTTTTTGAAATCACTTTTTCCTAAAAACCATTTACCATTTCAAAATCAACCCACACTGGCCAAAACCAAGCCAAGACACAACTCCCACCGAACTCTTAGAATAGGGAACTAGTGACCATGCATAGCCCAGAAACATGGTTAGTGGTCCATGCCCCAAGAAATCACCAAGCACTAGGAGTACCTTGAACTAGGCACTTGGGATCTACATGGGTCACTACTTCACTTAATCTCACTACTCATCAACGGTTCACCTCCATTGTCATTTCACATCCATACAACCAAAAACCAAAACAAATACTGAAATCCTAGATTATCCTTGGAAACTCAAGGCTCAGGATGAGTAAGAGTTCACGATCCTCTTCTCATACCTAAATTCCAATTTTTGACAGTCCTAATATATAATTATTTGATGCCCCAAATAAAAAAGGGCCACTCTGATATCATTTTTTCATAAACTAATTCAGGTTGTAACAAGGCCTGAGAGGCGTTCCTGGACCTCTCGAGCTGGTGACTAGTGTTGGGCATCAAAGATATCACAATGGGAATGATTTATCCCAATACAATCTAGGTTAAAATAACTAAATAGATAATGCAGTATACACAATAATAACTGAACAAAAATAAATACACAACCATATTTAGACACAACTACAACTAAACAAAATAGAAACTACAAACAAACAAAAAACCATACTGCAAATGAAACGGTCTCCATGTGACCTCATAGTCACCACCAACCATAGGACCAACTGATCCAAAGAAAAACTTTAACTAGAAACATAAATCTACAAAACATATCGGGTCTATTGATGATGAGTGGCACAAGTAGGGTGTGAGAATAAATAACTCAATAGGTAAGCACCACAGATTCCATAAATTTCCTTTCCTGAAAGATACTATAAACACTAATTTGAAACACATATATAAAATAAGGTTTTATCATTTTAAATTACCAAACATGGATTTCCAAAAATTCCCTTTTTAAAACAATAGACACCACCATCTACTTTTCAAAATAGATTTCCAGTTCCAAAACCCAAATTAAAAACCCAATACCAAAATAGGGAACTCAAATAGGTGATTAATAATTTATTCCAAGAATTAAAGAAATAAAAAAAGTAGGAAGATACTAGAAAATTAAACAAAAAGTTTCGTAGAGTAAAATAGAACATTCAGATAGTAATCATGGGAATTTCCTAAACATCTCTATAAGAAATTCTAGGACGTACTCAGTTCGGACTCACATTCTAGTATACGGTGCATCTCCATAGTAAATAACCAACTGGATTATCTAAACTATCCTCACCAGTGGCACATCCCACCTAACCTCTCAGAAAATCAAAGTGGTACCAACCTATCTAATCAGGTTCGATAATCAATCATCACTCGACCCTCTAGATGACACTCAGGAATCCCATTATAGTATTACATGGTGAATGAGGAGGTCCTCACATGCATGGTATAAACCAATAACCCATATATGCCATTGTGCTTACCAATAAAAAACACCAACACCACCTATACAATGACCCTCACCTTAGAGGGACTACCATAGAGGTTCTCATCACACATAAAATCATCCAAAGGTGCCAACTAGGATGACATGAAACATCACTTTAAAAACAGTTTTACAAAACTCCAAAAAGTACCAATCGGGCCTTTAATATTTCCAAAACCCAACCCATTTCCAAAACAACTTCCAATTCCAAGGTTTAAACACTATTTAACTTGAAAGGTTCCAAACATACATTCATTTCATTTAGTTATCAAACCACCATCCAAAGTGCCTAATGGACAAGAATTGAAGGAAAAAATTGAAAACATATTTAGATACCATTTAGAAACCCCGAAAACATTTAGAACATATAGGGGTTTTAGAATAACCATTTGGAAAGAGAATGGATAAATAAGGGAAGGAGGATAAAGGAAAATTTGCTTTGAAATATGGGGTTTAAGGAAACATTTTTAAAAAATCCATTATAATTTGTGTGCATATCCCTATGTGCAACTCATGCACATAGGTATATTACCACATCCAATTTTATACTTTTTAAAAACTATCAAAGTACCCAAGGTATTAATTAAATAAGTGTAACAACCTTACACATGAATCCACCCTTAAATACCAAACCATAAAAAGGCACCAAAATCCACTCACAATCCCCATTTCACAAACAACCACGATACTAAAAATGTAACCAAGTATAACATAATCCAAAAATATAATATTCCATTTTAAAATATCAATTGACATTTTATCAAACACCAAACATACATATATACATAGGCATAACTAGATAAGTCGTTAAAAATCCCATTTTCCATCAAATTTCCCATATGAAAACACAACAAAAACTCACAGAACACATCACAATCATGACTGAAACATTTATAAATTTATTAAAAATTCTAAATCATTACATGGAATGTTCCAGAAAGTAAAATAATGGAAACACCTACCTCAAAGGTTTTTAATGTAATGAAACTCAAAGAGATGGAAGAACTAAGCCTGAGATATGGTCTGTACACCCTAATATCAAAGAAAACAACCCACATTATCCAAACATAACCCTAGGGTTTGGAAAAAGGTATCCAATCCAAGAGATAACTAATAACCAAAATAGAAATATAATAAGAAGTTAAAATTGGCCAAAACTAAGAGAAACTCACCTTAGGAACCTTATAGGGGCTTCAATGATGGAAGGACAACAAGGGAGGAGGGCTTCTGGGAGACCCTGGTGTGCTTATATTTATCTAGGGAAGAGAAACCCAAACTGGGTTTAAAACTAAAGAGAGTAAAAGTTGTAAATTCAAATTTTTAAAAATCTGGGTAAGTCTCGCGGTTTGGATGCATGGTTTGGGAAACTATGTGCTGACTGTATAACTTAGCTCTATCATTTGATAGAGCCATTTCAAATGATTTACACATGGTTTTCTCTAACTATGTACAATCCATGCTCTACTAAAATAAAGATGAATGTCTCCTACTGGAACTCACACGGTTTGAGCCAAATCATGCTCAAACCATGCACAGGGCCAAAAACCACCAGAGAACTTCAAAACTCAAAAAATTTCACTGGGAACTCAGCACGGACCTCAATATATAGGTCCAAAATTAATAAAATAATAATATAAAAAGTAAAACTAGGGTTGGGGTGTGACTCACATATACAAGGATGATGATAGTGGGGTTATATATCACCCTCCAATACATTGGTTGAATTTTATATCTCATGAGAGTTAGGCATGGAAAAAATAAGTTTTTTCACATAGGAATGGGCATGATGAGTTTTATCATAAAGTTTATTATGCTTAGGGTCGTTCTTTGTATCCAATCTGTTTTTCATGTTATTCCATAATTATATAGTGTTATACATTTATAGTCTATGATACATTTCCATGTTTATGAATCTTTTATAAGATATTACACACTTTTATGTAATTTTATTCCTTATTTCATGATATATGATCTATTATTTTTTGGGTATAACTTTTTTATGTATCTTTATTATACTCATATGGTCATATTATGCTCACTTATGATCTTTGATTTTTATTCATTATGTTTACCCTTACTGAGAGTTTGAGCTCACCCCTTTCTTATATTTCCAATTCTATGGGTTATGAATAAACTTAATGTGTATGGTGAATCTAGAAGAATATATTTTTTGTAGATTCATGTAAAATGTTGAATAATTATTATAGATTAATTAGTTATTTATGTAGTGGTAAAATGTTCATTATTTGAAAAAGATATGGGTTTTGTTAGTTAATTTTTTTCCTAATTCTCTAAAATTATAAACCTAAATAATCATGGGAATTTATTAGAATATAATATATGATTTAATTCATGTAATTATGAGACTATTAATCCTTTGGATTTTATTAAATCACAAATTAATCTAGGGTAATTTCTCTAAAAATGATGTTTGAGTATCAACTCAATATTCACTCTAGTGTGTGATGAGTGGGCCTAAGACTGCACACCTGGATAGAAATTCTTGTGGGATATTCTTTGGTTAATCACATTCTCTTTAAAATATATTATGAATGGTTTATTATGTTAAGTAATTAGATTAAGTAAAGTAATATAACCCAACCTAAATAAACCTAGATTAAACTAAGAGTGATTTAGGTTGAACCAGAAGATAATGTAATAATTTTGATGATTAAGACATTTTGAGGTTGAATTTTTCTTGTAATTATCTTATAATAATTCTCTCATGGTGTTCATCAGTTACATTAACTCCTTTTAATTTTATTAATGGTTAAATCATGAAGGAACCAAGTTAACAATGGATGTTATTGACAATGCATAGATTTTCCCAACAACTAACCTAACTGGATAAGATCTGTAGTGAAAAACCTTGTGATTATGCTAAATAAACTATTAAGAATAATGATTAATAACATTAAATTATCTGAGTTTCCAATCATACTAAATAATTGAATAATGGTGTCTCGTGTAATTTTAAGTTATGAAGATGAATAAGGAAAGAAGATTCAATTTCCTTCATGTCAAAAATGTGGTAAGAATTTCAAAGGGGAATGTCTTAAAGGAACTGGGAGATATTTTATTTATGTAAAAGGAGGGAATAGATAAACTAATTTTCAAGGAAAATTTAATAGATCAATGTACACAGTTAAAGGAAAAAAGAGTTCATCCTAAAGTACCACTAATAATTAATTATCTTAAATGTGGGAAACTTGGACATTATTCAATTCAATTTTCTAATACAAGGGCTAACAAGGATGATTAGAACTAACAACATCTAAGAAAAGGGGAATAATATGAAACCACAACTACTAAAGTGGGTTCTGAATATGATATGGAATGAGGAACATTGATCACCCACTCAAGACCTATTTTTTTGTATTTGTATCTTGTACAACCTACTCTTATGTACCAAAAATGTTTTCTAAAAACATAAAATTGCCATCCTGATAGCTAGATGTTGAATTATTGATAAAAAATTATATTGGTATAATAATTTTATCTAAAGTATATAACTCCTCTCTAATATATATTTTTATGAATGTGATTCTTATAAAATCCAATTATCCTTCCTTTAGTCAAATTTTATGTGATATTAGTCTTGGATTGGCTCTCTTGACATAGAGGAAATGATAATTTTTAAGATAGTAAAATCACATCTAAAAATAAACCCATGATCACCTATTAATATACAAGGGTAGATATAAACCCCCTATAAAAAATTACTCCCATTATATTGGAGTATTTACACAAATGATTAAAGTAAAAACTAAACATTAGTTATATTCTTATTATAAGGGAAAAATGGGTTCACTAGTCATACCAAGGACTGTGAGGATGAAACTTCATTAGAGATTAAATTTGGAGTCATGTATATATTATGGAAATGCTTAAATATTTAATTATTTTGGATTAATTAAAATTGTGAGGACACAATTTATTTAAGGGGGAGGATGTAACGCCCCGATATTTTTGAATATTTTTTCTCTGAATTAATAATGTGTTTGATAGCTTGTTTCACTCACAGTATAGAACTAAAATGAGCCATGAAATATTAGATTAATATTATTTAAAAAAATTAATAATAATAAAACCAATAGTAAATAAAAATATTTTAATCAATGCATGTAGAATAGTATTAAGAACACTTAGAGTTTTATAAGGACATTTTTTCAATAAATACGTTTTTACTTTATATATTGTATTTTCATTTAAAAGATAAATTTTATAATTTTATAATTTTAATTTTGTAAAATTAAATTAATTTTTGAATTCAGTATATCAAAATTATCTTAGGTTAAATTTTTCAAATTTTTATAATATAATTGATTTTTAAGTGAATAGTAAAAAACAACATTTTTACTAATATTGTAATGTTTATAAGTCTATCATGAAGTTAGTATTACTTAAAAACTTATAAAAAATTTATTAAACCAAAATTATATTTAATTATTAAACTTATTCGTTTAAAAAATATTATGTTGAATTTATAAAACCCATGTATAACATTTTGGAAACTTAAGTAGTATTTTACTCTAAAAAATATTTTTGTTCACTTATATTAAAATTTAGTTGTCATCACCTATAGAAATTAAACCTAAAAAATAGATTCAATATTTTATATCAACATTTTCATAATATTAAATAATATTAATTTCATTTTTAGGCATGAAATTATGATTAATATGATTAAATTCAATGACCATGATAATGGTAAAACTTTTATTTTCACAAAGTTGCTTTATTAATATTATGTAATTTTTATCCAATAGAATAAATTAATATATTCCCCAAAATGAATTTAATATAATTGTTAAACCTATTTATAAATATATTATCACTCATTTTTTTAATCAATAATAAATAAGATTAAGAACATTTAATGGTGAAAATATCATTTTTCTACAAAATAGTTTTTCTATATATTAAATGTTTTAATTTAAAAAATAATATTCGATTATTTAGAAATTTAATTAGACTATATGGATCCTAAATTTATTTTTATAACATAAAAATTTGTTTATAAGGGCTACCTTATATTTTTAGGAAAATATAAAGTACTAGGATAAAAACTAGTTACTAGGTAAAAACTAAAATTGTATGTTGTAAAAAACAAGTAATAAAAGGTTCAAAAAATGTTTAAAACTATAGAATTGTAAGAGTGTGTAAATTTATAAAAGAGGGGTTAAATTAGTTTATAAAATAAAAATAAAATTACATAACCTCTTTATAAAGGTATTTCAGACAAAGATTTTTTTCGGTATATAAGAAAGTAATCGAACAAAATTTTGTACTGATGCTTTATAAAATTAGAGTATAGGAAAATTTTATAAAATATAGAATAAAATTTCCTTAATTAAAGAACAATTGAAAATATGTAAAAACATTTAGTTAGTAATAATAACAAATTAACACAAGTTTTATAAAGGGTTTAATAAAAACTTACAAAAACTTTACTTAGAAAGTTACCAAACTTTAACCTTTAGTGTAAAGGGATTTTTAATAAAACTAAATATATACATGATATATCACTCTATATTAGGGTCTTACTTTCATACAAGTAATTCCATGATCATTTCATCAGACACATCTTTTGTTTCCCTATCCATGAGAACCCCATATTAGTAATATTGGACAAAACTTTGTCTCTCAAAAACCTGAGATCCCTTGATCACAAAGACCAAACACATAGTTATTACAATCATAGAAGTTATTAAGTCATTTATAATAATCCATAACATGAATTAATTAATAAAAAACTCTCTAAAGACTACAATGAAGCACTCTTAGTGTTACAAGATGTTTCAAACTCTTCATAGAAACTTTAGATAGTAGATGATGCAAAAGTTTCCTCCTCTTCGAATAAAAATTCTATTTATATGTATTTATACAATGGTCATTTTTCAAATCCTTAAAATTTGGTTATAATGAATTAAAATGAAATAATTATTTATTTTAAATGTTCATTACAACTTCATTTTATATTAATTTTAGTATCATCATTACAATTCTTTATTATTCTATCTAGTAGAATGGTGATTCTTTATCCGGTGGAATGGAATTATTCATCCAATAGATTTTATAAAGGTTCATCCAGAAATAATTTCTCCCTCTATCTGATGATTTTTTTTATTATGAACTTAGTATAACTTCATTTGGTGATACTTGGTTATACTTAGTTGATTGGACTTTAAAAATCTATATTTTATAGAATTGCATTTATCTAATGTACAAAAGTACAGGTTCGTCTGATTAAGAAAGTTCCATCTGATTATAAAATATTATTTTTCTGGTAAAATTAATTTCCTATAAAAACATTCTTAATACACTTTAGAATTATAAAAGTTGTTAAATAAAAACTTTTAAGGAAGTGAGTTGTGATTTTCAAAACTAAGGTTAGAAAGTATTGAAAGTAAATTTTAGACTTAATAAAAACATTTGGGAAAATGAATGGTTGAATCTTTCTCAAACTTATCTCACCCCACACTCCATTATTTCTCACTTTTTGAACCATTTATATATGAATAATTTCATTCCATTATTGAAAAATAATGGGTTTTCAAAAAAGTATCATTTTATTCACTTGTAAAAAGGGATCACTTTTGTACTTTCAAGGTTACACAAACCCTTAGAAATTTCCTTGAAACCCAAACTTATTTACCTCTACTAGAAGTCCCTTTAATGACCTAAATCCCATGGTAACCATAATTTATCCTAAGACCTTCATTTATAAAAATACTTTCAAGAGAAAGTTCAAGATCTCAAAGTGAGTATTACTTAATACTTACCATTTTCTTATTAATATTTCTATTCCAAACCTATCCTGACCATAGTAATACATTGACCTCATTATCATTAGTATAATTAAATGTTTTTATATTAATGTAACAACCCTTATTTATTCCCTTCTATACACTAATAATAACTAATTAATATAGATCGTGCGCACATGTGGACTACCACCTCCACGAGACGATGTATTTCATTTTCCATCAACACCTAATAGGTATGAATTTAAAAATGTTTTTAAGGTAAAAACATGATTTTTAGGACACTATTAATATAATATAAATATAAAATTTGACATTATATAATTAATATTAATAATAAATGGTCATAGTAAATTTAATCACCTAAAATGAACATATTAAAGTACCTTTCCTAATGAGAGTTCATTTTATAAAAAACCTATATAACAGTATAAATTTTATTCTAATTTAATAATAAAGTACATAAAACCCTAAAATTTTGGATATTATGAAGTTATTATACAACACCTTTAACCATGGTCAACATACCAAAATAGTTACATAGAAATTGACTAAATTCATAATAAGGTTTCTAATAAACTTTATTTTATTTTCGAATTTAGATGCATGTACATAGTGAATAGGGACCAAAGTGAGGGTTTATACTAACTCAATTTTATTTCATTGAGTTACAAACTTTCTTATTGAGCTTTATTATTCTAAGTTTTATTTATTCTACCTAATTAATACATTATATTGAATTTCCTTCTTATTTTTAGGGTTCTATAATTCTTTCTTATATCCTCATTATTAAATTATTCTTACATGAAATATTATGTTACTTGTAAGGGTTTCTTGTATAAATTTTCACCCCTTTAGACATATTCTCTATTATACAACATGTTTTCTTTATAATGGTGTATCTACAACCATTTTAATACTTTTTATCATGATACACTAATTATTTATAGTACTTAATACTTTATTTGAGATTATATCCTTCAAGTGGTTTTTATTTAAATGTTTCTCTTGTTGTAACAAATTTCTTGACTCAAATTCTTTATATTCAAGTCATAAATTCTCTACTTGGTTATGATATTTTAATCCCATTTTATCCTTACATTTCATTTTTCCAATGGTAATTTATCTCTTTATTAGGGTAAGTTACTTCATTTCATTGGTATCAACTTCCTTGGTGGGATAACTTCTCAAATAAAAGTTTGATGTCGATAATAATAACTCTAATTATTTCCAATGGATCATTCACCTCCATATCTACATTTTTACTCTATCCAATGTTTTTCACTATTTTGGGTAACTTAAATATGGATTAATTCATGTGATCCTTTTACTTACTATAACCACTTTTAAAATGGAAATTTTATTTCCTTATTTATGATGTGGGTTTTTAAAAAAGGTGTTTTTAAAATATTAAAAGGTTTTACATATCATGGATATATTTCATATTTTTCACTCTATGTTTTCTCTATACAACCTTTATACCTTTTCAAGACTCCATTATTATAGATTTATTAAAAATTAATTTTTTAATATATCGCAAAAAAATCTCTCTAACCTTTTTTAAAATGAATTTTCAAAAAAAACTAATAAGTTTTTGTCCTTAGACTTTATTTATAAAAATAAGAAAAAAACTTCTTTTAAAAAAAATCACAAGAAAGGATTTACCAACATTTTGAAACTCTTTTCCCATGTTTCATGGTTTTAAAAAGTAAATTATTTTTCCATTATTCTATGAGTTTTTTTAAAATATTTTTCAAGTAAAAGGGTCATTTTCATCATGATTTTCAAAGTAAAATTATATTATTCTTCTAAATGTATTATCCATCTACCCATTGATTCTTCACCTATGTTTTCAAAAATGAGCAATGTTAAATCTCTATAATAGAAATGGTTTGTCACTAAACTTTTTCTGCCTAATAATCTTTAGTGTATAACTATAGTTTTTATTCCAATGTCTTTCCACTATTAATACACTATTTTTTATTCCTTCTATTTAAGGGTGTTCACCTAGATACTTACACACCAATTTATTGGGGAAAATGTTGACTAATTCGTATACTATTTATCTATAAATTGTAAATATCTTGTTTTTTCTTATTTGAAGGGTATTTATCTAGATATTCCCTTAGTGTCATTGGATACCCATTTATTTTCAGTGGGTTTATTATGTTATGACTGTTTTAGAAATTTTAGTATCAATTGATCTAAATATTGAAGTCCATTTACGTGATACCTTTTGGAAATGTTACAAAACCCATTTTATTTACATGGGTTTTTTAGGATGAATGATTGATTAATTATGAAACATATATATAAGTATGGTGATAGGTGGGGTCCTATATCACCCTTCAATTCATTGGTTTTAAGTTGATATCTCATGAGATAGTTGGGTGTGGACAAAATTAGTTTGTCCACATTACTGTGGGAATAATTAGTTTGCTCATAATATTTCATATGTTTATGGTTGTTCCATATCTCTAAGTTGTTTTCAAGTTATTACATAATTCTATGATGTTTTTCATTTCCATACTATGCAACATTTCTATGTTTTTCCTCTTTTATAAGATATTCTACACTTTTATGTTATTACATGCCTCATGCCATGATTTATGATATGTCCTTTGGTGGGTAAAACTTTAATATATATCTTGATTATACCCATATTCTCATCTTATGCTCACTTATGATATTTTATTATTATCACTTATGTTTACCCTTACTATGTGCTTTAGTTTACCCCTTTCTTATGTTTCCATTTCCCCAGGTTATGAAGAAAATTAATACATATTATGTGTTTATAATAGTATCTTTTGTAGATATTTATGGGAAATTTTGATGACTTTTATTGATTAAGTAGTTATTTATATAATGGGAAAAAAGTCCCATTAGTTTAAAAAGACATGGATTTTATTAATTAATGTTTTGTAATGATTCTCTAAAAATATAAACCAAACAGATAATTGGAATGTATTGTAATACAATATTTAAGTAATGTAATTATGATATGGTCACATTAATGGGGTTTCATAAGTAGGATAATGGGATGTGGCCTTTATAGTGATAAAAGTGTGTGTGCTTGTATTAGATAACAGATTCCAGATGGGGAGAGGGTCTCAAGGCATTGCCTTACCATGAATGAGATGTTGATGGTGGGACTGTTGTGTAACGACACAATCTTTTATGAATAAAATTACCTTTATTTTAATGTATCATGGATATAGAAAACACATGAACTTTTTTATTGGGTTTAAATAACCTTTAAGTATCATTACCATTGATAATATATTCATTGAACAATGATCACATATCTAGTATAAATATAGGGTTTTAACTAAACCTTTTGGCACAAACAAAGAAAGTGATGGCCTCGACCAGTAAGATCATTCCCTTTGAATCCCATTTATCAGATATTTTGAGGGAGATAGCATTTCTGGGATTTTACTTAGACCAATCCCAAGCCGAGATCCAACAACTTAAGCATGAGGGAAACTATTTACTGGAGAATTTCATGTTTATTGAGATCACGGCCCAAACCATGTTCACCGAACGGACCCAAGAAATCCCCACCATCACACACCATAATCTTAGGTCATATACTAGTGTAATAAAGGTATATGTAATAAGACCCTAGAATTATGATTATGTGCATTATTTTTTTATATAATAAATAATATACATTTATTTTATTATTGTTACTTTGTAAATGGTTTTTAAAGCACAAATAGTATTTTTAGTTAATATTTAAATTCAATTAATAAATATAGTTTAATGAATTAATAGATTTTTTAATTAAATAATATTTTAATAAAATATTATTACTAAATTAATTTTCATTAAATATAAATTATTTTATAATTTTTATGAATACAATTGTAATTTTTATTAAGGTTTGAAAACTATTTTTTGTCAAAACCCATGAATTTCCAATAAATGTAGGTTTTTATTTTAAAAGTGAAAATTCACATATTTATAAAATTATTTAGATAAAATTAATATTATTTTTGGAATCAGAACGTTGAAATTATCCAATAGTTAATTTTTCACAATTTTCTGAGACAATCAAATTTTTGGGTAAAAATTAAATACCATATAAATATATAATGTGTTTTATGACATCATAATGACCTAATAGTGATGTAATAAAATACTATAAAAGTTATATTCAAACAATATATGTTTTAACATTAAAATAATATGATTTTATATTTGTTTTATTAATTTTATAATTCCTTAGTGGACCATCCAAGACTTATAAAACATTTTAACATTTTAAAATGATTTCCTTGAGAGTGTGACTCACCTCCACGTAAGCAAGAATAATATTTTAATAAGTTCTGACTTTTGAATTATAAAATAATTTTTTACACTCCACTTTGGAAAAAACAATGGGAAAACCATGGTAAGGTTTTTGGTTTTGAATATTTAATTATATAGATTTTGAAACCTAAGTTTGTGAAATATTAAACATTTCCCCTCGAATTTCCTATATAAACCCACCCAAGATCCCACTTATCTTCACTAAAAATCCTTTTAGAACATCCCTACTCTTTTATACTCTCTCTATAATACTCCCAAGGCCCACCAATCTCTCAATAATCCCCTCCTCAAGCTCTTTAAGTCACACACTCAAGTAAGGGATCTTTCACCCTCCTCTTTTATCAAGCATTCTTTTCATGTTATGTCTTTTAATATCTTTTATTACTATTTTGTGATATGTTATTAAATATCCTAATTGATTCCCATTTGATTTATAAATTATTATATCCCCTTTCACTCTAATTTATTCCTCTTATGAACCCTTATGTGCACTCGTTACCTTGCTGAATTTTTGTAAGGGATTCCTTCCTTTCTCATTTTTCTCCAAATTTCTTTATATTGTAATACCCTTTTATTTTCAATTAAAAATGTTTGGGTATGATTTTTCACCTCCACCATACTTACATACTTATTTTTTAATGATGATATACCTCTTTATATCTCATTAATCGCTCACATGTACACCTGTTACCATGCCAAAATTTCATAAGAGTTATCCCATTTCTCCTCTTTCTTTAAGTTTCTTTATTATGTTACACCTTCTATTTCTAAATTCTATGAGTTGGGACATGTATATATATGAACCCTTTACCTTCCATTTCATTTACATATTATTAAATACCCCTTTATCTCTCATCAACCATTTTTATTAATTTTTATGTCATGTCGTTAGGCTGCCAAAATTGCACCGCACTTTCCATGCCAAAATCATCGTGTAGTGAATACCATGCCCATTTATCTATCAAGGGTATTAACCTTTATGAACATATACTTATTGATTATATAATTTCATATATTTATTCCACATTAATTTATTTTGGAATAAATGGTTATGTTTAATGATTTCATTTTATATGATCCATATGGCACACTTATGCATGAAATTAAATATTTATAAAGGGTGTGCCCTGATAGCACTCCAATGCATTGGGTGATATTTAGTATCATAATATTCCATGTGCAATGAGGGTTTACTCATGATAATTCATGTGAAATTAGGTTTTACTCATACTAATTCATGTTCAATGAGGGTTTAATCATGCTAATTCATATGCAATGAGCCTTGGCTCATGCTAATATCATGTTGTATGTCATTGCCACATTTAAATGTTTTGATAATCATGTTATATAATGCCTTTATGTTAATGTTTCTATTGTGATAAATTGATATGCCTATTTCTTAACATGTACTATATTCTTCATTTTATACCTTGTTTACTCACTTATTGGTCTTTATAGCTCACCCTTTTCTTATATATTTCCTCAGGTTATCTCATGCAATGCTAAGTACGAAGGAATGTCATGGTCATATAAATAATTTTTCAATAAATATGTTCTATTTTATATCTTAAGTTTTCATGTAATATTCCTAATTTCCTAATAAACTAGACCTCTCGATCCTCAGAGTTGTCTTAAGTGAAATTTTATGTAATAAATCATGTTTAAGTGTGTAATAAAGAGCAGGGTTGTTATAGTTGGTATCAGAGGATAGGTTTAGTTATTTTTGGGATTAGGATTAGAAAACCCTAGTGAAAGCCTTAAGTATAAGACTAAGTATAAGAAAAAAATCCCTAAATTTTGGTGAGTATAGATTAAGTGTTTTATCAAGAAAATATATCCCTATCTGGATACAAACAAGTAGAGGTGGCTCTACCACATATGTATCTAGGGGTAAAATCCAAAAACACCGCTTTGAGCTAGACTCAAACAGGAACTGGTGCATGACAACGGGCCTTGGTTAACTCTTGGTTCGACACTACCAGGGGATATTCTTTGGTAAATTCATAAGTTTAGTATGAACCATTATTAAGGGAATAAAAAAAATCCCCTAAGAATATATGTTGGGAAGTAGATCATGGATAACATAGATTGAAGCCTATAAATTTATAAGTTATGGAAATAAATTTAATTTATAAGTTATCTCTTTTTTTCATTGGATTATTCTTTATGTATTTAATAAACTTACCAGTAAATTTTCTTTTATTCTATCCAATGGCCGGTAATATGAGGACTCAGGCTAACAACTGATGCAAAGATCAATGTGATGACTATTATAATGAGATTCCCAATCTGATGGGAGCGAGAATTGAAAAATTTGTCACGATAATCTCTCAGTTAACTCAAGTTTTGAATAGAAACATGGGTCAATAGGAATGTCCAACCCCCCTCCCCCAAGAAAGAACAAGCTCCAATCGAGAGCTTCATGAGACAAAGGTCTCCTACTTTTAATGGATCATCTGATCCCTCAATCACTAAACAATAGATCAAATCCATTGAGAAGATATTCTATATCCTTCAATGTTCCAAATAAGAGAAGGTTATTCTAGCTGCATATCATATGGAGGTTGAATCTAATCAATGGTGGACATTGATAAAAAATACGAAGCCTGAGGAAGAGATCGAGGTGTTGGAATGGAAGGATTTCCAAAAAATGTTTTTTGATAAATATTTTCCTCGCACCCTCCAACTTAAGATGTAAAGGGACTTCCTTGACCTCAAGAGAAAAGACAATGAATCCATATGAGCATACGATGAAAACTTCACAAGGCTTTCATGATACTCCTCTGGATTTTTCATTACCTCTGAATTCAAGGTTAACAGCTTCTTTGGTGGGCTAAAACCTAGCCTACGAAAATCCCTAGTGATCCGTGACTTTGACAGCTATGAGGAAATTGTCTGATGTGCCCTCAAAGTCAAAATAGATATCAAATAATCTTAGGTGTATCATGGAGATATGAAGTGGAAATTGGAATTTAATTCTGGCGATTTGATGGATAAATCCAACGGTGCTAAGAAATTCCAACACCCCACTTGCCAAAGGTTCGAAAAGAAGCACCCCAGAAATTTCTTGAAGGGGACAAGGAAATTATTTAGGTGTATAAGAGAAGGGAATCTGGCCATTAATTTCCAGCAAGAAAAACCCTCTACTGCGAAAGAGGAGAGAAATTCTCTATTCAACACTCAACGCATTGTTCATTGCTACAACTATAAAGAACCAGGGCACTTTGAAAACTAGTGACCGAATCCAAGGGTTTTCAGAGGCAACCAATAACCTCCAAGGCAACAAGGGTGATATTTTTCCATCACTACCACTGAATCGAATCCCTAAAATGAATTGGTTATAGGTATTCTTGTTATTCATTCAAGAATAGAGAACTTACTTTTTTTATTCTAGTTATACGCATTCTTTTATATCCTGAAAGTTTAGTAGAACAATCCCAACATCACTACAAGTCATGGAAGTAGAGGTGTCAGAGAGAATAGAAAATGGGGAAATTATTGCATCCCATGAATATAACTCCTCCCCTATCACAATTTGTGGATTTAACTTCCCGGTGAACCTCATCATACTCCCTCTGGTGGAATTTGATGCAATTCTTGGCATGGATTGGATTTCCCTATATAGAGACAACATGAATTTCCGTGAGGGAGAAATCACTCTCCATATGGAAATTTGACCTCTGATTCTGTATAAGTGCAAGGAGGAGGATGAATCTTATTTAGCACCATCATCTAAAGCATGGATATTAATTCCCTATGAGCATGTGTATCTTGCTCAGATGATTGAGTCTAAGGAGGGAACCATCCTTGAAGATATTCCTATTGTGAGGGAATTCACTGAAGTGTTTCCTGAGGAATTGTCTGGTCTTCCTCCTAAAAGAGATGTTGAATTATCGATTGATCTTATACCTGGTACATTTCCAATATCCATGAATCCACATAGAATGGTTGTTTTGGAGCTTGATGAGCTAAAGAAAAAACTATAGTAGAATTTGGATAAAGGGTTTATACACCCAAGTGCTTCGCCATGGGGTGCACCAGTCCTCTTCATCAAAAAGAATGATGGGTCAATGCACCTTTTTATTGAATATCGTGATCTCAAAAAAATCATGATAAAGAACAAGTATCATCTACCACAAATTGATGACTTGTTCGATCAACTACATGGAGCACAATAATTCTCCAAGGTAGATCTGTGGTCGGGATATTACCAAGTAAGTTTGAATAAGGAGGATATCCCCAAGACTACTTTTCGTACAAGGTACAGGCACTATAAATTCATAGTAATGCCTTTCGGACTCACTAATGATCCAGAAATCTTTATGAACTTGATGAATAGAGTCTTTAGAGATTAACTCGACAAATTTGTGGTAGTCTTTATAGATGATATTATAATATACTCCAAAACCAAGGAGATGCATGAGGAACATCTAAGCATTGTACTAGAGACCTTGCAAAAGGAGAATCTCTATTCAAAGTACATCAAGTGTGAGTTCTGGTTAAATTAAGTCTCATTCTTAGGTCATATCATCATAAGAAATGGGATATCTATGTATCCCTCCAAGACAAATACAATTGAGGGATGGTTAGGGCCAACATTTGTGACAGATATCCGTAGCTTCCTTGGGTTAGCTGGATATTATCGTCGATTTGTGAGAAATTTCTCACGATTATCAAACCCTCTTACCAAGATAACTTGGAAGGGAGTAAAGTTTTCTTGGAGTGATGAATGCGAAGATAAATTAAAAGATTTGAAAAGAATTATTATCATTGCACTTGTGATCACACTACCCACAAGTGGAAAACTTTTTATGGTATTCAGTGATGCTTTGAATAAGTGTATGGGTTGTGTGTTGATGAAAACTGACAAAGTAATTGCCTATGATTCAAGGTAATTGAAAGATAATAAGAAAAACTATCCAACATATTGTATGGAGTTGGCTGCAGTAATATTCGCTTTAAAATTTTGGCGACATTACCTCTTTGGGGAGAAGTGTGAAATATATACAGATCACAAAAGCCTCAAGTATATATTCACACAGAAAGATTTTAATATGCACCAATGAAGATGGTTAGAGATGATCAAATACTATGACTACTCAATCCATTACTACTTTGGGAAAGCGAACAAGGTGGAAAATGCTCTAAGTAGAAAGGACCCAGTGATTCTATCATTGATGAGAATTTAAAAGGATACAATCTTCTTCGATTTGATGAAGATGGACATTGGAATCATAAATAAGGGAACATCATCAATCCTTTCACAAATGATTTCTCAACTGTCTCTTTTAGAAAGGTTAAAGGATGCTCAAAAGGATGATGTGGGAATTCAGAAGAAAGTGAAAACTATCAGAAAATGGAAATCTTCATAGTTCAATGTTAATAAAGAAGGAATTATGAGATTTGGGTCAAGACTACGTGTTCTATAAAATCTGAAGTTAAAGAAAGAAATTTTGGATTATGCACATAGTTTTAATTTCTCCATTCACCCAAGAAGCACAAAGATGTATTGAGATCTCATAGAGCATTATTGGTGGGATAACATGAAGAAGGATATCGCTGAGTATAAATCAAAGTTCCTGGTATGTCAGAAGGTGAAGTATGAGAGGAATAAGTATAAGGGGATGATGCAACCATTACCCATACTAACATGAAAATGGTAAAACATCACTATAGAATTTGTCACCGGACTTCTGAAGACATCCAAAGGAAACAATGCTATCTGGGTTGTTGTGGATCTTCTTAAAAATACTACACACTTCATTTCAATTCGAGAGGATTTCTCATTAGATCAACTGGAACAGATATACATCAGAAAAGTGGTAAGGCTGCATAGAGTTCCACTACCGATTGAATCTGATAGAGATCCAAGATTCACCTCTACGTTCTGGAAGAGTCTCTAACACGCTCGGAATACTGAGATGAACTTTAGTACGGCTTATCATTCTCAAAATTATGGCCAATATGAGTGGACTATCCAAACACTTGATGAAATGTTGAGATCATTCTCAATAGACTTCAAAGGAGGATGGGATCAAAATCTTCCTCTGTTTGAATTCTCTTACAATAACTGCTTCCACTCAAGCATCAAAATGGCTCCTTATAAATCCCTTTATGGGAAGAGGTGCAGAACACCAGCATGTTGAGATGAAGTTAGGGAGAGAAAAACTCCTCAGTCTAGAAATGGTCAAAGAAATGGTGGAGAAGGTTAAGACCATCCAGCAACACATTAAAGCTACTCAGAGTCAACAAAAGAGCTATGTTGATAATCTTCAATGAAACCTATATTTTGATGTTGGAGACATGTTATTCCTCTTAATATCACCATATAAGAGAGTTATGAGATTTTGGAAGAAGTTAAAACTTAGTCCAAGGTACATCAGCCCTTTTGAGATCCTTGATTTCATTGGAGTAGTGGCCTATCAACTAGCAAACTCACTGAACCTATCTCAAGTACATTATGTATTCCATGTATCACTATTGAGGAAGTACATACCTGACCCATCACATGTACTCAATCTAGATGTGGTACCATTAGATAATGACCTCTCCTATGAAGAGAATCCGGTGAAGATCTTAGATCGTAGGTAAATAGTTATACAAAATAAGAAAATGTCACTCATCAAAATATTGTGGAGAAACCAAAAGTTTGAAGAAGCAATGTGGGAACCAGAGGAAGAGATGAGGCAGAGTTACCCTTATCTGTTTTAGTGTGGGAAAAGGAAATTTCTAGGGTGAAATTTCTTAAGGGGTGAATTTTGTAACAACCCAATCTTTGATGAATAAAATTCCCTTTATTTTAATTTCTTATGGATATAGAAAACACATGAACTTTTTTTATTAGGTTTAAATAATCGTTAAGTATTATTACCATTGATAATATATCCATTGAATAGTGATCACATGTCTATTATAAATATAGGGTTTTAACTAAACCTTTTGGAACAAACAAAGGAAGTGATGGCCTCGACCAGTAGGATTGTTCCCTTTGAAGCCCATTTATCAGATCTTTTGAGGGAGATAGCATTTCTGGGATTTTTCTTAGACCAATACCAAGCCTAGATCCAACAACTTAAGCATGAGTGAAATTGTTTACAAGATAATTTCAAGCCCATCAAGATCACGGCCCAAACCATGTTCACCAAACGACCCTAAGAAATCCCCACCATCACACACCATACTCTTAGGGCATATGCTGGTGTAAGAAATGGATATGTAACAAGACCCTAGCATTATGATTATATTCATTATTTTTGTATAGAATAAATAATATACATTTATTTTATTATTATTACTTTTTAAATGGTTTTTAAAGCACAAATAGTTTTTTTGTTAATATTTAAATTCAATTAAGAAATCTATTTTGATAAATTAATGGATTTTTGAATTAAATAATAATATAATAAAATATTATTACTAAATTAATTTTTATTAAATATAAATGGGTAGTAAGTAGGATATTTACATGGGTTTTTTATGATGAATGATTGATTTATTATGAAACATATATGTAAGTATGATGATGGGTGGGGTCCTATATCACCCTTCAGTGTATTGGTTTTAAGTTGATATCTCATGAGATAGTTGGGTGTGGAAAAAATTAGTTTGTCCACATTAGTGTGGGAATAATTAGTTTCTCATAATATTTCATATGTTTATGGTTGTTCCATATCTCTAAGTTGTTTTCATGTTATTCCATAATTATATAATGTTTTTCATTTCCATACTATGCAACATTTCCATGTTTGTGCCTCTTTTATAAGATATTCCACACTTTTATTTTATTCTATGCCTTATGCCATTATTTATGATCTATTCTTTGATGGGTACAAATTTATTATATATCTTGATTATACCCATATTCTCATCTTATTCTCACTTATTATCTTTGATTATTATCACTTATGTTTACCCTTACTATGTGATTTAGTTTACCCCTTTTTTATTTTTCCATTTCCCCAGGTTATGAAGAAAATTAATACATATGATGTGTTTAGAAGAGTATCTTGTGTAGATATTTATGGGAAATTTTGAAGACTTTTATGGATTAAGTAGTTATTTATATAGTGGTAAAATGTCCCATTAGTTTAAAAAGACATGAATTTTATTAATTAATGTTTTTTACTAATTCTCCAAAAATCAAAACCAAACAGATAATTGGAATGCATTATAATACAATATTTAAGTCATGTGATTATGAGATGGTTATATTCATGGGGTGTCATAAGTAGTGTAATGGGATGAAACCTTGCTAGTGATAAAAGTGTGTGTTCTTGTATTAGGTAATATATTCTGGATGGGGAGAGGGTCTCAAGGCATTGCCTTACCATGAATGAGATTTTGATGGTGGGACTGTTGTGTAACGGCCCGATATTTTATGAATAAAATTCCCTTTCTTTTCATGTATTATGGATATAGAAAACACATGAACGTTTTTTTTATTGGGTTTAAATAACTGTTAGGTATCATTACCATTGATAATATAGTCATTGAATAGTGATCATATATCTAGTATAAATACAAGATTTTAAGTAAACCTTTTGGCACAGAAAAAGGAAGTGATGGCCTCGACCAGTAGGATTGTTCCCTTTGAATCCCATTTATCAGATATTTTGAGGGAGATAACATCTCTGGGCTTTTACTTAGACCAATCCCAATCCAAGATCCAACAACTTAAGCATGAGAGAAACTATTTACGAGATAAGTTCAAGCTCATCGAGATCACAGCCCAAACCATGTTCACCGAACGGCCCCAAGAAATCCCCACCATCACACACCATACTCTTAGGTCATATACTAGTGTAATAAATGGATATGTAACAAGACCCTAGCATTATGATTATGTGAATTATTTTTTTAAAGAATAAATAATATACATTCATTTTATTATTGTTACTTTGTAAATGGTTTTTAAAGCACAAATAGTATTTTTATTTAATATTTAAATTCAATTAATAAATATAGTTTGGTGAATTAATGGATTTTTGAATTAAATAATATTTTAATAAAATATTATTACTAAATTACTTTTTATTAAATATAAATGATCATATAATTTTTATGAATACAATTTTAATTTTTATTAAGGTTTAAAACTCTTTTTTTGTCAAAATCCATGAATTTTCAATAAATGTCGGTTTTTATTTTAAAAGTAAAAATTCACATATTTATAAAATTATTTAGATAAAATTAATATTATTTTTGGAATCAGGATGTTGAAATTATACAATGGTGAATTTTTCATAATTTTCTAAGACAATCAAATTTTTGGGTAAAAATTAAATACTGTATAAATATATAATGTGATTTATGACATCATAATGACCTAATAGTGATGTAATAAAATACTATAAAAGGTATATTATAATAATATATGTTTTAACATTAAAATAATATGATTTTATATTTGTTTTATTAATTTTATAATGCCTTAGTGGACCCTCTAAGACTTATAAAATATTTTAACATTTTAAAATGATTTCATTGAGAGTGTGACTCACCTCCACATAAGCAAGAATAATATTTTAATAAGTTCTGAATTTTACCTTATAAAATAATTTTTTACACTTCACTTTAGAAAAAACCATGGGAAAAACCACGGGAAGGTTTGTGGTTTTGAATATTTAATTATATAGATTATGAAACCTAAGTTTGTGAAATATTAAACATTTCCCCTCGCATTTCCTATATAAACCCACCCAATCTCCTACTTATATTCACTAAAAATTCTTGTAAAACATCCCTACTTTTTCCTCCTCTCTATATAATCCTCTCAAGTCCCACCAATCTCTCAATAATCCCCTCCTCAAGCTCTTGAAGTCATACACTCAAGTAAGGGATCTTCCACCCTCCTCTTTTATCAAGCATTCTTTTCATGTTATGTATTTTAATCTCTTTTATTACTATGTTATGATATGTTATTAAATATCCTACTTACTTACCATTTTATTTATAAATTATTATATCCCATTTAACTCTCATTTATTCCTCTTATGAACCCTTATGTGCACCCGTTACCATGCTGAATTTTTGTAAGGGATTCCTTCTTTTCTCATTTTTATCCAAGTTTCTTTATACTGTAATACCCTTTTATTTTCAATTAAAAATGTTGGGGTATGATTTTTCACCTCCCCCATACTTACCTACTTATTTTTTAATGATGATATACCAATTTATATCTCATTAATCCCTCCCATGTACACCTGTTACCATGCCGAAATTTCGTAAGAGTTATTTCATTTCTCCTCTTTCTTCAAGTTTCTTTATTATGTTACGCCTTATATTTTCAAATTATATGTGTTGGTACATGTATCTATTTTATCCCCTTAATTTTTATTTCAAGTATATATGATAATAGACCCCTTTCTCTCTCATCAACCATTTTTATAAATTTTTATGTAACGCCATTAGGCTGCTAAAATTGCACTACAATTTTCCATGCCAAAATCATCATGTAGTGAATACCATTCCCATTTCTCTATAAAAGGTATTCAACTTTTTGAAAATATACTTATTGATTATATAATTTCATTTATTTATTACACATTACTTTATTGTACAATAAATGATGATGTTGAATGATTCCATGTTATATGATCCATGTGGCACACTTATGCATGAAATGAAATATTTATAAAGGGTGTACCCTGATAGAGCTTCAATGTATTGGGTAATGTTTAGTATCATGATAAGTCATGTGCAGTGAGGTTTTACTCATGATAATCCATGTTCAATGAGGGTTAACTAGTGATAATTCATGTACAATGAGGATTTACTCATGTTAATCCATGTACAATTAGCCTTAACTCATGTTAATATCATGTTTTATGTTGTTGCCACATTTCCATGTTATGATAATCATTCTATATCATGTCTTTATGTTCATGTTTATTTTTTTCTCCATTGATATGAATATTTCCTAAAATGTGTTTTATTATTCATTTTATTCCTTGTTTACTTCCTTACTGGGCTTTATAGATCACTCTTTTCTTATGTATGTCCTCAGGTTATCCCATACAATGCTAAGTATGAAGGAATGTTGTGGTCATGTAAAAGAAGTTTTCAATAAAGATGTTTTATTTTATGTCTTAAGTTGTTATTTAATGTTTCTAATTTCCCAATAAACTATACCTCTCGGTCTTCAGAGTTGTCTTAATTGAAATTTTATTTAATAAATCATGTTTAAGTGTGTAATAAAGAGCAGGGTTGTTATATGTTGTGATATGGAGTATTGGTTATGTGTAAATTTTGGGTCATCCATGAGTGAGATGGTTGGATTGAGCGTGATTGTCCATTGATAAGTAAATTTCATGTATAGATTTTTTATATTTAAATACATTTATTTTTTATAATTTAATTGTTAATTTATGCCTTACAGTTAATGTTTCATTCATATTTGGCATGATCTATAATTTTTAGATAATGAGAAAAAGAATCCAAAAGCAACCATGATTTCCACTTAAAGATGGCCTCTCATGACATTAGATTCCTATGGTTTACATCTTATTTTCCCTTCATGTATTGTATAATTTTCATGTTTTATACTTGATTCTTGATGTGAATCGTCATTTTCTATCTTTGGAATCTCTTTTTCACTTCGTTTCTTTAGGTTCATGCCCCAAAAGTGTACCATAGGCATCCAACATTATGGGAGGCTATCTTTAAGTGGAAATCATGGTATTTTTTGGATTATTTTTCTTATTTCCCACAAATTATAGTATTCTTCCATATATTAATGAAACATTAACCATAATAAAGGAACTAAAAATTAAATTATCAAAAAATAAATGTATTTAAATATCCAAAATTTGTGAATGAAATGGACTTATAAAATCCACAACACTTGAATTCGGACTTTTTTTCAAGGATGTAATCATAACATACTATAAAAGGTGTTTGCCTTATTAGGCTTGAAATTCAATGTCAATAAAATAAATTGATAAAATGGGAAATTAAATGTTCAAGCATTGCACGGTAAAATTCATTAACACCTAACTTTTCAAATTAAACAAATCAACCAAGTATTTTACTTTTCTTATTTTGAAACAGTCAACCATTTTCATTCATCTATTTTTATTTTTCAATTTATTATTAATATGAATTCCATTTGTAATTTACCTCACATTGAATTTTTATGCTCATTATCAAGGTAAAATTGTGAAAAGTTTTCAGCAAATACATCAAGGACATGTCAATTACCATAGGTTTATAAGTCATCTAGAATCTCCACTGTGTAAAGACAAAAAAACATAGTTAATCATAAGGTCTTAACTATTTAGGATCAAATGACTCTGAGGCTTAGGGTAGGTAAGTAAATTATGTAAAATAAGTAAATATCAAAAAGGAGGTTTGTATCTAAAGTAATTTTCATCATATCAAAAGATAATATAAATGAAAATCTCCCTTTATATATGTCATCTCCCCCCCCCCCACACTAAAAGTTCAAAGTGATATCATGATACAAGTAAGTTTAATGAATGAATCATCCTCTCTTACTCTTTTTTTATAAAGAGAGTGAATAATGATAAAGTATAGTGAATTATATCATATACTCTCCCAAAATCATAATAAAAAAGTCCTAGCAATATATATTCAATGTAGTACATCCCTGACCACCATTGATAGCCTCTCCCCCATACTTATTATTTAAGATATTATGCAATATACTTAGAGGAAGGTTGGAGTGGGTAAAATAGGCTTGTAACTTGTCTTATTCTATACAAGGTTGTTCATAGATTCTACAGGCTTAAAAAGAATTAATGATAGGTGGGTACAAGGATAAATTGTTAAAAAAAATATGCCTTAATCATATTAAAAGTTATTATGTTCATTTGTATCTTTAATAAGATGCCAAGAAAGTTCTATAAGAGAACATGCCAGAGTTTCTCAAGAAATATACTATAAAAATAATGAGAAATATTTTTTTATAAAATGTATCTAGAATGAGATGAATGGTTTGGAAAACTACTCATGGAAAAGCATACAAATAATAAAATCAATTAATGAAAATATCAAAAAATCAAGGTGGGAAAAATCTAAAAAAAATCATTTAAAAAAATTAATCTGTCTCACTAAATCATGATTTATTAAATCTTAATCCATATGTTTATCCCTACTTATTATTTTACCCATTTTTCTCATTCAAATTTATTTAAAAATAAATTTAAATTAATGGAATTGTAATTATACTAGACAGTTTATGTATCCTAGTTCATTTGATTAAAGTAAGAATCAAGGCAGGGCATGCAATTAATAGTTCAAAGTTCTAAAACAATTAACTATATGGAATATATTAGTAAAATTCAGAATTGAAATTATTAACTTTATTTTAATGATGCTTCAAACATGGTTGTGTAAGTTCTTCCTGCTTCAGATTTAATATGTGAGTAGATTTCATGATGTGAATTTTTTGGATTTCATGATGTGAGTTAGTCTTGTAGCTTTTTATCCCACTTCTTGTCAGTGTCTTGATGGTCCTAAAAAATAAAAATGCAAAAGTGAAAGTAAAATCTATTCTCAGTGAACTTTTAATGATTTTGGGTGAGTTCATGCACCTAAAAATATAAAAATAAAAAACCTAAAAACTCAGGTTGCCTCCCAAAAGTGATTTTGTTTGACATCGTTGGCTCAACCTTACCTATTTTAGCTTCTTCTATATTTAAGGGTGATTGTAAATGTTTTACCTAGTTGGGGTATAAAAATTCATTAACTATAACCTATTTACACAGGTTGGTCCTTGTCATTCTTCTCTAAACAACTTAACTCTTCCCATTGGAAACACTTACTCAATATTTATCAAGTGGATCCGCTATTTCTTCCTTAATCCTCAAAAAACTAAATGGAAGGTCATGTACCATCCATACCTATTATCCTTTTTCAAACTCTATGGAGTCAGTTTCTCTTACAGCATTTTTGGACTTGGTCCTCAGCTTCTCTTTCTTCTTTTTAGTACTTTTAATTTGAGTATCCTCTTACACAATAGCAACTACTTCATGCACTTCTTCAACTTCAGCAATACCTTCAACTTTGGGTATTTTGTCTTATCCTATCTCATTGTCCTCTTTCACATCACAGTTATTCATCGCTCAATGGATATTAAAAATTAATTGTTCACTACCAACTATTATATAGATTTCTCCACTTTGTATGTCAATCATTTCTCACCTTATGGATAAAAATGGTCTTCCCATAATGAGAGGTGTCTGCTCCCCTTCCATGTCTAACACTAAGAAATCCACCGGGAAGTAGAATTTATCAACTTTGGATACTTTGTATTCAATGAATCCTCAGGGGTATTTCACTATTGATTCTTCCAGTTAGAGTAAAAAAATAGTTTTCTTCATCTCTTCCAAACCCAAGCTCTTAAATGTGTTGTGTGACATGATATTTACTCTAGCACCTAAATCGCATAATACTTTCCCAATTTTGTTAGAAAAAATATGAATTGGAATTGAAAACCTATCTAGGTACTATTACTTTTTTGGTAAGTCCGTTGATACCACTATCAAACACTCATGTTTGAGTTGAATGGTTCCAATTTCCTTTAGATTCTTCTTGTTATTCACTAGCTCTTTAATAATTTTTTTGTATGTCGACATTTTTATGAGGTGTTATACAAAAGGAATGTTGATATGTAATTTTTTAAAATGTTCAATAAATTTACATTCTTTTCATAGATCTTTACTTGTGCTACTCAATCTGGAAAATTTAGTCTCAGCTTGCACTATAGTGGTTCTTCTTCAGCTACTTTCTCTTATGTTGCTTGCTCCTCACTCTTTTTCAGCTCTTCAGCTTCATTTTACACTTTTTTTTATTTTTGTATCTTTCTTAATTCAAGAGGTTCCTTGGTGAATTTTCCACTTCCTAGGGAAATTAATTTCATCTCTTCCCATGGATTCATATTGGTATATCCTAGAATTATTCCTTGTAACACCCCAAACTTCGATGGTATGCTTCTTCTTAATAATTCAATAGTTTGTGCTACACGCAACACCGAGTTCGAGTGCACCATGACCTATCAAACTAGCCATTAAAAAGTGGTTAGAATAGTATTAACCAAATTTTGAATTTTATATATTTCATATAATTTTAACATTCATCTTACGTGTTTCTTATACATAATATAAGGACAAATTCAATTTTTCAGATAAAATGTGTATTTTTCAAAAAAATGTAGTTTTCCACCTTTTAATGAAAAATCCTTTTTAAATAAGATATTTGAAACTTTTATATATTTAATTTGAAAAAATTAAATTCTTATTTAGAAGTGGGACATAAAAAATTTAGTTTGGATAAATTTTTAGTTTTCTTCTGATAACATTCATATTTTAATGAATAGAAAAAATACTGCATTTTAATTCAAAACTTATTTTTCATCTAATTTATTTATATTGTTAGATTATACTTTTAGTTGGTTTTAAAGTATAATTAGATTAAGTTTTTATCATTTAATATAATATAATTAATTTTAATTAATTTCACATTGAAATTTTATATAAACATGTATCAATCTTTTGATGGTTTTTACTTTTAAAAAAATTATTTTTTAGTTTTAACAACATGAATTAATTTAAATAAATTACTATAACTTCTATGTTTTGAATTTGAAAAAACTTTATTCCATATTTGGAATCATAAGTTATAATTTGTGTAAATAGATACCTTTTATTTTTGGATATTATTAATAGTAACTTCAGTAATTATTTTTATTTACCATGGTTAAAGGGTAAATCAGGTAAATGAGGTTAAAATAATAATATTATAATAATATAAAACTACCCTAAAACATGTTCTAATCCTATTTTATGAGATATGGTAGACCATGAGCATCATTTGGACGATTTTAGGGCCACATGGAGCTACTTGGGTGTGATAATGGTATGTTATAATAATTAATTTAATGTAAAGAGAAATATTACACAAACATGTATATTTTTACTAAAACAAATTTAATGTGGGGTTATATAAATAATCTCTTAAAATATAAATATTAATTAGAAATATAAAAATATTTCATACATCATGGTATTTTATTTATAATTTTTATACATTAAATAAATAAATTTATTTATGACACAATGATGATGTAGTGATTACCTTATTAATGAAATATTCGAATAAATGATATTATAAATATTAAAATAAATATAATTTGAACATTTTTATGATATGATCTAATTTTATGTATTATTATGACATATTTTATTTGATTTAATGCTTTTGGTTATAAGGAATAAATTTTTTATGACTTTAACAAAAATCAATTATTAAATAGTGTCAAAATTTACATAAATGAATTTTTAAAACAAACACTATTTTATTAAATGATATAATAGTCATAAAAGTATAAGATTCATAAAATTGACTCATATAGTGTTAAAAATGTAATTAATGATCCACTTTAGGTTCTCTTGTAATTTTATAGTAACTATATTAACCATATAGTATACAAATACAAGAATACATGGTAGGAGTTAACTTATTTAACTAAGGGTTAAATCCAAAAGATAAGGTTAAATTCATGACCTAAACTTGTATAAAACCGATTGGTTGAGAGGATTTAGACTCATATCAATATTATCCTCGAAATAAATCACTTTGGATCCATTATAAACCGAAATTTAATTTATAATAAATTAATATTTCAATACTTTTCTAAAGTGTCTCTCACCTCTCCTATAAAAGGGCACTTCTCCTGCTCTTTTATTCACACCTCCAAAGCCATTGGGATCAGCCAAACCATGCACAAACCTCCTCCAAAATTCCCTCAATTTATCCTAGAGGCCACCATTTGGGCATAAAACCAACTTAATGAGTTCTTTTGTACAAATCAAAAAGAGACACCCAAAGAAGAGGTAACTGTTTTATCACTTCTTTCAAAGTTCTTTTCTTATTCTACTTCCTCTTACTAAGTTGTTACCATACTAAAATAATAACTCCATAATATAATATATTATTATATGTTGTAATTATTATGTTATCTCCATATTTCTCTTTTTACCCATCCTATGAAAAACAATATCACCATGCGTACGTACGTGCGGCTTACCGTCTCCACGTTGTGGTGTAAACTATTTTTCATCTATACTTTATTTAGACTGGTATAATTCTGAATATAAATGACTTAAATAATAAATATAACATGATATTATTTATTTACAATTAATATTCCATCAAATTCTATACCATTTAACCATTAAGGAAATGATACCACTGCTCGTGTGTACGTATGGCTTACCGTCTCCACGAGGCGATGAGATTCATCTTCCACATTCACCATCCAAGAATGATTATAAAAATATGTATTAAGAATAAGTATGAAATATATGACATAATAATTCTAATGGAATAATATATATATATATACATATATTTCATTCACTTACTCCCACTCAATATGATAAGAAAATGGAAATCAAGTTTATGCGTACAAACGACTTACCATCTACATGAATAGTGTATTCCATTTCATATCTCTATCTATTATATATTTTTATATTCTAAATATATATGATATATAAATCATTTTATCATGATCTAAGTAATACAATCAATAATAACAAGTTAAAACACATGTGATAAAGAAAGTGATTATTACCTGAAATGTTGCATTAACTTGTAATTGTTAATAAATGAGTAATATAAAGTCATAAACCAATCATATATGATATCATAAATATTATTATGATTTTTTTAAAAGTTAATAATATTTTCATAACCATTATACAGGAGTTTCGGACACATATGGAAAGTATCAGACTTAAGGTAAGGGTTAATTTCAAAATCTTATTATTATTTGAGATTGTTCATGCATAAGTGTTTACTGGGACACATTTATCATTCATGTCCATATTTCTTAGAATTTTTTTTAAAAAGGAATATTTTTAAGGTTTTATGTAAGGTAATGTTTAACTAAAACATCATTATATATGTTTTAAATATTTATACATCTAAACATTTCCCATTAATGTCCATGTTTTAAAAATGGTTTTAATGATTTATTTATATGGACATAAATGTTTTAAAATGTTAATTACTTTCAAAAGTTTCAAAGTTTTATGGGAAACATAGATTCAAAAATGTATTTTAAATTTATTCTTTTATAAATTGTGTGACTTTTAATGTTTTCAAGGTAAAAGGGATATTTCTCTCAAAGAGTTTTAATGATTTTATTAGATTATTTTCATCTATGTCAACATCCTTTGTTGGATTTTATGATTAATTGAGATTGATTTATTATGATGCAATCTTCCATATTGTATTGAAGGGTTTATGATATGTTTTACTATGTATGTTCTATTTTAATACCATTTATGGTTTATGGTTGAAGTATTAACATTTCATATGCTAGTTTTAATATGAGTGTTTATGTTATGTTTCACCCTTTTCATATGAGGAATGTATTGGACTTAGTAAGTGATGGGTGGGGCCCACTATATCCCCTCGATGTATCATTAGGTATCATGAGACAAAATATATATATACTTGGCTAAGGCCTTGCCCATTTATTTTCATATATGGATTTGGCCGAGGCTATAACCATTTATTTTTAGATGACTTAGTCGAGGCCTCGATGGTATGTTTCAGATGTCCGGCATTATGCATTCCCTCATTATAAGATTAGTTATTGATATTGCATGTGATTATTTGACTACTATAATATCCATGTGAATGTTTAAATGGAAATATTTGATTTATTATTGCCATATTATATTGAATATAATGTTTTAAAAGGCTTCTGTTTTAGTTTTGTACCTTTCCTTAAAAGTTTATACTTATTTTTGATAGCTTCTGTTATGTTTTTTATTGTTACTGATCATCTGAGCTCACCCATTTCTTATTTTTTATTTTCCCAGGATGCTAAGAAGTGTTTTATGATTGATATGCAAGATTAATCTAGGGGAATAATGGTGTTATCAAAGGATTATATATGTTGTGTTTTATGTTTGAAATTGTAATGTAAAGTTCATGTATGTAATCTATTTTCCAAGACTGCTAAACCAATTAATCCTTCAGGACTTGATTCCTTGCAATCATTCCAATGTATTAAAATAATGCACCAACTCCAGGTTTATAGGTTCATGGAATTATAGTTGGTATCATAGTAAGTTTAGAAACAACCTTGGAAATTAGATTTAGAAGGCTTATATTAGGGATTATAACCCTAAGATATACTTTTAGAATAAGTATAGAAGAACATCCCAGAATTTTGGTCATATAGAGATTATGTGGGTATTCCTAGAAAATACATCCCTGTCTAGATACTATAAGTGGTCGTGGTTATGGAACAGATGTACCTAGAGGTGAAAACTTTAAAAATGTGTTATGAGCTTGACTCAGGGTAACCTGGTACATGACAACAGGCCTTACTAGGCACCTGGTTTGACACTCTCAGGAGATATGATTAGGATAATTCATATTTTGTTTACAAACTATTATGAAGGATTTATGAGTAAATATGTCCTAAAAGGAACAATATTTATGATTATGGATTAGATATGCATAAATTTTTCAATTTATGTTAAGTATTTTACTAGTTTGGAATTATGCATTATGATTCATAACCTAATCTAGTGTATGTCATTGTTTAGAAATGGCACCTAGTAGAAGAAATGGAAACTGTATCAATGCACGTAATCTATGTAGGGATTTCCCTCCTATACAAGATAATTATACTAGAGTTGGTGATGCAACTGGTACTGAACTGTCACGACCCGTCCCCTGGGGCCCGTGCCGTGACTACCCCAAGCCCACCTTCCATAGGCTAGGGGCTGGCGACTAGCACCGAAAGGCGTATTCCCTAAAACCAGAAAGGCATTGCCTTTATTTCCTATAAACACACTCAACCAAGTACACAGAAAGATACGAACACAAGTAAACTATAAAGTAAAAAGAGTGTGTACAGTAAGTAAAAGGGGCCAGAATACAAGCCCATCTAAAAAGTACAAGAAAATTGAAAGTAAAAGTAAACTGAAACAGCTCCTGTGGACACCTGCTAAGGATCCTACCTAAAGGGTAGGTACATCTCTCAAATTATCATCTCTACGGTATGCCTCATCTAATTTCCACCTCTGAGCTACCTCCAGTCCTAGTACTCTCATCCTCAGTCAGCGCTGTCTGTCGTCTGTACCAAACACAACAAGGTGCGAGCATAGCTCATGCAAGGGTGAGTATAACGATACTCAGTAGGGACTCCAAGACCCTCTAAGGTCTCACAAAACCCAAAAAGTATAAACCATGAAGCATGAAAACATCTGAAAACCCTACTTAGGTATATTCCCATACATAGACCAAAGTTATCAAGTATACCCATCTCATTCATGAGGAAACTCAAGGCCCAAATCCTTATCCAAAGTACAATTGTTCCACGAAGGAAAGAATACCACGAAGGTAACACCACAAAGGTAAGTACCAAAAAGGTGACGCCGCATAGAAGAATACCACAAGGGTATCGCCATGAAGGTAAGTACCATGAAGGTAACACCACAAGGTAAGTACCACATAGGTAACACCACACAGAAGAATACCACAAAGGTATCACCACGAAGGTAAGTACCACAAAGGTATGCCACACAGAAGATTACCACAAAGGTAAAGACTCAGCTCACACTAGCTATAACTTAGGTATAGTAGTAAGATGATTAGATATAAATACTAAATCATCTTACTCTATTAAGAGGCAAACCCATGTAGGATCCTAAATCATCATAACCATGTAGGATCCTAGTATATCAGACCCACGTAGGATCCTAGAGTAGTATCACATGGATTCCTAGAGAGAATCCAAGTGAGACTCTCAAACACAGACCCATGTAGGATCCCAAAGCACAGACCCACACAGGATCCAAAAGCACAGACCCACATAGGATCCTTTTCTCATGTTACAGCCAGTTATAGGGTTCTCGCACTAAGCTCGCTTGATTCCGGGAGGGTACACTCCTCAAGCCACAGGTCGATACTCCAAATTCCATGAAGTCCCATGAAGAAGCATCACAAAGGACCGCCACATGATAGGGGTCTCAACGTAACAGACGGTGCATCAATCAAATGTTTGGTCCGTAAGTTATTGGCCCTTTACTCCCAAGGGCCCGGTTGGATTCATGTCCGATCCAACCCGGACGTACCCCAACCTTATCCAAAACTCAAGTGAGGTATACCAAAAGTACCATCTCGGTCCAAGGTTTTTGTCACTATATACAGTTCATTAAACAAATGCTCGTAGCTCAAGATATGGTCAAAAGAACGAAAAGGGTCGATGTTGGTCCGAGTCTGGTCTAACCCGGTCGGATTAACCCATCCTGACCCACGCCTCCACCGATGGTCGGCAGAGCCAATCACCCTCCCTTTACCATCATGGCACAAGGTTATGGCTCATGTTCACTTGGTGGCATAGACGCATTCCTCCGCCTCCCCTTCGCGTAGCTGGCAGACACTGGCCACCGCCCTTGCTCTACTGTGCCTGATGGGCCGCGGCCCTTCTCCGATGGCACAATTGTGCTGCCACCGTCTTCGCGGCTGGCCGTGGTGCCGGTCGCCACTCTCAAGTCCTACCAGTGCCAATATCCGTCACTGTTCATCGTCCTCCTCCATCGCGAAGAACGCATCAAAAACCACAAGGGTTGCGAAGAGGTTGGGCCATGTTCGTTTGGCCCACACCCTCCGCGTAAGAGAAGTAGCATGCGGCTCATGGGGAGAGATTCAACATAAAAGAAAATTAAAGAAGATTATACAAAATCACACCCTTACCTTTGCATTCATTGGAGGTGTCGAGAGATTGAAGATGAATTCGTTGAAGAATGTAGGCATTCGTTGCCTCTTCAAGGTGCTTCTGATCTGGGCTCGGGGTCGGTTCCTCGTTCTTCGTTAGAGCAAGTTCTTCATTGGAGAGGTGTTCTTCTTTGGAGAGGAAGAGTTCCTCCAAAGTTCTCCCCAGCTCTCTTTTTCTAACCAATCCTCTCAAAGGTAAATAGGAGCCAATATAATAGAAATAAGTCTATCATATAATTCACATTGGCAAAAATAAAGTTGGCACAAATGGATTTGGCATAATTAAATGGCACAATTAATTAATTGATGAGGCATAATTAAAGTGGAGGAATTCCAAGAGTTATCTCCCATTAAAGGGGAAGTTCAAGGTTCGGGTGTTCCCCACCATTGAATTCAAATTGGGGGTTTTTAATTTGGGTGGTCCCCACCTCCATAATTCAAAATAGAGAGGTTTCAAAAGAAAAATAAAAATGTTAAATAATTTTATTTTTCTTCTTCCATGAAAAAGTGGAAAAATAACTTCCACCCTCATCCTATTGTGGTTGAGGTGAAGGTCTCCTTAAGCGAATATTGGTGTTGTGAGTTCAACGGTGTCCTTGGATTTCAATTCTAAGCACTGGTTCAAAAGTTACAAAAACCCACTCGCGCATTTACTGAACGTACTTAAAAAAGTTCAGAAATTCATTTCGGTCACACCGGGCCTCAGAATCAAGCGCCGTCAATTTTTGTGGACTCATAAAATTCACATATAATAAAAAAAATTACATGGAATTTTTTGGGTTTTTACATTCTCCCCACCTCAGGGCTTTGCATCCCCGAAATCCACATCACAAAAACTAGGAAAACAAGTGGGGGTACTAAGCATGAATTTGAGCCTCCCACTCCCATGTGATCTCCTCGAGGTTCCCGTACTCCCAACATACACACACTAAAGGTATCGACCTACCATGAAGGACCCGCTTCTATCGATCCTCAATCTCCACTGGAACCTCCGTAAACATCACCCCATCGTCGATGTCTAACTCACCGTGGTCAATAACATGTGATGGGTCGTGCACAAATCTCCCCATCTGGGATACATGGAAAATTTTGGTCACCCAGTGCAACTGAGGAGGAAGTTCTATGAGGTAATCCACCTCACCAACTCTGATGAGGACCTAAAAGGGTTCGATGAACCTCGGAGATAACTTGTCGCCCCGGACAAATCTCTGCAAACCTCGTCGGGGTGAGACACGTAGAAAGACGTGGTCACTATCCTTGAACTCCATAGGTCTCTGTATCATGTCGGCATAAGACTTCTTCCTGCTTTGTGCAGTATTCATCCACTCCTAGATGATCTGCACCTTCTCCGTGGTAGCCCGTACCATATCAGGTCCCATGAGTGCTGACTCCCCTGGGTCAGTCCAGCATAAAGGTGATCTACAAGGTCAGCCGTACAGAGCCTCGAAAGGTGTCATCCCAATGGTGGAGTGATAGTTGTTGTTGTATGCAAACTTGACCAAGGTCAAGTGATCCTCCCAGCTATGACCGAAGTCGAGGACGCAAGCATGCAGCATGTCCTCGAGGGTCTGAATGGTCTGTTCTGTCTGGCCATCCTTCTGAGGATGGAAGGCGGTGCTCAAACGAAGATACATCCTGAAAGCCTCATGCAACCCCTTCTAAATCCAGGAAGTGAAACATGCATCATGATCGGAGACAATCGTCGAGGGTACTCCATGTAACCGCATAATCTCTTATACATAGAGGTGTCCCAAGTTTCTCTACAGAACCCTACTCTCTGATCAGTAGAAAGTGGGTCGACTCGGTGAGTCGATCGATGATCACCCAGATAGAATCATAACCCCTGGATGTACGTGGAAGTCCTGTCACGAAGTCCATGGATATCCCATCCCACTTCCACTCTGGGACCTCTAAAGTCTGAACTAAGTGTGTTGGTACCTGGTGATCCGCCTTCACTTGCTAACAAGTGAGGCATCGAGAGACAAAGTCTACTACTGATTTATTCATTCTTGGCCACCAGTGTTGTCATCAGAGATCCTGGTACATCTTCGCCACTCCTGGATATACCACTATAGGGGATGTGTATAACTCCCTCAACACTTCCTCCTGAAGCGAAACTGGTACCATGGTATCTCCTCTAAAGAGGATTACATGCTCCCCACCTTTATAAAATCCATCAGGTGCCTGTCCTATGGATATCTGAACACGTCAAGCCTCGCATTCAGTATCCCCACGTTGTGCCTCCCTGACTCGCTGAAGAAGTTAGGGAGTGACTGTAAGAGACTGAAGAAAAGCTACTCCATCTCGATCCAAAAAGGATATCTGGAAAGAGGTCAGCTGCTCTGTCGCCTCACCTAGCATTTGTATACCATATCTCTTGCTGAGTGCATCCGCTACAACATTCCCCTTCCTAGGAGTATAGACTATCTCGAATTCATAGTCTTTGAAGAACTCAAGCCAACGTCGTTGTCTTATCTGTTGAGAACCATATGCGATAACTGCTCTCTCCTACATCAGGACACATTCGAGCCCAGTCCCTGATGCATTTCAATAGACTACGTACCCAACACCCTCCTCTGGAAGCCTCAAGATGGGGGCACTAGTCAGCCTCTTCCTCAGCTCCTGAAAACTCCGATGGCATCTCTCCGACCACATGAAGGGTTTACCCTTCTTAGTCAATGCTGATAAAGGTGCTGCAACTCTAGATAAATCTGGCACAAACCTCCTGTAGTATCCATCCAAACACAGGAAACTTCGTACCTCCGTCACACTCCTGGGTGGCTCCCAAGCAAGTACTGCCTCAATATTCGCTAGATCCACCGCAACTCCATCCTCCGAGATGACATGTCTCGGAAAGTGAACCTCTCGGATCCAGAACTGGCACTTCGAGAGCTTACCATAAAGTCAGTGCTCTCGGAGTGTGTCCAGAACTATCTGCAAATGATAGGCATGCTCCTCCTCGATAACCAAGTAGATTAGAATGTCGCTGATGAAGACTACTACAAAGCGATCAAGGTATGGATGAAAGATCTTGTTCATGAGTCCCATGAACATTATTAGAGCATTGGTCATGCCGAACGGCATGACCAAAAACTCATAATGGTCGTACAAACATCTGAAATCTATCTTCTGCACATCCTCTTCCCATACTCTGAGTTGGTGATAGCCTGATCTAAGGTCTATCTTTGAGAACCATTGTTCTCCCTTCAGCTAATCAAAGAGGTCGTCAATCCTCATAAGTTGGTACTTGTTCTTCACGGTCACCGGGTTCAGGTGCCGATAGTCAACACAAAGTCTCAATCTCCCATCCACCTTCTTGGTGAACAAAATTGGGGCTTCTTAAGGAGAAACACTAGTCCGGATGAACCCCTTCCCCTATAAGTCCTCCAGCTGTACCCGCAGCTCACGAAGTTCCATAGGAGCCATCTGATACGCTGGTGTAGATATCGGTGTCGTCCCAGGGTACAAGTCAATGTAAAAGTCCACCTCTCTGCATGGAGGTTGACCCAGAACGTCATCAGGGAAGACATCCATGTACTGGTCCACCACTACAGGATAGCTCGGACTCTCCACATCAACCGCTTTGAGGGTAAGGCTAGCCAACTGATGAGTGAGCGGCTGCACTCTCCTTCGGGTAAGTCTATCTTGTGCTACAAAGGCTCCCTTATCACTGGTGAAGGTAAACCTACTCCCATCCTCAGGGATACACCATAATTTGCACCTAATACAGTCAATCTGAGCATGGAATGTAGATAACCAGTCCATACCTAATATGACATCGTAAGCCCTCGACGTCGCTACTAGGAGATCTCAGTCGAAGTTCTCGCCTCCTAGAGTAAGCTCACACTGTTGGCACCAGTGCGTAATCATCGAATCCACTCCCATAGAACTATAGGAAAACTGAATATTTGCGACGGGCGATTTGCGACGGGATCCCGTCACAAAAGGTCTTTTGCGACAGGGCTCCGTCGCAAATCGCCCGTTGCCGAAAACGGCGTCGCAAATAGGTGTTTTTGCGGTAGTTCCGTCGCAACAAAATTATTTGCGACGGTATTTGTCCCCCGTCTCAAATAAGTTTTCGTTTATATAAAAAAAAGGTATTTGCGATGGGCCGTCGCAGATATATTAGTTGCGACGGGTCGGAATCCCGTCGCAAATGCGAAATTTAAAAAAATACTTGCGACGAAAGTATTTGCGACGGACCGTCACAGAAAGGTTTTCCCGACGGGTATTCGTCCCGTCGTAAATGGTTCTGTAAAAAACATTTACGATGGGAATTCCCGTCGCAAATGTACCCATCGCAAATATTAAAAGAAATAAAAAAAATAAAATAATTAATACAAATTGTATAATATTATATAAAAATAATAATAATATTAATAATATAAAAAATTATATTATTATAATATAAATAAAAAAATATATAAAATATAATTATGAAATATTAATATAAAATAATAATAATAATATGAATATAAATAATATAATATAATATAATAATACTAATATTAATAATATAAAAAATTAATATAATATTATTATTATTAAACTATCTATATAATAATAATATTAATATTAATAATATAAATAAATTATATTATTATAATATTAATAATAAAAAATATATATAATATAATTATGAAATATTAATATCAAAAAATAATAATAATAGTACTAATATTATTAATATAAAAAATTAATATAATATTATTATTATTAAAATAAACATACATATTTATGAAAAAATAATATTAATATTATTAATATTAATAAAATTATAAAATTATAAACTTCTCAATATTAACAATAAATATAAAATATTAAAAGTAATATTACTAAAATAAGCAGACATTAAAAATAATACTAATAAGTAATAATATATTAAAAAAAATAAAAACAAATTAAATCACGTAATATTCGTACCAATATGAAAGAGGAATTGTAAATAGTTAATATGACAATAAACTACGAACTCAAATGTTTATTACATCTAAAAAAATCACTGGGGGTGGATAATTTGGAGGACCTGGAGGACCTGGAGGAGGTGGTGGAGGAAACTCCATCCCTAAACTATGAGTCAGACGATGCATATACTCCATATACTCCTGATGTTGCTCCTCATATTGACGTCTCTCCTCATTTGTGCTGCTGACGCATCTGCTCCTGCCATCGACGCATCTCCTCATCGTGCTGCTGATGCATCTGCTCCTGCCCCTGACGCAAATCCTCTATAAGCTGACTCTGAGCACGCAGTTGCTCCTGATACTGTGAGGAAGAAGATGATGTCTCTCCACGAGCTCCTCTCGAGCTGGGCGTTGACATCGCAGCAGTACCATAATACGTTGTAGGATTCAAATGAGAGCTGATACCAACTACTCGGCCCTTTTCGAAGCCATATTGGGTCGCCTGCATCCATGTCGTCTCATTAAAATGGTGGGCACTAGTCTGATCACCCGTCTCGTCTTGACTCTCAGCCTGTGTCTGAGAGGTCACGGCCTCATATGACTCCTTAAGTTTCAATTAGAAATTAAAATAATGAAAAGATTATATGCATTTAATTTGCAAACTGAAAATAAAATAATACTGACCACAATCTGACGCTGGCGGTCACCTCTAATCTCTCCAGTAGGCGGGTCAGTGTACATCCTCCGATAAACACCGTACGCCGAAATATCGGGTTGTTCGGCTTTCTATATGAATATAAAATAAACTGTTTATATTTAAAGTTGTATAAAATATTAAAAAAAATTACTTACCAGACGCTCTCTATGCGCACTGAATGTACAACTACCGGCTAGATGCGTCACCTCTTGTCTCCCCCAATTCTGTCGACCCAATGCAGATCTCCTCTAAAACCCATCACCCAACCAGTGTGTACATAATCCATCCCAAACGTGAGATGAAATGTACTCTAGTCGGTGGACTCTACAGGACTCGTCAAATTCTGTCACTCTGGCTTTCTTCACAGCCGTCTTTCTCAAATTATGCAAAAACTGACGGAAACGGTCACGCATAGACACTACCCATGCCGTGTGGATAGTGGCATGCATGCTCTCGTCGATGGGATACCATAAACCCTAATATAAAGTTATTAATGAATTAAATTTCAAAATAAATAATATTTAATTATGTACCAGCCAATGATCGAACATGGCGGCCTGCACATCAGTGGGAATCTGATCCCATGTGAGCCAGGGCTGAGAAAAATAATTGCGCAAGATAGCGCTCCCCTGTCCAATAGCTATATGCGTAAAACTATGGAAAAAGAACAAATAATCAAACAATTAGAATATTAATAAATTATAATGAAAGATAACTAAAATACACAGGTTACCATACCACCGCGTGTGCGCATCGAATCCAAGAGGTGGACGTCGCTCCGGGATAGGATCTGGAATCATCAGTATGGAAAGACCATGCCCCCTCCAAGTGCTCCCTATAGTTCCAACAGCCTGAGGGTCAGATGACTCAAGAACCTCATCATCCATAGGTAGATCAGCCTCCAGAAACTGACGAAACGTTTCCGAGTCCATCTGAAACATGAAATGATTGTTATTAGAAAACAGTTGAAAATAACTATTATGTATAGATATATATTTGTTATGATTAAAACCATCATTTTACTGTGTCAATGTTCATCTTCATCATCATCTTCATAGTTTTCAATGTCAATGTCTTCATCTTCCTCATCAACATCATCAATTTCCATATTAGTTTCACTGTCATCATCTCTTGTCATTTCAAATTCAGTTGTAACATCATTGACAACATCGTCACCATCGACCCTTAACTGTGGGGTGTCATCCTCAATATTCATGTCTCTTTGTGAAAAATTTGTTTTTTGAGGAGTGTCCTGAAAATTTTCATTTCCTTGCACTTCAGTGGAACCACATTCAGTTTGATTAAACTGATTTTCTCGAGATTTAACTTTTATTATACTCCACTAATCATCCAACTCTTTTACAGTAGCATAGTATTTTTCATAATAAATTTGATATGCTTGATGAGCCAATAAAAATGGTTCATTTACTGCAAGAAGTCTTTTATGTTTAATATCAACAATTCCATGAGTCGGATGAATACGCAGGCCTCTCTCAGTATCCAGCCATCAACATTTAAACATTGTTACATAATTCTGTCCCAAATAACACAGTTCAATAATTTCTTCAAGCATGCCGTAAAAGTCAACTTCAATATCTCTATGATGTGATCCCTTCAAATAAACACCACTATTCATTGTTTTCTTTGATTCCCCATATGCACGTGTATGAAAGCGATAACCATTCACCACATATGCATTATAAGATTTAACCATTTTGGATGGTGGGTTACTCAAAATACGCAATCAACTATCAATCTTATTAGTATGTATAGATACCTGAAAATTTGTAAAACATTTATCACTATTACAAGTAATAAATTGATTTTATATGTAAAACCAAAAAAGAATGTATGTTACCAGTTTTTGAAACCAGTAGGAAAAATTTTTTTGCTGACGTTCTTCTAAGCCAGCTGCTGTAATTTGTGGAAATTGTTTCTTGATATGATCATCATATAACCTACAAACACAATATGATTAATTTACTATAACAAAATCTATAGAATAAGGGATAAGAGCACTCACTGTAAAATTGGTGACATTTCTTCACAATTGAGTAGAACATATGTATGAGCTCTATGATGTTCATCATCTGAAATCCATCTATCATGAACTCCACCAAAGCCAAGTTCGGGCTGATTGAAAACTGATAATTGATTGTTCATATCATCATCAAAATTCCCCTCGTTCTGGCCCATGCGGTTAAATTTTGAGGGATATTCAGATTCAAAATAATGAGAGCAGAATAAAGCAATTTCTTCTTGCAAATAAGCTTCAGCAATTGAGCCTTCAACTGATGCTTTGTTACGGACCTTTTTCTTCAATTTCTGCATGCATCTCTCAAATGGGTACATCCATCAAAACTGAACCGGACCTCCACATTTTGCTTCATGTGGAAAATGTAATATCAAATGTTCCATCGAGTCAAAGAAATTCGGCGGAAAGATTTTTTTCAATTTGCATATAATTACAACAACAGCTTCTTCCAGTTTTCTTAGTGTATCGTAGTCTGTTGTCGCCGCACACATGTATCGGAAAAAATATGATATATCTATTATAGAATCCCAAGTCTTAGAATTCAAAAAACCTCTTAATATAATAGGCATAAGCCTTTCCATTATAACATGACAGTCATGACTTTTTAATCCGGTAATATGACCATTTTTAACACATCTGCCCAAGTTGGAAGCATAGCCATCTGGAAGTCTCAAATTTGCAATCCACTGACAAAATAATAAGATACTCTATTTGGTCAGTGTATAAGCTGCTTTTGGCTTCATTAATCTCTGTGATCTGACATTTTCAAACAATTCAAGTTCTGGTCGCCTGCAAATTTGGGCAAGATCTAATCGTGCCTTTACATTATCTTTGGTTTTACCCAGTGTATCCAAAACTGTATGAAATAAATTATCAAAATATTTCTTCTCAATATGCATGAAATCCAACATGTGTCAGACCAAAAAATCAGACCAATATGGCAGATTCCAAAAAATGCTCCGTTTTGTCCAATTGTGTTCTTTCCCAAAACCATGAATTTTCTGTTGGTTTATTGTCAGTCCAAAAGTGATGGAAGGTAATTAAAATACAACTTATTGTAACTCTGTACCTGAGATCATTTTTGGAGGTCCATCTCTTTCAATTCTGCCTTTTCTGAAATGAGATTTATTCCTCCGAAAAGGATGATCGATTGGAAGAAATCTGTGATGACAGTCAAAATAGCAAGGTTTTTTTCCATTCACGAGCATAAATGCTCTGTTGTCTCCCATACAGTAAGTACATGATTTTGGACCATGTGTACTCCAGCCAGATAACATTCCATATGCCGGGAATTCACTAATTGTCCACATCAAAGCATCTTTCATTACAAAATTCTGTTTCGCAGCAGCATAATATGTACCAACACCATGACTCCACAATAAATTTAACTCATCAATCAGTGGTTTCAAATAAACATAAATATTATTTTTCAGATGTCCTAGGATTAATAATGTCAAAAAGATATAAGGCTCTTTCATCAACATCCATGGAGGCAAATTATACGGAGTTATAAAGACAGGCCAACAAGAATACTGACTACCAAAATATCCAAATGGACAAAAACCGTCAGTAGAAAGACCCAATCGCGCGTTCCGGGATTCTAAAGCAAAAAACGGATGCACTTGATCAAAATGTTTCCATGAATCGTCATCAGATGGATGAACCAAGCTTTTACCATTTGAAATATTGGTTTTGTGCCATGACATCATTGTCGCTGTGTTCTGAGACATAAATAAACGCTGCAACCTAGGTGTAAGTGGGAAATATCTCAACTTTTTTACAGGAATCAATCCAGACTTCCCTGATTGACCTTATTTATACCTCCATTGTCCACATGTGGGACAACTATCCAATGACTCATTTTCACCAGAATATAAGATGCAATCGTTTGAACATGCATGGATCTTTTGATAACTAAAACCTAGATTACGAACGAGTCTTTTGCTCTCATAATAATTAGCAGGCAGCACATTTCCTTCAGGTAACAATGATTTAACCAAAGAAAATATCTGATCAAAATAGTTATTTGACATTCTGTTATCTGATTTAATAGCCATAAATTTTGCAACTGCTTCTAATTTTCTTATCTTGCAACCAGGATATAATTCATCCTCACTAGACCTAAACAGCTCAGCAAATTCAGATGGTGCCAACTCGGGAGGTAAATCAACATCATCCTCAATTTCTGTTTGTTGAACGGATGACCCTACAACATCAGGTACTAAATTCTGAAACCGTGATGGATCCAAAATCAAATTATTAGTATCTTCTCTGGAACTACGTTCACCATGTTGATACCAAAAAATATAATCTAATTGAAAACCATAATGCAAGAGATGTTTCCCAACGATGTCAAATGTCTCAAACGTTCTCAGAGCACATTTTTTACAAGGACACTTAATTGTCCCTTATGAAACAAATTCCGGGTTTGATGATGCAAATGATAAGAAAACTTCAACACCATCAACATATATAGGATTTAAACTATAACCGTTTGGATTTCTGTGCTGATTTATCCAATCACGATCATCTAATAATGATTGATGTCGATTTCCTTGTTCCATATTCATATATATGTTTCTAAAAAATTTAAAACCATTACTATTGTTAAATAATTTGATATAAGAAACAATATCCTAAAAAAGAAGATACATAATTACAGTTATTTATTAATAATTACCAATAATTATAGGCGACACAGTTAGTTTATAATCATTCCCACTAATTATTATTAATTTAGCAATACTTAGAAATACTTGGAAAAATGAAATATGCTTGAATAATGAAATTAAATTTTGTAATCATCGTTGTGAAGATTATATTACTAATTATTCTGATTTTTCTAATGTCTCATCTCTTTTTAACTTTCTCCCGACTGAAATCAGTATGAAAAACTTGCTCTGACATACGTTAGAGCACATTTTTCATACTGATTTCAGTGGGAGAAAGTAACAAAGATATGAGACGTTGAACAAAATGTAGTCGTCAATCCACTAGAAATTGTGCCAATTTATAACCATGTACTTGAATTTATTTGATTTTTGATTAATTTTATTAGTAATTATTACTAATTATTACAAATCTCAATATTTCCAACATATTTTTCTTTATTCTTAACATGTTCAAATCTTAAAGGGTCACCAATTTTCAAGTCATGCCCAATAAAAAGTTTGGGTCAACCTTGTCCAATTTAAACTCTATAATTGTCCTTATATGGTTGATCATCTCGCAAGTAGTGTTGCAATAGGACAACACAAGTAATGAGAAAGACATGACTTGGGTTATCCTATTACAACGCTACTTGGGAGGTGATCAACCAAGCAAGAAAAATTATAGAGTTTACATTGGACACAGTTGACACAAACTTTTTATTGGGCATGACCTGAAAATTAGTGACCCTTTAAGATTTGAACTGTTAAGAATAAATCAAAACTTGTAGAAAATATTGATAATTGTAATATTTTATAAATTTTTTATATTTTTAATAATATTAATATTTTTTTATAAATATTAAACATATAATAATAAAATAATTATATTATAAGTATTATTTAACTATTAATATTAGAGTAATATAATATTTTATATTATGTTACTATTTATGTTACTAATTATATTACTAATTATGTTACTAATTATGTTACTAATTATGTTACTAATTATGTTACTAATTAGAAATGCGAAGATATGCATATACGTCAGCTGGTTAATCAATCAATGAATAGAAAAACAAATGTAATTGACCGCTCATCTACTTCAATTTTCTTTTCATTTGTGTGTTGAGGTTGACAGGAAACTTATGCCTCCACATCTAAAATGTGCTTTTACTGTCAAAATTATAAACCTCCTCACCTCTATATTGGCAAGGAGGTTGATAATTTTGACAGTAAAAGCAAATATTACATGTGGAGGCAGAAGTTTCCTGTCAAGCCTCAACACACAAATGAAAAGAAAATTGAGGTAGATGAGCGGTCAATCACGTTTCCTAATTATACTAATTGTTTCCTAATTAAATCTAATTATTTCCTAATTAAATCTAATTGTTTCCTAATTAAATCTAATTGTTTCCTAATTATACTAATTGTTTCCTAATTATACTAATTGTTTCCTAATTATACTAATTGTTTCCTAATTAAATCTAATTGTTTCCTAATTATTTTAATTGTTTCCTAATTAAATCTAATTGTTTCCTAATTATTTTAATTGTTTCCTAATTATTTCTAATCAATTAAATCTAATTATTTCCTAATTATTTGATAACTATTTTAATTAAATCTAATTATTTCTTAATTATTTGATAATTATATATTTATTTCTAATTATTACCAAAACATCCCCCGGGAGTGTCGAACCAAGAGTGCAGCAAGGCCCGTTGTCGTGTACCAGGTTACCCCGAGTCAAGCTCGAAACACCTTGTCAAAGTTTTCACTCCTAGGTACATCTGTGTCAGAGCCGCCTCTACTTGTTCGTATCCAGACAAGGATTATTTGGTACAAGCACATAAACTAATTATACTATATAGCTAAACAATTAAAAAAAATAAAATTAAAAATTAAAAATAAAATTAGCAATTAAAAATAATTTAACAATTAAAAAAATATAAATACCTTTAATAATATGCACCTTCTAATTCCTTCCATCTTCTTCTCGAAAGAAAAAATTAAAACAAAAAAAAAATTCTGCTCAGATATGAAAATGAGAGAGATAAGAATGCAGAACTGAATGTTATGGGAAAAAAACAGATGGGTGTATATATAGGTTAGATTATTTGTGAAGGTCGTATTTACGACGGGAGACCGTCACAAATACTAGGTATTATGACGGGATACCGTCGCAAATGCCTTCACCCACATTAAATACAGGCAGCGGGTAAAAGGCTTTTTGTGACGGGCCTGTCGCAAATAGCCACCATTAGCGACGGGTGGCAATCCCCGTCGCAAATTTCTATTTACCGCCGTCGGTATTTGCGACGGGGCCCGTCACAAATACCTTCGCCTGCATTAATTACGGGCGGAGGGTAAAAGGGTTGTTGCAACGGGCCCATCGCTAATGCCACACCATTAGCGACGGGCAGACATCCCCGTCACAAATTACTATTTACCGCTGCCGGTATTTGCGATGGGAGGATATCCCCGTCGCAAATCCATATTTACCGCCGCCGGTATTTGCGATGGGACCCGTCGCAAATACCTCCCGTTGGATTATCTGTTGTGACGGGTACATAGTCCCGTCGCAAAACCGTATTTACTACCGCGGGGTATTTGCGACGGGCTGTAGGTGACCATCGCAAATAGGCTTTACAGTGGCCAGTATTGGCGACGGGGCCCGTCGCAAATAATACTGGGTGAATATTTGCTTGCGACGGGGAAATTTCCTCGTCGCAAATACTATTTACCACCACCGGGTAGTTGTGACGGGTAGCCTTCTACCCGTAGCAAATATCCTTCCCGTGTTTTGGCGCGCAAACCACGCCATTGCAATTGCGACGGGCCCTGTATTTCCATCGCAAATAACTGCCCACTTGCGACAGGAAAATATTCTCATCGCAAAAACCCTTTTCATCGGAGTTGTTGTGACGAGAATAAGTCTCGTCGCAAATACCCCGTCGCAATAATCATTTTTTCCCGTAGTGTAGGAGTCTCTAGCCATAAGGATCAATCCAACGAATCCATAGGAATCTCCAAGATCCGAACGAGGGTAGTGGAAATAAAAGATTGACTAGCACCAGTGTCTATAAGTACTGCAGCTAAGGTGGAGTAGACACAGATCGTATCTCGTATCATCTCCAGAGAGCCATGGTCATAGGCCTCAGCTGCCTAGAGCTGAGCTCACCCCTTTACACATGCTCTCTGTGGTTGGGGTGGACCACCTAGTGGTGGTGGAGGTAACATCTCAAATCGTCGCCCACCGCCAGTTTCACGGCCAGCTCCTCTGCCACGTCTGTCTGCTCCATACGGACCTCCTCGGTCAAACCTCTATCTCTACTTGGATGGTCCTTCAATCGTCTGCTGCTTATCCATATGGCGGGTCGGGCAGTCACGAACCATGTGACCATGCCCACCGCATGTGTAACACTGCTTGCTCCTCGCATGACTAGCTCTGTCTCTGGTGCCCCGCACAACTGACCATGAATCCTGTAGTCTTCCACCTTTAGGTCTGGCCCTCTTAGACCTCTATGACATATGTCTGCTGCCAGTGGCAGAAGAATCCGCTACGTGATGACCAGTGGTGGGTCTCGCTGATGGTGGCTGCTTAGTAAGAAAACTCTCCACTAAGAGGGCTACTCTAACACCCTCTCATGCGTCGGGATGCTGAGGGAAATCATTAAAGCCCTGATCTCCCACATGAGTCCCTGCTCGAAGTTCTGGACCCTGAAGAATGGGTCTCGCACCATATCAGTGGAGTAGTGTGAGAGGTCGATGAACCTCACTGAGTACTGAACCATAGTCATTCTTCCCTACTGCAGATGAAGAAGCTCCTATATGCACACTGCACGAAGGGTCTCTAGGAAAAACTCTGCCCAAAACAGGCTCTCAAAGTCTACCTAGAGAAGTGTCACCTCTTCGTGAACCTAGAGAATAAAACTCCACCATTTTCTTGTTGTTTCCTGTAGAAGACGGGTGGCAAGGATCACCATGAGATCATCTGGTGTCCCTACTAGTCAAAAGACTCTCACCACAGCCTCCAACCAATCCTTAGCTGTCTGTGGGTCTTTCTCACCTTGGAACCTCGATGGCCTCTAGCGCTGAAACTCATGCAACGCGCTTAAGCAGCATGCACCCTCTACTGCTAGGGATGGTGGCATCGATGGCCCAATGGGTAATGGTACCACTGGTGTCTCTACTAGTGCTCCTACTGATAAAGGGCCCTACACCAAGGCCTCGTCGCTCGGTGGGCTATCAGTGCATACTATACCCAGAACCCTAGCTGGATGTCTATGTGGAGGCATCCTTAAAATAAAAAGGTGTGCCATGGTTAATAAGTTATACCTGGTGAGCTGACTCAAATATTTCATAAAGAAAAATTTTCAAAACACGCACGCAATCAGTGTTTTCATGCACTGAGTTGGAAATCATAAGTCAGGGTCCTAGTGTATAGATACGTTGGTCGTCGCACCAACACTAGATTCCCTAAACTAATAACCATACTCACTACACTTAACACTATTGTCATTAAAAATATCAGAGTCCAATGTTCTACAATAGAACCGACTCTTCTAATACCAATTTGTCATGACCTGTCCCCCGAGGCCCGTGCCGTGACTACCCCAAGTCTGCCTTCCATAGGCCAGGGGTTTGAGACTAGCACCGAAAGGCATATTCCCTAAAATTGGGAAGGTATTACCTTTATATCCGGTAAACACACTCAACCAAACACACAACAAGATACAATCATAAGTAAATTGTAAAGTAAAAAAGAGTGTGTACGGTAACTAAAAGGGGCCAAAATACAAGCCCAACTAGAAAGTACAAGAAAACTAAAAGTACAAGTAAACTGAAACAGCTCCTGTGGACACCCACCAAGGATCCTACCTGAAGGGTAGGTACAGATCTTGAACGATCATCTCTGTGGTATGCCTCATCTGATGTCTACCTCCAAGCTACCCCCAGTCATGGTACTCTCATCCTCATTTAGCACTATCCATCGTCTGCACCAAACACAACAAGGTGCGGGCATAGCCTGTGCAGGGGTAAGTATAACGATACTCAGTAGGGACCCTATGACCCTCGAAGGTCTCACAAAACCCACAAAGGATAAACCACAAAGTATGAAAACATCTAACAACCCTACTTAGGTATATGACCATACATATACCTAAGTTATCAAGTCTACCCATCTCATTCATGAGGAAACTCAAGGCCTAAATCCTTAGTCAAAGTACAATTGTTCCACGAAGGAAAGAATACCACGAAGGTAACACCACAAAGGTAAGTAACACAAAGGTAACGCCATACAGAATAAAGCCACAAGGGTATCACCACGAAGGTAAGTACCATGAAGGTAACACCACAAAGGTAAGTACCACATAGGTAACGCCACACAGAAGAATACCACAAAGGTATCACCACAAAGGTAAGTACCACAAAGGTATGCCACACAGAAGATTACCACAAAGGTAAAGACTCAGCTCACACCAGCTATAACTTAGGTACATTAGTAAGATTATTAGATGTAACTACTAAATCATCTTATTCTGTTAAGAGGTAGACCCACGTAGGAGCATAAATCATCAGACCCATGTAAAATCCTAGTATAGAAAACTCACGTAGGATCCTAGAGTAGTCTCACATGGATTCCTAGAGTTGATACAAGTGAGACTCTCGAAAAAAGACCCACTTAGGTTCCCAAAGTACAGACCCACATTGGATCTAAAAGCATAGACCCACATAGGATCTTTTTCTCATGTTACAGCTAGCTACAGGGTTCCCGCACTAAGCTCGCTTAATTTCAGGAGGGTCCGCTCCTCAAGCCACGGGTCGATACTCCAACTTCCACGAAGTCCCATGAAAAATTTTTCCAAAGGACCTCCATGTGATAGGGGTCTCAACGCAACAGACAGTACGTCAATCGGATGCCCGGTCTGTAAGTTATTAGCCTTTTAGTCCCGAGGGCCTGGTTGGATTCGTGTCTGATCCAACCCAAATATACCCCAACCTTATCCAAAAATCAAATGGGGTATACTAAAAGGACCATCTCGGTCCAAGGTTTTTGTCGCCACATACGGTTCGTCAAACGGACGCATGTAGCTCAAGATATGGTCGAAAGAGCGAAAAGGGTCGACGTTGGTCTGGGTTCGGTCTGACCCGGTCGGACCGACCCAGCCCGACCCAACCCGGTATGGGTCGACCCAGCCTACTGGGTGTCCCGTGGTGTAGCGGTCCATGGTGAGGCGGCCCACGGTGTGACGGTCCACTGGCTCACGGTTGGTCGGACGGCCAGCCTCCTCCGCGCGGCGTGGTCACACGTCGCGCCTCCACCGGCGGCCGGCAGAGCCAACCACCCTCCCTTCGCCGCCGCAGAACAAGGTTGTGTCTCCTATTCTCCTGGTGGCGTGGACACGTGTCGTCGCCTCCTCTTCGTGTAGCCGGCAGATTCTGGCCGCCTCCCTTGCTCCACCGCAGCCGACAGGCCGCGGCCCTTCTCCGGTGGCGTGGTTGCGCCGCCATTGTCTTCGCAGCTGGTCGTGGTGTCGGACGCTGCTCCCGAGTCCCACTGGTGCCAATCACCGACACTGGTCACCATCCTCCTCTATCGCAAATAACGCATCAAAAACCACAAGTGTTTCAAAGAGGTCGTTCCATGTTCATTTGGACCACACCCTCTGCGTTAGAGCGGTAACAAGCGGATCATGGGGAGAGATTCAAAGTAAAATAAAATTAACAAAGATTATACAAAATCACACCCCTACCTTGGAATTCATTAGAGATGTTGAGATATTGAAGATGAATTCATTTAAGAACGTTGGAAGTCGTTGCCTCTGCAAGGTGATTTCGATTCGGGCTCAGGGTCAATTCCCCGTTCTTCGTTGGAGCAAGTTCTTTGTTGGAGAGGAATTCTTCGTTGGAGAGGAAGAGTTCCTCCAAAGTTCTCCCCAACTCTCTTTTTCCAAAAAATCCTCTCAAAGGTAAAGAGGAAACAATATAATAGAAATAAGTCTATCATATAATTCACGTTGGCAAAAATAAATTTGTCACAAATGGAGTTGGCATAATTAAATGGCACAATTAATTAATTGATGAGGCATAATTAAAGTGGAGGAAGTCCAAGAGTTATCTCCCATTAAAGGGGAAGTTCAAGGGTCGGGTGGTTCCTACCATTGAATTCAAATTGGGGTTTTTTAATTCAGGTGGTCCCCACCTCCATAACTCAAATAGAGAGGTTTCAAAAGAAAAAGAAAAATGTTAAATAATTTTATTTTTCTTCTTCCATGAAAAAGTGGAAAACTAACTTCCACCCTCATCCTACTGCAGTCGAGGTGAAGGTCTCCTTAAGTGAAAATTGGCACTGTGAGTTCAACGGTGTCCTCGGATATCAATTCCGAGCACCGGTTCAAATGTTACAAAAACCTGCTTGCAAGTTTACTGAACGTACTTAAAAAAAGTTCAGAAATTCATTACAGGCACACCGGGACTCAGAATCATGCACCGTCAATTTTTTCGGACTCATAAAATTACCATATAATAAAAAAAATTACATGGAATTTTCTGGGTCTTTACATGAACAACTTATAACCATACTAAGATAGCTGACTCGGGTTATGAAAAATAAACTTACCCTTATGAATCATCTTAATCTACAACTCAGAGGATCAATGTTAGACTGCTTCATGAGATAACAACCTGCAATATTCAATGGGACTATAAATCCATTTTCTATTGAGCAATGGGTAAGTTCCTTAGAGAAAATATTTCTTACATTGGAAAGTAACAAAATAGAGAAAGTTTTCATGGAAGTTTACCGTCTCTCAAGAGATGTGGATCAATGGTGGTCATTAATTCAAAACCTAAAGTAGGGTGAAGAAGTAGAAAATATGTAATGGAGAGAGTTTAAAGAACTTTTCTTAGAAAAATAATTTCCTCGTAAACAACAATATGATGTGGAGAGATAGTTTCTAAGTCTAAAGCAGAAGGAGGATGGGAATGTTGCAAAGTAAGAAGCTAACTTTGCAAGGTTATCAAGGCATTCTAAAGACTACATACATAATCCAAGAAGTAAGATTGATCGATTTTTTAATGGGTTAAAACCATTCCTTCAATGGGCTCTGGTCTCCCAAGCTTTCTCATCATATGATGATATATTATCATGTGCTATCAATATAGAGAAAGAATTTTATAAGTCTTATGACTTGAAGAGAAAGAAACAGAAGAAGAGAATGGTAAAGCAAGAGAAAAATAATGGGAAGAATGGAAAGAATGATTTTCCCACATGTGAAAACTGTGGAAGGAAACACCCTTGTGTCTGCTTAAAAGGAAAGGGAGTTTTCTTCAAGTGCGGTGAGAAAGGCCATCATGCTCGTGACTGTAAGGGAAATAAAGAAGCTGTAAATGTGAAACGCTATAATTATAAAGAAATGGTACATTATGAAAATTATTGTCTAGAAAAACAAGTAAATATGGCTCAGAAGAAGAAAATAGATAAAGTTTAAGCTTATGATGTTACTATAGTAGAAGTGGAATAATTAATGTATTTATTTTTTGGATTCAAGAATTATGTTATCATATTTTGGTTATAAAAATAATGTGATATATAAATATTGTACTACAATACTTCTTCTTTAAGGATTTGGAATCATAAATTTTTTCATTAATGATTTTGAGGTTATAAAAGTATTTTCCATTAAGAGATACATTATGTTGTTTGGGGAATTTGATTTTACGATTGATTTTGGAAATTTAGAGACCTTTTTAGATTGTGAATTTTGACAAGGGTATTTTGGAAAAGTCCTAAGGTTGGAATGGAGTAAGTTGAACTTTGTATATTATTTTTTTGAGGTTAAATTATGAATTATTGGGATAACCATCTTGGTTTGAGTAAACATTTATAGGATTAAGGAAATACTTACAGGGCTTATGATTTATCAAAAGTGCTTCAGGTATAAAAAAAATCTTTTTGAACATTCATTTCCAGGTGTAAGGGATGAAGTGAAAATAGATTGAAGAACAAAAAAAGGATGAAAATATGCTTATGACATGGAAATAAATCAATTAAATTCTTTTCTAATAATTCTTTATAGTAAAAGGATCTTTAAACCAAAAATGTTATCCTATTAATTTTTCTGATGAATCAAATGATCCCTTAGATTATTGCATATTTCTAGCTTTATGATTGTCAAATTTCTCCTCATCATGTTCTTTATATCTCTCCATCAGAACATGATCACTAGTTTTTTCTTCCATATCCATATTTTTTTATATGTAATCCTAGTATATGTTATCTTTGGTGACCTTTATACTTCCCTTTCTTTATTTTAAAATGGAGGTCTCATTAATCAATTTTCAATGTGGGATTTCAATAAATATGTTTTCAAAAATCCAACCCATAGTTTTCGATTCTGATTTTAAATTGAGAGTACACAATTTATTTAAGTATGGGATAATGTAACACCCCAATCTTCCACAGTACGCATCTTCTTAATAATTTAATAGTTTTCACTACACACAACACTGAGTTTGAGCGCACCATGACCTGTCAAACTAGCCATTTAAAAAGTGGTTATGAATATTATTAAACACATTTTGAATTTTATATATTACATATAATTTTAACATTAATATTATGTGTTTCTTAGACATAATATAATGAAAATTTCAATTTTTCAAATAAAAGAAGTATTTCTCAAAAAATACAGTTTTTTCACCTTTTAATGGAAAACCCTTTTTAAATCAAATATTTGACACTTTTATATATTAAATTTGACAAAATTAAATTCTTATTTAGAATAGGGACATAAAAATTTTAGTTTGGTTAAATTTTTAGTATTTTTCTGATAACATTCATATTTTAATGAATAGTGAAAAATACTGCATTTTAATTCAAAGCTGCTTTTTCATCTAATTTATTTATATTGTTAGATTGTACTTTTAGTTGGTTTTAAAGTATAATTAGATTATTATTTTTTTCATTTAATATAATCTAATTTGTTTTAAGTAATTTCACATTGAAATTTGATATAAACACATATCAATATTTTGATAGTTTTTACTTTTAAAAAACCCGCTTTATGGTTTTGACAACGGGAATTAATTTTACATTAATTACTATAACTTATGTGTTTTGAATTTAGAAAAATGGATTATATATTTGGAATCATAAGGTCAAAAAAAAATTAAATAGGTACCTATTATTTTTTGACATTATGAATAGTAACTTCGGTAATTATTTTTATTTACCATTGTTAAAAGGTAAATCATATAAATAAGGGTAAAAAAATAATATTATAATAATATAAAACTACCCTAACACGTGTAATAATCCTATTGGATGAGATATGGCCGACCATGATCATACTTGGTACTATTTTAGGGCCTCATGGAGTCACTTGGGTGTGATAATGACATGTTATAATAATTAATTTAAAGTAAAGAAAAATATAACACCAACATGTATATTTTTACTAAAAAAATTAATGTGGGGTTATATAAATGATATATTTGACTATAAATATTAATTATAAATGTAAAAATATTCCCTACATCATGGTATTTTATTTATAATTTTTAAACATTAAATAAATAAATTTATTTATGACATAATGATGATGCAGTGATTACCTTATTAATGAAATATTAAAGTAAATGATATTATAAATATTAAAATAAATGTAATTTGAACATTTTGATGTCATCCAATAATTTTATGGATTATTATGACATATTATATTTTATTTAATGATTTATTTTTGAAGTAATAAAGTTTTTATGACTTCAACAAAAATCAATTATTAAATAGTTTTAAAATTGACATAAATGAATTTTTAAAACAAACACTATTTTATTAAATGATATAATAGTCATAAAAATATAATATTAATACAAATGAATTATATAGTTTTAAAAAAATTATTATTTATCCACTTGATTTTATCTTGGATTTTTATAGTAACTATATTAACCATATAGTATACAAATACAAGAAGACATGGTTGGAGTTAACTTATTTAACTAAGGGTTAAATCCAAAAGAAAGGTTAAATTCATGACCTAAACTTGTCTAAAACCTATTAGTTAAGAGTATTTATACCCATAATCATCTTATCCTCTAAATAAATCACTTTTTTTCCATTATAAATCGAAAATAAATTTATAATAAATTAATATCTCAAGACTTTACTAAAGTGTCCCTCACCTCTCTTATAAAAAGAAACTTCTCCTTCTATTTTATTCACATCTCCAAATACATTTGGATCATCCAAAACCTACCCAAAACTCCTCACAAATTCCCACACTTCATTCTAAGGTCCACCATTTTTTAATAAAACCAACTTAATTATTCCTTTTGTGCAAATTAAAAGAAGACACCCAAAGAAGAGGTAATCATTTTATCCTTTATTTCAAAGTTCTTTTCCTCTTCTACTTACTCTTACTAAGTTGTTACCATACTAAAATAATAAACCCATAATATAATATATGATGATATGTTTTAATGATTATGGTACAACCATATTCCTCATTTTACCCATCCTATGAAAAACAATATCACCATGTGTGTGTGTGTACGGCTTACCGTCTCCACGTCGTGGTGTAAACTATTTTTCATCTATACTTTATTTATATGGGTATAATGATGAATATAAATGAATTAAATAATAAATAAAACATTATATTATTTCTGTAAAATTCATATTCCATTCAATTTCATACCATTTAACCATTAAGAAAATGATATTGTCGTTTGTGCGTACGTACGACTTACCGTCTCCATGACGCGATGAGATTCATCTTCCACGTTCACCATCCAAGAATGATTATAAAAATATATATTAAGAATAAGTATGAAATATATGACATAATAATTCTAATGGAATAATATATATATATATATATATGTACATATATGTGATTCACTTACTCCCACTCAATATGATAAGAAAATGGAAACAGTGTTCATGCGTACGTACGGTCTACCATCTCCATAAACAGTATATTCCATTTCATATGTCTATCTATTATATATTTTTATATTATGAATATATATGATATATTAATCATGTTATCATGATCTAAGTAATACTATCAAGAATAAAAATTCAAAACACATGTGATAAAGAAAGCGGTTATTACCCGAAACATTGCATTAACTTGGAATTGTTAATAAACAAGTAATATAAAGTCATAAACCAATAATATATGATATCATAAATATTATTATGATTCTGGTAAAAGTTAATAATATATTCAAAACCATTATACAGGATTTTCAGACACATATAGAGAGTATTAGACTTAAGGTAAGGGTTAATTTCAAAATCTCATTATTATCTAAGATTGTTTATGCATAAGTGTTTACCGGGACATATTTATTATTCATGTCCATGTTTCTTAGAAATGTTTTCAAAAGGAATATTTTTAATTTTTTATTTAAGGGACTCTTTAACTAAAACATCGTTATAAATGTTTTAAAGATTTATACTTCTAAATCTTTCTCATTAATGTCCATGTTTTCAAAACGGTTTTTAAAGATTTATTTATATGGATATAAATGTTTTAAAATGTTAATTACTTTCAAATGTTTCAAAGTGGTATGGGAAATTTTGATTCAATAATTTCTTTTAAATGTCTTATTTTATAAATTTTGTGACTTTTAATGTTTTCAAGGTAAAAATAGATATTTATCTAAAAGAGTTTTAATGATTTTATTGGATTATTTTCATATATGTCAACATCATTTGATGAATTTTATGCTTAATTGAGATTGATTTATTATGATAGAGTCTTCTATATTGTATTAAAGGGTTTATGATATGTTTAACTATGGATGTTCTATTTTAATACCATTCATGGTTTATGGTTAAATTATTAACATTTCTTATGCTAGTTTTAATACGAGTGTTTATGTTATGTTTCACCATTTTCATATTAGGAATGTATTGGACTTCATAAGTGATGGGTGGGGCCTGCTATAGCCCATCGATGCATCATTAGGTCTCATGAGAAAAATTAGATATGGACTTGGCTAAGAACTTTCCCATTTATTTTCAGATATGGATTTGGCTGAGGCCATAACCATTTATTTTTAGATGTCTTGGTTGAGGCCTCGATGGTATGTTTTAGATGTCCGACATTATGAATTATCTCATTATGAGATTAGTTATTGATATTTCATGTGATTATTAGACTAGTATAATATACATGTGAATGTTTAAATGGAAATATTTGATTTATTCTTGCCATATTATGTTGAATAAAATGTTTTAAAAGGCTTATGTTTTAGTTTTGTACCTTTATTTAAAAGTTTATGCTTATTTATGATAGATTCTGCTATGTTTTTTATCCTTACTGAGCATCAGATATCACCGCTTTCTTATGTTTTATTTTCCTAGGATTCCAAGAAGTGTTTTATGATTGATATGAAGGGTTAATATATGGTAATAATGGCATTCTCAAAGGATGATGTATGTTGTGTTTTATGTTAGAAATTGTAATGTAAAGTTCATATATGTAATCTATTTTACAAGACTGATAAACTGATCAGTCCTTTGGGACTTGATTCCTTGTAATCATGCCAATGTATTAAAATAATGCATTGTCTCGTGGTTTCTAGGGTCATGGAGTTACATTTCTCTTGACCTCTCTCTAATATGTTCAGCAATCTAGCCAACCTAAAATTCAAGGTTTTGGAGTGCATCCCTCTAATCCATTGAGTTGTCCTTCATCTCTTTTATTAATACACTTTTATATTTTGAATAATGTAACTACCTGACACAGTTTCCACATATCGGTGCTCTGATCTGGTCAATTACATGACCTCAAGTGTGCCTCCATGTATGCCAAAGGCTACCGACTGGCAACAAGGGTCTAATATAGATCATGGGGAGACTATGCCCTCTTTATCAAATTAGCACAATAATAGAAATAAATAAGAATAACCAAATGATATAACCAATAACCAAACCAAACTAGTATCACATGATGATCAAAATAGAAAATACAATATCCAAAACTAAATAGTAGATATGTCATGTCAACTACGTTTCAAGAGTCAATATTAAAAACCCAAAATAAATAGACACTAACAACTCCCAAGCGGGTCCCAAATCATGTTTGGTTCCATCATCCAGGATCTATCCCAACTCAACCATCTAACATAGTACTATTTCCCTTATTCTGTTCTACAAACATATTCAGGTGCTGATTAGACAGCCCGAGTAGGGTGTGAGTACAACTCAATAGTCCACCACCAATGGTGTCTAAAACAATACACATTCAATAATAGTGTATGAAGTTTTATAAATAATAAAATAAAAGAAATAAAGTAAACAGTTTTTCAAATATTCAATTAATCTTTATTTAACCACATAAACCCCTGGGTTCCTAAGGATACTTGAACCCTCAATACCTACTTCATCCCATGCCGAAGTATGAACTATAACACATATCACAATACTATGGTTTTCAATTATCATTTCATTTAAATTCATATTATGTCCAATTAAAAACATAGTCCAACGCTAACATTTTGGGTATAGAATTCCATGTTTAACACCCCATGGGTATTTGAAGCAACAATTCGTGTCCCACAACTTGTTTATTAAACAATCACATAAGTAGGATTTTGAAGCAGCAGTACATGTCCCACACTCATTTATTAGTTTATCACTATGGGTTTTTGAAGAAGCAGTCTGTGTCCCACACTCATTTATTAGTTTATCACTATGGGCTTTTGAAGTAGCAGTGCATGTCCCACACATGTTTATCAATTTATCACTATGGGATTTTAAAGCAGCAGTCCATATCCCACACACATTTTTCAATTAATCGCACAAATCACATACATCACATCAATCAATATTAATCAACATTATTCCTTTTAGAAACATTTCACATCATAGTACCATCACAATTTATCACAAAAAACATGGTTCTTCAATTTAATCACATGGAAAATATGAACAATTCACTATTTACCCTTTTTTCATCATTTAAACCATATAACCCATTAACCCATTAAGGTTAAGTCAACCATCTCATAATCCCCAATTGTAAAATAATTCATATAACATTAATTTAAAATTTACACAATCACAATTTCCCATCAATTTCACATTCACAAGATTCCATTAATTAATTGACTAATTAATTAATCCAATTCTACAAATTTCAATTGCCCCAAATTAACCCAAATCATTATTGCATGGAAATTAAATTAAATCAATTTAATCCTAAAAAAAATCCAAATCATGGAAATTTTTAATTTCACAATTACATACATGTAATTAAAATTAATATAATGAATTTTTTAGTTTAGACTTCCTACCTCAAGATTGATGAAGAACGTTCGCCAACGGAAATCCCCAATTGAATCGGAACAACTAAGATCATGATGAAGAATGGGATCTAGATATGAAACCTAGATCCAAGATCAAATGGATTAGATCTATAAAACTTAGATCTAGATCCACTACTAAGGGAGAAAAACATCCCTTTAAAGTATGGGAGAAAGATGGGAAAGAGAAAGAAAACTAATTTTGATGATAATCTCTTACCAGGAGAGGTACAGATCTTCAATGTGAGATTAAATTTTCCAAGAAATGTGGTTAGAATGCCTTGGAATCCATTTGGGAACCTCCAAAAATGATATAAAAGGTTTAGGGTTGAGCTATGGTTTTGGGGATATAAGATGGTGGTTTGGAAATTTTTTAAATAATTTTTGGGGTATTAAAATTCTACAAGCACGGTTTCCTATACGGGGTTCATGGTTTTCCCTAACCATGTGCCTAACTATGATTCTCCCCCTAGGGGGCACACAGTTACTAATAGGAGGGGACATGGTTTGAAAAACCATGTACCAAACATGCAATCCTTCAATGCTTGGGGTTACATGGTTTTCTAGGGTAGGGAACACTGTTTGGGAAAATCGTGTGCCAACTGTGTACTACCCAAAACCCCTCCAAAAACTTCCAAATCTCACCCAAACATACCCAAGATAAAACTCAAACAAGATATACTCAAAATAAGGAAAAAGAGTACCTATAAATGAGCTCGAGACATTTCCAAAAAAATTGGGATCTTACAATCTCCTCACCTTATAACAGCTCATCCTCGAGTTATACTCCCAAGCCTCTCAAGATTTTTATGTAAAAAGGTCAGCCCACTAAGCCTGAATATCCACTTATCTCTCCCATGTTTCCTCCTACACACAGACATGCTTCTATAATACATGAACTATCATCATAGTCTTTCCCCTCAACACTTTCTCATTGTGATCCAACACATGTATCGGATGCTCCTCAAAGGACGCATCGGTCTCAAGCTCAACATCATCCACATCAATCACATGATAAGGGTTGGGGTGATACAACTAAAGCATTGACACACAAAAAGAATCATGCATGTTATTATACCTCTGTGGAAGATCCAAACGGTATGTCACTGGACCAATTCTCTCCATAACCTCAAATGGTCCAATAAACATGGTCACCAATATTCCATGTATCTGAATCCTATAGTGACCTAATATAGGAGAAACCCAAATAAATACATGACCACCCACTATAAATTCAATGGTTTATCAAATTCTATCATCATACAACTTATTTACTCTTATTCATAGCCATATGCTTTTGAATTAGTTAAATCTACTCTGACATCTCCTACATGAGACTCAGTCCCAAAAACTCTGACTCACCTACCTCTATACAACATAGAGGTGATCTATATGACCTACCATAAAGATCCTCATATGATTTCATCTGAATAGTCACCTGATAAATATTGGTATAGGAGAACTCCACAAAATCTAGTTGATTCTCCAAAGACCCTCCAAAGTCTATGACACATGCTCTAATCATATCCTCAAGAACCTATATAGTACGTTATGATTGATCATATTTCTATGGGTGAAAAACCTTACTTAGTAAAACTTGTGTATTAAGCGCCTTCTATAAGCCCTACCAGAATCATGAAGTAAAACATGAGTTGCAGTTAGAAACAATACTCCATGGCACCCTATGCAGATGAACTATTTCTCAAATGTACAAATATCCCAACTGATCCACTAATAAAGTCTCCCATGTAGAAAATAAATGTTCCACTTTCATCAATCGGTCCACAATCACCAAAATAGTGTCATTATTATGAGGTATCCTCAAGAAACCCATTATAAAGTCCATGGTAATGTCATCCCACTTTCATTCAGGAATGAGAAATGGTTGTAGTAAACCATTAGGTCATTGATGTTCACCCTTCACCTGTTGAAAAGTGTAGTATCATGTCACGAACCCTGCAATCTTCTTTTTAATGCCCGGCCACCAATACTTTCATCGTAGGTCACGGTACATTTTGGTCAAACCCAAATGCATTGCCCACTTTGAGGCATGAAATTCATGGATCAGATCCTCTAGCATACTTATAGGCAAAACATCTTGATTCCCAAAATAGATGATCTCATCCTCATCTATTATTCATTTAGAAGGTGACACCCCACCTCTAAGGCTTTCCCTCAAGGAAAAACATTCTGGATCCTTGTACTTCCTTTCATTGATCCAGCTCAAAAGTGTAGAATCTACTGAAACTAATATGAGATTCATCTTCTCCTATCTGGGTATTATCGACATTTTGTTCATGATTTTTCATGATTGGATTAGCCGATGAAAACTTTGAAAAGGAAGAATATTCCATTTCAATGGGATGAGAAGTGTTAGAAATGATTTGAAGAGCTAAAGGGTCACCTTACATCAGCACCAATATTGGTTTTTCCAGAACCAGTAAAAAGGGTATATGGTGTATTGTGATGCATTGGGATCAGGGTTGGGGTGAGTTTTCATGCAAGGGAATCATGTGGTTGTTTATGGCTCACGGTAGTTGAGAGTGCATGATGAGAACTACCCAACTCATGATTTGGAATTAGCAGTAGTGGTACATGCTTTGAAAGTGTGGCATTATTATCTCTTCGGTGATAAATTCACAGTATATACATATCATAAGAGCTTAAAGCACATTTTCTCACAAAGGGATTTGAACTTGAGGCAAAGGAGATGGATGGAATATCGCCAGATGTTGATTTTGACTTGATATACACACCGGGTAAGGGAAATTTGGTGGTTAATGCATTAAGTAGAAAATAATATGCTCATACGGTGAAACAGGCATCAAACCAATGGAATTTTATGTCGGTTATAGCTGACATGCGGTTGGAATGTGAGGACTAGGGCGATAGAGCGGTCTTCTTTCTAGTTTTGTTGGTTCCTAACTTAGCTGTTTTAGTTAAATAAGCACAAGAATCTGATTCTGAGTGTAAGGTGATGAGGTCAAAACTCAATGGTGTGGAGACCATTGAGAGTTGAGAAATGAATAAGAATTCATTCTTGTGTTTTCGGAATCGGATGGTGGTACCAGTGGCTTTCTAGGAGGTACTTCTCAGAACTTATCATCATTCTAGGTGGTCTGTCCATCCTGGAATTCAGAAGATGTACAAGGCATTGAAAGTGTAGTTCTTATGGGTTGGTATGAAAAGGAATGTGGCTGAGTTTGTCTTGAGATGCTTGAATTGTCAGCAAGTCAAAGTAGAGCATCAATGGCCAGAAGGAATGTTGCAGTCTTTACCAATCCCTATTTGGAAGTGGGAGCAAATAACGATGGATTTTGTCATAGGTCTCCCAAGAATGGTCAGAAAGCATGATGTTGTTTAGGTGATAGTGGATCAGCTAACGAAGTCGGCCCATTTCATTCCAATTTGTGAATCTCATACAGTGGAGGATCTGTCCAAAATCTATCTCCGGGAGGTGGTAAAGAGGCATGGTGTTCCAGTTTTGATCATATCTAATAGAGATCTGAGGTTTACATCTCATTTATGAAAATACTTATAGAAAACCCTTGGAACTAAGTTAACCATGAGTACGACGTATCACCCTCAGACAGATGGTCAATCCGAGAGGACGATACAAACATTGGAGGATATGTTGCAGGCTTGTGTCATGGATTTTTGTGGATCATGGGAGGATCACTTGTCATTGGTTGAGTTCTCATACAATAAAAGTTATTAGTCATCCATACATATGGCTCATTTTGAAGCATTGTATGGGTGGCTGTGTCGTTATCCACTATGCTGGGTGGAAATGGGTGAGTCCTTGATGATTGGACCGAGCCTTGTCCAGGAGACTACAGAGAAGATCAAGCTAATCAAGAAGAGAATGGAGATAGATCAGAGTCATCTGAAATCATATGTGTATCATCGTCGACGGTCATTTTCGTTCGAGGTGAGTGATTGTGTTTTCTTGAGGATATCTCCTAGGTTGATACATCGTTGGTTTGGGAAGCAGGGAAAGTTATCTCCGAGGTATATTGGGCCTTTTGAGATTCTTGAGCGGGTTGGTGAGGTGACTTATCATTTGGATTTGCCAACTAGGTTCAGTGCAGTGCACAATGTGTTTCATGGGTCATATTTGAAAAAGTATCATCCGGATTCGGGCCATGTTATTCAATGGGATCATGTTGAGCTAGAGTCGGATGCTTCATTGGTGAACGTGCCAGTGCGGGTTGTGGATAGGCAAGATAAAGTCTTTCGGGGTAAAATCATCGGTCTCGTTCGGGTTTTGTGGTAGCATGTCCAGATCCAAGAGGAGACTTGGGAGAGGGAGAAAGAGATGGTCAAGCAATGGCCTGATCTCTTTCATCAAAGGGTGGGTTCACTACATTCTGAGGATGGAAATTCCAATGGTGGGGAGAATGTAGCACCCTTGTTTTGAGGAATGTAGCCTTTTTTATGCCTTTTTATGTGTTTAAAGTGCATGGGATGAGTTTGGAAGAGGTTGTGTGAGTTTGGAATGGTTTTGAATAAGTTTGGAGGCTTTTCTTAGGGAGCACAGTTTGAGCACGGTTAGAGGAAACTATGTGGGTTCTCTAGGAAACTGTGCAGGGGGAGACAGTAGGCTTTTCATGGCCTGCGCATGGTTTTCCAAACCATGTGAGGCAACCGTGTGGACCCCTCCTCTCGAGACAGTGGTGTGCGCGTGGTTAGCACACGGTTTTCCAAACCGTGCGGACTAACCATGTGGCCACGTAAAAATAGAGTTTTAAAACCCAGGTTCACTCGAGCTTGCCTCATTCCTCTCCAAGCTTCCTCCCACTCGAGCCTCACTCCAGATTTTGGGTTCTCAAAGGTTGAAGGTTCTCTCCCACTCGTTTTGGAAGCATTTTGAAGAGGTTTCTTGGTGGATTGAATGTGGTTTCTCCCGGGTAAATCTCTCCTCTTGGATTCTTTTGGTTTCTCTCTAGATCTACTCTTCCCCCTTCATTAGTTTTGTAGATCTACATTTGTTGCATGTAGATCTAGGGTTTTGGTTGCCTTGGATGTTGATTTTAAGGCTTGTGAATGTTATAGAAGGGGATCTAGAGAAGTTTCGGTGGTGTGTTCGCTGGATTTGGGGTGCGGTTGCTTGTGGGTCGATTTCGCAGGAACCCTAAAGGTAGATGGATTCTCTCTCGACTCCACTTGGTTAGAAAGAGTGGTTTTTTGTTACAATTAAATTGTCTTCTTGAAATTAATTGTGATAATGATGTGCAAATCTTGTTTTAAATCCATTTGGTGATGATTTGGGGGATTTTGGGGAAAATGGGTTATTGTTTCTAAAGGGGCTTTATTATATGATTTTAAAATGTTGATTTTAAAATCATTAGTGGTTGATTATCAAAACAAATGGTTGATTAAAAATGGTTTTCAATAAAGATGTTTAATTAAAATGTTGTTTGGTATGGAAAACAATTAAAGGGTGTTTTTAATAAATAGGTGATTTATTGAAGTGAATTGGCATGTGTTGAAAATGGTTGTGTGCTTATTGTATGGCCTTGGTGCTTTGTGCTTGTTGTTTGGTTGAGTGTTATGGCTTGTGTTGGTTTTTTGGAAGTGGGTGGGAAGTCTCACTATAAAAGGTTATGGTTAATGGGTAGAAGTCCCACCGTTTTGGTTGTCAGGTAGTGGTCAGGAAGTACCGCTAGTTGAGAATGGGGTGAACGGGATGGGTGGAATTTCCACCATTTTGGTTGTCTTGTTTGCATTTCTTTGCAAGATGGAAATTATTGTGCTAATGTTAATTGATGAGATGGATTATGGCATGATTGTTTGGATTTCCCTTGGGTACTTGGTTTGGGTGAGGTGGCTTGTTAAGAGTATGTTTGGCTCATGGTATTGGTTTCACTTGTGATTATTTTATATAAACTGCTTTATATAAATGTGCTAATAGTTTTATCCTAGTGAAGTGTGTAGGGAAGTCATTTGGGGAAAACCTACTGAGTATTATTACTCACCCCCTGATTTGGCACTTTGGTGATTTTGTATATGTCGTATTCTGAGACACAGGTAAAGGTAAGGCATCTCATTGCTAGTGGTTTGTGGTGATGCTTGGGAGATGTGGTGGTGCTTGGAGCATGGAGCTTGGTGTGGAGTCATGGAGTGTGTCTTGGTTTATTTTTGGTCTCTTGTTTAATCTTCCGCATATTACTCTGATATCATGTTTTATTGTATTGGTTTTGGGTTGTATTGTGGAACAACTTGGCTGTCTTTTGGGAATACATGCTTGAATGTTTTATTAACATGCATCATATAGTTTATGGGTTGTTGGTTGGTTGGTTGTTTCTTAATGGAAAACTGTTCCCCAATTATTCTTGAAGCCCTTGGAATTTATTGCCAGCCTTTGGAACCTAGGGAACATCGCTTAAGGACAAGTAACCCTCACCGCCTCCTCAAGCCAATGAGGTAGGGGCGGGGTGTTACAAGTGGTATCAGTTTGTTCGGTCCTTATCTTTCAAGTGAGAGTAGTTGTTCGATCCTTGGTGTTGATCATTGGTCTTGGTGTTGACATTCGTTCTTGGCCTATTCCTTAAGTCGGGATGGTATCAGGGTGTAGGATTTTCAGAACTTTGAATGTATAGCATAAAAGGATGTAGATAACCCTTTTATGATGAACTTCAAGTTACCAGGGATTCGGGTACATAAGTGTTTTGGAGACACTTATAGGCATTGGCAATCTCATTGTCGTGGGTGTATCCAATGATATGTGCATGGCATATATGGTAGAAATGACTTCCCTCTAGGATGCATATTTCATTGGGAATAATGATTTACAAGCTGAATTGATATATGGTTTTTCAAATGTGTGAAATTGTAATCTGAATAAATTTGGTATTTTGAAAATGATTTGGTTTTCAGAAATGGTGAAACATGGAAAATGTGGAAATGTGGAAAGCCTCGTTGTGATAGTGTTTTGTAATTTGATTTGAAATGGGAATTCTTGATGTCTACATAAGTGAGACTCATGGTTGTTTGTTTTCTGTTTATATAAATGACATTGGGTAGGCATCATAGAGACCAACTGGAAGTGGCCGATGAGAATGTGGTTTCACCTAAGCCCTGGGTGAACCAGCAGTTAGTCTAGAGTATAGTTCAAGATTTCCAAGCTATTGGAAGTGTGAATAGAGCGGAAGAGCCAAAGCATGTTGATTATGCAGCTTAGTTTCAAAAGCAGGATCCACCCATCTTTAGGGGTGATTCGGACCCGGAAAGGGCAGAGGCATGGCTGTCCAGAATGAATAGAATTTTCGAATTCTTGGGGATGTCGGTAGAGTTGAAAGTAAATCTAGCAACGTATAAACTATAGGATCTTTCTCTTCAGTGGTGGGAGTTGGTAGTCTAAGCGGGAACAGACCAGGGTATGACATGGGAAGCCTTTGAGGAATTGTTTAATAAACACTTCTACCCACATACGTTCAGAATTCAGCGCACAACTGATTTCTTCAGTCTGAACTAAGATCATATGTCTGTGAAGGAGTATGCATCTAAGTTTATGAGCTTAGTGTAGTTTTCACCCAAGGTGGCAGGTAGCACGTCGTTGAAGGAAAGGATCTTCTAAGCAGGGTTAAGGCAAGAGATCCGTTCAAAAATAGCAGTGTTGTGTATCGGTGATTACACAGAGATAGTGAATGAAGCATCGGTGGCTGAGCAGGATATGTTGGGAGCTCTGGGCAGAGGAATCATGGTGGTACCCATGGGGAATAGTAGGAAATCTAACAGTGGGTTCAAGAAGAGGAGGGACACTTATTCCTAGAGTGGGAGTATGGCACATAATCCGATGACAGGATCGGTAAATCTTCCTCTGAAGCCCCAGATCAAACCAAGATGTTTTCAGTGTGGCTCTATGGAACACATCAAACGGGACTGTATGGCACAACCTCGAGCATGTCACAATTGAAAGCAGATGGGGCATCTTCAACGCTATTGTAGGAATGCTATGAGGTCGGGTGCACATGACACTCCTCTGTGATCATAGATGTTGTATGCTTCGATGGGATGGGGACAGTAGCATACCCCTTTTCAGTAGAGTAAAGTCAGTCATGGTGATTCTTGGAACACCAAAACTCCTCAATAGGCCAATAAAGAGTAGAGTGTGGAAACCAAGGTGTTGTTCGGAGCAGAGAAGGTTGTGTTGGATGATCAGTCGGGACCATCCATGGTGCAAGGTACTATTCTTTTAAATTCTACCTTAATTCAAGTGTTGTTTGATACAGGTGCTTCACACTCTTTTATTACTGGACATGTGGTTGAGTTGCTGGGTTTAAGGGTAGAAATGATGCCTTCGGTTTTGAAACATCAAACTCCTCTGGGTCAAAGAGAGTGTCAAGACTTCTTGTGTAGATCATGTTGTATCGTTGTGGGCGAGGTTGAGATAATGTGAAATTTATCAGTGCTTGAGATGGATGGGTATGATGTAATCCTGGGAATGGATTGGTTGGTGGCGTTTAAGGCCCACATCAACTGTAATGCGCGAACAGTGGATTTTATGACACACGATGGCATTAGACATCTCTTTATAGGAGAGAGGTATGAAAGGTAGGGTGCAACGGGTTTTTTGGCACTAGCAGTGGGCATGTTATCATATCAGTTGGCAGTGTTTTCATTGGAATCGATAGAGGGTGTTGAGCAGAGTGTTCTTCCAATAGTGGTGGATCAGTTCATGGATGTTTTTCCCGAAGAATTCTCTGAGTTACCTTCTATAAGAAAAGTGGAGTTTACGATTGATCTTCTTCCGGGGACTAGTCCAATCTCACTTTCTTCTTACTGAATAGAACCTACTAAATTGCGGGAATTGAAATTCCAGTTGGAAGAGTTAGAAAAAAAAATGTTTTATCTAGCCTAGAATGTTTTTGTGGGCAGCTCCGGTGTTGTTTGTGAAAAAGGAGGATGTAACTTTGAGGCTCTGTATTGATTATCATAGACTTAACCAAGTTACGATAAAGAATAGATATCCACTTCCACGAATTGATGATTTTTTCAAATAGTTGAGGGTATCCCAGTTGTTCTCCATGATCGACCTGAGGTCGGGATGTCATCAATTGTGGGTGAGGAAGGAAGATATTCCTAAAATAGCTTTCAGAAGTAGATATGGCCATTATAAATATGTGGGTATGCCCTTTGGTCTAACAAATTCACCAGTGGTGTTCACGGCATTGATGAATCGGATATTTCATAGATATCTGTATTCATTTATGGTGGTGTTTGTAGATGATATTCTGGTGTATTCAAAGACAAGAGTGGAGTATAAGCAGTACTTGGCGACAGTGCTGGGGATCTTGAGGGATCATCAGTTTTATGCCAAATTGTCAAAGTGTGACTTTTGGATACAGGAAGTCTGCTTTCTTGGCCATGTGATTTCTGAAAGGGGTGTTTTAGTGTATCCGGAAAAGATAGAGACTGTTATCTCATGGAAACTTCCAAATAATGTTTTTGAGATACGGAGATTCCTTGGTCTAGCTGGGTATTATCGACGTTTTGTTCATGATTTTTCATGATTGGCTTCGCCGATGATAAATTTGAAAAGGAAGAATATTCCATTTTAATGGTATGAGCAGTGTTAGAAATGATTTTAAGAGCTAAAGGGTCACCTTACATCAGCACCAATCTTGGTTTTTCCAGAACCAGGAAAAAGGGTACATGGTGTATTGCGATGCATAGGGATCAGGGTTGGGGTGCGTTCTCATGCAAGGGAATCATGTGGTTGTGTATGGCTCACATTAGTTGAGGGTTTATGATGAGAACAACCCAAATCATGATTTTGAATTGGCAGCAATGGTCCATTCTTTGAAAGTGTAGCGTCATTAGCTCTTCGGTGAGAAATTCATAGTATATACAGATCATAAGAGCTTGAATCACATTTTCTCACAAAGGGATTTGAACTTGAGGCAAAGGAGATGGATGGAATATCTCTAGATGTTTATTTTGACTTAATGACCACACCAGGTAAGGTAAATTCAGTGGAAAATGCATTAAGTAGAAAATAATATGCTCAGGTGGTGAAATAGGCATCGAACCAGTGGCATTTGATGTCAGTTATAGCTAACATGCGGTTGGAATGTGAGGACCAGGGCGATAGAGCGATCTTATTTCCAGTTTTGTTGGTTCCTAACTTGTTTGGTTTAGTTAAAGAAGCACAAGAATCTGATTCTGAGTGTAAGGCAATGAGGTTGAAACTCAATGGTGGCGAGACCATTGAGAGTTGAGAACTGAATGAGAATTCAGTCTTGTGTTTTTGGAATCGGATGGTGATACCAGTGGCTTTTCAGAAGGTACTTCTCAGAACTTATCATCATTCCAGGTGGGTGGTCCATCCTAGAATTAAGAAGATGTACAAGGCATTGAAAGTGCATTTTTTATGGGCTGGTATGAAAAGGAATGTGGTTGAGTTTGTCTCGATATGCTTAACTTCTCAGTAAGTCAAAGCAGAGCATCAGCGGCCAGCAGGAATGTTGCAGCCTTTACCAATCCCTATTTGGAAGTGAGAGAAAATAGCGATGGATTTTGTCATAGGTCTCCCAAGAATGGTCAGAAATCACGATGCCATTTGGGTGATATTGGATCGGCTAACGAATTCGGACCATTTCATTCCAATTCGTGAATCTCATACGGTGGAGGATCTGTCCAAAATCTATATCTGGGAGGTGGTAAAGAGTCATGGTGTTCCAGTTTCGATCATATCTGATAGATATCCGAGGTTTACATCTTATTTCTGTAAATCCTTATAGCAAACCCTTGGAACTAAGTTGACCATGAGTACGGTGTATCACCCTCAGAAGGATGATCAATCCGAGAGGATGATAAAAACTTTGTAGGATATGTTGCAGGCTTGTGTCATGGATTTTGGTGGCTCGTGGGAGGAGCACTTTTCATTGGTTGAGTTCTCATAAAATAGCATTTATCATGCATCCATGCATATGGCTCTGTTTTAAGCGTTGTATGGGTGGTTGTGTCATTCTCCACTATGATGGGTGGAAATGGGTAAGTCCTCGATGGTTGGACCGAGCCTTGTCCAGGAGACTACGAAGAAGATCAAGTTAATCAAGAAGATAATGGAGACAGCTCAGAGTTATCAGAAATCATATGCAGATCATCATCAACGTCCATTGTCGTTCAAGGTGAGTGATCATGTTTTCTTGAGGATCTCTCCTAGGTTGGGACATCATTGGTTTGGTAAGTAGGGAAATTTATCTCTGAGGTATATTGGGCCTTTTGAGATTATTCAGTGGGTTGGTGAGGTGGCTTATCATTTGGCTTTTCTAACTAGGTTCAATGCGGTGCACAATGTGTTTCATGTGTCACAGTTGAAAAAGTAGCAGTCGAATCCAGTCCATGTTATTCGATGGGATCATGTTGAGCTAGAGTCGGATGCTTCATTGGTGCACGTGCCAGTGTGGGTTATGGATAGGCAAGAGAAAGTCTTGCGGGGTAAAATCATCGGTCTGGTTCGAGTTTTGCGGCAGCATGGCTAGATCCAAGAGGAGACTTGGGAGTGGGAGAAAGAGATGGTCAAGCAATGGCCCGAGCTCTTTCAGCAAAGGGTGGGTTCACTACTTTCTGAGGATGGAAATTCCAATGGTGGGGAGAATGTAGCACCCCCGGTTTGAGTAATGTATCCTTTTTTATGCCTTTTTATGTGTTTAAAGTTCATGGGATGAGTTGGGAAGAGATTGGGTGAGTTTGGAATGGTTTTGAATAAGTTTGGAGGATTTTCTTAGGGAGCACGGTTTGATCACGGTTAGAGGAAACCGTGTGGGTTCTCCAGGAAACCGTGCAGGGGGAGACAGTAGGCTTCGCATGGCCTGTGAATGGTTTTCTAAACCATGTGAGGCAACCATGTGGATCCATCCACTCGATACAGTGGTGTGTGCGTGGTTAGCGCATGGTTTTCCAAACTGTGCGGACTAACCATGTGGTCAGATAAAAATAGGGTTTTAAAAACTGGTTTCACTCGGTCTTACCTAATTCCTCTCGAAGCTTCCTCCCACTAGAGCCTCACTCAGTATTTTGTGTTCTCAAAGGTTTAATGTTCTCTCCCACTCGCTTTAGAAGTGTTTTGAAGAGGTTTCTTGGTGAATTGAATGTGGTTTCTCCTGGGTAAGTCTCTCCTCTTTGTTTCTTTTGGTTTTTCTCTAGATCTACTATTCCCCCTTCATTAGTTTTCTAGATATACATTCTTTTCATGTAGATATAGGGTTTTGGTTTCCTTTTATGTTGATTTTATGGCTTTTGAATGTTAGATAAGGGGATCTAGAGCGGTTTCGGTGGTGCGTTCGCCGGATTTGGGGTGTGATTTCTTGTGGGTCGATTTCACCGGAACCCTAAAGGTAGGTGGCTTCTCTCTCGACTCCACTTGGTTAGAACAAGTGGTTTTTTGTTACAATTAAATTTTTTTCTTGAAATTAATTGTGATAATGATGTGAAAATCTTGTTGGAAATCCATTTGGTGATGATTTTTGGGATTTTGGGGAAAATGGGTTATTGTTGCTAAAGGGGATTTATTATGTGATTTTAAAATGTTGATTTTAAAATCATTAGTGGATGATTATAAAAAAAATGGTTTATGAAAAATGGTTTTCAATAAATATGTTTAATTGAAATGTTGTTTGGCATGGAAAACAGTTAAAGGGTGTTTTCAATAAATAGGTAATTTATTGAAGTGAATTGGCATGTGTTGAAAATGGTTGTATGATTATTGTACGGCCTTAGTGCTTTGTGCTTGTTGGTTGGTTGAGTGTTATGATTTGTGTTGGTAGTGTGGAAGTGGGTGGGAAGTCTCACTATAAAAGGTGATGGATAATGGGCGGAAGTCCCACCATTTTGGTTATCAGGTAGTTCTCAGGAAGTACCGCTAGTTGAGAATGGGGTGAACGGGATGGGTGGAAGTCCCACCATTTTGGTTGTCTTGTTGTGCATTGCTTTGCAAGATTGAAATTGTTGTGCTAATGTTAAATGATGATATGGATTATGGCATGATTATTTGTCTTTCCCTTGGGTGCTTGTTTTGGGTGAGGTGGCTTGGTAAGAGTATGTTTGGCTCATGGTATTGGTTTCACTTGTGATTATTTCATATAAACTTCTTTATATAAATTTGATAATGGTTTTATCCTATTGGAATGTGTAGGGAAGTCATTTGGGGAAAACCTACTGAGTATTAGTACTCACCCCCTGCTTTGGCACTTTGGTGCTTTTGCAGATGTTGTATTCCAAGACACAGGTAAAGGTAAGACAACTCATTGCTAGTGGTTTGTGGTGATGCTTGGGAGATGTGGTGGTGCTTGGATCATGGAGCTTGGGGTCGAGTTGTGGAGTGTGTCTTGGTTTATTTTGGGTCTCTTGTTTAGTCTTCCGTATAGTACTCTGATATCGTGTTGGATTGTATTGGTTTTGGGTTGTATTGTGGAACAACTTGGCTATCTTTTGGGAATACATGCTTGAATGTTTTATTGACATGCATTATATAGTTTATGTGTTGTTGGTTGGTTAGTTTTGTCTTAAGGGAAAACTGTTCCCCAATTATTCTCGAAGCCCTTGGCATTTATTGCCATTCTTTGGCACCTTGGGAACGTCGCTTAAGGCCAAGTAACCCTCACTACCTCCTCGAGCCAATGAGGTAGGGGCGGGGTGTTACATAGTCTTTGATATATCATAAGGTCTAACTCTCAATTGATGATACCCTAATCTCAATTCAATATTATAGAAAACACAAACTCCCTTCAACTAGTGAAATAGATCGTCGATACATGGAAGAGGATACCAGATCTTCACTGTCATTTGGTTCATCTTCCAAAAATCGACACATAAGTGTAGAGTCCTACTAGCCTTCTTAGAAAACAAGACTAGGGAACCCCAAGGTGACGTACTCAGGTGGATAAACACCTTATCCATCAAATATTCTAGTTGAGTCTTAAGCTCCTAAAGATTTGTTTGTTCCATTCAATATGCTGGAATAGAAACTAGCTTAGGCTCTGGCATGTGATCAATTATAAATTCCGCATCTCTCTCAGGTGGAAAACCTGAGAAGTATTTAGGAAACACGTTATGAAATCTATCCAACACTGGTGGAAAGGCATCATTATTTTCACCTCCATCATTTAAAAACAGACTAGATACTTGGGTGGTGAGCTCCCCCAATTACTGATTAATAGGCCCTGCTCATCCTGCCAGAATATCCCACTCTCCATGGTGAATATAATTGTTACCATTAGGAGATGTAAAATTCACTTTCCTTTATTAATAATCAATGTGGGATAGATATTCTATTAACCATTCCATGCCCATAACTATGTCGAAGCCTGACATGTCAAGCATACAAATATCCCAACTAAAACGATGCCCCCCACCCTCGAGAGAACACCCACTTCACAAATAGATGTATCTTTATCATACTCTCAATGGTGTATTTATCATTAAAACCCTTCTCATGAACTCCACCGCCAGGGTTAAACCATTCACAAGTTGTGAAAATATAAATGAATGATAGGAATATGTATCGAATAAGGCACTAGATATCGTAGAATCTATAAGAATGGTACCTCTAACTATCAAAATTCTAACCTCGTTATCCACCAGTTCAGGATGAATGGAATGCAACTGTCCTACCCCTATTCCCTATGATGCATTATGAGTCCCCTAAGTTTCACCATGATTCCAATATGGGAACTCCTTCCCAAAAGCACCTCATTCACTACTTCGACCACCATAGCCAGTAGAACTCCAAATTCTAGACTGATACAATGTAGAAGATCTCATTCCCACACTCTAATTCTTCCTATATGCTCTATCATTACCCATATACCATGGGTTTCTATATAAAATATTTAGATGTCTCATCCTTCCGTAATACTAGCACTCTACTGGTGGTTGGGGGCACTATCTGTGAAAGTGACCTAACCTTCCGCACTAAGGATAGGTCACCCAAGTAAGGTCTTGTGTAACTAATCCTTCCCCCTAGCCACTCTACTTTTCACTACCCTGGTCAAAATTCTCATAATGATGCTTTCTTCTCTTAGAATTCATACCTCCAGAATATTTGTAAAAAACTACTTTTCCTCCAATAGAATCCTCCATCAAGTTATCGTCAAAAATTATAGTCTGATTCACCACTTCTAAAAACTTCTTCAACCTGAAGATATTCACATGGGACTTAATTTCATATTTAAGACTAGACTAAAACCAATTTGACATGGTATCCTCATATTCTTCCAATACTATAAAAAATTGATTCAAATCAGTAAATCTACCAGAATAGTTCATAACATACATACTTCTCTGAGTCAACCTCATAAACTCAGTTGTTCTCTTTTGCCTGAGTGTCTTAGTGTAAAAGTGCTCCAAGAACTTCTCTTAAAAGTCCTTCCACTCCATATTCTCTAGTTATCCATCCTGAGTCTAGATGTACCACCAATGATTTTATTAACCACATAACATGTAAACATCCAATTTTACTACCTTATCAATAGGAGTCTCCAAGTGGTCAAGTATAGTCTGGATAGACTCAATCCATAACTTTTCTACCTCAGGTCCTGTGAGGACCAGACCCCAGAATACCCGGATTCGGTGCCTTGAAACATGATGTGTAAATTTTTAACAAAACATGAACTGATATTTCACACATCATGTCCCATACAGAGGATCAATTCGGTTTGGGTTCTGGGAAACCAGCTACTTCTGACATGCTTCTTCAGTTGAAAGTTATCACTTGAAAATTTTATTACAAAAACATAGAGTGAGCATACTAATTCCTAGTAAGGGGTTTTAAAATAACATACTATACCAAATATAACTTTTTAAATCATTCTTTAAAACTTTCCATAAAACATTTTTCTTAATAAATGTTGTAACATATGTAACATATCATAACAATTGTCTAAGAAATAAAAGTTCACAATTAAAAGCATACTAACAGAATTACAAGGGAACATGATTCAATTATAGGCATGCTCATTCAGAGTAGTAAGTAAAAGACATTATAAATAAGTATGAATTATGAATATGTAGGTAAAAATTCAACAACTAAGAGTAATACATAATCAGAGTTGCGCATAAAGGTAATTACTTCAATTTCATACACTGGTTACTAAATCATTGGGTGCTAAATAAATGTCATACCATAAGCATTTACTTCTTCTCATACTCATAAGTACTGGCTCTTAACCATGGATATTCTACTAGTCAAATATCCACTTGGTTAATTAATTATCATACATGTAATGAGGGAATGTATAATATTAGACCATGTCAAGACCTCGTGTCAAGGCTCTAAAATGTCAATGGCCTCGTGCCATGACCTGATTGTATCATGAGAACTATCAATGCATCTAGGGGCTTTCATTAACCGGTCCCCAACCTGTTATACCGAGTCTACACATTCCTCATATGCCACAAAGGGTCATATATTCAAAATGTCTCATACCATTTTGAATATTTAATTTTCTCATTTCATATTATTCAAATTGTCCCATACCACTTTGAATAATTTAATTCATAATTCCATAAAAGGTTATAAGAGTTATAATTACATTAATTATCATTTACATATATATAGTAAATCAGGCATATAAGTATTAATTACAGAACTATCAATTTCATGGCTATGTCATTCACTGGTGAGTATGATGAGCAGATTATGGCATGTGTGATGACAACTAATGCACTAAAAGAAATACAAGTTTTGTTACACAGAATCATAACCCTAAAATTATAAGACTTTATTAATAAATACATATTGGAATCTCACCAAGATACATAATCAATTAAAAGATAAAGTAAATATTTTAGGTGGGGTATTAAACTGATAGATTCTCATACATTTATTACTAAAACACTTTGGTATAACACGTCACAATGGTATAAATAATGGTAAAAATGGAAAGTATGAGATTCAACCAAAACTAACACCATTTAATATAAAAAAAATTAATTCATACATATGAATATAAAAGTTTCAAAACTCCAAATATTATACTCATGTACTCTCCACAATTACTAAACACATCATAATTATAATATTTGGAATATCCACAATTAGGGTTTGTGTAAATTGTTCATACAATAAGGTGTATATAAAGAGTAGTGTTTTAAATAAAAACCAAACATATTTCGAAAATAACATTTTTATTCTTTCTTAGAAATACTTGGGAAAAACTTTAAAAAAATTGAGGATCCAAGTTTATATGTATACATATCTATTCACAAAACTGAAAATACATTATGTATCGAAGGTTTGAACCATAAAATCTGATAATACCCATATGACTTAAAATTAACAAGAGTCCTTGAATTTAAAACCATAAAGTGAAATTTAAAAGGATTATTTATTAGAATACTATATATATGTGTGTGTGTGTTAATGAAATCATGTATATCCCATATGTATAACCGAGTACACATATGGGTCTTACACCAAAGTTATCTAACACTCACTTGTTTACCAAAAACATAAATTAACCGTTGAATCTTAGTGTTAAAAGACTTATATCTAGTCCAGAAAGTGAGTATTATATAAACTATGTAATTATATATGACTTTGCATACTACATATATATATATAAGTTTTATATAAAATATAATTCCTTGAATTTTTTAAAAATTATTCTTTAACTCTGAAACCCAAAGTGTTAGAAGTCCTAAAATCAAACAATAGTGGTTTTTATAAAACTATATGGTTATATATATATATAACCGAATATACAAGGGATGTAACAAGTGTTTCGTGAGAAGAAGAATTGTCCTTCAGGTTTGAAAATACCACCTAGACCCAAAAACCAAAATTCATGGAATCAGGTATAAGAGGAATTCATATCCAAACTACAATGATGTATGTCACAACCCGACCCTACCCAGGCTCGAGCCGCAACTACCCCAAGCCTGCCTCCATAGGCCAAGGGCTGGCGACAACCGTCGAAGGCTAAACAACTCGGGGAGGCCTTTTCCTGAGTACATGTACACACACACGCAACACACTCAATGAAAAAGTGCAGAGTAAAAGAAAAGACAAGTAAAGGAAAGGGCAACTGCTCGCACGTCCCAAACAGACATCCGGTGAGAAAGTCGCTAAACGCTGCACGCAGCTCAAAAGACGGGTCGTGGGGCCCACTCCTCAACTCCGGCTTAAACGCCCAAAACCACCCTGTAAAGCTCTGCCTCGGTTCCAGGGTCGCAACGCCACTAACGACATACAAAACGGACTCCGTACGTGTCCGCGCTGCCCAAAACAAGAATTCCCAGGTTGCCCGCTAAGTTGCTTTACGCACGTGTCGTGCCCCCGAGCCCCTCGTCCCGGAAGTTAAAACTTCTGAAACCACCTCAAAAGGCCCGCCTCTACGTCAGGTCCGCGCCGCCATAGACGGCGCGCAAAACGGACGTCCTTAGCAAAAGTTACGGGCATCCAAAGGTCTAAGGGGAATTACCCCTGGGTCGGACCGGCCCGGTCCGGCTGGTCCGCCCCACTTCGGCCCGCTGAGTCGCGGCCCAGCCGAACCCGCGGGCCGCCGCACCACGGCCCGACGCCTCTCGCGAGGCACCCCCCTCGCCTGCGTGCCGCGCGGGTGACTCCTCCACCGACCGGCCGACAAGGCCGGTCCTTTTCCACGTGGAGACCCGCCTGTGGCGGGTCTCGGTCTCCCCAGCGGGGTCGCGAGCCTCAACCCCGATCGCGCCCCCTCGGCCGGCGCTCTCAGCCGGACGTTCACCAGGCCACCCTGCTGACCGACTCCCCTCGCCAGAACCCCCTGTCTTGCTGCCACCTGGAGCTCGCCGGACCACCGCGCCACCGCCGCTGGAAATCGCCGGACCACCGTGCCGGCCAGAGAACCCCAAAAACCCGCGAATCTTCGCCGGACCGCTGCGGAGGCCTCGGAGGTCGGATTTCAAATCCGAAACAAGCGTCAGAAAGCTCAGATAATGTACTACGCGATCATGTGCATCGATCGATGATAGGATAACATTTTGATGCTATAAAGTAATCTCAAAGATTGCGGGAAATTGAAAACGAAAACGATAAACCCCTACCTCGAAGGGCGTAGCCCGACGCTTCGTGTGCGGACCGTAGGAACCGCTGCGCCTCGCCGGAGATCACCTCGTCGGAGATGCCTTGTCGGAGATGTAAGAGAGGGGAGGGTTTGAGGAAGAAGAAGAAGAAGAAGAAGAAGAAGAAGGGGTGGGGGTGTTTAAGTACAAATCACTTAAACGCCCGCCCGACAGCCCTGAACCCAAAATTTTGGCGAGGTCGGGGTTAAACCTCCCCTAGGATAAAAACCATGCTCCGAGCGCAACAGCGGTCTCATAATTTTAATTCAAGGCCCCGTTCAAAAGTTACAACGCCCACGCCCGAGGTTGCCAAATTACGAAAACACCCCTGGGGCCATTTTTCTCAGACGGGTCGCGCCCGCAAAACTTACACCCCTCCTAAGGTAAAAGGCACGCTCCAAACTCAAAGGTGCCTTCGGTTTTCCCATCTGAGCCACCGTTTAAGATTTATCCCATTTATTTGGCGTTTTCAGTGTGAACGCACTAAAAATTTAATTTCGGCCACTCCGGGGCTCGGAATCGCACGCCGTCTGAAGGCGCTGCTCTGGAATAACATAAAGAATATTCCAAAGTCTTTCACAGAAAAAACTGGGTTATTAAAATGTACATATATATATATATAAGAGTATACATATTTATATAAGAATATAAACTTCCAACACAATATACAAGGAAATATAAGTTTCCCCTACCTTGGTTTGAGGAGGAGTGGCTCGAGAAATAGTTGAAGGAGACTTACTGAGGTTTGAGGAGAAGGAGGGACAGCTGAGGGAATGGGTGCAACTAGGTTGTTTATAAACTATATTATGTATAGAATATGATGAATGATTTAACGCTACTATTGGAAAACTAATCCCTATATGGTTTATTAAATGACTGGGGGAAAGTCCTTGTGGAAAACGCATGAATGGAGGGGGACAGTAGGGTCACGGGTGTGGAAAATGAAGAGAAAGGAGATAGGGTTACTGGTGCAGCACACGTGAAGGAGAAGAAGAAGATGTTGTGAGAAGAGAAGAACCGGAAAATGAATGAAAGGCTAGGATCTGATCTGGCCTTGATCCGATGGTTGGGGTGCATCTGCGAGATTTAAATAGACAGATAGTCGTGATTAGAATGTATGAGATCCAACGGATCAGGGCGATGCGGCATTTTAAAATGTCTCAAACGGCCAAGATAAGATCCGCATTAGATCGAACAGTGCACAAAAACACAGGAGTAAACTGTGACCATTGAGGATCGAGCGCTGAACCGAAACGGATGGCCCAGATCACACGCGGCAAGATCTGACGACCTGGATCGGATCCCAGTTGAAATTCGATGTCCCACATCAAAACGGGGATGCTTGTGCGACTTATTTATAAGCCTGAGACTCCGATCAATCGCTCAGAAATCTCCTCCCTCCCCTCCTGTTACCGCCCCATATCGGGTTCTACGGGTGCGCTCTTATGCCCACCCACGCCTCTATGCCACCCCACATGGTGGTGCCTCAGGTTACATCTTGCGCTCATGTGTGACCTTCATGGTAGTTATGCCCCCGCTCAGGTTAGTTTGTGCTGAGGCTAAGGTCTAGGCTCAGCTACCTAGCGCATGCTGCCTCCCTCGGCCCAGCTAGAGGTCTGGCCCCTAGTGGGGTTTATTTTTTTGTTAAACTTTAATACTAAGTTTACAAAAAAATAAGTACTTTTCAAAACAAAAATTCCTTTAGTTATATAAACACTAAAGTTTTAAAACAAAAAGTTATAACTTTAATATATTCATATGAAAATTTTTTATACTAGTATTATATAAATCAAAACATAGTTTAGTTAAAACATTGTTTGATCATTAAGAATGAAAAATTTTACAAGATATTTGAAATATTTATAAGATGTTTCAAATCCTCATATTATTTTAAAATTACCTAAGTGTAGTTAAAAATATTGCACCATTTTCCTTCTAAAGTTCATAATAATAGGTTATATTATAACTTCAATTCGTAACTTAAATATTTTTGGGAAAACTAAATTATACTTAGATATTTTTAATTAATCCACCAAAAGACCAACAACTATAATTATAGCCATTAGAACTCAACGGTCACAAGCATCTCCAATGGTCACCCATGGGGTAATGGTCGGGTAGATGCATTATAAAACCAAACATTAGGGTGTCCTAAACTCAAGACAATTGAAGAAGATAGTGCTTGCTATACCACTGATAGTCAGTATGGTTTTCATGATTCTGGTTGTGGTGTTCTTCGTTATGAATGACCCGAATGATCTTCTTTGTTTACTGGGTCTCACTATTGTGTTAAGTGGTCTCCCTAAGGCTTTGATAGGGTTTTTAGTAGGTGTTTTTGGTTATTATATCTTTCCTTTGATCTTGGTGTATTGTAAAAACTTTAGTGTTTTATTTAATTAAAATTTCTAGTATTTATAGTTTGAAAATTTGTTCTGATAACATGAAAATAAAACCATAATATTACTATTAAATGAGAGATTAGTTTTTGGGCATCATAGGTCCACCCACTCCAGTAAATTTATTAGGGTGATGCAAATGAAACTCCCATGTTAGGTCAGACATACTCTTCAAAACCCACCCTGGGTCTCTTCCCATAAACCGCATGAACCGAGAAAATTTCTCTTAGAACTACTCTCCAACTTCCTCACCCGACACTATTGGTGCCTCAGGTTCCACTGCTGGAGGATCATTTACAGCCATATCCTCATATCATCCTCTCAAAAAACTTCTTCATTGAGGGATATATCTATAATTACAAACACATGTCTCAGGTCATATAAAAAAACTTTAACACATTCATATAAGAGGGATTCACAATAATCCATAACAAGTCATTCCCCCAAACCCCACCACACAATCAAAACTAAGGCACTATCACTACCCTTAACCATCCTATATCTAGGTCATGGTTAATAAAGGGTAAACTCATTATCATTATTCAATTTTCTCATTATACACCCATTTATTCATATTTTTTATCATTTAAAAAAAATCATATTAGGAACCTTTTCATTTCAATTATACAAGAAAGTAAAAACATTTCAATTTAAACAACTTACCCAAAACTCATTTTCCCATGCATGAATAAAATGATGCATGTTACAAAATAATACTGATTTCTTAGAATGATGCATGCATGCTCAACTCTTGTGCCATTTTGGACTAGGATTCAAGTCTCTAAAAATCTCAAAAATAATAATCACATTACATAACAAGTGCATCAATCTAGGTTAAATAGCATACAATTGTAACAACACACATCAATAACAACAATAGGCACTTGGGTTCATCCTCATACATGGGTTAGATAATCCCATGAATGAGCTCATGTCTAAGTCCTGACTCATCAAGTTCTTCAGTCTACCTTTCCCAAATAGTAATAAAAAATATCAAAAATAAAACTTTTCTTTAATACCACTTTGTAATGTACCAAACCAGGTGCCACATACCGATGACCCAATCCAATCGATTACATGACCTCAAGAGAACCTCCCCATATGTCATAGGCTACTGACCAGTAGTGAGGGTTTAATATCGATCATGGGGAGATTATACCCTCTTTATCAAAGTATCACAACATCATAAATAAATAATAATAAACAAATGATATAACAAATAACCAAACCAAACTAGTATCACATGATGACTAAAATAGAAAATACAATATCCTAAACTAAACAGTAGATATTTCATGCCAAATATGTTTCAAGTGTCAATATGAAAAATCTAAAATAAATAAAGACACTGAAAACTCCCAGGAGGTTCCTAAATCACATCTCATTCCCCCATCCATGCTCTATCCCAACTTAGTCATCTAATATGGGACAATTACCCTTATCTTTTCCTACAAACATGAAGTATATTTTGGTACTGACCATGAATCCTAAGTAGGGTGTGAGTACAACTCAGTAGGACACCACCAATATCCTCTAAAACAATACTCGGTCAATAATAGTATATGTAGTTTTTTAAATAATAAAATACAAGTAAAAAAGTAAAAAAGTTTACATTTATTCAATTATTCTTTATTTAACCACTTAAACCCATGGATTCCCAAGGACACTCGAACCCTCAATACCCACTTTATCCCATGCCATAGTCTGAACCATAACACGTATTGTAATACCATGGTTATCAATTATCATTTCATTTCAATTCATATTATGGCCAATTGGAACCATAGTCCAACGCCAACATTTTGGGTCTAGAATGTCATGTCTAGAACCTCGTGGGTATTTGAAGCAGCAGTTCATGTCCCTCAACTCATTTATCAAACAATAACATAAGTGGTATTTCGAAGTAGTGGTCTATGTCCCACAATCATTTATCAATTTATCACTACATCATTTTTAAGCATCAGTTCACATCCCACTCACGTTTATCAATTTATCATTGTGTGATTTTTGAAGCAATAATCCATGTCTCACACACATTTATCAATCAATCACACAAATCACATATATCACATCAATCAATATTAATAAACATTATTCCTTTTAACAAAATTTCATATCATGGTACCATCACAATTTATCATGAAAAATATGGTTCTCCAATTTAATCACATCAAAAATATAAACAATTCGCTATTAAATAATTTCACATTATTTAAACCATATAACCCATTAATCAATTAAGGTTAAGTCAGCTATCTCATAATTACCAATTTCCAAATAATTTATATCACATTAATTTACCATTTACACAATCACAATTTCACATCAATTTCACAATCACAAGATTCCATTAATTAATTGACCAATTAATTAATACAATTCCACCAATTTCAATTTCCCTAAATTAACCCAAATAATTATTGCATGGAAATTAAATTCAATTTAATCATCAATACAATTTCCCAATCATGGAAATTTCTAATTTCATAATTACATACATGTAATTAAAATCAAGACTATGGGGTTTACAATTTATACCAACTACCTCAAGATTGATGATGAATGTTCGCCAATGGAAATCCCCAATTGAAGTGGTACAACTAAGATCATAAAGAAGAATGATATCTATATCCAAAACCTAGATCCAAGATCTATAAAAATATAGATCTAAATCCATTTACAATGTAGAAAAACATCCCTTCAAATGATGATAGAAAGATGATACATAGAGAGGGGAAACTGATTGGGATGAAAATCTCTTATTGGGAGAGGTGCATATCTTCAATATGGTCTTTTATTCGCCAAGAACTAAGGTTATAATGCCTTAAAATCTATCCAAGAACCTTTAAAAATGATAGAAATGTTTAGGGTTAAGATAGGGTGTTTGGGGAAATGATACTGGGGTTTAAGAATTTTTTAAAGAATTTTCAGGGGATTAAAATTCTACACGTATGGTTTCTTATACAGGGCACACAGGTTTCCCTAACCATGCACCTAACCATGTGTCTCCCCCCAAGGATTCACATGGTTACTAATAGGAGTTTTTTCAATTTGAAAAATTGTGTGCCAATTATGAAATCCCCCTCTATATGGGGTTTCACAGTTTTCTAGGGTAGGGCGCACAGTTTGGGAAAACTATGCGCCAAGCATGCATTGCCCAAAACCCCTCCAAAAACTTCCAAATCTCACACAAACTTACCCAAGATAAAATACAAACAAGATATACTCAAAAACAATGTAAAATATTACCTATAAAAAATCTCGATACATCTCCAAAAAAGTCAAGATCTTATAAATAAACTATCAATTCTTTGATGGTAGCTTTGGTGGAAGTCATGAAAGTAGTTAAAGTCTCCTCTAGCATGTGTAATTGGCTCTATAGTGATGGTCCTTATTGTTCTTGAAATCCTGATGTTATATGATGGAAACCTTTCTCTTATTTCTATATCCATTGAACCTAAAAATTATTTTGACGGTTATAGACATCATAATTTAATTATTCTAGAAATGTACCTTGGGTTATTTTTGGCCCATCATTATTTCCATATTATTTGTCAGCGATTCCATTTATGGAATTGTCCATATTTTGTTTTCAACTATGTAAATGCCTATTCATTGCATTCCCTTAGTCCAACATTAAATTTTTTTCTTGATATCCCATCTATTATACTACATCTCTCTTCTGGAAACTTCTTCATTAATGATCCTCCAGCTGCAGTATCTAAAATTGTCTTATTTCTCTATGAAAGACCTTTATAACAATTTCGTATTAAAATCCAAATTTATATTATGTGATGAGGTAATTTCCAATTTATATATTTTTAATGTTCCCAGGTAGATTATAGAGATTCATCTTCAAACTAATTCAAATTAAAAATACTTACTCGGATATCCATTAACATAGAAGGTGGGAAGAAGCAGGTAACAAAATGTCTTTCTATATCATCCCATGTATTGATGGAATGAATTAGTAAACTTTGGATTCATTATCATGCTTGATATTGTAAATAAAATTGTAATATTTGAATCCTTACCATGTCACTTGAGACATTTTGGAACTGAAATGCATCGTAGAGCACGAGGAAGTTTCCTAGATGCATGTTCGGGTCTTCTTGTGGTGGAACTGAAAATTGTATCATATTAGAAATCATCTAAATGATCGTTGTTTTAATCTCTAAGTGATTTACTGTAATAAGTGGCACCAGAATCCTTAGTTTCAATCATGTGTTTGATGGTCATCCATAATCTGTGAGTATACATATCCCTTTATCTCTTTGCAAAACTCCTCCAGTAGTTGATTGTTGCTTTTCACCTATCAAGGTTGATTTTGTTTTATTCCTCTTCAAAGTATTCTCAAGGTTAGGATTGATTTCAACGATATCTTTTAATGTTTATAAAGTTTTTAATCATTCATATAATGATTTAAAATCTTAAATTTCATCACGTAATACTCAAAGTAATAAGGGAAATTAAATAAATCAATAAAATAATTAAAAACATAAAAACTAAATTTTTACCATCCTCATCAAGGGTGCCAGTTTTGATAGCCTGTAAGGGCATTGTTAATTCCCTATGGGGCTAACCAAAATAAAAAATTTATAAAACTCAATAATTGTAGCAAAATAATTATATTAAATATAACAACGAATCAAGATAAAACCCATGAGACAATGCAATTAATTTATTATGTTTTCAAAATAAAATGATTTTATCAAATTTATTTGAAGAAAGAAGGAGACGAAGTCCAAGAAAATTGGTTGGTTTGAAATTTGTTTTGAAGGCATTCCAGGGTTTTTTATCTTTTAGGGTTTGGGGATAATTAGATTTAGAAATTAATTTAATTGTTCAGTATTGGTGTCTAATTCAAAATGAGGTAGATTCAATGGCCATTCCCTTGACGTGGTAATCCCCCTTTTCTCATGGTAAGGTACTTTAGGTCATTTTTTAATCAAGTTTTTATTGATACCATATTTAAAATTGATTACCCTAAATTAGAAAATGGTGATGTCAGAATTAGGGTAACCAATTGTGCAATTAAATTTTTTTAAAATTTCATCAATAAATGATCATGATTAAACAAAAATAAAGAGATTAGAAGTTTTATTCAAAATTACAGCAACCCTAATACATGAACATAAAGAAAATATAATACAAAAGAACCTTTTTGCCGATGGCTAAATTACCCTAGAATTAGGTAGGAATTATCCCCTCATCATAGTGATGAGGGAGTAATAGGTAAGAAGATAATGAAAAGAAAAAATTAAGAAAGCAAATACATTGACTGGTGAGGATCCTACACAACACAGATTCTCACCCCAAGATTTGGTCTATGGAATCATCCTTTAGTAGAAACACAACAATCCTCTATTTATAGAACTCAAAGGGGCTTAGGTTTCATTTAATTCACCATTAATATGGTCCATTATGAGTTTTGGTTCTACCTTGGGTATTAAATGGAAGTTTGGGTTATTAATTTGAAGTCTCCCACTAAAGTTACATTGAATTCGCTCATTATTGGGTCTACCTAGTTGAAGTCATGACATGAAATAGGCATTCATTTTGTGAAAAATCGTTCCCTTCTATGAATCAGTTCACATCATGTTTTCCATTCACATTGAGTAAAAGAATCCAAAATAGATCATGATTTCTACTTAATGATGGCCTCCAATGACGTTGGATTCCTATGGGACACTTCTAGGGAAAGAAACTATAGAAACGAAGTGAAAAAGAGATTTTGAAGATGGAAAATGATGATTCAAGTCATAAATCAAGTATAAGACATGAAAAGTTTACAAGGTGTGAAGGGGAAATAGTAAACGAATCTGTTCAAAGCAGGGAATGATTTTTCACAGTGTGACTCCCTATTTCACACAATGAATTCATCTAGGAAGACTTGATAATGAACATATTCAATGTAACTTCAGTGAGAGACTTAAAATTAATGGCCCGGACCACCATTTAATACCCAGGGAAGACCCAACACTCATAATGGGCCATATTAATGGAAAATTAAATGAAAATAAAGCCCCTTAGAGTTTTATAAATAGGGGATTGGTATGCTACTGCTAAAGGATGATTCTGGAGACCAAAGATTTGGGTGAGAAGCTGCATAGTTTAGGGTTCTCACCAGTGATTGTCTTTGCTTTCTTCATATTTTGTTGTTATTATCTCCTTCCCTCTTAATCCCTCATCACTAGGATAAGGGGGTAATTCATGCCTTGTGCTAGGGTAATGTAGCCAAATGGGTAAGGTGCTTTTGGATTATATTTTATTTACGTCCATGTATTAGGGTTGTCGTAATTTTGAATAAAACTTCCAATCTCTTTATTTTTGTTTAATTGTGATCATTAATTCATAAACTTGAAATATCATTCTAATTGCGCACCTGGTTACCCTAATTATGATATGACTATTTTCACATTTAGGGTAATAAGGTTACATATTGTGTCAAGAAAAACTTGATTTAGAAATTCCCTAAAGTACCTGGCCATGGTAAAGGAGGTGTTGTCATGTTGAGGAGGGGATTTCATGACCATTGAATCTATCTCGTCTCGACTCTGAAACCAATACTGAACAATCAAATTATTTTCTAAATACAATTACTCCTGAAACCTAAAAGCTACAAAAACCTAGCAACCTTAAAACCTAATTTCAAACAAACCAATCTACTTTTCCTACATCTCTTTATTTCTTTAAATCAATTTAATAAAACCATTTTCTTTTTTAAAGATAATAAATTAATTACACTATCTCATGGGTTCAATATCAACTTGCTTCTATATTTAATATAATTATTTTTCTAAGGATTGGACGATTGGACCACTATGAGTGATATGCGGTCCTAGATGTGTTGTGATGAGATCAGTGGATAGACTTACATGAGTGAGATAGAGTCTGAGATTCATTTTGATACAATATTAGATGACAGGATTTCCATAAGTGAGATGGGGTCCAGATGTGATATAGGATTAGATGGATAGACCCAACCATAAGTGAGATGGTAGAGGTCAAGTATTAGATGTGGGACCACCTTGAGTGAGAAAGTGAGTCTAGAGATAGGGTATGTGACCTCGCCCTGCCCCTTCAGATAAAGGTTTGAACTTGGATGATGCCCTACCCTGAGTCCTCGTGTACAGGTTGGGTTGCATGAGTGATGGAATGAGGTAATGAGTGGATACCAGCATAGCACCAAAGCAGGTGTGTCCAGGTTCCATGGTGGCATGTTTTTCACATAGTGACCTAATTTGGAGGGACTCATGGTGTCTTGGTTAGAACACAATGTTTGAGGCACTTATGTGACATGTTTATTTTCCTTGTGCATACACATATATGATGGAATATATACTAGGGGAACTTAGAGAAAATATACTAAGATGTATTTCTCACACCCTTCATGGTCACTCTGGTGTGTGTGTGTACCTTATATTTAATTTATGAAATAGAACATGACATGAAATAAATCTGGATAGAGCATCTTCAAGGGAATCAAAGATTGGGATGAGAATCGATGATGGTAGTGGGGTTTATCTGTGTATTTTTCCCTTTTGTTTGTTTTATACATGGGGTCATCCTAGTGGACAACTGGTGTATGTTTATATGATCATAGTTCTATATGATAATATTATATTTTGATATAACACTGTGTTTTATTTGATTATGCATACTCTTATTATGTGAGAGATGTCTTGGATATTTCCACAGTTTTGTGACTCTGATTCAAGTTCATAGTCTCCCCATTATATTGATTAATCCCTTGAAACTATTTAGTAGCCTATGGCATATAGAAAGACATGATTGAGGCTAAGTGTAACTCTAGCTCGAATGAGCATTCTAATCCAGGGCATCAGAAATTGGTATCAGATCATGAATTTGTGTGTGGCAAGTATCATAGAGTAGAATTAAGGTTTTGTTTTGTATTATTATTTGGGGATATAGTGGAAAGGTGTTGTAGTAATGTGTCAGATCTTTTGATGGACCTCATACTGGTGAGTCATGAATGCCTTTATAGTGGGAAGTTTAGGTTACTAGGGGTACATAATTTTTATTCTTGGTTTGCATTGTTATGGTTGAGATGTTTATTGAATATGATGAGTTTCATGGAGTTGGTATTTATGGTTTTGGATCTTATACCATTAGAAAGAGGCTCATGTACATGCATCATATTTGGCATATAAGGATCATATGGCACACTCCCACTTGTGTGTGATTATTTTTACTGACGATGGGGTTTAGTTTTTTAAATTGCAGATAAAAACTTGTATATTATTTTCACATATAACGTGTTGGTGTCATTATACTCAATTGAACCATAGTATCTTCTCTGGTAATAAATCATATGGATCCTGGTGTAGGTTATTCTCTGGTAAAAACTATATGGTCACTCATGTAAGGTATGTAAAGGGTCCCTTAGTGGGTCGGTAAAAGCATGGAATGTATGAGTAATGGTCTAAGGATTGGCATGAACTGAATTTAGGTTTTAGGTATTGTTATATGAAGTGTTAACAACAAACTATATAGTGTTTTATTATATGAATTCTTAGTGGAATTTTACTTAATCAAACTGGGTGATTGTGGAAAGACATGAGAAATGACTTGGGATTTTAGGATGAGAAATGATTCAAGAATTTATATCCTTAGTACCATTATTTATCAATCTTTACTTTAACCATTTCTAGCCTTAGTACCATTTTCATCATATAATACATCTTCGGTACTTAATTAATTATCAACATGTGTTCCATGGTTTAGGAATTTCCATTATTCATATAGGGGTTTAAGGAATTTGTCACTATGAATAATGGAAATAAGTCAAATCCCTATCTCACAAGGGATAATCACATCACAAAAAACAAATTATCCTCACCTCGAAGCCTCATTTTTGGTGGAATGAAACCATTAGGGGAATATATCTATGTCTCCTTCCCTAACCTGTGCATTGTGGGGTGGAGTTTGGAGCTTCTATCCAAATCAACCCATGGGCATAGAACCTCAGGAAATACCCCACACTACCAAGCCATGTGAACATGCTTATATATATATATATATCCATTCACCACACATACCATATCACAACCAAATACAACCATTACAAATAACAATCATAATCCACAACAATAAAAATAGGAATGTATATTATACCACAACCCATTAAAAAAAATCCATTTACATTGCATTTACATTTAGCCCCATTCCCATTTCTTATGACTAACTAATTAAGCACATTCACTAATTCTCATACATTAACCCATTAAACATATTCAACCATTCCCATATGTTAACTCACATAACTCATTCATCATTTTAACACATTTAGCATTTCCCATGTATTATCCCACTTATTCATTTCAAGTACCAATCAAAATCCATTCGCATAATCAAACTAATACCTTTAAACCCAATTTCATTCCCCATCCCATTTGGAATATTCAATATAATTCATAATCCAGTTGACACAATCTAAATTAATTCAACTTAAACCATTATTATGTCATGCCAAACAACCCCATAAACCATTATCAAATATAGGAACACTATCAATGTTCTATTTTCAACTCAACTAGGCATATTAACGTGTTCAACAAGGGCTCTATGTTATCACACATCAATTTTACACTTGACTTTACCAATCTATGAGTTCGTAAATGTCGGCGCACGTTATAGGTGGCCCTAAAATTCTTTATTCAACCTCAACACATCCTATGGGAATTGAGAGGGGTTTAAATTCATCATTTAGACACCCATTTTACCAAATCTCACTAAAGGTATCAAATTCACAATAAGGGATAACTAATAATGCAACCAAGCATGCACAAATCAACACAACAACTATGGGATATAACTTGTAGACCACCTACCTCGAATCTGATGATGAACGTACTCTTAATCTTGGCCTTAGATCTAGATTCAAAAATCCCTTGAAGTTTAAACCTAGATTCCACCAGAAAATAGATTTTTATCGATTCAGAAGAATATTTCCCAAGATACAAGCCCTAATATAGAAAAGATAAGAGGGAAGAGGATTAGACACACCCAGATCTTTGATTCGTAACCAATGGCACTCCAAAAGAACTATAATCGAGAGAGAATATTCCTTGGGAAGGTTTGGGGACTTGAGTTTATCACTATGGTTATAGGTAAGAGAATATGTGGAAATCGAGTGAGGCTTTAAAATCCCATAATGGGAATTTTGTAATTTTTTCAACTCTTATAAGGGCACACAGTTTACCCACATGGTTTTTCAAACCTTGTGCAAACTATGCGCAAACCACTTCCCAAGGAAAGTTGGATCACACGGTTGCTTAGGGAGCCTCGCATGATTTGGAAATTATACGCTAATCGTGTGATATTCCATTGTCCAAAATTACATAGTTTGGCCCCCCGCCTCATGCTAGTCATGCGCTAATTATGCGTCTTTCACAGGTTGGCCCGATTTTCGTTTCTTTCATGTCCCAAACCCCCAAAATACCCTCAAGATCCCTCAAACCCCTGAAAAAACATTTCATTGACCAAAATAAGAGATTTAAACCAAATTTTAAACAAGTACATACCTCCACAAAGTCTAAGATCTTACAACCTCCCCACCTTCACGACTCATCCTCGAGTCGCATTCCCAAGCATCACTAAGCTTCCAAAGAAAATAGATCAAACAACTGGGCCCGCATATCTGATTCCCACTCCCAAGTTCCTTCCTAAACATTCCCATGCTACCATAGAATACAAAACCAAAGGCACAACCTTTCCCCACAATAATTTCTCTCTATGATTCACAATACGAACGAAATTCTCCTTGAAGGACACATCAACCTCAAGCTCAACATCCTCCACATTAATCACATGAGATGGATCGTGATGATACTACCGAAACTGTGAAACATAGAAAACATTGTGAATCCCATTATATCACTCTGGAAGAGTCAATCGGTATGCCACAGGTCTGATACTCTCCATAATCTCAAACGAACCCATATACCTGGGCGCTAACTTACCCTATTTTAGAATTTTACGATGTCCCAACCTTGACAACACCTGAATAAACACACTATCTCCTCTAATGGCCCGAAGGCCTTTATTTTTTATTGATTTTGATAATCCACCTTTCAAGGTGTGAGGTGGAACCCTTACAAGGCTTGTAGGAGAAAATATTACATAGACCATAGGACTTAGAGGAATTCATTGCCCGTAGGCTTCAAACATTGCATACAACCTAGACTAACTACTTGGAACTTCTCCTCCCCAGCATCTTCATCATAAAATAAGCTCTCCACCTTCGCATGGCTGTTCGGATAGGCTTTCCCGTGCATGCACAAACTTGTCCCGATGGTAGGTTCCATACCCTCTCATTCTTGCAATCCATTTAGCTTCTACTATGGTAAAAGCTCCTTGCTCCTCCTCTTTCTAAAGCTCGTTCCTTGTAGGTTTTCTGGTTTGCATTTGCACTTAAGGTGGACCGAAGGCCTTGCGGTGGCCCAAAGGCCTTAATGACCCAAAGGCCTGGGTGGCCCGAAGTCCTTAAAGGACTCGGGGACCAAATCGGTGGCCTAAAGGCCCAAATGAGGGAATATTCCTGGCTGCTACAATGCCAAACAATGCCTGCTACAGTACCTTCTATAGTTCTGCACAGTCCCTGCTACAGTTCCTACTATAGTGCTGCTACAGTACTGGAAATTATCCTCCACCTGGATTTGATCCCGATTCTCCTGGATGCACTTAAGGAGTCCTCGCCAACTGGGCTGAGGCTCATGTGCAATAAACACATTATTACCCACCATAAACTCAAGAGGTCTACAACGCCGATTAGCATATGACTTCTTCCTACTCTGAGCCATTGTCATGCATTTTTGAATCAACTGAACCTTTTATGATGCCTCCTACACAAGACTCAGTCACAATAGCTCAAACTCTCCGACCTCTAACCAAAATAATGAGGATTTACATAGCCTTCCATATATTTCCTCAAATAACACCATCCGAATCGTATCTTGGAAATTGTTTTCTTAGGAAAACTCAATAAGCAATAAGTGTTTTTCTCATGAACCACCTAAATCAAGGGCACAAGCTCTCAACATGTACTCTAAAACCTAAATTGTACGCTCTGAATGCTCATCCATCTATAGGTGAAAATCTTTAATCAAGAACACTTGGATACCAAGCACCTTCTGTAATCCTTTATAGAAGTGCAATGTGAATCATGGATCCCAATCTAAAACTATAGTCCTTAGTAACCCATGAAACTACACTATCTCTCAAATATATAACTCACCCAACTGATCAACGGTGAGTGTCTCTTGGATTAGAAATAAATGAGCTACCTTAGTCAATCGGTGCATGACCACCCAGATTGCATCATTCTTCTGAAGTGTCCTTGGAAGACCCACTACAAAAATTCATCATTACATCATCCCACTTATACTCTGTAATGGGAAATAGATATAAAAAACCACCTGAGAAATGATTCTCATCCTTCACCTACTAACATGTGAGGCATCATTCCATAATACCTAAAACCACTTTCTTCATTCTCGTCCACTAATACTTCCTACAAAGATCATGATACATCTTTGTCAAACTAGGGTAAATAACCCACCCTGATGCATGCAACTCATAGATCAACTCTTCTCACATAAACACCAATACAACCACAAGTCCACAAACACTAATAATTACACCATAATCAATAGACCAACTAGAAGGTGACTCCACACCTTTAATACTTTCCTTCATAGCCAAACAATCCAGATCCTCAATATGACTCTCCTTGACCTGGCTCAAAAGTGTAGACTCAACTACTATGGACGCAAGGGTCGTCTGCCCGTGCCCATCCTGCACCTTCATGTGTATCTCAGCAAACAAGGCCATCACTCTATATACAAAGTTGGATTCTTGAACCACCTAATTATGAGTCTTCCAACTTAGGGAATCTACAACACTATTCCCTTTTCTAGGTGTGTAAACCAACTCAAAGTCGAACGGTTGCATGTATTCCACCCATCTTCATTGTCGAAGGTTCAAATCAAGCTGATAGAAGATGTACTTAAGTTTTTTATGATCATTAAACACCATGAATGTATCTCCCAACAAGTAATTCCTCCAACTCTTTAATTCATACACCACTGCAGCCAGCTCAAGGTCATGAGTAGGGTAATTTCTTTCATGAGGCCTCAACTTTCTTGACCTATATGTTATAACCTGGTCATCTTGCATCAACACTTCCCTAAGTCCAATATTGGATGAATCGCATAATAAGGTGTACCCATTACCTATCTCAGGTAAGATCAGGATTGGTGTGGTTTTCAACCATTTCTTCAACTCTTGAAAAGCGTTCTTGTATGCCTCAGACCACTCAAACTTAACTCCCTTCTTGGTTAGAACTGAAATAAGTGCTACCAAATGAGAGAAATATTTGATAAACCTTCAGTAATAACCATCCAATACTAGAAATTTTTTTATATCATAAAAATACTTGGTTTGTTCCTAAGATATCAGTGTCTGCACTTTCTCTGGATCTACTGGCATGCCTTTCTATGAGATAATGTGACCCAAGAAATACACCTTATCAATCCAAAAATGACATTTTGATATCTTAGCGTATAGGATATGCTCTCTTAGTATACTTAAAATGATTTCAAGATATTTGTAATGATCATCATGAGTTTTAGAGTACACCAAGATTTCATCAATGAAAATAACCACAAAATGATCTAGATATGGGTGAAAGATTCGATTCATTAGATTCATAAACATTGTAAGTGCATTGGTCATCCCAAATGGCATCACCACAAACTCATACAACCCGTACCTACTCCTAAAAGTTATTTGTGTTATGTCATAAGGTAACACCCTCAACTTATGATATCTTGATCTCAGGTCAATCTTATAGAACATCAAACCAACTCTTAGCCGGTCAGATAGATCATCGATCCTTGGAAGAGGGTATCAGTTCTTAACTTTAATTTGATTCAAATTTATATAGTCAACACACAACCTCAAAGATCTATCAGTATTCTTAGAAAAAATCATGGGAGATCCCCAATGTGACGTACTAGGATGAATAAACTCTTTATTCACTAATTCCTCCAACTAGGATTTAAGCTCCTGGAGTTCTACTGGTGCCATTCTATATGGTGGAATGGAAACTGGTTATTCTCCTGGAAGCAACTCTATTGTGAACTCAAAATCTCTATCAGGTGGTATCCCCAAGAAGTCCTTAGAAAACACATCCTATAACTGATCCACCATAGGAGGAAAGACATTTTTCTCTACTCCTCCATCATCAAGAAGAAGACAAGATACTTGGGTGGTGAGTTCTCACAACTACTGAGTAATCATCCCTACATGACCTACCTGAATATCCCACTCACCATGAAGAATATAGGTGTCTTCCTCAAGATATGTGCATGTTACCTGATGATAGTAATATTAAATATGATCCTGATACAACACCATCGAGTCCATACCCAAAATCAGGCCAAAATATGAAATCTCGAGGATGAAAAGGTCCCACATAAATCGGTACCCACCATCCTCTAGAGCACAACCCTCACATTGTCTGATACCCTCAGCTCACACCCCCAACAGAGTGTCAATCGACATGATTCCACATATACGTTCCACTGGTAATCCCAACATAACTAAAAACTAAGTGGAGAGAAAAGAGTGTGTGGTGCATGTGTTGAATAAAGCACTAGAAATCATGGAAGCTATGAGAATCATACCTCAAACTGTAGATGGTCCTACCTCAGCACATCCAGGAGTTGACTGAACTATGTGCAGTTTACCTTACCCTCTTTCTTGGGCTCCAGTCTGAGTACCCAACACTACACTTCCCTCCCTAGAGTACCATGTCTACCACCCCTACCGATACGGCCTGTAGAACTCCAACCTCCTTCTTGATACAGGCTAATCGACCCCCTTCCTATACTCACCATCTTCCTCTGACCTCCATTTTTTCCCTACTATCGAGGGTTCCTACAGAACCTTTGTATGTGTCTCATCCTATTGCACGACCAGCACTCAACTAGTGGTCGAGGGCACTAATTGTGCATGTGCCCCGACCTACGAAATTTGTAACAGAATACCTGATATTCACCCTGGAAGGAGAATCCTCTCTTTTGGATACTCTACGAACTACCACCTTTATGGAAGATCCCATAATAATGCTTCCTACCCTAAAAAGTTACACCAATCGTCCATCGAACTGGCATAAAAATTCCACTACCTGAAGCTCCCTTCAGGTTCCCTTCTAAGATAAGGGCATGATCCACTACCTCTGCAAACCTATTCAAATGGAATATATTCACCTGGGACCTGATCTTATGCCTAATAATATTCTAGAAACATTTTGACATAGTTGCCTCATCTCCTTCCAATGTAGGAATGAAGCAATTCAAGTCAGTGAAATGACTAGCGTAATCCATCACCGACGAAATCCCATGGGTCAAACTCATAAAATTTATAGTTTTTAATTGAATCAGGTTTTCTAGATAAAAATTCTCTAGAAAATTTTCTTGGAAATCCTTCCATGTCATTCCCTCGGCCGACTTTGTCTGAACCATAATGTCCCACCAACGCTTTGCCTGACCCCACAACATATAGGCCCCTAACTCAACTCTCTTATCACGATGAGTCTCCAAATGATCAAGAATAATATAGATGGACTCTATCCAAAATTCATTTACCTCTATACCACCCTATATAGTAAATTTTGAAGGTTTCTTCATCTGAAACTCTCTATTCAACTCGAACATATTCAGCACAACCTTCCCTGGGTCCCATTCCATCATCTTCATGAAATGAGAAAAGTTCTCGCGGAACTAATCTTATCTATTACCCTAGATCTCTACATTATCTTACTCTACTACTAGAGAAGTGTTCTTAGAAACATCCTCTTGTTTCCTAATTAGAATGCATCTTCATGGTAGCATTTCTCTATAATACCAAACACGATCTTTAAAACACATGACATAAAGTTTTAACAGTTCATATAAAATAAGGCTCTCTACTAGCCATAAATAATCCCATTCACAAACACTATCCCATGTTCCTCATTTCTTACCAAACACTACCCTCTACCAACCCTACTACGGGTCATGGATAACATGGGGAAACCAACTTAAATAGTTACAAGTATTACAATAGACACCAAAACACAACTATTTCCATATTTACAACACAAAATGTTCCTCCTAGGCATTTTCCCCATTTTACAACTTGTTATAATACACATTTTAACCCACTTACAACCCTTCATTAGTCACAATTCTTTAACCATTAGTTAACAATTTCCTTTTTCTTACCCATTTGCATAATTTTATTAAACACCATTCTCTTAAGTTCATAAGGAAGTGAAATGGATTCTACCTTTCATACCCCACACACCCATCTCGTGTGTGCCTATCATGATGAATGCCACTTATATACCTGGGTGATTATAATAATGCATGAATGCATAACCTCACATCATTCTAGAAATGTGAAAAATATTATGAAACAGTCACATCGCACAACAAGTGTATAACCCAATGGTAAAATATCATCAAATGTAACAATGCACAACAAGAACAACAATTCCCACCCTGGGTGACTTGGGTTTTCCCTTGTACATGGGTTAGATACTCCCAAGAACGAGCTTATTTCCAAGGCCTAAAATATCCTATTCTCCCTTATACCATCCCAAATAATAAGACCATATAAAATAACCACTCTAATACCACTTTATAATGTCCTTGTCCTGGAATCCACTGAACATTACCTCGAGCTGAGTCACCACATGACCTCAAGTGCACCTCCCCATATGCCAGAGGTTGTTGACTAGTAGTGAGGGTCTAAATAAGTCACATGGGGATATTATACCCTCTTTATCATAGTAATCCACAATAGAAAATAAATATAATTGCGTAAGCAACATTTAATAACCAAATAACATGCAAAACAACCATCTCCCAAAACTGTGTACAAAACATAGCCATCAGTAAAATGTCATGTTATTCTAAATAGTGTTAGGTGAACAAAACCCAAAATAAAGGAAATATTAGAATACCCAAAACAGTCCTAACTCCAAGTTTGGAACCCCATCCATGTATATCACATTCCCAACTCAACTCCCTAGCACGGGGCATTTTCCCTTATCCTAACCTCCAAGCATGAAATCTGCTCGGGTACTCAATAGCGTTCGAGAAGGGTGTGAGTAAAACTTAGTAGGCCACCATCAATGGTGTCTAAAAAATATCTAGTATAATAGATATTGTATGAAAATACTAGATAAATGAAAAATAAACAAAATACAAACCGGGTTCCATTAATTAGAAATCTTTACTTTAACCATTTCTAGCCTTAGTACCATTTTCATCATATGCATAATCTTTAGTACTTAATTCATTATCAACATGTGTTATATGGGTTAGACATTTCTATTATTCACATATGGGTTTAAGAAATTTTTTCATTATGAATAAGGGAAATGATTCAAATCCCTATCTCACTAGGGATAATCACATCACAAAAAACACATTATCCTCACCTCAAAGCCTCAATCTGGGTGGAATGAAACTGTTAGGGGAATAGAGTTTTGCCCCCTTACCTAACCCGTGCATTGTGGGGTGGAGTTTGGAACCTCAGTCTAACTCGATCTGTGGGTGTATGACCTCAGTCAATACCCCCACACTACTAATCCATTTTCACATGTTTATATATATCCATTCACCACACATACCATATCACAACTAAATACGACCATTACAAATAACAATCATAATCAACAACAATCAACATGGGAATACATATTATGCCAAAACCCATTAAACACTTTTCCATTTACATTATATTACTTTTTATCCCAATTCTCATTTCATATGCCTAAATCATTAAGCATATTCACTAATTCCCAAACATTAACCCATTAAATATATTCAACCATTCCCATATGTCAAATCACATAACTCATTCATAATTTAACACATTAAGAATTTACCATGTATTATCCCACTTATGCATTTCAAGTACTAATCACAATCCATTGGCATACTCACACTAATCCCTTTCAACCCATTTTCATGCCCCATCCCATTTGTCATATTTAACATAATTCATAATCCATTTGACACAATCTCAATTAATTCAATTTAACCCATTAATATGCCATGCCAAACAACCCCTTAAACCATTATCAAATCTAGGCATGCTGTAAATGTTCCATTTTCAACTTAACTAGGAATATTAACATATTAAACAAGGGATATATGTTATCATGCATCAATTTCACACTTTACTTTACCAATATCTAAGTTTGAAAATGTTGGTGCACCCCATGGGTGGATCTAAAATGCTTTATTCAATCTCAACGCATCCCATGGGGATCGTGAGGAGTTTCAGTTCATTATTTAGAAACTAATTTTACCAAATCTCACTAAAGTCGTAAAATTTTCAATAAGGGGTAACTAAGAACACAACCAAACATGCACAAATCAACACAGTGACTGTGGGATATAACTTGTAGACCACCTACCTTGAATTTGACGATGAACACACTCTTAATCATGGAATTAGATGCATATTCAAACACCCCTTGAAGCTTCAACTTAGATTCCACTGGGAAAAATAGAGTTTTAGGGATTCATAAGAAGATCACCCAAGATACAATCCCTAATCCAGAAAAGAGAAGAGAGGATAGGATTAGACTCACTGGGATCTTTGATTCAAAACCAACGATGCTCTAAACGGCCTAGAATCGAGAGAGAATCACCCTTGGAAAGGTTTTGGGACTTGAGTTTGTCACTAGGGCTAGAGGTGGTAGAAGAGGAGGAAAAATCAAGTGAGGATTTAAAATCCCATAGTGGAAATTTTGTAATTTTTCCAACTCTTATAGGAGTGTATGGTTTACCCGCATGATTTTCCAAACCATGTGAAAACTGTGTGAAAGCCACTACCCAAGGAAAGTTGGGTCACACAGTTACCTAGGGAGCCTCGCACAGTTTAGAAATCGTGTTCCAACCATGAAATATTCCATTGTACAAAACTGCACAGTTTGACCCCTCACCTCGCACGGTTTACTTAACCATGCGCCAACCGTGTGTTAACTATGCACCTTGTATAGGTTGGATCGGTTTCTCTTTATTTCATGTCTCGATCCCCCAAAACACCCTTGAGACCCCTAAAACTCCCTAAAAATATTTCATTAACCAAAACAAGAGATTTAAACCAAATTTTAAACAAGGACATACCTCCACAAAGTCTGGGATCTTACACCTATGCATGCCCAAGTGATAACTTCATACTCATGAACGATCTCTCGTCGATCCACCAATTCATTACATGGTGACCAATATTGGGTTCCCCAATTGAACACTCCCCTTCCATAGGGTCATTTCTACGAATGCACTCACACCAACCATGTGTGCTAAATTCCATGCAAAACTATTCCACTTAAAACTTTTTTTCTTTAAATTATTTAAAAAAACATTTTTTATACAACAAAACCAAACCATAATTTTAAAATCATCATTTTGAAATTATCACCAAAGTTAATTTTCCATGAATCATCTAATTTCTATAATTTCATAGCCATAACCAAAAAGCGGTTTCCATAAATAATCATACATGAATTTCACAACAATTTCAAGAAATTCATTTAAATAAAACTAAGGCTTCATGTTCTAAGTCAAGTAGATATGAGTGAGAATCCACCTACCACCCAATAGTTGGAGAAAATGAAGAATAACACTACGATTATCTAGATCCAGACTTGGATATCCTTTCCTTCAATAGATTTAGGCATGTATCATCAAGATTTCCATCATAGACCATATATATATTCATAATGGACTAAATATATGGTTCCAAGGGAGAGAATGAGACTGGATCTAAGAAGAACGATGAAGAACGGTGACTTACCAAAGAATTCAGACCTCAAACGCACTTTGATTTTCCTAAGAATCACTTTCAGATCAAAGGGGATCATCTCCCAAGCCTAGAGAGAAAAAATAATTCAATATACTGAGAGAATAGGGGATTAATAAGGATTAGGGGTCTTAATTCAGATTAGATCCACCAATTTCAGGGTACCAATTATACGTTTCACGGTTAGACCACACACTTTGGAAAATCATGTGCTAACCATGCAGTGTTACTATCTCATGAAAACCCCTTGCATGGTTGGCTCACACGGGTAGACAAACCTTGTGCCAACCATGCTTTTCCATATATTTCACTTTCACTACTATAAAACAGGCTTTTAACAACGCTGACTTTTATCAACACTAGCAAAAAGTGCTGATAAATGTTCCCTTTATCATTGATAAAACAAACGCTGATAAAAGGAACCTTTTATTAGTGCCTTTTTTTAGCACTGATAAAGGGTACCCTTTATCAACACTTTATTTTTAGCACTGATAAAGGGTCACTTTATTAGCTCTTTTTTAGCGCTGGTAAAGGATACCCTTTTATTAGTGATTTATTTTAATGCCCATAAAGGGATCCTTTAACAATGATTTTTTAGCACTGATAATGGTCCAAAAAAATGAAATAATTAAATTAATAAAAAATAAAAATGAATTTATTAAAAATTATTAAAAAAATTATTAATTAAATAATTATTGATAAAAATGAATAAATTGATTATACTATATATAAATTATAAATAATAATAGATAGTATATATTAAATATATTGATATATGTAAAATGAAAATTAAACAAAAAATAAATAAAAAGTAAAGTAAATTGAGAAAAATATTAAACATTTTATTAATTAAACAATTATTGATAATGTTAATAAATAGTATATATTAAATATATATATATATATATATATATATGAATGTATATAAATATGATTTATATAATACAAAATATTTATTCTTTTACATTAAATAGTAATATATTTAGTGAATAATGGTTTATAATTAAAAATTAATACAAATTAAAAATACTGACTAATTGCATCGAGTAGTGGACATAATTGATTGTCTTTTGATTTTTCAATTTATCATCGATCAAACATTTGTTATATTGATTTCACATATATATATGTAATTAATTCATTTTTATATACAACACACACACACAAATATTTATGCAATTAATGAAATCTTATACAGAAACACATATAATATTTATATAATTTATTCAAATTTTAATATTAAATTTAGAATTTCCTTATAACATAACACATTTAATATATTATGTTTTGAATTAGTAAATTTTATTTATTTATTTTTAATATTATTAAAGTTAGGTATTATTTATTCATTTTTAAAATGTTTTATTTTGTATTTTTTTTATTTTTTTTGGGAATTTAATCAATTTTTATTATTTATTTTATATTTATCTATTTATTATGTTTTAATATTTTCAATATGTATTCATATTTATTTAAATATATATTCTTTTTTTAAAATAATTTATATTTAATTAATAAAACTTATCCATTTTTTCAATATTGTTAAAATGTAGTCATTTTTAATTATTCAATTTCACTCATTTTTAACATGCATGTACTTAAGATTAAATATTCATTAATAATGTTAAAAAATTATTTTTAAATAAATATTTATAAATAAATATATTTATAAATGTATATTTACTATATTTATACATTTATAATTATAAATAAATAAATATTATTTTTTAAAAAAATATTTATATAATTATAAATAAATAATTATATATATTTAAATAATTATAAAACTATAATAATTTTATTTAAATAATGAATATATTTACTATAATTATATTTATATATATATATTAAATATATATATATATATATATAATTATATAAATATATATAATGTTATAAATATTATTTTTTTGAAAAGAATTTATATAATTATAAATAAATAATTATATATTTAAATAATTATAAAATTATAATAAATATATTTAAATAAAGCATATATTTACTATATATATATATTAAATACATATATAATTATATAAATATATTTTAAAAATTATTTATAATTATAATTATAAATCCTTTATTAGCACTTAAGTAATAAGCATTGATAAAAGGAATCTTTATCAATGCTTATGAACTTAACGCTGATAAAATAGATCTTTATCAGAACTTTTTTGGAAGCGCTGATAAAAGTGTCCCGATCTATTTTAAGAACCCTAACCATCGCAACCCAGTTCATGATATCTGAAGCTCTCCGTGGAAGTCACCTACTATCGGCGCTCCTAATTGTTGAATCCAAGCTCTAATCTAGGCTAGAATCAAGGCTCCAACTATCCCAACACTCAAATCCAAGGGTCGAATGATTCAAGGGTCGAATGAAATCCAAGTTTTTTGATATCTCTACTTTCCCTTGGTTATCCAATAAACCTTCCCAACCCACATCTGTGTATCCCAACAACTCCAGTTGCACTATCCTGTAATAAAACAGCCCAAAATTCATTGTTTTTTAGATATATTGAAGTATTGTCTTCCTAGATAACATGTGGTTCTCCTTGGGACAACATTGGTACTGTGCGACTTGAAATATATCAAACCCAATGTTGGTTCATGTTGTTGTGAGGTATAATAGGATCCTAATACCTATATTCCATGACATCTACCTCTTTTCAATCGTCAACTTTTGAAAAATTCATCCATATATCGGTCGATATTGTCATTGGTTTAGAATATTCCATTTTAAATCACTTGGGAACCTCTTTTTCATATTTTGATTGAGAAATTAATGTGTTATGATTTCCGTGATTCACCTATAAACCAAGGAAAATGTTTAACTCACCAATCATAGACATCTCGATATCATACCTCATATGATCCACACACAAAAATTCATTGTGATTTTTCCAATCCTCAAATATTATGTCTTCAATATACATGAGTACCAACATCCTTTGATCATTATCCTTCTTGATGTAGAGGCTTTGATCAACTCTACCTTGATAAAAACAAAGATTTATTAGGTATCAAGCCACTTTTCCATAGTCAATGAGTTTATTACAGAACATTCACTTGGTTCTGATAACATTTATGTCTTACAACTTTGGAACAATTTCTCATGTCACATTGTTCTTATTCGGATCAAGATCCGCATACATATATTTGATATAATTATCATCCTTGTCAACATCTCCAAATGTTTTAGGATCCAATTGGGAAAAATGAGGTTTTTTGTAGAGTCTTACTCATCTGATTTTGCACCAAAACTATCTGATCACGAATGACATTTTATTAATTGATTTCAACCTTGCTTATATTTCTTACAGTTGATAATACTTATTAATTTTCCTCACCATCAATGTCTTATTTTGAGTCTACCTTATCCCTGTGTTCTCCCCCCTATGCTACTCAATTCAACATTAATTTCCTCTGATATTTCATCATTATTTTAATTTTTAACAATCTCCCCATTCTAATTAGTAAAAAATATCTATAAATTTTATCTTTTCATCATAAAAACATCTCAACCCACCCTTTTTAAGTCATTATTTAATTGTATCATTATCTAATATGATCAATTTTTCACTACCAAAAATCAATTTCCTCTTTCAAACACAATTACCATAAATTTTTACTGACCCCAAATCAAAAAAAGGTTCGAATAGTTTTATATACCTTTGTAAAAATATAGACATATTTGAAATGATAACCCACTCATTAATAATTCTTAAAAATCACTTCATTTATGTCATCACACATCTAATAAACACTATGTATGGTTTACTTTAATCCATCTAAAAATAGATCATTCTTTAACATTGCCTTTTGGTTCCACCCTTAGGAATCTCTAATTACCATCCATGAAATTCTCACAAATGGGAGACATTACCCCTTTTAGATAACACAATGGAGTAAAACTACCATCCTCATCATTTTCATCTCTCGGACAGTTATTATTCCAATTTGTTGATTGGGACTCATCCCTCGTCTCTTTTATGTTTCTTGTACTACTCTAAGAAGTAGTCATCCTATGAATTAATACTACTTTGAGTATTTTAAGAAACATAGGTGCATGTCCACAAGAGATGGAGGATAAGTTCCAAACAACAAAATTAAATGATAATTATTCAGAAGATGAGCTATTGAGGATGACAGTTGTGTCACGACCCGTCCTCCAGGTCCTGTTATGTGACTACCCCAAGCCCACCTCCCATAGGTCAGGACCTGGTGATTAGCACTGAGTAGGCATATCCCAAACAAATTGGAGGCATTTACCTAAGTACATGTACACACGCACACTACTTCAATCCACATATACTGGAAGGTGAATACACTAAGTAAACAAATACAAGTTACAATAGTATAAAACTGAAGTTAAACAGGGCCAGAATACAAGCCCAGCTGAAATAGAAAAGTAAAAGTACAAGTCTTTGAAACTCCTCCGCAGAAAACCCTACCTAAAGGGTAGGTACAGAAACAGCTGTCTAAAGTCGAAAAACCATGTCTCGTCTGTCGGGTCACTATAAGCACCACCTGGCCCCAGTCCAAGGGCTTCAACAAAGCATTAATCGTCTACAAAATACACGACACGTACGGGTGAAGCCCATGTAGGGGTGAGTAAAACAATAATCAGTAGGGACCCTAAACCACAAAGGTATACCACGAAGCAATACACAAAGAATACTACCAAATAGGTACGTGAAGTGTAGCCTCTAAGAAGTATATTCAAGAGAGTCACTAGAGTCAACTTACATAAGTATAACCTAAATTATAGAAAGCAAGACTATCAGTCGTAATATTGAACATCTTGTACTACTGAGGGACTCATCCCCAATAAGTCACTGTGGCCTATTGGGCTAATGAGGTCTGCTCGTCACTGAGGTTTATTGGTCCACTTAGGTCCGCTCGTCTGTTGGGCCACTGAGCTCTACTCGTTATTGAGGTTTGTTGGGCCACTAAGGTTCACTCATCTACTGGTCCACTAAGGTCTACTCATCTGTTGGGACACTGAGGTCTATTGGGTCACTGAGGTCCGCTCGTCTGATGGGCCACTGAAGTTCGCTCGTCACTGAGGTCTTTTGGGCCACTTAGATCTGCTCATCTACTGGGGAACTGAGGTATGGTCATCATTGAGGTCTATTGGTACATTGAGGTCTGCTTGTCTGCTGGGCCACTAAGATTCGCCCGTCTGTTGGGATACTGAGGTCCTCCCATCTGCTGGCCCACTGAGGTCTGCTCGTTTGTTGGTCCAATGAGTTCCACTTTTTTGCTGGGCCACTAAGTTCCGCTCGTCACTTCCTTCTCATCACAACCAGTCATAGGATCCCCGCACATAGCATAGTTGATTCTGGGAGAATCTACTCCTCAATCCATCAGTCATATTTCAACTTACAAGAAAACTCACTTGGAGTGTGTCAAAAGGATTATCTCATCGTGAGGGTCCCAATGCTGCAAATGGATCGTCTGTCATACAAATGGTTTGAAAATTATGTGTCTTTTAGTTAAAAGGGTTCGGTTGGGTTTGGGCCCGGTCTGACCCGATCAGGTATGGCCTGACCTGGTTCGGACTGGCACAAGGTTCAGGCCCATTGGTCCTATTGGACCCAACCCACTGAGGTCTGCGGAGTAGAAGGGCGCACAAGGAACACATGAAGGATGGACCACAACCTTTGTTCGTGTCAGCATGATTCATCCTTGTTAGGAGTTTAACGAAGGATAAAAAATGTGAATCCAACTTTCCATAACTCCCAGCATGAAAAATCCCATTCCCATATAGACGATTGAATCTCGGGTCAATTTTTTAATGAATTTGCTCACATTCTTCGTTTAGAAAGGAAGAACGTGGGAAAGTTAAACACTTAAAAATAAACCCCAACCTGGATTTGGATCGATCAATGATGAAGGTTGAATCTTGTGTTTGTCGTTCTTCAATCCACTGACGTTTGATTCGAATCCTTTTGTTGATCATTCATCATTCGTCATTTGTTATCACTCGTCATTCGCCAACAAATTTCCTCCAAGGCTTCAGAGCAAACTTTAATATCCCCCAAATCTTGTATCTCTGTTAATAAACTTAATGGAGGAAATTAATTTTAGTGTTTCTATTGCACTGACTCACCGCATCTTTATGTTGTTTCATTCATGAAATGAAATAGTTACCTCATCACTGCGTTGCAGAAAAATATTTTTGAATAAAATAAACTTTTTAAGTTTATTTTTCCTTAAAATGCCTAAAAATTAACTTTTATCCTCGACTTGCGTTGATCTAGGTTAGGCCCTGCCTAAGAAAATAACACCCTCACATGATCAACTGTACTCTCGGATTTCTAATTCGATTTACCATTTACGAGTTATCAGAAATAAAATAATCTTTATTTAATTATTTTATTTATGATCACATCCAAAAAACTGTTTTCCATAGTTGGTCTACGTCAGCCAATGTTAGGCTCCACCTAAGGAAAGAACGCCCTTACAAGCTCAACAGTGGTCTCGGATTTTTTATTTGAGTCATCGTTCGTGAGTTATAAGGATTTAAAAAATAAAGTAATTTTATTTAATTATTTTATTTACAGTTATGTCATTTTTTGTTTTTCTCTAAAATTAAGTTTCACCTAGGTTAAACTCGTCATCCTAAATGCAAAGATGCCCTCATATTTCTGATCTGGGTACCCATTTAAGAGTTATTCCACTTTTTTAGGAAAACTGCTCATGCGTGATATTTAAAACTTAACATTTTTCGACAGAACATTCTGAGTACATCGGGCCTCGTAATCACACGTTGTCTCATTGTCGGGTCTCGGAATTTTCCCAAAAAAAATATTAAAATAAAACCGGGAAAATTTGAGTCATTACATTTTCCCCACCTTAAGGTTTTATTTCCCCAAAATTCAAACCAAGGGATTCCCAAATAGATGGGGGTATGAGCATGAACCCGAGACTGCCGCTCCCACATGCTCTCTTAGATATTTCCTATACTACCACTGAACGCGTACTAGAGGAATCGATTTCCCATAGAGGGTCATCTCTTGTTGATCCTCAATATCCACTGTAAACTCCAAAAAAGTCACATCTTCATCAACATATAGCTTGCCCTAGTCAATGATGTGTGATGGGTCGTGTACGTATCTCCTCAGTTGAGATACATGGAAGGTATCGTGCACCCAATATAACTGTAGAGGTAGAACCAAGAGGTACACCACCTCACCCACTCTATGCAGTATCAAAAAAGGTCTGACAAACCTCATAGATAACTTGTCACCCTGGCCAAATCTCCATATTCTGCATTGAGGAGAGACCCAAAGAAACACATGGTCTTTCTCCTAAAACTCCAAGGGTCTCTATCACCTATCATTATAGGACTTATGATGGCTTTGTGTAGTATTCATCCACTCTTGGATGACCTGCACCTTCTTTGTAGTAGCCTGCACCAACTTCAGACCCATGAGCGCTGACTATCCAGGGTCAGTCCAGCAAAGTGGCAACCTATAGGGTCGCCCGTGCAAGGCCTTGAATGGTGTCATACCAATGGTGGAGTGGTAGTTGTTGTTGTACGCAAACTCTACCAGAGTTGGGTGATCCTCCCAACTGTAGACAAAAATACAGAATGAAAGAACGTATAATGTCCTCTAGGACCTGAATGGTCCACTTTGTTTGGTCGTCTTTCTATAGGTGGAAAGTCGTGCTCAAGTGAATCTGAGTCCCAAATGCCTCCTGAAATCCCTTCCACAACCGAGATGTAAAGCATACATCTCAATCCAAGACTATCATTAATGGGACTCTGTGGAGTTGAACTATCTTCTGCGCATAGAGGCATCCCAAGCTCTCTATAGGACTTTGTTCCTGAAAGGCTAAGAAGTGACTAACATGGTGAGTTAGTCAATAATCACCCAAATGGTATCATATCCCCTATAAATATGTGATAAACCCATAATGAAGTCCATTGATATAATTTTTCACTCCTATCTTGGCACCCCAAGGAAGAAAAGAGTATCCCCTTCCAAGAACGGGGGATCGACATAGTGTGTTGACAAACCACAAAACTGATTAAACAAGTGCTCAACTCTTATATCAACAAGTAATCCCATCTTCAACCTGTTCTGTCATCCCTAGTGTCCGCCTTGACACCCATATGCATATCATGATGCATCTCACCACTTCAGGTGTTCACTTCCACTAATGTGCATCCTTTTAAAGGAATGGCATGTTCCCCGCCTTTCAAATATCCATCAGAAGCATTCCCTATGGACAATTGATCACGTAAAGTCTCACTATCATTATCATTGAGTTGTGCCTCCCTTATTCATTTAAGAGTGGAGGGGTAACAACCACTGATTGAAGGTAAGCTTCAACATCTCTATCTGTGAAGGATAACTGTAATGAGGCCAATTTCATAGTTTCCTTGTTCAACAACTATGAACTGGATCTCCTACTGAGAGAATCTACTACCACATTTCCCTTACCAGGCGTATATAATACTTCAAAGTCATAGTCATGGAGGAACTCCAGCCATCGACTATGTCTCAAGTTCAAATCCTTCTGAGAGAAGATATACTTGATACTCTTGTGGTTATCGTAGATGATAAATTGTTTGCTCATATGGTAGTGTTTCCACATCTTCATTGTGAAGACTACCACTGCTAACCCAAGGTCATGGGTCATATAGTTTTTCTCATGTGGTCTCAACTACTGAGAATCATCTCGCTCCCTTCAGCTGATCGAAGAGTTCATCGATCCTCTATAGTGGATACTTATTCTTCACATTCACCTAATTCTGAAACTGTAAGTCCACACATAACCTTAAGCTCTTGCATGCCTTCTTGGTAAACAATATTGGGGCTGACCATGGTGAAACACTAGGTCTCATGAATCCCTTCCTCTACAAGTCCTCCAACTGTACCCTCATTTCAGGAAGCTCTACAGGATCCATATGATATGTTGGTGTTGATATCAGTTCTATCTCAAGGTGTAGAACAAAGCATAAGTATATCTCTCTATGGGGAGGTAAACCTTGAAACATCTCCTAGAAAGACATCCTTGTACTCCACCACTACTACTGGTTACTAAAAAATCATAACATCCGCTGCCCTTGCCAACTCAAGAGTGATCGGTTGCACCCTCCTATGCATCATTCTATCACGTGCTTCTTGGGTTTCCTTTTTCGATGACCAAGAAAAATACCATTCCAACACTACGGACATACCGCATCCTTTTACCTAAAATATTCAATCTAAGCATGAACTGTGGATGACCATTCCATACCTAAACTAATGTCATAAGGCCCCAATTCTACCACAAAGAGGTTCCAACTAAAACTCTCACCTAAAGGGCCATATTACACTGTTGGAATAAGTGTGATTATAAATTATCCTCTCATAGGTATCTCCAGACATAAGGGTCAAGTCAATGATTTAACCAGAAAACTCTAGGTCATGAATAAGATTCATGACAAGAAGGAATGATCAGTACTTGTGTCTATTAATATGGCAGCTAAGAGTAGACACAAATCATACCTCTAATCATCCCTGGATCCCTTGGGTCATATTATTTAACCACATGCAGCTACTCCCTTCCCCTATCCTCCAACTCCCTGAGCCTAGTGTGGACCACATTGGGGTGGTGGTTGTAACATGTCAAAATGTATACCACCTCCTACTACTCTCCCAACTCCTCTGCCACATCTACCGCCCTGCGGATTTATCTTTTCCTATCACTATCTCTACCCCGGTGGCCTATCCACCATCTCACTGTCAGCATGACGGGCTAGACAATCTCTAGAAAGATGTCCCCTGTCATCTTTTGAAAAGCATTACCTCTTCCTAGGATGACTGGAATCACCCTATGAGCCATGAGCTGTAGATCCCCTGTCTTGGGGCCTCTTCTTGGAATTTCTCACATGTCCAAGTCTCTGATACTGGAGCTGGCTTCCTATTTTCCCACTATTGACATCCACTGGCTGTATCTTCTCAACCAAAGGACTTTCAACCAAAAATATTCTCTCTAACACCCTAGCATAAGTAGGAATGCATAGAAGAATAGTGCTAGCTCGGATGTCCCTAAACACACCTCGCTTGGAGGTTTGAGCCCAGAAGCACTGGTCATATTATATTCATAGAGTACCTGGAAAGGTTAGTATGCCTCGATGAATAATCATCTACCATCATGTTGTCATGCCGAAGCTATACAAGATCTTGGGAATGAATATACCTTATCTTTTATAGTGGGAGCCCCTTCTCTGATAAAGGTTATCAAGCTATGACCATAGAAGAGCCACCTCATCGTAAGATCGGGTAATCTAAACCCTTCCATCACCCTATTGAGCCACGTATAAGGCTTACTGTCAGGACCTTCATCTGATTTAATGGTGTCCTGACTAGGTGGAAAACTCAGTCACCACCTCAAGCCATTCTTTAGTTGCCTGTGAGTTGGGATCACCTCAGAACCTAAGGGGTATTTGTCACTAAAACTTGTGAAGTGCGCTCAGCCTACGCATCTCATATGCTGATACTACAAGTACCATGTGCTACTCCACAGGCGGTGGTATAGCTGGTACACCACCCGGTGGAGTTGTCTCTAGTAAGAAATGTAGTACCCATCTCGTCACCCTGCAGATCATCCTCATGATCATGTGGTGGAATCCTGACTGGCTGTCTATGTGGAAACATATTGAAACAAAACAAAATGTACCATGATCAAGAGAGTATACCTGGTGAGATGAATCAAGAAGGACATGTAAAACTCAACCCATTCCTATACGATGCATGTAGCATCATTTTTTTCTCCCTGAAACTAGTTTTTTCATGTATCGAGTTGAAAAGCAGAGTTCAGGGTCTCGGTGTGTAGATATGTCAGCTGCTACACCAACACTAGATTCCCTGACCTGAAAACTGAACTTGAAACACTTAACACTATTTCTCTAAACCAAACTCATAGACTTTGGGTTTTTAAGGTAAAATTGACCCCCTCTGATACCACTCTGTCATGACCCGTCCCCCAGGGCACGTGTCGTGACTACCCCAATCCCACCTCCCATAGGCCAGGGGCCGGTGACTAGCGCCGAGTAGGAATATTCCAAACAAATGGGAGGCATTATCCTAATTACCTGTACACACGCACACTAATCTAAGCTAGAGATATTGGAAGTTGAATACACTAAGTAAATAAATACAGGGTATGACAATAGAAGATTGAAGGTAAACGGGGCCAGAATACAAGCCCAACTAAAATAGAAAAGTACAAGTACAAGTCTCTAGAACTCATCCATAGAAAACCCTACATAAAGGGTAGGTACATAAACAACTATCTGAAGTAGTAGAAGCACGTCTCGTCAGTCGAGTCACTCTAAGCACCACCTTCCCCTGGTCCACCAAGGACTATGTCAAAGTGTTGGTCATCTGCACAAGACATGACATGTGGGGGTGAAGATTGTACAGGGGTGAGTAAAATAATAATAATTAGGGACCCCAAACCACAAAGGTATACCAAAAAGTAATACACAAAGCAGACTACCAAATATGTACACAAAGTGTAGCCTCTAAGAATAACAGTTAAGAGAGTCACTAGAGTCAGCTCACACAGGTATAACCTAAAGTATAAAAAGAAATACTATCAGTCGTAATGATGACCATCTTGTACTACTGAGGGACTCATCCCTAATTAGTCACTAAGGTATATTGGGCCACTGAGGTCCGCTCGTCTGTTGGGCCACTGAGGTCTACTCATCACTGAGGTCTGCTATGTCACTTAGGTACGCTCGTCTGCTAGGCCACTAAGATCTGTTTGTCTGCTGGGAAACTAAGGTCCACTTGTCTAATGGGCCATTGAGGTCTGATCGTCTACTAAGGTCTGCTAGGCCACTGAGATCCACTCTTCTACTAGTCCATTGAGGTCCGCTCGTCACTGAGGTATGTTGGGCCACTTAGGTCCACTCGTCTGCTGGACCACTTAGGTTTGCTCGTCACAGAGGTCTGATGGGACACTAAGGCCCGCTCGTCTACTAGGCCACTGAGGTCTGCTCGTCTACTTGGCCACTGAGGTCCTCTCATCTATTGGGCCACTAGGTTCTACTCATGTAACGTCCTGACTCGGCTCACCCCTGAACCGATGGCCGGACCGGTCGCCACATGACCTCAAGTGCGTATCCCCTTACGCTAGAGGCTTCCGACTAGCAGTGAGGGTCTAAGGATAGTCAGTGGGGAGACTATACCCTATTATCAGAGTTTCACAGCGGTATATTAGTGTAGATAGCAGAAGTAGTAACTCATAAATGACAAACAACAGAAGAAAAATAATACTCATTTTATAAAAGTGGCCAACGCCAAATTATACAGCATATGCATGCATGACATGCTAATGATACAAAAGTAGAAAACAATGAACAAAACAGGATACTTTATATTCCAATACATAAATAAATAAATAATGACTCAAATCCCTAAGGGTGATCTCATCGAGCATCCCGAGCCTCCGCTCGGTCCTCTGCTCCTAACTCCCAAGTAAATGCAAACAGTACAGTCTGGCAACCAAATAGAGTCTACTCAGGTACCCAGTGCAATGGCGGCCTGAGTAGGGTGTGAGATATAAATCTCAGTAGGCCAGGACCACCGGTGTCTACCCCAAATCCAGACATTTAATAAATAATTTAAAACACATGAAGGCATGCATAAAATAAAGTAAGTAGTACAAAGTAACTATATACTCAAGTACCTGCTTCATCCATCAGCTGGTGTCTGAACCTGCACTATTCATTTGTCATGCATACTCAACAGTCATTACATAATAATTTTTCATTTATCAATTACTCAAATCTTATTATGAAAGTCTTGAGATTCAGCCTACGCCCGACATCCCCCATATAAGTCACTCACTACAGATGTCTCTAAAGACCATCTAAGTAATCAAAGTAAAGACTAAATCCAAGCTTGTGCTTTGGATTGGATAATGCGTCATAAGTTATTCAATTTAATCTTTTATATATTATGTCTAAGCCTGTCCACTAAAATAGTGATTCGCTCCTTGGTCTGTTCACTAACAGTGGTTCACCCAATTCATTGATAAGTCTAAACCCTTTCTCATAATCAAATCAAAAATCATTATGTCACAACATCCTTCATTAACCATTAACTCATTTCATGCACAAAAAATTGGACCCACAGTCCAATGTAAATTAATGGGTGTAGAACATCATGTCTATCACCCTCATGAGTATTCGGAGCATCAGTCCATGTCTCACAACCCATGGGTATTTAGAGCATCAGTCCTTGTCCCATAAAAGGATATTTTCTTGCAATATGGGTGTAGAACGCCATGTCTAGCACCCCGTGAGTATTTGGAGCATCAGTACCTCTCTCACAACCCATCTATCAATCATACATATACATCTATCATTGGTGTAGAACATCATGTCTAACACCCTGTGAGTATTTGGAGCCTCATTCCTTGTCTCACAACCCATTCATCAATCATACATATATATTTATCACTGGTGTAGAATACTATGTCTAACACCACAAAACAAATCCATTAATTAATTCAACAACTAATTAACAACACAAATCGCTCTTTAGATAAGTCAACACTTAATAAAACAAATTCCTTAACAAGTCTGAACCTGTCCACTCAAATAGTGATTCGTCCAGGACTTTAACAATCAACAATCACCCCATAATCATCACAAAACATGATGAACAAATCCAAGATATTTATCAACCATCTCACACAACATATCATATTTTCAAACAACTCCATCCAACACAACTTAAGGCATGGAAAACTAATACGCATCAAAAGTACTCCTGGCTAACAATCGTAACAAACTATCAATTCACAATATTAATTTAATGCATGCAAATTAATTAATTCAACAATTAATTAATTAAACCTTATATCTTTAACCAATCGTCAATTAGTTAACCATTTACCATTTAACATGTAATAATTAATCCATCCATTAATTATTACCAGTTTCCAAATTATATTTTGAACATGTCAAATATTCAATATTCCCAATAATCAGTAAAAGCCACAATATCATTCTAACTCATGACTTGATAAATAATTCTACAATTAATTATCCTATTACTCATTCTTCCCGTTCAAATCATTCAATTGTTTAATCATATCACTTTAACTATAATAGCAATCCATGCTTAAAATCAACACATGTTCAAGTCCTCATTTATCTCATGTGGGTGGCATTACTTAATAACATTAAATGTGTCATGCATCAACATATCATAATAAAGGAAACTCACATTCTCAATCTATTTAAAGAATCTATAATTCTTAAATAAATTGTTAAATATTTGGGACCCTACCTTGGGGTTTTTCTGGAAAGCATAACGAACGAAGAACCCTCAAGAGAAACGGGCTGATTCTTCAAGAACCCGCCTTAGATCATTTCTCCTAGCAAGACCAAGACCAAAACATATCATACTTTTCATCTACACACTTAGATTTACCCATAAAGGGTGTAGATCTAAGAAACCAAGAGAAGAGGAGATGTAAATCTAAGTAGATCTAAGAAACCGAATAAGAATGAAGAAGAACATCTACCTACCTCAAGAATCTGGCTTCGATTCTCCAAGAGAAGCCTTCAGATCGCCTCAAAAATTCTTGGGAGTGGTTCTTCTACCTTCAAGGGATTGTGATCCCGAGTTATGGCCGCTTAGAAGGAAAAACGATCCATCTAAAGGCAAAAACGAGTGAGATCCACAATTTAAGGATCTCATTTAAGTGCCTGCACAGTTTGCTTGCACGGTTAGAAAAACCATGCGCTGAACGTGAATTAGCTATTGTCTCGAAAAACACTCCTCGCACGGTTTGGCCACATGGTTAGACAAACCATGTGCTAACCGTGTGTTAGCCACTACCTCAAAACTTCAATTATGCACTGTTTGGCCGCATGGTTAGACAAACTGTGTGCCGTCTGTGCAACTTCCCCATTACCTCAAAACTTCTATAAAAGTTCAAAAAATGACATATTTAGGTGTTCCAACACTTGGAATAAAATTCCGGAGCTCGGTTTAAAAAGAATGACCCGTTGATAAACCGAAAAAGAATTTCAGAAACATTTTTAATTTTAACCCAGTTCAAAACACGGGATCTTACATTATACCCACCTTAAAAACTTCTCGTCCTCAAGAAGCCATCGGAAACCACTACTAAAACAACCGAACTACCAAGGTCATTTAATCTCGTTAGAAGAGACGTGTTGCGTTCCCAACACCAAACACACCTTTAACCCTTCTCAAACCTGATGGATAAGCCTTTACAACTAGATCCAAAGATTACTCTAAAGCTTAAACATCGAAACAGATCTTATATCTAAGGTCATTAGAAGGACCTTGTCAACGAAAAAGGTTGAATCTCAATCAAACAATGGAACAGGTTTCACATGCTTCCCTCAAAAGACGTTGCAGACCAAAAACCCCATTTCGCCCTTTATCTGACGACGTGCCTTTAAAACTATTCCAAAACCATCCGCAATTATAACGAAGTCCTTACCCAACATCTGGTAAATTTTCCAAGTCAATCTATTGCAAGGCTATTTTAAAAAAAACTATTCCCCAACATGAATAAATAATTAGCCCAAAGAAACCATGCATCCCGCATACTCCCCAGATAAGAACTGCTCCTCAAGACCAACAACATTTAAACTGTAGCGCGGCGTAAGACCAACGCTATCTTAGTGTCTCTGTGACGAGGTCAAGATAGGGGACATGATCATCATGTCCAAAAGAGCGCACTAAGAGAAAACCGAGGTCATGAAGAAGATCAGTCAAACCATTACCGGACAACTCTGTTCTAAAAGCTCAACATCACCTGCTAACACGTTCATCGAGAACAAAGTGGCAATACCCACCTTAGGATTTCCCATGATGTCTCAAGAAAAGATCAGCTGCTCACTAGCACTCTAGATTAACAATAAGATCGGCGTTTCAAAACACCCAGGTCTTTTGAAAACCATTCCATGCATTGAAATGAAATTGATTTTATAATGCTCAAGTTACTCTACATGGAGTTGACCCTAGACCATACTCAACAGTACAAAAAGACTTATTACAGAGTCATATTGCCTCATATGACCATTTTCTTGGACGACGTCATAACCAATCATCCATTACTAAGAAGAAAGGGTCAAACGACCAACAAAGGAGTCGACCATGCCTGAGGCACGTCTAACCAGCTGACAAAGAGAATTACTCGATGCTCAAGCCCATAACAAGGTCAAGAAACACATCACCACCCGTTCAAACAAGGGTGTCATTGGAAACTGGAAGTCCTACCTGAGACAACGACACCCAACAACTCCAAAAGAGTGAGAAAAAACATAGCTCTAGCAAGGAATTTCAGTTCTGAGGGTGCTACCGACCACAGGTTATCCCCTTACGAAGAAAAAGTTTCAACCCTAAACCGGGTCACTTCAAACAAGTCACTAGGCTAAAAAGCCAAACATAAGGCCATTTATAAGGAGAAGAACGCCTACGGAAAGTACTCATGCTTCCGTTCCTAGGAAAATCAAGAGAAGTTCGAACTACCCTTTACATAAGGGTTTTAAATAGTGGACACCACAATAGGTTCCATTTCCAAGCCTCTTATATTTAATCACTTTTAATCTTTAATCGTCAAAAGATTTAATCAAAACATCAAAGTGCCATTTTCAAAACACCCCAAGGCAGAACAGGAAAGTTTCATAAAAATCCCTTTTTAAAACATATACGTTAGTTGACATCTCGTCATTTTCAGGAAACTTATCAAAATAAATTCCTTTTTAGAAGATAAGGAGACCTACGAGGATCCCATTTTAACCAACCTAGGTTCTCTATAAAGCAACCTAATAGCAAAGGCATAGGTATTAAAATTTTAAACACCCAAATGGGTTATCTCATAAAAACACTCCCCAACTAACCTACTTGGGTCCAGTTTCATTTTGGAAGCTATCCATTTGATTTCAGATCAACATTAACATATTTCACATTTATAAGCATTTCATAAGGCATCAAGTCATCGCATTTAAAATGAGTCGTCATTTCCCAATTCATGAAGCACCCATATACTCCATGGATTGAAAATTGGCTCTCATTAATCGATACCAATGTCAATTTAGAAATTAACATGATCAACCTAACGGTCCAAATTATATGGGTGGCCACCTACCAATCGATAAGGCGCCCATACACCTTATCGCTGGATTTTGGCTCCCATTTAACACAATCAACATTCATTTAACATTTTAACTTTAGAAGCCCTTTCACATATCAAAACATCTTTAACATGTTAGCATAAGCAGTAACACAACAACATGATATAACATGGAAGCATGTCACAATAGCAAAACATGCTAATAACTAAGGCAGTATGACATATAATCACCCAAGCATATTAAATCTATCACTATAACATGCTATCTAAAGAGGAATGCTAAAGCAAATCAAACATGGAATTGCACCCAAGGAACACAATCCAAATTAGCAGGCATCCTACTAATGCAACTACATGGCATGTTATATGCATGACATGTGAATCTCTAAGCGAATAAGATGATGCATGTATGAAACTTCCTTGCCATATCAGGCCAAGAAAATTATTCTTTTCAAAATTCTCAAAATCAATAAACAGTGGAAAATACACCAGTCACTCAAGGTGAAATCATATCAAATGTAACCTCTAATAGTAAAAACATCAATTCCCATCCCTGGCCACTTGGTCATTTCCCGTACATGAGGTGATCAGTCCCAAGCATGGCTATTAACCCAAGCATTGACACATTCTTATTCTCCTGTCTACCAACCCCAAAACAGTAAGATAAAGTAAAAGAAAGAAACCTAAACCTCTGATACCACTTTGTAACGTCCCGACCCGACTCACCACTAAATCGGTGGCCAGACCAGTCGCCACATGACCTCAAGTGTGTCTCCCTGTACGCCAGAGGCTGCCGACTAGTAGCGAGGGTCTAAGGATAGTCAGTGGGGAGACTATACCCTCATTTTAGTGTTCAAAAATATACAAAGTAAATAAATAGCGGAAACGGTCTAATAAATTATAAAGCAGAAAAAAATAGATTTTATAAATCTTGTACAAAACAAATGGACAACACCAAATTATACAGCATATGCATGCATGAAATGCTAATGATACAAAAGTAGAAAACAGTGAACAAAACAACATGCTTTACATTACAGTACAGAAATAAATAAATAATGACTCAAAGCCACAAGGGAGATTTCCATGAGCATCATGAGCCTCTGCTCGGTCCTCTGCTCCTAACTCTCAAGTAAATGAAAACAACATAGTCCTGCAACCAAATAGAGTCTACTCAGGTACCCAGCATAATGGCGGCCCAAGTAGGGTGTGAGATATAAATCTCATTAGGTCGGTACCACCGGTGTCTACCCCAAATCCAGACATTTGATAAATAATTTAAAACACATGAAGGAATGCATAAAATAAAGTAATCAGTACAAAGTAACTATATACTCAAGTACCTACTTCAGCCCTCAGCTAGTGTCTGAACCTGCACTATTCATTTTTCATGCATAGTCAACAGTCATTACACAATCATTTTTTATTTATCAAATACTTAAATCTTATTATGAAATTCTTGAGATTCAGCCTACGCCCGACATCCCCCATATAAGTCACTCACTACAGATGTCTCTAAAGACCATCTAAGTAATCAAAGTAAATACTGAATCCAAGCTTGTGCTTTGGCTTGGACAACGCGTCATAAGTTATTCAATTTAATCTTTTGTATATTATGTCTAATCCCATCCACTAAAATAGTGATTTGTTCCTGGGTTCATCCACTAATAGTGGTTCACCCAATTCATCAATAAGTCTAAACCCTTTCTCATAATCAAATCAAAAATCATTATGTCACAATAGCCTTCATTAACCATTAACTCACTTCATGCACGAACAATTGGACCCACATTACAAGGTAAATTAATGGGTGTAAAACATCATGTCTAGAACCCTCGTGAGTATTTGGAGCATCAGTCCATGTCTCACAACCCATGGGTATTTGTAGCATCAGTCCCTATCCCATAAAAGAATATTTTCTTGCAAGCTGGGTGTAGAATGCCATGTCTAGCACCCCATGAGTATTTGGAGCATCAGTCCCTGTCTCACAACCCATCTATCAATCATACATATACATCTATCATTGGTGTAGAACACCATGTCTAACACCCTGTGAGTATTTGGAGTCTTAGTCCTTGTCTCACAACCCATTCATCAATCATACATATATATTTATCACTAGTGTATAATATCATGTCTGACACCACAAAACCACTCCATTAATTAATTAAACAACTAATTAACAACACAAATCACTCTTCAGATAAGTCAACACTTAATAAACCAAATTCCTTAACAAGTATGAACCCGTCCACTCAAATAGTGATTCGTCCAGAACTTTAACAATCTAAAGCACCCCATAATCATCACAAACATGCTGAAAAAAGCCAAGATATTTAGCAACTATCTCACACAACATATCATATTTTCAAACAACTCCATCCAAGACAACTTAAGGCATGAAAAACTAATACGCATCAAAAGTACTCTGGGCTAACAATCGTAACAAACTATCAATTCACAATCTTAATTTAATGCATGAAAATTAATTAATTCAACAATTAATTAATTAAACCTTATCTATTTAACCAATCATCAATTAGTTAACCATTTACTATTTAACATGTAATAATTAATCCATCGATTAATTATTACCAGTTTCCAAATTATATTCCGAACATGTCAAATATTCAATATTCCCAATAATCAGTAAAATCCACAATCTCATTCCAACTCATGACTTGATAAATAATTATACTATTAATTATCCTATTACTCAGTCTTCTCATTCAAATCATTCAATTGTTTAACCATATCACTTTAACTACAATAGCAATCCATGCTTAAAATCAACACATGTTCAAGTCCTCATTTATCTCATGTGGGTGGCATTACTTAATAACATTAAAGGTGTCATGCATCGACATATCATAATCAAGGAAACTCACATTCTCAATCTATTTAAAGAATCTATAATTCTTAAATAAATTGTTAAATATTTGGGACCCTACCTCAGGGTTTTGTCGGAAACCATAACGAACGAAGAACCCTCAAGAGAAACGGGTTGATTCTTCAAGAACCCACCTTAGATCACTTCTCCTAGAAAGACAAAGACCAAAACATATCATACTTTTCATCTATACACTTATATTTACCAATAAAGGGTTTATATCTAAGAAACTGAGAGAAGAGGAGATGTAGATCTATGTAGATCTAAGAAACCGAACAAGAATGAAGAAGAAAATCTACCTACCTCAAGAATCCGACTTCGATTCGCTAAGAGAAGCCTTTGGATTGCCTCCAAAACTCTTAGGAGAGGTTCTACTACCTTCAAGGGAGCATGATCCTGAGTTATGGCTGCTTAGAAGGAAAAACAGGCCATCTAAAGGCAAAAACGAGTGAGATCCACAATTTAAGGATCACATTTAAGTGCCCGCACAGTTTGCTCGCATGGTTAGAAAAACCATGCACTGACCGTGTGTTAGCTACTGTCTCGGAAAACACTCCTCACATGGTTTGGACGCACAGTTAGACAAACCGTGCGCTAACCATGCATTAGCCACTGCCTCAAAACATTAACTACGCACGGTTTGGCCGCACAGTTAGACAAACTGTGTGTCGTCCGTGCGACTTCCACATTACCTCAAAACTTCTGTTAAAGTTTGAAAAATGACATCTTTAGGTGTTCCAACACTTGTAATAAAATTCTGGAGCTTGGTTTAAAATGAACTATGGCATCCCACCTTTTTATTACATAACTTTTCATTACATTTTACAAATAGAGGATCTTTAAAGTCTAGTGTCTTGGAAATCAGGAACATAATACATTAAAACAACATAAAAAATTCTTTTAAACCACTCGTAAGGATTTATCATAGGTTTATACTATGTAAAATTACTACATCTCATATCTTGGAGATATACATCAAAGAAAAGGGTGAGCAGAAGGCTCAGTAAGGAAAACAAGTGAAATAGTTGACATGTGATCTTGAGCAATATTAATAAGAACATGATAAAAGTCATAAAGGAATGAGAAATGGAAGAATAGAAATATCATGATAAAAATAACATTAATCATAACTTGAATATGTTGCTACAACATTTCATTTAGACATTCATGAACATATCACCAAGGTTTATCCCCGAGGTGTTATAAAAATTACCAAGGTTATTCACCAAGGTATCGTGAAACTTGTTATCTCTAGAGATTAATTCTTTACCCAGTGCATTAGAGCGCTATCAGGGCGCACACTTAATATGTCTTTACTTACATGTGATCCACATAGATCATAATCAAACATTTAATAAATAACCCATAGAGAATAAAATAAATGGGTTTCATTTCAAAATCGTGACGTTTTAAAAGTTCTTAAAAATAAGATCATTATATCATTTATAACCCATGAAAAGGGAATGAGGGTTATATGTATGTCCATTATAGAATAAAATATATCCTTTTTATATATTTATGAACACCCATAGAAACAAAATAGTTCTGGGTATTCACATAAATAAACAAGGTAATTTCTTGAGAAAAAGAGATAGAAATTTTGAGGCGAAATTTCTGTAGCATAACGACTATATAACATGGTTTTAGAAAATAATAAAAAGAGAGGGTACAAGGGTAACCCACTCATAAATAAATCATATTAAAATATAAATACAGAATAACATGGAGGTAAGAACATGGTATGGATATTTGAATGACATACCACAAGAAAAGGAAACTTGAAAGGTAGGAGAAGATGCGATTTCTTTTACGAGAAATTCGGAAGCCTAACGGCGTCACTTAAAAATTCAGAAAACAAATTTATGAGAGCGGAAATAGTATATCAACAATTATACATAAAATTTGAAGTAATGAGAACATATAATAACATACCCTCAACATAAATAGATGGAAATTAGAAGACACAACATAAAGGAAGTCATGACTTAAAAGAGAAGGGTGAAAGGATCCCTTACCTTAAAGTGTAACTTCGAAAGCTTGAAGTTCGGGACCTTGGGAGGCTTGAGGGAACCTTTGGAGGACTAATTGGAAGGTAAGGAGACCATAACTTCATTGAGGATGATTTTTGAATGAAATAAATTAGGTAAATGGATTGGTATTTATAGGAAAAGTGAGTGAATAATTTATTAATTTCCAAGGGACACCTCATCGGTGGTATTTGCAAAACCATGGGCTTTCCCATGATATTTCCCATGGTATTGGCCACTTGGGACACCTCATAGCATATCTCACTATTCATAAGTCGACTAGAAATCTTACATCATTATTACATCATTAATGATGTCATTAAACACCCGAAACTCAAAACTTCATTTTTAATATTCACCAATAATTCAACTGTTTCAAAAAAAACTCAAAAATTCACCCTAACCTAATATCGATGCTCTGAAATAAAAAATGAATTCCATTTTATGAAAATAATTTTCTAAATATTTTTAATTTAATTTTTAAATAAAATCATTATTTATTCCAAAAATACAACTTTAAAACCATAACTCATTTTGTAACACCTTAAAAAAGTAATCAAGGTCCCATAAAAAATTGTATACCCATAAGACAATAAAGTAAAAATTTATGATTAAATTTTATGAAAATACATTTCCATTTTAAATTATTAAATTAATTATAAAATTGTAAATAAAATATTTATGGCGTACAAAAAATACCAAAACTTAAACTATGATCATTTTTTCACTTTTAAGATGTCTAAAATGTATTTATACATTCATGGGTGAAGTTTCTATTTTTTTGGTCAAATTACTATTCATTACTATTCATATGGGTATGTTATTATTCCTACATTACTATTCACTAAAAACCAAGTTGATCTTATTAGACTCTAAATTTCTCACTGATCACAACTGTAGAAGACCATTTTTTGAAAATAATTTCACATTATTAATTATTTAATGAATACAAAAATATTTTAAAATACCCCTTTTTTTTCTAAATTCATCAATAATACACATCCTATATTTATTCGGATATTTGAAATTCACAAACTTTTCCATAATAAGAAATAACAATTTTATTTATATAAAAGTATTACACAAAGTAGCTAAGGTGTGCTATGGTGATAGAATCTTGGGGTGGCTCAGATAACATTGTCCAAGTGGTGATTTCTATCATCTTGAACTTCTCCCTTAGTCGATTTCGTTCAAGCTTCATACGTTGAAGTTCAGCTTGGGCTTGGTCCAGAGCAAAGCCCAGTGATTCTACCTCCTTCCCAAGCTCTGATAGATGGGCTTCCTATGGCTCGAGTCTAGTGGATGAGGCCATTCAATATTCTTTTTTTATTAATTAACCAAGATAACCGTATTTAAAACACAACGTTAATATTGTAGTTTCCAAAGGTCATATTGACCAACGGTCATATAACATTTGAAACCCAATGGTCTCATTTTAATTATACCCACTTTATTAATTAAAGGATATAGTTTTGTTGCGTATAAAGTAAAATAACACACAAAATTAGGAAACAAATATAATTGAAAAGTTCGAGTCGTTACATTCTTCCCCCCTTAATAAATTTCATCCCCGAAATTTTATCTCGTATCCTCTGATGGGAAAAGGTGTGGGTACTTCTGTCTCATAGACTCCTCTGGTTCCCACATGGCTTCCTCACATTTGTGGTTCCTCCACAACACCTTAACAATGTGGGTAGTCTTAATGCGTAGAACCTTGTCTCTACGATCCAAGATCTCCACCGGCTGCTCCTCATAAGAGAGGTCATGTTCCAGTTGTACCACCTTTGGATTTAGTACATGTGAAGGGTCAGGAATGTACTTCCTCAAGATGGATATGTGGAATACATCATGAACTTGGTCTAGATTTGGAGGAAGTGCAAGTCGATAGGCCACTGCTCCCACACGATCAAGGATTTCATAAGGGCCAATGTACCTAGGGTTGAGATTCCCTTTCTTCCCAAACCTCGTGACTCTCTTACAAGGTGAAATCTGAAGAAATACTTTGTCACAAACATCAAACTCCAAATCCCTTCGATGGTTTTCGGCATAGATCTTTTGCCGACTCTGAGCAGCCTTAATGTGTTGTTGGATGGAATGGACCTTTTCTGTCATCTCTTGCACAAGTTCAGGCCCAAGAAGCTTTCTCTCACCAGCTTCATCCCAAAAAGTAGGATTTATACATCGCTTCCCATATAGAGCTTCAAAGGGTGTCATTTGAATGCTCGAGTGGAAGTTGTTGTTGTAAGAGAACTCAACTAAAGAGATATGTTGATCCCATCCACCTTTAAATTCCATTGAGCAAGTTATCAGCATGTCCTCGAGTGTTTGAATAGTCCTTTCAGATTGTCCATCAGTTTGGGGGTGATAGGTCGTACTGAAATTCAATTCAGTGCTCAGAGCTTATTCAAGACTTCTCCAGAATTTTGATGTGAACCTTGGATCACGATTAGATACGATAGAAAGTGGAACTTCATGCATCCTTACCACTTCCTTCATGTAAATCCTAGTAAGTTGATCAAGAGAGAAATCCTCCTGAATGGAGATAAAATGGGCAGTCTTGGTGAGACGGTTCACAATAACCCATATCGCATTATTTCCTTTGGAAGTTCTCGGGAGACCAGTGATGAAGTCCATAGTGATATTATCCCACTTCCATGCTGGTATGGGTAGTGTTTGCAATACCCCTTTAGGAAGTTTTTACTCTGCCTTCACTTACTGACATACCAGGCACCTTGAAGTGTATTTAGCAATCTCCCTTTTCATATTATCCCACCAATAATGATCATGAAGGCCCCTATACATTTTTGTGATACTAGGATGTATAGATAAAGTAGAGCTATGAACTTCATCCATCAGATCCTTATTTATTTCTGGAATAGATGGAACACATAGTCTTGTACGAAATTTCAGTGCACCTTCTTGATCAGTATTGAACTTAGGAAACTTCCCATCCTTCATAGCCTCAAACTTCTTCTGTAACAAAGAATCTTTTTTATAAGATTTTTTGATATTCTCTAGTAGTGATGGTTGAGAAATCATTTGGGTTAGGGTTGATGATTTCCCTTCCCTTATAATTCCCATGTCCATCTTTACTTGGTCATTGTTCAAAGGATCTCTTTGAATTCTCATCATGGACAGAACAACTGGGTCTTTCCTGGTTAATGCATCAGCAACTTTGTTTGCTCTTCTGGGATGATAATGAATTGAACAATCATAGTCTTTAAGGAGTTCCAACCATCTCCTTTGTATCATGTTCAATTCCTTTTGTGTGAAAATATAATTCAAACTTTGATGGTCTGCGTATATATCACATTTATCCCCATAAAGATAGTGCCTCCATATCTTCAGAGAAAAAACGACCGCCACCAGCTCCAGATCATGCGTATGATAGTTCTGCTCATGAGTCTTCAACTGTCGAGATGCATAGGCAATGACTTTTTCATTTTTCATGAGGACGCACCCAGTCCCTTTTAGAGATGCATCGCTAAAAATAACGAATCTTTCTCCACTTGAGGGTAGAGTTAACACAGGTGCAGTAACGAATCTCTTCTTCAGCTCTTAGAAACTTCCCTCACACTCCTTTGTCCAGATGAACTTGACCCCTTTTCGAGTTAACTTGGTTAATAGATTAGAAAGTCATGAAAAGTTTTTCACAAACCTCCTATAATATCCTATTAATCCAAGGAAACTTCGAATCTCAGTTATTGTTGTAGGTTGAGGCCACTCCTCTACAACTTTTGTCTTTGCAAGGTCAATTGCGATTCCTTCATTGGTTACAATGTGCCCTAAGAAAGAAAATTGTTGTAACCAGAATTCACATTTACTGAACTTTCCAAAAATTCTCTCCTTCCATAAAGTTTGAAAAATAACCCTTAGATAATCCTCATGCTCCTCGCGAATTTTGGAATATATCAGAATATCATCAATAAAAACTACCAAAAAGTTATCAAGGTCGTCCTTAAAGACTCTATTCATCAAATCCATAAAAATAATAGGTGAATTAGTCAGTCTGAAGGGCATAACAAAAAACTCATAATTCCCATATCTTGATCATAAGGTGGTTTTTGGAATATCCTCTTTCTTCACCCTCAATTGATGATAACCAGATCGAAGATCAATCTTAGAGAAGAATTGAGCCCCACGAAGTTGGTCAAATAAGTCATCAATTCTTGGAAGAGGGTATTTGTTCTTTACTATGATTCCATTCAGTTCTCTATAATCAATGCATAGCCGCATCGATCCATCCTTCTTCTTTACAAAGAGAACAAGTTCTCCCCAAGGAGACACACCCGGTCAGATAAACCCCTTCTCCAAAAGATCTTGGAGTTGTTTCTTTAATTCCTCCATCTCTACATTATCCATCATACATGGGGTATTTGATATTATATGAGATCTAGGTATGAGTTCAATGGATAACTCTACCTCTCTTTCTGAGGGAGGTCCAGGCAACTCCTCAGGAAATACATCAATGTATTCCTAGACGTTGGGTACATTTTCTATCCTTAAACTGACATTTCCTTCTTCTTCTTCACTAATCAATTCCATAAAGAAGGATATAGGAGGTTATTCTAGACAAAGATCAGGTCGATATATCTCTCCTTGGAAGATAATTTTAGGTTTTTCATTCAATACTACTGAGATTTCCTTACTTCTGCATTTGATCTTAGCATTATACTTTGAGATCCAGTCTATCCCTAGTATAATGTCGAATTCCATCATGGGAATGACTACTAGATTTGAGATAAGATTGTGCTCACCAAAGTAAATACTAGAATTTCTAAACACTAATGATGCTTGGATAATCCCAACATGAGTCTTGATTGATAACTCTACTTTTAGCAAGTCAGGGGTTGATTCTAAATTCTTTGCAAACTTGGAGGAAATAAAGAAATGCAAAGAACTAGAATCAAACAAAGTACTTGATAGCTTTGAGAGAACAACAAGATTACCTGCTACCATGTCATTTTGAGCTTCAATATCAGTTTTCATGATAGCAAAATCATAACCTTTCTCCCTTGGCCTTTGCTGAGGCTGATGGTGGTTCCCCTCCACTGCCCTCGGATTTGGACAGTGATTGGAAAAGTGCCCAAGTTGTCCACACTTAAAGCACTAGACATCAGGTAGGGAATGAACCATCTTCCCCTTGTATTTAGTGTTTGTAAGTTGAGGTTTCACCTCACTATGACAATTCCTCACAATATGGTCATCTCTTCCACACTTGTAGCATTTCCCGCTCCCGAGCAGGCAGTTCCTCAAATGTTTCTTCCCACATTTATTACACTTGGGACATTGCACTTTCTTGCCTCCTCTTCCATGATCAAAGGTCCTCCCTAAGCTGGGCTTCATCGATCTCTTCTTGTCATTTGATTTATGAGACCACTACGTCTCACCAAACTCCAGTTCAACTTTCATCGCACTTCGCACGATCTCTTCAAGTTGTCATAGTCTCAGTTGGCTAGATTCTTCTACAGATGAGGTCTCAGTCCACCGAAGAATCTATCAACCTTACCATTTGGAATCATGACAAAGCTATAGGTATATCGTGAAATTCAGGTGAAGTTCATCTCATAGATTCTGACAGATTCATTCTCCTTCTGCTTCAGCTCGAGAAACTCCTTCTCCATTCTTGTTCTCATGGAATGGGGGAAATACTTACTGATGAAAATCCCTCTGAACTCTTCCCACTCCATAGATTCAACCTCCACTCTTTTCCTTGTGTTTTAATTAGCTCCTATCACTGATCAGCTTCTCCTTCTAAGTGGTAAACAGCCAGGGTGACCTTCTCTTGCTCTGAACAGCGGAGCACAGAAAAGATCTTCTCGATGGAGCTGATCCACTGCTCAGCAATCAATGGGTCAGTCGATCCACTGAAGGTTGGTGGTCGTTGACACATAAAGGAATAAACATAATGTTGTTCCCTTCATGGTGAGATCATTCTCTTATCTTGATTCAAGTTATTTCCCATAACTTGAGTCAGTTGGTTCATCATTCGCATGAATGTTTCCATTCCGGCTTCTATCGGAGGGTCGTCAGCGCATGGTCCATTGCGGTCACCATTTGCACGGTTCCCCCTATTGCCCACCATTTCTAAAAGAATAAAACCTTAATGAGAAACTTATTTCATTTACGAATCTTTTAACTATAAAGGATTTATGTCTTAAAACATTATGCTTAAACAATTACATTTCTCTATAATTCCTTCATAATGATTTATAAAAATCTTGTGATTAACCAAACATATCCCCTAGGAGTGTCGTAACCAAGAGTGCAGCAAGGCCCATTTTCGTGCACCAGTTCCCGTTCGAGTCTAACTCAAAGTGGTGTTTTCGATTTTTACCCCTATGTACATCTGTGCCAGATCCACCTCTACCTGCTCGTATCCAGACAGGGATGTATTTTCTTGATAAACCACTTACTTAATACTCACCAAAATACCAGGAAGTTTTCCTATATTTAAACTTTTCTATTGTATTCTTCCTAAATATTTCATAGACAAATTTTCATAAATAACTAAACTATCCTTTGATACCAACTATGGAATCCCGCCTTTTTATTACATAACTTTTCATTACATTTTACAAACAGAGGATCTTTAAAGTCTAGTATCTTGGAAATTAGGAACATAATACATGAAAAAAACATAAAAAATTCTTCTAAACCACTCATAAGGCTTAATCATAGGTTCATCCTATGTACAATTACTTCATCTCATATCTTGAAGACATATATCAAATAAAAGGGTGAGCATAAGACTCAATAAGGAAAACAAGTGAAACAGTTGACATGTGATCTTGAGCAATATTAATAAGAACATGATAAAATTTATAAAGGCATGAGAAATGAAATAATAGTAATATCATGATAAAAAGAACATGAATCATAACTTGAATATGTGGCTACAACATTTCATTTATACATTCATGAACATATCACCAAGGTTTATCCCCGAGGTGTCATAAAAATTACCAAGGTTATTCACCAAGGTATCGTGAAACTTTTCATCTCTAGAGATTAATTCTTTACCCAATACATTGGAGTGATATCAGGGTGCACCCTTAATATATCTTTACTTACATTTGATCCACATAGATCATAATCAAACATTTCATAAATAACCCATATAGAATAAAATAAATGGGTTTCATTTCAAAATCGTGACGTTTTAAAAGTTCTTAAAAATAAGATCATTATATCATTTATAACCCATGGAAAGGGAATGAGGGTTATATGTATTTCCATTCCAGAATAAAATATATTATTTTTATATATTTATGAACACCCAAAGAAACTAAATAGGTCTGGGTATTCACATAAATAAACAAGGTAATTTCTTGAGAAAAAGAGATAGAAATTTTGAGGGGAAATTTCTGCAGCATAACGGCTATATAACATGGTTTTAGAAAATAATAAAAAGAGGGGGTACAAGGGTAAACCACTCATAAATAAATCATATTACAATATAAATACATAATAACATGGAGTTAAGAACATGGTATAGATATTTGAATGACATACCACAAGAAAAGGAAACTTGAAAGGTAGGAGAAGATGCGATTTCTTTTACTAGAAATTTGGCAGCCTAACAGTGTCACTTAAAAATTCAGAAAACAAATTGATGAGAGAAGAAAGGGTCTATCAACAATTAGACATAAAATAGACAGTAATGAGAACATATAAGAACATAACCTCAACATAAATAGATGTAAATTAGAAGACACAACATAAAGGAAGTCATGACTTAAAAGAGAAGGGTGAAAGGACCCCTTACCTTAAAGTGTAACTTCAAAAGATTGAAGGTCGGGGCCTTGGGAGGCTTGAGGGAACCTTGGGAGGAATACTTGAGAGGTAAGTAAATCAGAAATTCGTTGAGGATGATTTTTGAATGAAATTAATGAGGGAAATGGCTTGGTATTTATCGAAAAAGTGAGTGAATAAATTATTAATTTCCATGGGACACTTCATCGATGGTATTTGCAAAACCATGGGTTTTCCCATGGTATTTTCCCATGGTATTGACCACTTGGGACACCTAATAGAATATCTCACTATTCATAAGTTGACCAGAAATATTACATCATTAATGATGTCATTAAACACCCAAAACTCAAAACTGTATTTTTACTATTCACTGATAATTCAACTGTTTCATAAAAATCCCAAAAATTTACCCTAACCTAATATCGATGATATGAAATAAAAAATGAATTCCATTTTATGAAAATAATTTTATAAATATTTTTAATTTAATTTTTAAATAAAATCATTATTTATTCCAAAAATACAACTTTAAATCCATAACTCATTTTGTAACACCATAAAAAAGTAATCAAGGTCCCATAAAAATATCGTATACCCATAAGATAATAAATTAACAATTTATGATTAAATTTTATGAAAATAAATTTCCATTTTAAATTATTAAATTAATTATAAAATTGTAAATAAAATATTTATGGCGTACAAAAAATACCAAAACTTAAACTATGATCCTTTTTTCACTTTTAAGATGTCTAAAATGTATTTATATATTCATGGGTAAAGTTTCTATTTTTTGGTCAAATTTCTATTCATTACTATTCATATGGGTATGTTACTATTCCTACATTACTATTCACTAAAAACCAAGTTGACCTTATTAGACTCTAAATTTTTCATTGATCACAACTGTAGAAGACCATTTTTTGAAAATAATTTCACATTATTAATTATTTAATGAATAAAAAAATATTTTAACATACCCCTTTTTTCTAAATTCATCAATAATACACATCCTATATTTATCCGGATATTTGAAATTCACAAACTTTTCCATAAGAAGAAATAACAATTTTATTTATATAAAAGGATTACACAAAGCAACTAAGGTCTCGTTACATAGCCCTTTATAACACCGGAATATGACCCAAGTGTAAGGTGTGCTATGGTGATAGAATCTTGGGGTGGCTCGGACAACATTTCTCGAGTGGTGATTTCTATCAGCTTGAACTTCTCCCTTAGGAGATTCCATTCAAGCTTCATACATTGAAGTTCATCTTGGTCTTGGTCCATAGCAAATCCCAGTGATGTTACCTCCTTCCCAAGCTCCGACAGATGGGTCTCATATGGCTCGAGTCTACTGGATGAGGCCATTCAATCTTATTTATGTATTAATTAACCAAGATAACTGTATTTAAAACACAACATTAAGATTGTAGTTTCCAACGGTCATATTGACCAACGGTCATATAACAGTCAAAACCCAACGGTCTCATTTTAATTATACCCACTTTATTAATTAAAGGATATAGTTTTGTTGAGTATAAAGTAAAATAACACACAAAATTAGGAAACAAATATAATTGAAAAGTTTGGGTCATTACAAGAACGACCCGTTGATAAAATGAAAAAGAATTTCAGAAACATTCGTAATTTTAACCCGGTTCAAAACAGGGGATCTTACAACTCGTCACTTCCTTCTCATCACAACTAGCTACAGGATTCCCACTCGTAGCACAATTGATTCCGGGAGAATCTACTCCTAAAGACATAGGTTTTATTTCAACTTCTATAAAAAATCACTTGAATTATGTTAAAAGGGCCATATCATCACAAGGGTCTCAATGCCGAAAACGCCTCATCAGTCGGACGAATAGTTTGAAATTTATGAGTCTTTTAGTGAAAAGGGGTTGGTTTGGTCAGGTCCCGGCCCGACTCGGTCAGCCCGACCCATTCGGACCGACCCAACCCAGTCAGACCAACCCAACCCAATCCATCCTAACCCGACTCGGTCTAGCCTAGTATAAGGTTCAATCCCATTAGGCTGAGGGTCTAGCCCACCGAGCTGCCCAGCAGCCCGGTCCCCTTCCTCTGGCGTGTCCCGTGCTGGCGGGCCAGTTTCGGTCTAGCCCAGACATGGCAAGCACCGCATCTGCTCTATGTCACGCGGTCGGCTTATCCAGCCACCTCCTTACACGCGGTCTTCTAACCGCATGTCGTTGCCCTGCCGCAGCTCACCCTAGCCGCAGCCTACTGTCATCGCCCGCAGCTTTGTCGTGGCCCTCCTCTACTTTTGCAGTGCACCACCGATGTGTGACGCCTCCCACACACGGTCACCTCCACGTGTCGGTGGACCCGGTCCACCACCCATGGTGGTTTATGTGGGTTCCACCACCACCATCCTTCAGGTCGGTGGTCCTTGTCGTCACGTCATAGAGAACAGAAGAAAAGGGTGAAGTAGAAGGACGCACAAGGAACACACAAAGGAAGGATTGTGACCTTTGTTCATGTCGGCATGATTCGTCCTTGTTAGGATTTTAATTAATTATAACAAAAAAATTAATTTAACTTCCCATAACTCCCCACATGAAAAATCTCATTCCCATATAGACGATCGAACCACGGGTCAATTTGTTAGTGAATTGACTTTTGTTCTTCGTTTAGAAAGGAAGAACAGGGGAAATGTAAACACTAAATAAAATTTAGGCATCTCATAAATGGTAATATGGTATAATTAAATCATAGTATAAGTAAATAAATGTTTTAAAATTTATTAATTAAGTGTTGATATTTTTGTAAGTCGTAAATATTCACTTATAATTTTATAATTAATATAACAATCTAAAAGAAAATGTATTTTCATAAAATGTATTTATAATTTTTTTTCATTATGATTATAAGATAATTTTATGAGAACTTAGTTAATTTTTGAAAGTGTCATAAATGCAGTTATAATTTTAAAATTGGTATTTTTTGAATAAATGGTGATTTTAATAAAAATAAAATTTATCATATTTAGAAAATTATTTTCATGAAATGGAGTTAATTTTTTAATTCTACATGTTGAAAAATGATTAGGGTGATTTTTTTGGATTTTTCTAAAATAGTTGAATTTTTTGTGAATAGTAAAATACGATAATTTACGGTATATATACATTATAAGTTAAATACACAATTACTTGAGTAATTTATGATGTAATCACCATAATCTTGAACCCAAATTAATTATTTTAATATATTTATTGATAATTCTCAAACTATTCATAGTCTTGAGCCGAAATAATAAACTAATGAATAAAATAGTGAGAAAACACACATCTCCTCCCATATAAATACCACCTCTCACCACCTCTTCTCCTCACACTTTTCAAGATTTTATCCTTATCCAAGTTCTGACCAATACTATTCCCAATCCCCTACGCCATGTCCAGGATCTCATAGTCTCATCAAAATACCAAACCCATTTCCCTCAGGAGGTTCTCAAGGAGGATAAATTCAAGAGGTAAAACCCTCTTTCTTTTCCTTTTAATTTATTTTCAATTTCATTTCTTATCCTCTACTCACCTCCACCTATCCAAGAGGCATTATAAATCTAGTATCTTTTATATACTATAATTTTATTATGTTAATGGAATAATTAATCTTCTATTCTCTTCCCTTTTTCTTTTATTCTAAAAATGAAAATCTCATTCGTGGTGTGTCGATTTACCGCCACCGTAAAGGATGCATTTTCATTTTTCACTAATGCCTTCAAGTCTAGTTATAAAACCATAATTATGGTTAAATAATATTTTATTATACATATTATAAGTTATATAATGTTCTGGAACCAATATATAATCACGATGTTAAATAAAATGATACAAGCTCATAATAGTCGTAAAATCCGCCAAATAAATAAAATAATTTTCATTAGAAAGTTATCTAATGATCCATCCTCATACCATATAAAAAATGACATATAATACCATACACACTTATTTATGTTCATTAATAATATATAATTTCAATTATAGAGAATCATTCCCATTTTACATGAACTTCCATGCTCATATACAAGCAAAACCGATCATAAAAACCAAGAAAATGAACACTCTCGAACGATGAAATTGAACCCTATAACTCATATAAAAGCTCATAAATGAACTTAATAAAACTATAATGAATCAAATTCATGTATAAAAGGTTATAGATTTTTAAATTAATTAATTTAATTTAATTATCTAGGATATTAAAGTGAAGAAAGCATCCAGACATAAGGTAAGGGGATTCTCGAACCCAACTCTCTTCCTTTGGGTTTTCCCTATTTCACTCCATTTTCAGTATGGATGTTCCTTTAATATTACTTAAATATAATTTATTTTTCCTTCCCTTTTCTTTTCTCGGATATACATGTTTCCAATCTGGTTTTATGAAAAATTCAAATATTTTTCCAAAAGAACTATTTTTTCTAAATATACATCTTTTACTTCTCGTGAGATTGTTTCTTTCTCACTCAAGGTTGATGATTCTTATACCAAGTATGATATTACCTCTTTCTTTTGGTAATCCCAAAGTTTATTCATGAATGTATGCTTTATGAAATGAAACTCATTCCTTTCCATGGGTTATTTTATGTCCAAGATTGATATATGTTCTATGTGGCATGCATGATAATGTAAATGTTATGATGTGATGGGTATACCCAGAATTATATAGCACATGTAAATATTATGATGTGAAGGGTGCGCCTAGAATTATACAGCACTCTAATAAATTGGGTAATGTGATGAATCTCATGAGATAAAGTGAAAATATGCGTGAATATGATGCTAGCTTTGTTCACAACTATGTGTGGTATTTGACCACTAAGACATGATGTTTCATTTTTATGCATGGACACATTTCAAGACTTTATCTAATGTTTCCACTCTTGATTATGGTTATGATACTTTTATTATATTATGATGATGATGATTATACTCACCCAAGTTTCGTGTATCTTATTTATCCTCTTACCAGAATTTTAGCTAACCCCTTCTTTTGATGTATATCCTTAGGTGAATACTTGTACTAAGGAGAACACGAGGGCCAATAAGAAGATGGATAAAGGAATTAAATAAATTTTTATGTTTTATTATGTAAAAGTTGTGTATAGTCCTAATTTTCCCAAGACACTATACCTTTGGATCCTAGTTGTGTAACACTTTTATGTTGTTTATATTTAAAATGATGTAATAATCATGTATGAAAAGCAGGGTCTCTATAGTTACGATATACTTTCTCTATTTTACCGAAAATGTATATAATGAAACATTGATTTAATTCTCACTATTCATTGTATAGTTCATTTATTTTAGAGGATTTCTGTCCATATTTCATGTCTTTATATACCAAAACTTCCACATACTTCTTCTCCCTTAAAACCTTTTTACCCCTGCAGTGTTTCATTTATCACTTTGTTTCAAGTTCCCTCCACTTCCTTTGTAGGAAGATCAATGACGCTGCCTCTTTGCAATCATAGAGGTAATCTTGATGTTTTCATAGTAAAATCATTTTCCATATAATTAATGTATCATTTCATGTTTATGTTTAATTTATTTCTATTTAGTATTACTCACATAAGAATTATTTTCTTATACAGGTGGATTCTTTTATTCGAGTTAGGGTGGTCTGTCCATATTTCATGTCTTTTTGCACCAAAACTTTCACAGACTTCTTCTCACTCAAAACATTTTTACCCCTACAACATTGGTATTTATCAATTTCCTTCAAGTTCCCTCCACTTCTCAATCACAGAGGTAATCTTGATGTTTGCATAGTAAAATAATTATCTATATAATTAATTTATTGTTTCATATTTATGTTTAATTTATTTCTTTTTATTATTACTTACATAATAATTTTTTTCTTATATAGGTGGATTATTTTGTTTGATTTGGGGTGGTTTGTCTATCTTTCATGCCTTTCTGCACCAAAAATTCTATAGAATTCTTCTCCCTAAAAACCTTTTCACTCCTATAGTGTTGGCATTTATCACTTTTCTTCAAGTTGCCTCGACTTCTCAATCATAGAGGTAATCTTGATATTTACATAGTAAAATCATTGTTCTTAGAATTAATTTATTATTTAATATTTATGTTTAATTTATTTCTTTTAAGTATTACTCATGCAAGAATTGTTTTCTTATACAGGTGGATTATTTTGTTCGATCCTACAACTGAGATAATGAAAGAAAGAAAATTCATCAAGAACGAATACAACCATCATGAAAATGTGAATTTCTACTACTTATTTAATTAATTTTGTCATCATTTTATCTACTATTTATATGTTAATTTCCTTATCATTTTTATCTAATACTTATTTATTTATTTTCATAGATTTTTTGGGAAGTCGTATTTTTTTCAACTATTTGAAACAAGCCACAAAAGAGGCAAAATGTTCCTTTCTTCTAATGTTATCATGCTTTATATTGTCTTTCTTTATTGAAATGTCAACACTGCATATTGAGTCGACGTTTTTAGCTGAAAAACCTTTCTTGTTAGTGAAAACCATAAGATTAGAGGAAGCTCATGTTCCCATTTGGGTGACTTCTCTTGATATAATGGGCATATGAGCTTTCTATGCTCTTTTGGATTTCAACAACGAGAAAGGTTTTTCAGCTAAGAACATTGAGTCAATATGCATTGTTGGCAGTTCAATAAAAAAAATGAAATGGAAATCATGGTAACATTGGTATTTAAGATTTTTTGAGACTCTGGGACATGTAGGAATCATCTGCACCTCAATCCAACACACGATGTGACCGGTATGACTCAAAGTGCTTCTTTTTATTTAAAATTGACATTAATATTAGTAAAAAATACAACCAACATACTCAAAACCAATCAACCATATTATGGTTATTTTTATACTTTAAGAAAATGAATCATAAGTCATTTGTGACATGTAGGAATTAGTTTCACCACAATCTGATACACGATGTTTCCGGTATGACTCAAAGTGTCTATTATCAGTTTAAAATCAACATTTTAGTTCAAAAAGTGTCACTCACTAAAAACTGAACAAATGTTCTCTTATTTTCTTAATAATTTAGAAAATATATTCATAAATCATTTTTTATGTGTAGTAATTGGTCTCACATCAAAATGATGCACTTTGTGATCAGTATAAGTCAAAGTGCATGTTTCTAGTTTAAAATGCCATTTTAGTAAAAAAGACAAGTGACAGACTCAAGATCGAGAAAACGGATTCAAATTATTTTTATACTTTAGGAAAATGATTCATAAGTCATTTGAGACGTGTAGAAATTAGCTTCACCTCAATCCGATGCACGATGTGACCAGTATGACTCCAAGTGCATCCTTTTATTTAAAATTTACATCAATTTTAGTGAAAAGGACAATTGACCTACTCAAAACTGACCAAACACATTCATATCACTACTACAAAAACGGGTAAGGGAAGCGTTACCATTTTATCAGTGCTAAAAAAAGGCACTGATAAAAGGGGCCCTTTATCAGCGCTAAAAAAACGCTGATAAAGGGTCACTTTTAACAGCACTAAAAAAAGTGTTGTTAAAAGTGACCCTTTATCATTGTTTTTTTAGGGCTGATAAAGCCCCCCCCCTTTATCAGCGCTTTTTTTAGCGAAGTTAAAGGGAACCCCTTTATCAGTGCTTCTTTTAGTAACGCTGATAAAGGGGGGTTTTATCCGGGTTTTTCCTAGCGCTGATGAATTTTATGTTTCAAAAAAAATAAATTTTCATGAAAAATAATATATTGTTATATAAGTATATTTATATTGATATAAATATAATATATATTTTTTAAATATGTTTTAGATAAGTATAAATAGACTATTACATTTAATATATAAGAAATTTAGTGAAAATGTCTTTAAAATATTTTAAAAAATATAATTAGTTAATAATTTTCTAATTATCATCAATTAAAAATCATTTAATAACAATTTGAAGACACAAAAAATCAAAAATAATAATAAAAGATCTAAAATAAGTTGAAAATATAACTCAAACTTCAAACAACCATAACTTTTGATCCGGGTGTCCGTTTGAGCTCTACAGCATATCAAATCGAAGCCTGTGATGAGATCTACACGACAATGACCCAAGTGAATCTTTTATCACATTTTTTGAGCCCAAAAAAGTCCCGAAAGGCTTCTAAAACTGAGTTTTTAGTCGGGATACCCCGATTTGTTAACATTCAAACATGTATAACTTCTGATCCGGATGTCCGTTAGACCTGTACCACATATCATATCGAATATTGTTTCATTTTCTTCGATTTGACTGGTTGTGGAGTTGAAAAAGACTTCTGGATTAGAAGTTATGGTCGTTTTAACGTTCGATGGCTTTTCAAGTACACATATATATGTATTTATTCATAAATATGTGTGTGTGTGTGTGTCTATTTCTGTGTGTGTCTGTGTGTGTTTGTGTGTGTGTTGTATATATGTATATATTTATTTATTTATTTATTTATAAACACACATAAAAAACATATTTTATAAATGTATTTAAAACTAATCTTATAAATATATATTATTATACAAATAAATATATGGATAAAAAATTATTACTAAATATATATATATATAAATAAATATAAATATAAATTAATATAAGAATAAATATATATATACTAATATATGAATAAATATATATGTATTAATATAACTAAATATATTTATATTAATATGAATCTATATTATTATACGAATAAATATAACTATAACTATATATATAAATATAAATATATATTAATATATGAATAAATATATATGTATTAATATAACTAAATTATTTATATTAATATGAATCTATATTATTATACGAATAAATATAACTATATATATAAATAAATAGATATATCATTAAATAGAAAAAAACAAAATGGCTTAGTGGTAAAGGTGCAGGCGCGCAAGGGGGAGGTCGCAGGTTCGAGTTCTGGTGGAAGCAAGGAGGTGCACGCGGGGAGCATGTGTTGAACGCGTGGGCAAGGGCAGCGCGCGGAAGTGGTCCAACGCGCGGGAATGGCCCACTTAGCAATGATAAAGGGGGTCAAAAGCACTATTAAAAGCCCCCCCCCCCCCCGAATTATATATTCTTTTTTATTTTTTTCACTTTTATCAGTGCTAAAAAAAGCACTGATAAAGGACCCCTTTTATCAGCGCTTTTCTGAGCGCTGATAAAAGGAACCCCCCTATCTTCACCTTGATTAACAACGTTTTTTTAGCACTATTAATGCACTTTTCTAGAGCTGATAAAATCCATATTTGTAGTAGTGTATTGTTTTTATACTTTATATAAATGATCCATAAGTCATTTATGACATGTATAAATCATCCACACCTCAATCCAATAAACGATGTTCCCAGTATGACTCATTGTGTCTGTTATCTGTTTAAAATTGACATTTTAGTTCAAAAGGTGTCACTCACTGAAAATTAAGAAAACATGCTTATATTTTCTTTATAATTTATGAAATTGATTCATAATTCATTTTTGACATGTAGAAATTAGTCTCACGTCAAACCGACACACGATGTGATCGATATGAGTCAAAGTATGTGTTTTTGATTTAAAATGCATTTTAGTAAAAAGAAAAGTGATGTGAATGAAATCAATAAAACTAATTTGGATTGTTTTGATAATTTTGTAAAATGATCCATAATTCATTTGATATGTGTAGGAATCAACCTCACATCAATCTGATGCATGATGTGACTGGTATGGCGCCAAGTGCGTCTTTTTATTTAAAATTGACATCAATTTTAATAAAAAAGAAAACAAACCTACTAAAAACCAAGAAAAAACATTCATATTGTTTTGATGTGTTAGGAAAGCAATACATAAGTCATTTGGGATATGTAATAATCATCTGAACCTCAATCTGATGCATGGTGTGACTGGTATGACTCAAAGTGTTCGTTATCAGTTTAAAAATGACATTTAAGTTAAAAAAATACCACTCATTGAAAATAAATAAAACACACTCGTATTTTCTTGATGATTTAGAAAATTTATTTATAAATAATTTTTGACATGTAGGAATTGGTCTCACGTAAAAATGATACAAGATGTGATTGATATGATTCAAAGTGTGTGTTTCTGGTTTAAAATGACATTTTAGTAAAAAAGACAAGTGACACACTCAAAACTAAGAAAACATGTTATGATTTTTTTGTTACTTTAATAAAATTATTCATAATTCATTTGAGAGATATAGGAATCAGTCGCACCTCAATTCGACGCACAGTGTAACCAGTATGACTCCAAGTGCATCTTTTTATTTATAATTGACACCAATTTTAGTAAAAAGGACAATTGACCTAATCAAAACTATGAAAATGCATTATTATTATTTTGATACTTTAGGAAAATGATACATAAGTCATTTTAAATGTTTATTAATCAACCACACCTTAATCTGACGCACAGTGTGACTGGTATGACTCAAAGTGTCTGTTATTAGTTTAAAAATGAAATATTAGTTCAAAAAGTGTTACTCATTAAAAACTGAGCAAACATGCTTAGATTTTATTTATAATTTAGGTAATCGATTCATAAATCATTTATTATGTGTAGGAATTAGTCTCATGTCAAACTAATATGCTATGTAATCTGTATGAGTCAAAGTGCATGTTTCTAGTTTAAAATGACATTTTTGTAAAAAAGACAAGTGATGTACTCAAAACTGAGAAAACATATTAAAATTATTTTTATAATTTAGGAAAATTATACATGATTCACTTGTGACATGTAGGGTTCATCCGAATCTCAATCTGACGCACAGTATGACCGGTATGACACCAAGTGCATCTTTTTATTTAAAATTGACATCAATTTTAGTAAAAAGGACAACTGACCTACTCAAAACTCCGAAAAATCATTTATATTGTTTTGATACTTTAGTAAAATGATCCATAAGTCATTTGGGATGTGTAGGAATCAATCACACTTCAATCTGACTCACGGTGTGACCAGTATGACTCAATGTGTCCGTTATCAGTTTAAAATCGAAATTTTAGTTCAAAAAGTGTCACTCACTGAAAATTGAGAAAACACGCTAGGATTATCTTGATAATTTAAGACATTAATTCATAAGTCATTTGGTGAAGTGTGTAAATCATTTTCACATCAAACTGACACATGATGTGATCGATATGAGTCAAATTGCACGTTTCCAGTTCAAAATGATATTTTAGTAAAAAATACAAGTGATGTACTCAAAAATGAGAAAACAAATTCAGCTTATTTTGATACTTTAGGACAACAATATATAAGTCATTTTAGATGTGTAGGAATCATCCTCACCGCAATCTGACACACGGTGTGACCGGTATGACTCCAAATGCATCTTTTCAATATATAAGTGTCGTTTTAGTTTAAAATGCGCATTACATCGCCAAAACTGAGCAAACGAGCCTAGAATTTTTTCTCATAATTTTATCTACTATTACTTAATTAATTTACTTATCATTTTATCTTATACTAATTTAGTTAATTTTCTTAGGGATAATTCTTAAAGATGAATAAGAAATGTTGTGACGTGTAAGAATCGACCACAACTCAATCTGACACGCAATGTTCCTAGTATGACTCAAAGTTTAGTTTAGAATTAACACTTTATGTTAATTTATTTTTTTATATTATTTATACTATAGAAATTGTTTTCTTATACAGGTGTGTTTTTTCTTGAGTAGGGGTTATGATCAAAAGAGAAAGGAACATTGATGTTTTTGAATGTATGTAATAATTTGTACTTATGAAATTGTATAAACCAATGTTTGAAATGTCTATAATATAGTTTTTTTATTGTATTTGGGTTGTAAATTTTATTTCATTTAAATTATTTATTGGTAATTTATTTTTCTGATTTTGTGGTGTTTTTTGGTGTTACGGTGTGCTGATACAGCACATTGCACCAGTGTTGCAGTGTGTTGTTACAACACACTGCAACATGCCCCTCTATCAACGCTTGTAAAAACACCAATAAAGGTATACTTTATTGATGCTAATAAAAGCACTAATAAATGTTGTCCTTTATCGGTGCTTATAAAAGCATTGATAAATGACCCTTTTATCAGTGTTTTTTTATCGCTATTAAAAGACTATGGATTTTAATCTCATTTTGGTAATCAGCGCTGATAAAGGCCATTTTTAGTGTTATTAAATAAATATTTTGTCGTAGTGTTTACACGATTTCCCTTGGTCACTCGCACGATTTGGCCAAACTATGCGCCGATTGTGAGTCTGTCCATTGACCACTATCCTCTCTTGCATTGTTTTTTGGGGATGGTGCACAGTTTCTACTAATTGTGCATCTCCATAAAAACCTCTAAAACATGTCAAAACCCCTCATATGCTTCTAAAACTTAACCTGAACATTGTATAGACTCAAAATACACGAATAAAGGGTCATGTAACTGAAACCGGGGTTGCTACAACCATGGCTCTGAATTGATTATTGTGAACGAAGCCTTGTGGTGGGGAGCACCATAAGCCTCAGGATGAATCAGGTGATGCCACCTTGATGTATTGAGAGAGGCGAGTGTGGTGAGAACCATCTCAACGTTGGTTTTGATAATGAGTGGGTGGCTCGTCTTATGGTGAGTAGTGTTCCTTGGTGGTTGGAGTTATGCATCAGAGGCATGTCTTGCATTTGGGAGTAGAACACGATGAGTTCTTATTGAATTGGCGATCGATGTAGGTCATAATTGATGAATGGAGGACTACCATGATTTCTTAGGGGGGAAAGGTTTTATGTTGGGGATTTTGTAACATCCTGTGGATTTCCAGATCATTACGTTTTGGAGGAAGTTCAAATTTTTTATTTGGAGCAAGGGTCGCCTTGAGAATCGGGGTTCAAATTGGGAATATGAGCGTTAGAATGTCTCTGGGATAAGTTTTTGGATGTTGAACGAGGCTTGATTAGTTTTTCAGGTGCTCATATGGAAGATGGAGAAGGTTCAGGGTGGACCACAGCTAAAATTTTAGCTCTTACGGTAGTTTGAACTATAACCCAGGTAGGTCACGCCGCGAAGGAGGTTGGTTGAGGGGTTGGACCCTCTACCACAAAATATGTTGGGCATAAGAATTCATGCCACAAAGGTCTAGAGTCCCTTTAAATGGCTTTTTTCCTTGGAGGCATTCACATCGAGACCCTCGATCATGCCACGAGAATGTCGGGTAGAGTGAATTTTTGCACGGTGTCCCTCCTTGTTTATGCTACAAATGTGGCCTAGGTGTGTTTTTAGAAGGAAAATTTCTAACTTTTTCAGGTTGGGGTGCCTCGTGATTTATGGTAGATGGAGTTCGTGAGAGAAAATTTCTTGTCTTTTCTCCCCTCCCACTCCCCATCTTCAAGCCCCTTCGGTTAGGGGGGATCTCTCTGAAGCATTTCAATAATGATCAAAGGCAGGTTCTTCCGTATTTATCTCCACCCTTGCTTCCCCTTACTAGCCATCTGATTTGGTGTAATTTTGGACTAGATCTTGGTGATGATTTTATTGGAGCATGGTGAAATCATTTGAGCGTGATGGGGCTTTTGTGTGCGGTGGCTGGAAGAGGTCATGTAGCATTGATTACACGCAGTCAGAAACGATTTTGGTGCGACGAAGATGCATAATGAGTTTTTAGATGATTATTACTATTTGGATTGTTTTAAATGATTAATTATAATGTGTTATAATTAATTATTATCGTGTTGTGGCTTGATATAGGTTCTTGGGATTATAGAGAGGCTTAAATAAGGCTCGATAGAACATCACTTGGGTGGTAACTCTGTGTTCAAGATAGGTGGTCTCTTTAATACAAGCTCATATGCATGTTTATGCATTATTGTGTGTCTACATGCATGTGGCATGGGTTTGAGTAAAACATTCAGGGACCGAGAGTGGTCAAAATATAGATATGGGATTGTGTTGGGCCTCTTATGCTCTAGATGAGTGTTGTTTAACACTTAATTAGTTGGGATCACCCGACAACTATGCCACCAAGGGTCTAGGGTGTCAGTTAGTTTGACATGAGGTCTTGGGTAGGTCTCAGGGTAAGGGTTGAGACGTGGGATAACCTAGGTGAGTGCCTATAGCTAGTGGGAAGACATGAGAGGTTTGGGGCCGAGTGTTGGCAGCGAGATGGTTGTGTGTTTTGTGAGTGATGGGGAACTCCCTTTTGAGGCTGGAGGTGAGTCATGATGTGCACCTTGAGTGATAGGGGTCCTTCAGGACTGGTTGAGGTGCGGTAAAGAGGGGTTTCATATGGGTTACGAGCTGAGTGATCTCCCTCAGAAGATGTGAGGCGGACCTAGGAGTGGGTTGTGTGAGATGTTCGGGATTTGGCATTGGGATGCCAGGGGTTTTTGGATAAGATTGGGACCCCAACTGATGAGGCTAGGGTTGGGATGAGCCTACGGGCTATGGAGACGTCGTGGGTGATGAATATGGGTTGGCATCGATGAGAAAATACATGGACGAGTCTGAAGGACCCTAGTGGATGCCCTGAAATGCGAGATGAGATGCGTTGTGACGTGCGAGGCTAGCCGATGTCTATGCCTAAATGTGATGAGCTGGTGAGTTGTGTGATAGGTTGTGACTATGCTTGTGATTGTTGTGCTTGTGCTCGTGTTAGGCAACAAATTCTAGCGGGGGAGAGGGTCACGAGGCCTTGTCGCTCCATGAGTGAGATGGCGATAGTGAGACTGTTGTGAGATGGACTCCCAATTATGTGTAGTGGTTGGATCATCCATGAGTGATATAGTTAGCTTGAGCGTGATGGGTTATCCATTAGTGAGATTATTGGACCCGAGGATCGGATGATCAAACCGCCATGAGTGGGATGGGGTCCTGAATGCGACGTGATGAGATCAGTGGATGGGTTTCCATGAGTGAGATGGAGTCTGAGATGTGTTGTGATGCAAGATTATATGACGGGACTCCCATGAGTGAGATCAGGTCTGGATGTGTTGCAGGATCAGATGGATGGGCCCCGTTACCTCTGAATGTTTGTGAGCCTATACATGTGTGCGATCAAGGACAACATTATGCGGTGAGTGGGATTCCTTGGCTTCCTACTTACGATACATATAGTCAGAAGGAATTTCTGAAGGTTTGGCTTTTTTATTGCGCTTCTGCGTGTGAGCTTCCGGTGGATCAAAGTGTGAAGTTTTAATGGTTCCATCAGAAGCACAAATGATTGGAGTTTTTGTGGGTTCCACAACAACTAGGGGGTTGTGACAATGAAAATTTTAATTTCCATCATAATATACGTGATTGTTTAACAATCGCCTATTCCGTTACACCAGATTTAGAGTTCAACTTACGATCACCGATGACAGTGAAACGACATCAGTGGTTCTTTTTAATAAACATGTGATGCAGTTTATACCTACAACTGCCATTGGACTTGGAGAAAAATTGATACATGCATCTATTTTAATTTATTTGATTGAATATTTAAATGTCATTGTAAAAAATGTGATAACCATTTGCGCTTCTCTTTTAACGTAACAATGAGTTTGGGTTTATGGTAGAGCTTCATTTATTAAAATCCCAAACACTATTCATTTCATTGGAGATTTCTAAATACAACATCCAGAGTCATAACCGTCCCTTTGATCAAAACACTTTTAAGGTTATATACATCTCAGAAAATGCCTAGCAAATTAGAGATTTCCAAAAAAAGATTTCACCCATGCAACCTCCCCAACCAGAATACCTACGGTGTACACACACCGATAAACACACGACACTTTGTGCACTTATTTTACGATTGATGTGTTATCCTATGCATACTTGCTATTGTTTATTCTAATATATTTTTATGTTTTCATATGATTTTATCACAGGACTTTAACGAAGAAGCTTCCCCTCAACATGAAAGAGCTATTACCGATTTCGATCCATTTTTTGAGAAATTAAGTACTCAAACTCACTATTTATTGATCCCAGCAGGAAGAAAGAAAACTAAACAAATAACTGAGAATAATACTATTTATGCTCCGTTGTCACTGTAAATTTTATTTCACCATGAATTCACTATTAACACATGATTCATGATAAAATATCAATGATATACATGATACAATTTCACAACATTTAAATTTTATAAGATGTATTGATGAAGTTATTGTGTATCAATAATGAAATTGTCTAAAAACACTTTAGTTACCACTGAACATAACAAATTATCTTCCTTTGAATTATTAGGCACCAATAATATTTGAACTTACATTTCATTATTATGTAGCACTTATAATTACATTTTTTCAATATGCATATTTTCATTGAGAGGCTCCTTCTCGAAAATATCGCCTACTCGTTCAACTTTTCCGTTCAGAGGCTCCTTCTCGAGCCCGGGGTCCCCATGGTTTTCATGGCACGCCTTGCTCGAGCAGCTCGAGCCTGGCGTTCAGTCTCTTCTTCCCGAATCTCAGCCCCTCGCTGTATGCGGTTGCCGCACCATCTTCCTCGACTCTATCGGCGCACCCTCTCAATCGGCCCAGGTGACTATCGCCACAGTTGTTGCTGTCGTTTCTTTTGATACGTTAAATATCGGGTTTGTCCTTTACATTCCCGCTCTCCTTTATTTTCTTATGGAAGAATGAACTGCCTTCAAAACAAGCAATGGAACATTCCATTTTAGGGAATTAGTCAGTGGTTGTCATTTTCATTTGTTTCTGGAAGCTCTGCACTGTTGTAATCGCTGCCAAGCAATGCATTCTTATTTATCCTCAATACGAAGTATCTGAAGTTCTATGGAATCGGGTTAATGAGCAGTAATTGTCTTTTGTTGGCATTGGAGAAACAACGATGGACGGCTTGTTTAACACTAATCTAGACGACACTGTTTTTATTACAGGGGAGTGGAAACAAGTAAAAATTCAAAATCTCATGTCAGTGGGTAAGCGGTGGAGTTATCACACGTGAAAGTATGGCCATAAGGCAACAGCGGGATAAAAAAAAAAAACAATCATAAGGAGCATGGCACTCCCGAGAAATCAGACTTTAAAAGGGTTCATTATCATTGAAACAATGCCTATGATTGAATTTAACATAGCAGATGCGTGTCTACTATGCTCAAGAGAGAATGCCAATTATCTATTTTTACCGTGAAATATGCATACTTTGACTGCTGTGTGCAACTTCAACACCTGAAGTAAATAATTGGTTGAAAAGCACTGCAAGTTTTGATTTGTGTTAAATGCAATCTCTTACCCCAACACAGGGTGCGGCTATTTATGTGCGGCTATTTATTTATTGACGAAGGATAAGAGATACCTGTAAGTCATATTTGACGCGGGGCTCTAATAACACATAAATGGGCCATCGCAGCAGTGCTCCCCCTCAAGCTAATGCAACATAATTTACAAGAGTCCCACAAAAGAAAAGAAAGGAAGAATGCGGGAGATCCCCCCCTCCCCCCCCCCCCTCAAGCTGGAATGTAGATGCTATGTAATCCATGCTTGAAAGATAGTGCGTTTACGGCCTGAGAAGTCCTTTAGTAAAGATGTCAACTTTAATAGTGTTGATATGATTGAAGGAAATACGCTTCTGTTGAAAATGCTGATGCACAAAGTTACAATCAACCTCGACGCGTTTCACACGCTCGTGGAAAAAAGGGCCGTTAGCAATCTTTGTGGTTGTTTGATTATCAAATCCAATCTGAGCACTGTAATGGATTGGAAACCCAAATTCATAGAACAATTGTTGTGCCTATAAAATTTCGGCAGTCAGACTCGGTGCTGAGAAAGAATTGATAGTATGCTTCTTGCTCCCCCATAAGATAAGGTTGCCGTCGATGAAGACGGCAAAGTCAGAGGTAGACTTTTTGGAGGAGACACCTCACATATCAATATCACAGAAGACCTATATTCATGTGTTCGTGGGCTGAGTAGAGCAAACCATGACTGACCGGACAATTTGATTGATCTCTGAGATTGAGTTGGATGCTCCATGAGCTGGTTGACTTTGCTGATGACCCTAGTTGTCAAAGGTGTGAGGCAGTGCAAGATGCACCTTGAGCACCTCGCCATGGATGAGGTGTGGCAACCTCGCTGAGGTGCGTCAAAGGCGTGCGCCTTTTCCCGAGGAATTGTGACGCCAAGTTGGGGACTTTTTTTTTCCGGATTCGTCGTGGCACCAGGATGGGGAAAAAGTAAAGCCGCATGCCAGAAAAAGTAAAGACTTTTAAGTCAAAAAAGCCGAAAAGCGTATAAATTTTTTAATGAAATGAGAGCAAAAAGAGCACAACCTTCACAGCTTTAGCACGAGCAAGTGTCATCGGCAGCAACAAGCGACGCGGGGCAACCCAAACTGCCATCCTTCTCCCCAATTTCCATGTACGATGAAGCTTCCCCTGATGACGATTTTGATGTTTTAGGTTTTCTAGGATTGATTTTCTGCTCATGGTTTGGTTGAGAAAATTAATGCGTATTTTAATTTGTATCATCTTGATTGAATTCAATTTTTTAAATTTAAAATATTGTTGAAAACTATCTATATTTAATTATATTATTTTGTATGGCATGCGCCTTAGTTTCGAGAGCTGGCACGCAACACCTCGTACTGCGTCCCCAAGAGACCTTTGTGCCTTATTGCGCTGCGCGCATTTGACAACTTTGTTGATGATGACTCGAATGAGAAAAAGCAGGATTATCGAGGAGTAAATTTTTTTCGCCAGGTTCAAGAGGTGTATCAACAAAAGTAGCCTGAGCAAAACTAGTTTCTCAAAGAATATCTAAAGCACACTTCCATTAGGAGAGAGAGATTCCTTTGTTGCATCGTGAGACTTCAATTTCAAGGAAATTCTTCAAGGGCTTGAGAACTTTCATGTGAAACTGTTTCTGGAGATAGGTTTTGAGGCGGGTGATGCTGGATGCGTGACTTCCAGTAATAATGATGTCATCAACGTAGATGACAAGATGCAACCATATGGAGCTTGCTGGTTGAATAATGTATCCTTCATACACCGTTGAAGTCCATATGATGCGACCACAAAGCAAAAGCGGCCAAACCAGAAATGTGGGGATTGTTTAAGGCCATAAAGAGAATGCCGTAGGCAACAAACCACAAAGGGAGACCCAGATGAAATAAAACCAAGTGACTGATGCATATATAACTCTTCGTCCAATAACCCGTGGAGGAAGACATTTTTGACATCGGGTTCGTGGACTAGCCAACGAGAGGTGGTCGTTATGGAAATGAGCAGGCAAACAAAAGCCATTTTTGTAACTAGGAAGAAAGTGTCAAAGTGCTGCTGGTTTGTGCAATAGCCTTTGGCAACGATATGACCATCGACATTGACCTGAACAGTGTAGATCTATGTGCATTAATATTGTGTGATCAATGTCATAAATAAATCCTATTGAAATAACAACATTAGCGAAATTTTAAGTCAATCTTGAGCCTTGTTTGAAACCATGCAAGGCTTGTGAAAGGCCACAAATGCGATCGAGTTGTCGCTTTGTGTGAATTTTCCTAACAAATTTCCTGTGAAGCAAACACACTTCACATCAAATTTAACACATGGAGAACTTTTTGAATAATAGAAGTTCAAGTCATATGAATTTTCTTAGTAATCATTGTGATATTCTTAACGAGACCTTTGAATACTAAATATTGCTTTACTATTTTAGATAAACCGTCATAATAAGCTTTTACCTTATAAATCTGTCAGTAGAAATTTTAGGACTTTTTGAGGATATCGAGCATAAAAATCTAAATGCATATAATCGATAGCATAAATAGCTTCTTAAACACTCCACGCATTAGGTGGTATTGCTTCGCCATAGCTTCAAGGTTTGTCAAACTTTGTTAAATAAGCACAACAATCATTTTTTGAGTTTGAGGCATGCTAAATTTTTGGGTCATGTGTCACCTACTATTGGTTGAAAGAGAATGAAAATTAGGTTTGTTTTATAAAAGGGTTGAAAACCATGATAATATATGGAGTGCCAAAAGTTAATTTTGATTATTCATATGCATTCACGCTATATAAATAATAAAGAAGGTATGATATTTACACTAGTTTTGGAAGGTTTAAAAGCATAGGTACATTATGATAATTAAAATCAAAACGTGAAATTGAAATGAAAGTATGGATGAGAATGATAGGAACAAATTTCTTGACCAAAGGTGGTTGAAGTTGTATTGGTGACAATTATAGAAACGTACCTGTAGTTATTATAATAATTTAAAAAAAAAACAGACATTTTTTTTTTTTGAAAAAAACACTTAATAAATTTTTTAACGGATACCATTTGATGTAAAGTGATATTTTTTTCGGTAAATAATTTTGTTTTGAGTACACATTGAGATGGGGTGAATGGGTGAATGATGTAAAACATCATTTCATGTTATCCTATATGCCATCAGTGGCATTCATATCAAGCAAAACTAACAACAAACATCATAAATAGAAGATTTAGTGTGGCTCATCCCCAAAATGGTTGACTACATCCACAAGAGACTAAGGAAACTGTAGAATAGGGAAACCCACTTTCCTTCAAGGTGAGGTGGGGCTCTTCTTTTATAGAAGGAACAAGCGGAATGTACAAGGGAGTATTCCGATGTGGGACTCGGAAATACCCATAATAATACAAAAGAGGGTTTAACACTCCCCCTCAAGCTGGACAGACCCAGCTTGGACAACGAGTCCCACAAAAAAGAATAAGAAGACACCACACAAGACCCATAACTACTCCCCCTCAAGCTGGGTGTCAGATGTGGCGGATCCCCAGCTTGGAACTAAGCGAGGCAAGGCGAGCACCAGGGAGGCCTTTGGTGAAGATGTCAGCAAGCTGGTCTGCCGTCGGAATGTGGCTAAAGCTGACATGGTTGTGCTCCAGGTGGTGGCGAAGAAAGTGACAGTCCACCTCAATATGCTTCGTGCGTTCATGGAAGACGGGATTCGAAGCAATTTTAGTGGCTGCCTGATTGTCACACCAGATGTGAGCAGAAGGCTGCTGAGGAAAGCCAAGCTCCTGGAGGAGTTGCCGAAGCCAAAGGATCTCAGTAGTAACGGTGGCCATGGCACGGTACTCAGACTCGGCACTGGATCGAGAGACGACCGTCTGTTTCTTGCTGCGCCAAGAAATGAGGTTGCCTGCGAAGAAAATGGCGAACCCAGAGGTAGATTTCCGAGTGGCAAGGCAGCCAGCGTAATCAGCATCGCAAAAGGCCTCAATATGCTGATGAGGATGCTGAGAGTAGTGAAGACCACGGGCAGGATCCCGTTTGATGTACTTGACGATGCGGATGACAGCATCCCACTGAGATGTGGTGGGATGCTCCATAAATTGGCTCACTTTGGCTACCGCACAGGAAATGTCGGGTCGAGTCATGGTGAGATAATTGAGTTTGCCCACCAATCGACGGTACCGCTCGGGATGGGGGTATGGAGCCGAGGATGCATAAAGAGACCGTTCGCCAGGCTCCAGAGGAGTATCGACCGCAGTGGCCTGAGTCAGCCCAGCATCCTGCAATATATCCAAAGCATACTTCCGTTGGCAGAGGGAGATGGTGGCAGATGAGTAGGAAACCTCGATGCCGAGCAAGTATGTGAGAGGACCAAGATCCTTAGTGTGGAAGTGCTGGTGAAGATGAGCCTTGAGATGGGTGATACCCACAGAGTCGCTGCCGGTGATGACGATATCATCCACATAGACGACCAATAAGATGCAGCCATGGGGAGTCGTCCTGTAGAAGACAGTGTGGTCTTTCATACTGCGGGAAAGCCCAAAGTCGCTGACGACCGTGCTAAAGCGGCCAAACCAAGCACGGGGAGACTGCTTGAGGCCGTAAAGAGAGCGGCGGAGACGGCAGACACGAGATTCAGCGCCGGCGGCACAAAATCCAGGGGGCTGCTGGAGATAGATTTCTTCCTCAAGGAAGCCATGGAGGAATGCATTCTTGACATCCAATTGATGAAGAGGCCACCGATGATGGGCGGCGAGAGAGATGAATAGCCGGACAGAGGCCATCTTGGCAACCGGGGAGAAGGTATCAAAGTAGTCAACGCCGTATGTCTGAGCAAAGCCTTTGGCCACAAGGCGGGCTTTGAGGCGATGAAGAGTACCATCGGGATTCAGCCGGACCGTGTAAATCCATTTGCTGCCCACTGCCTGTTTGCCTGCTGGAAGGGAGACAAGATCCCAAGTATGGTTTTCCTCCAGAGCCTGCAATTCATCCCGCATGGCTGCGAGCCACCCGGGGTGAGATTTGGCCTCACCAACTGTGCGAGGGATAGAAACCGTCTCCAGAGCGGACAAACCCCTGTAAGAAGATGCAAATAGAGGAGTACTCTGGCAGGAGCGAGTACCTTTCCGTAGGGCGATGGGCAAGTCCGCGGGTGGCGGAGCAGGAGCAGCGGACGAAGCGGGAGCATCAGTGTCACTGGCCGGACCGGGGAAGACAGTCGAAGGGCGGCGGGAGTAGACCTGACCAAAATGGGTGTCAACAGCGGTTGACGCCGGTGGAGGATGGAGGAGGAGAGGAGGACAATCATCGAGGACAGGGCCAGGAGGAGGAGAGGTAGGAGGAGGCAAATCCGGAAGATGCTGGATGATGAGGGGAAGACAGTTATCAATGGCAGAGTCAGGAGGAGGAGAGGGAAAGGAGAATGGAGAACTTTCCACAAAGGAGACATCGGCGGAGATGACATACCGGCGAAGGTCCGGGGAGAAGCAGCGGTATCCGCGCTGAGTGCGGGAATAACCGAGAAATATGCAGCGGAGAGATTTGGGAGAAAGTTTGGTGCGGCCAGGGCGAGTGTCACGAACATAACACAAGCAGCCAAACACACGAAGAGGGAGAGAATGAAGAGGGAGAGTGGGGAAAAGAGCCCGAAAGGGAGTCTCCCCCTTAAGGATAGAAGAAGGAAGGCGATTGAGGAGGTAGGTAGCAGTGAGAATGGCATCACCCCAAAAGAGCAGAGGCACCTGTCGGTGGAAGAGGAGGGCACGGGCAGTCTCTAGAATATGTCTGTGTTTCCGCTCGGCCACGCCGTTCTGCTGGGGTGTATCAGGACAGGAGGTCTGATGAAGGATGCCATTCTCCCGGAGAAACTGCCGAAAAGAAGTGGAGAGATATTCGCGCCCATTATCCGAGCGGAGACATTTGACCGAGATAGAAAAACGAGTCTTAATTTCATGAAAAAAGGTTTGGAAGGTGGAAAACACTTCGGAGCGTTCCCGAAGAAGGTAAAGCCACGTCATCCGCGAATAGTCATCAATGAAGGAGATATAGTATTTATAGCCCAAGTGACTCGGAACGGTACACGGGCCCCAAACATCGGAATGAACCAGATCAAAGGGGTGGGAGGCTCGTGTATCCGTGCGAGGAATGTAGGAAGAGCGATGATGTTTTGCAAAAGAGCATGACTCACAATGAAAAGTAGGAGTCCTACGGAAGTCCGGAAACATCTGATGAATGGTGGATGCAGGCGGGTGCCCTAATCGGGAATGGAGATCAAGTGCCCGAGAAGAGGTAGAGGTGCAAGCAATGGGCGCGGGCCCCTCGAACATGTAGACCCCGTCTCGAAGCCGGCCTCGACCAAGTTCCCGGTTCGTAGCCTGCTCCTGAAACACAACACCAGAGGAGGTAAATATGGCCGCACAGTTATAATCCTTAGTCAGTTTACTGATGGAAAGCAGATTAAAGGGACTGCGGGGCACATGTGCCACAGAGGGTAGATGTATCGAAGGAGTCAGGGAGCATGCGCCGAAGCCCGCTATGGGGATAGTGGACCCATCAGCGACGGTGATGGCTGAAGAACCGGCATAAGGGCAATAAGACGTCAACATACCAGCATCACCGGTGAGGTGGTCGGAGGCACCTGAGTCCAGCAGCCATGCAGGGGAGCAATGGCTGACCAAGGCAGTGGGACAAACAGTACGGGCCAGAGAAGCCGAGGAGGGAGCGGGGCGGACAGAGGCCGGTGGATCATGAGGCCGCCTGAGGTCGGCCATAGACAGGGCCAGAGACGGGAAAAGAGAGGCGACAGTCGAAGACACGTCCCGGACCGCGGGTTGTCCCTGCCGCAGGTGCTGAGATGGTCGGCCATGCAGGACCCAACATCGGGCGATCAGGTGGCCAAACGTGCCACAATGGTGACAGAAGGGACGTGGACGACGTGAAGCACGACCACGTCCCGAGAAGTCCGCCATGGTAGCGGCGAGAGCTGAGGCAGCGGGACGGCGGGATGATCGGGCGCAGGACGTGCGCGTGCTGGAAGGGCTGCCGGAGCGAGGGCGCTCTGCGGGGATGAGGGCGTGCCGCCGGGAGAAGGGCGCTCCACCGGGAGGGTCCGTTGGGACAGAGGCCGGGGGCGAGTTGGAGACGCCGGGGAGCCGGGAGCGTGCGGGAGCAGCAGGAGGCGCCGGGGGAATGGAGGGCCGGCGCGATGGAGGGCTGCGCGATGGAGGGCTGCGCGAGCAGAGGGAGGTGCGGGAGGCGCGGGAGGCGCTGGGAGGCCGCGCAGGGCAGAGCGGCTGAGGCCGTTCCGGCGGGGCGAGCGGGTGACGGCGGCGGGAGCAGCGGGAGGCCGCCGGGAGCAGCGGGAGGCCGCCGGCGGGGCGCGCGGGTGAAGGCAGCGGGAGCCGCGGGAAACCGCGGGGAGGGAGCGCCGTCGGGGAGCCGCGGGGCACGCGGGTGATGCCGCCGGAAGGGAGCGCGCAGGGCAGCCGGGGGGATGGAGCGCGCAGGGCAGCCGGGACGTCGGGGCACCGGGAGCGCGGAGCAGCGGGAGGCACGGGAGGCGCCGAAGCTGTGGGAGGCGCCGGGTGCAGCAGGAGAGCCGCCGGGAGAATGGAGGGCCGCCGGGAGGTGAGCCGCAGGGGCTGGGCGCGCGGACGCGACGCCGTGAGGAGGTGCGCCGGGACGGCGGGGCGAGCCGGAAGCCGTGGAGCCGGGAGATGCCGCCGGGAGGGAGGGCGCAGAGGAGCGGCGAGGGAGGTGGTGTCGGGACGGGGGGAGGCGCGCGGGGGATGGCGTCGGGAGCCGGGGGGAGCCGTGGGGAGGATGGAGGGCGGTGCGACGGGAGGGCCGGGAGCCGCGGGCGTTGGGAGGGAGGGCCTGCCGGGAGGGTGCAGGCCGGAGAGGAGAGGTGCGCCGGGAGGGATGGCCTGCCGGGACGGGCTAGGGCAGGAGGGAGAGAGGCGGAGCCGGGAGGACGCCGGGAATCCGCAAGGGAGGGAGGGTTCGGGATAAAAATCCCTCTGATACCATGTAGAATAGGGAAACCCACTTTCCTTCAAGGTGAGGTGGGGCTCTTCTTTTATAGAAGGAACAAGCAGAATGTACAAGGGAGTATTCCGATGTGGGACTCGGAAATACCCATAATAATACAAAAGAGGGTTTAACAGAAACTAAAGAAAGGAAAGCCGAAGTGATGGGAACGCAGGGGGTAGGGGCTGTGATGAGGGCCGGTACATAGGGGTGCCGGCTGTAGGGGGTGCTGTTAGGGGGTTTAATAAGCTGCCAAGGGCAGTCTAGGGAGCAGATTGGGTGGTTGTTAGGTGGGTTGTTAATTGTAGGATGCCAGCTGTATGGTTAATAGGAGGTTTCAACTGATAATACCGGCCGTTAAGAACTCTAGAAGGTTCCAGCTCGTAAAGAAATCCTCCTTTATAAGTTGGCAGGGGGTGAGGACTGGGGGACTATGAACTGTTTAGCATTTGATTACAGCTGTAGGAGATGTGCAGGTGGGTTAGGCCATTGGCCCCAGTACAGAGCCACACAGGGACTCCTCCCTCTTCTACATTTCTTCATCAACTCCTCTTCCCCCTTCCCTTTTCTTCTATTTTCTGCTGTATAATGTAATTCTTCTTACCGTCTCTACTACATATCAATAGAAATCTTTTGTTTGTCTCTCAAGCGTCTATCAATTGGTGCTTTCATTGGGAGGTTTCTAGAGAGAGAGTGTTTAAAGAGAGGTTCTTGAAACAAAGGTTTGGGAGTTGTCGGATCTGCTGTAAGCTCATGCCCATGGAGAATCATTTAGCGGTTGTGAAGTTGGCGGTCTTGAAAATGCAGTCTGCATTCCAGCGAATGGAGGTCCACATGGAGAAGTTGGCACAAGCCGTGAAGTGCCAAGCGGAGAGTTCTGATCGAGAAGCTGAGGAAGAAGACCTTCGGAAGGTCACAACAGTGGATGAAAGTGCAGCAGAGGAGGAAACGGAGGCCAGGGCAACTCATGCTGAGACTAATTCCTCCCAATATTAGGTGCAAACTGGACTGGTGTCACGTGCCGAGGAGAAATTGATAGATATCAGCTTTGTACAGTTGCAGCATGAGGAGTTGCAGAATGCGCTGGCGCGAGCACAAACACTCGTAGAGTTATCTGCTCGATAACGTATGCACGACGATTCTAGACTGAAGCAACAAAGAGAGGTGCGAAATTTGTTGCTGAATAACAGTAGACACACTGACATGTTGTCCACACACTGATATGTTGTCCACACACTAATATGTTGTCCACAACCAGTAGCGTTTCAAGAAGATTGATGAATGAAAGTATGACTAGAATTTTTGGTTTGGGCTGAGTGAGCAGTGCCAGATAGGCGCTGCTGATGCCGAGGATGCAAGTCAGGGAAATCGAGCTGCCCGACACGCTATGAGAGGGAGTTTGAAACAACTGTTAAAGGTAGTTGCCAAAGTTGGGAATCAAGAGCCAACACACCGGAAGGAGATTGACCGATGATGGACCGCCTATACGTGTGTAGCATGTGAGGCTGGAGGTCCACAGCCTTGGCAGCAACAGTTGCAACAACTTCAACAACAGTCTCAACCACCATGAGGACAAGGTGGTTATTCAAGGAGTGAGGAATTGATGGGAACGCAGGGGGTAGGGGATGTGATGAGGGCTGGTACATAGGGGTGCCAGCTGTAGGGGGTGCTGTTAGGGGGTTTAATAAGCTGCCAAGGGCAGTCTAGGGAGGAGGTTGGGTGGTTGTTAGGTGGGTTGTTAATTGCAGGATGCCTGCAGTATGGTTAATAGGAGGTTCCAACTGATAATACCAGCTGTTAAGAACTCTAGAAGGTTCCAGCTGGTAAAGAAATCCTCTTTTATAAGCTGGCAGGGGGTGAGGGCTGGGGGACTATGAACTGTTTAACATTTGATTACAACTGTAGGAGTTGTGTAGGTGGGTTAGGCCATCGGCCCTGGTGCAGCGCCACACAGAGACCCCCTCTTCTACATTTCTTCATCAACTCCCCCCTTCCCCTTTCTTCTATTTTCTGCTGTATAATGTAATTCTTCTTACTGTTTCTACTACATATCAATAGATGTCTTTTGTTTCTCTCTCAAGTGTCTATCACAAAGTGGATACATCGGATCAGACGACACTCGAATCGGGCAAGAAATGAGAGAGAACTCATCCCATAAGAGAAGAGATCGAGGAGCAGAGGGGAAGAGGCGCGTCACTGGAACAAATGAGGAACCCCCATTTATCATCCTTTAATGTTAAAATCGTTTATTTAATTAGTTTTATAAAAACTGTCTGGGTCTCGAGTCATGGCGTGGTCATGCAGGTCACAGCTTGGCGCATCTCTCCCTGGAAGAATCAAGAAATTCGCCCCTAGGCCATCCCGATGTGGTCTTCCTCTACGGCGTGAAGCGCTTTCATGGCCTAGCCTAACGGCGTGGCCTCGCCCGCAACCCCCGCATCATGGCACAACCCATCTCCCTTATAACCAGGCATAACCGCGACTTGACTGTCCAGGGTCGCGTCACGACGTCGCCCCCTGGCTCACAGCGTGACTGCTCCCCCCTCCAAACTCGAATTTTTCACAGTCTAGAGCCATTACGTATCGTCTAACTCTTACGCATGGTCACGACTTGACTTCTCCTCATCACGACGTGACTGTTCTCCTCCAGACCATCACACCCCAAAATTTCACTAAGTTTTGGACCCTCACGATTGAGGGTACCCATACGCAAGACTCTTATGCATGGTGACCCTTACTGTCACGACCCCCTCCCATCAAAGATGCCGCAATGAAAGGAGAGAGATAATGACCTCCTGAGTCCCGCCTCCAGTAGGCCCCCGGGTTGGCGACTAGCACCGAGGGTATAAAAATCTCACAAATGGGATACATTACCCTCTATAATATAAAATAAGATCAGGAGATAGGATAAACAACCACCAAACAACTCCAACAGATAAAATAAAGGTAAACCAAAAACCATTTCACAATGCATGAATAAAGTAAATTGATACATATATAAGTCTCCAAATATGCCAAAATTTAAGTCTACGACAGCGATACGACAACTCCAAACCCAGGCTAGCAATGTCCAGCTCAATCTCCAATGTCCTCTTGAAAACCTAAAAAACAATTTATATACGTAGGGTGAGCATACATGTATACTCATTAGGGATATAACCAAGGTCATGTGAAAAGAGCATGCTAATGCTCCAGTGAACAAACAGAACCAACAATCACCTATACAGGTCAACCAACCAGAACCCAGCCTCACCATGACTCACTCACCAAATCACGCATCCAATATAATAATATAGCATCGAGATCGTAACAAAGCAAGGTGCCCCGCTGTCGCTTCCCCACTGATTTGCCGCTCTCACACCCCAACGTCGAACGTCCTGTGCTCTCATCCGTTCCATACACATTACATCAACGTCTCGCCCGAAGACACCCGAGCCATCTCTGATGTGGGTCGGGACGCATCCCTACCTACCCCACCCTCGTAAGGTTTAGCATCCTGTGCTAGCATCAGACATCACCACACGTCTCGCCTGAAGACACCTGAGTCATCACATCTCATCTCATCATATAACCAGGGCAGTAGTGTATCATGAACGTGAAAGACATCAACGTTGTGTCCTCCTACCATGCATGACCCTCACCACATGTCACATCATCTCACCACCTCATCACACCGCCGTCGTGTCCTCCTACCATGCATGACCCTCACCACATGTCACATCATCTCACCACCTCATCACACCGCCTCATCACACCGCCTCATCACACCGCATCTCGCATGAATACACCTGGGCCATCACACCACATCTCGTCCGAATACATCCGGGCCATCACTACTGAAGGAAGAGCGGGGAAGATTGGGTAACCAGCCATCCGTATCACCACCATCCTGGATGTTGGGGAAAACACTCGGAACCCTGAACCTCTGAGCCTTGGTAAGGTTATCCAACTCGAGTGGTGCACGTATAGAAATAACATAAACATACAAGATATAAATAACACACATACCCAACCTATGGGTTTACAACAACCGCACTAGCGCACACCACATCACCACCACCGTACCGCACATCAACCGTCACAACCACTGCCCCCACTATATGCAACACACCACGCCACACAACAATTGGCCCAACTTACACAACCACACAACACAACAATTGACAACTCACACAACCATTGGACCAACTCACACAACTATTGCCACAACACCACACATCCACCGTCGCCGCCGCGCCACATTGCCCAAACCAACTCACTACAACAACCATCACACATCCCAACCACATCTCACAACACAACTGCCGCACACAACAACCGCACTGTAATGACCCGCTTATCCTCATTGGCTTGAGAGCTCAACGAGTCATTACTAGGCCTTAAGCGACATCCCCAAGACGCCAAAGACTGACAATAAATGCCGAAGGGTCTCAAGTATAAGTGGGGGACGATTTACCCTTTTAGAAATACACCCATCCATTAACCATTCACTATATGATGCATGAACAAATTAAAGACCAACCAACAACTTTATTTATATTAAACCACATCAGAGTACACAACAGCAGAAGACCAAACCAAAACATCAAGGTACACAGCGGAAGAACAACATGAGACTCTCAAAAGACACCACGACTCCGTGGTCCACAAGCTCCAAGCTCCACAACATCTCCCAAACATCACCACGAGCCATTAGTAATGAGATGCTTTACCTTTACCTGTGTCTCAGAATACAACATCTGCAAAAGCACCAAAGTGCCAAAGCAGGGGTGAGTATAAAACTCAGTAGGTTTTCCCCAATGACTTCCCTACTCACGCCACTAGGATAGAAGAGTTAGCCATATTTATATAAAAACAGTTTATATAAAACATTTTCACCAAAGCAGTTTATAACTAAATATAAACAAGTTTTCCAAAACCATCCATGCTCAAAGCTTCAAAGTGCAATTTAAACCAGCTTTTCCAACACGTTATTTTTCCAGAAAAATAATCAAACAAATTTCCAAACCATTTCACAAACATCCCGTTTTGGCATACCCAAACATTTCACAAACCCGTGAAATCAACCATGCATGCATCGTTATGACAGTTCCATACTCATGAGCGGTCTCTCGTCGATCTACCAAGTCGTCACAAGGTAATTATTCCCATGTGCCATTACACCTTTGGCACCGAGCACAAGGTCCTATTTCAACCAAGCCTCGTACAATGCAATATGAACACACACTTCACATTTCCCACAATCATGCCAAACCATCCTTTCAATAAAACACCTTTTATTGAAAACCATTTTCCATCCAAACCAAGTGTGTTCAAACAATTCAAACTATTTCAATAAAGATTCCTTTTTATTGAAAACCAAATCCATCAAAACCATTTCAATAAAACACCCTTTTTATTGAAAACCCATTTCTCATCAAACCATTTACAATTTCAGCAATTTCATAATTTAAAATCGACATTTTAAATTCAAATAGCCAAGTCACTTTGCACACAAATCACCAAGATTTCACAATTTCATCAAAACCATAAATCATCAGTAAAGAAGATTTATTCCATGCTTTTCACAATCAATTCCATTCAAATAACCAATTTGAAACTAAGCCAACCAATTCTAACAAGAGGAGTCGAGAGTGAAGCCACCTACCTCAACAAAAAGGCGAAACCAAGCAACGGACGAAGAACACTCAAGAACACCGGGTCAAATCTCCAAAAACCCACCTTAGATTTCTTCTCCTAACACAACCAAGACCAAATCTCGTCCTATTTGGCATCCACACACTTAGATCTACCCATAACGGGCGTAGATCTAAGAAACCGAGAGAAATGGAGAAGTAGATCTAAGTAGATCTAAGAAACCATTCAAGAACGAAGGAGAACGATCACATACCTCAAGAATCCGGCTTCGATTCGCCAAGAGAAGCCTTAGGATCACCTCCGGAACGATGGGAGAACCCTCTTTGACCTTAGGAGAACCAAAATCCCGAGTTAGGGCCGCTTAGGAGCTTTAATGAGGCAATTAGAGGCAAAACGAGTTAGATCCACAATTTAAGGATCTAATTTTAAGTGACCGCACGGTTAGTCCGCACGGTTTGACAAACCGTGCGCTAATCGTGCGTTAGCTACTGCCTCGGTCACCCTTTTCGCACGGCCTCATCGCACCGTTTCCCTTAACCGTGCGCCGACCGTGCGAAAGCCACTGCCTCCTCAGTCAGCCACGTACGGTTTGGCCGCACGGTTTAGACAAACCGTGCGCCGCCCGTGCACCTTCCCCTTTGCTTCAAACTTCAGTCCAGGATCTCCCGACTCTCCCATACGTCGCCCTTAACTTTTAAACCCAAGAAAAACATCAAGTAAGGGTTACATACCAGAAACCGGGGGTACTACATTCTCCCCACCATTGGCCTTTCCGTCCCCGGAAAGTAGAAAACCAATGCTTGTCTGAAATAGTTCTGGCCACTGCTCTCTCACTTCTTTCTCGCGTTCCTAAGTCTCTTCCTGAATCTGACCATGTTGCCACAAAACCCGCACTAGACCGATGCTTTTTCCACGCAAGACTTTATCCTGCCTATCCACAATCCGCACCGGGATATGTACCAACGAAGCATCCGGCTCTAGGTCAACGTGATCCCATCTGATCACATGGTCAGGATTGGGTTGATACTTTTCCAACTGAGATACATGGAACACATTTTGCACCGAACTGAACTGTGGTGGTAATGCCAACTGATATGCCACCTCTTCAACCCGTTCCAGTATCTCAAAAGGGCCTATATATCGAGGAGATAATTTGCCCTGATTCCCAAAACGACGATGTCCTAGCTTTGGAGGGATTCTCAAAAGGACATGATCACCCACTACGAACGACAACGGTCTTCGACGGTGATCTGTATAAGATTTCTGACGACTCGGAGCCGTCTCCATCCTCTTTCTAATCAACTGAATCTTCTCCGTTGTTTCTTGGACAAGGCTCGGCTCGACTAGTGAAGTTTCACCAGTTTCCACCCAGCATAGTGGAGAACGACAAAGACGCCCATACAATGCTTCAAATGGAGCCATGTGTATCGAGACTTGATAACTGTTATTGTATGAGAACTCCACTAAGGGTATATGCTCCTCCCATGAGCAACCAAAGTCCATTACACAAGCTCGCAACATGTCTTCCAACGTTTGTATCGTCCGCTCAGATTGCCCATTTGTCTGAGGATGATACGCCGTACTCATCGTCAACTAAGTCCCCAGGGCTTGCTGTAAGGATTTCCAGAAACGAGATGTGAACCTCGGATCTCTATCTGAGACAATAGACACTGGTACACCATGTCCCTTTACCACTTCCTGGATATAGATTTTTGAAAGATCTTCCACCGTATGGGTTTCACGAATAGGGATGAAATGGGCCGACTTGGTTAGGCGATCCACTATCACCCAAATGACATCATGTTTCCGGACCGTTCTTGGAAGACCTGTAACAAAATCCATTGCTATCTGTTCCCATTTCCACACTGGGATAGATAAAGACTGTAACATACCAGCTGGTCTCTGATGCTCTGCTTTAACCTGCTGACAAGTTAAGCACCGCGAGACGAACTCGGCTACCTTTCTTTTCATGTCGCTCCACCAAAACTGCGCCTTTAGCGCCTTATACATCTTCTGTGTACCCGGATGTACAACCCATCTTGAGTGGTGGTAAGCATTAAGGAGTTGTTCTTGACAAACTATAGGTACAACCATTCGATCTCTGAAACACAAAACTGAACCTGCTTCCAGTTTCCAGCCATCAATGGTCTCTCCACTATTGAGTTTTGAACTCATTACCAGACATTCCGCATCAGATGTTTGTGCCTCTTTGACCACTTTTACCAGATCAGGAACAAGCGTAACTGAAAAGAAAACCGCAACATCACCTTAGTTTTCACATTCCACATGCATGTTGGCTAAGACCGACATCAATTGCCATTCGTCTGAAGCTTCCTTTGCCAACTGAGCATACGACTTCCTGCTTAATGCATCGGCCACCGAATTGCCCTTACCCGGTGTATACATTAAGTCGAACATTTGAAGATACTCCATCCATCTCCTCTGCCTCAGATTCAAATCTCGCTGTGAGAAAATATGTTTCAAGCTTTTGTGATCCGTAAACACAGTAAATTTCTCACCAAAGAGAGTGTCTCCATGTTTTCAAAGCATGGATGATTGTAGCTAACTCTAAATCATGTGTTGGGTAATTTTTCTCATGCACCCTCAATTGCTTTGAGCCATAAGCAACCACATGGTCTCCTTGCATGAGAACAGAACCCAACCCTGTTCCCGAAGCATCACAATACACCACGTATCCTTGCCCTGATTCTGCCAAGATTAAGATAGGTGCTGATGTAAGGCGAACTTTCAACTCTTGAAAAGATCTCTGACATTCCTCAGTCCATTGAAATGCACTGTTCTTTTTTGTCAATGCTGTCATAGGCGAAGCTAGTCGTGAGAAGTCACGGACAAAGCGTCGGTAATAACCAGCTATACCAAGAAAACTTCGTATTTCAAAGACATTCTTCGGCGGTTGCCAAGAAAGAACAACTTCTATCTTTTCTGGATCAACTGAAACACCTTTCTCAGAAACAACATGGCCCAGAAAGCGTACCTCTTGTATCCAAAAATCGCACTTTGATAATTTGACATACAACTGATGGTCTCTCAAGATTTCCAACACTATCGTCAAGTGTTGCTCATGCTCAGCTCTTGTTCTCGAATACACCAATATGTCGTCTACAAACACCACAACAAAAGAATCCAGATATCGCTGAAATATCCGATTCATCAATGCCATAAAGACTGCTGGTGCATTCGTAAGACCAAAAGGCATGACTACATATTCGTAGTGGCCATATCTGCTTCTGAAAGTTGTCTTTGGGATATCCTCCTTCCGAACTCGCAACTGGTGATATCCTGACCGCAAGTCAATCTTGGAGAACCACTGAGCTCCCCTCAATTGATCAAACAGGTCATCAATGCGTGGAAGTGGATATCTATTCTTTATCGTAACTTGGTTAAGTTTACGATAATCCACACATAGCCTCAAAGTTCCATCTGCTTTATTTACAAACAAAACTGGAGCTGCCCACGAAGACACGCTTGACCGGATGAAACCCTTGCTTTCCAGCTCCTCTAACTGCACTTTCAATTCTCGTAACTCTGTTGGTGCCATCCTATAAGATGAGAGTGAGATAGGACTGGTCCCCGGAAGGAGATCAATCGTAAACTCCACTTCTCTTACAGGTGGTAACCCTGAGAAGTTGTTGGGAGACATCTGGAAATTGATCCACCACAGCTGGAAAACTATTTTCCTCAATCTCTTCCATTGATGCCAAAGTCAACGCTGCCAATTGGTGAGAGATCGTTCCCACCATTGGTGCCAACAAGCTCTTGGCGCCTTTCTTTACTATCCTTTCTCCTCTAAAGAGATGCTCAAAGCCGTTCTTAGTCGTGAAACTAACTGTTCTCCCATAACAGTTGATGTGAGCCTTAAACGTTGTCAACCAATCCGTACCGAGGATTACATCATAGACATCCATGTCCAACATGGAGAAGTCCCATTTCAGCTCAGCTCCATCAACAGTTATAGCACATGCTCTACACACGAAGACTTGACATTCTCTTTCACTAAGAGGAGTTTGCAGTTTCAAGACAGAAGACATCATTTCCAGTTTTAAGTTCAGCAAATCAGGAATACGAGAAGCAAGAAAGGAATGCGATGCACCAGTATCGAACAACACTTGCATGAGCGTAGAATTCAAAAGAATCGTACCTCTCACCGTAGATGGTCCAGCCTGATCATTGACCATCATCTGCTCGGCTCCATACAATTGCTTCGTCGCTGCACTGTTCTCCTTGTTGCCTTGTTGAGATTGCCCTAGTTGAGGAGTCATGGTATTCCTGGAGTCACCATAACTAGCTCTATTCTGCTGGCGAGACTGATTTTGCTGTCCTCGCCCTGTCGAAACATACGATGCTTGCGACGCCTGAGAAGTGTCCCGAACACCCGATCGTGGAGCACTGCGACAATATCGCTGAAGATGCCCCATCTTGTTGCAATTGTGGCATGCTCTCGGTGGTGCTGTACATTCTCATTTCATGTGATCAGTCGAACCACATTTAAAGCAACCTGCTTTGCTCTGGGGTCGTGGAGTAAGGTTGACTGATCCCACCGTTTGGTTATGATTCGCACTCCCACCTTGGAAGTAGATGCCCCTCTTCCGCTTGTTCCCAGCATTGGAGTTCCCACCCGTTCCCGTGGGTATCATCATGCCTCCTCCTATCGATCCCGAGATATCACGTTCAGCAACCGTCGCTTTGTTCACTATCTCTGTATAATCCGTAATACAGAGCACCGCAATCTTCGATCGAATCTCCTGCCTTAGCCCCGATTCGAAGATGCGTGCTTTCAAAGAAGCACTTGTCGCAACCTCTGGTGCAAAACGGACTAAATTCATGAACTTAGCCGCATACTATGTGACAAAGAGGCTCTCCTGTTTCAAGCTGAAGAAGTCCGTCGTTTTCTGGATCTTGAACGTGTGAGGATAGAATTGTTTGTTAAACAATTCTTCAAAATCCTCCCATGTAAGGCCTTCATCCAATTTAGCATGCACCGCTAAATCCCACCACTGACGTGCAAGATCCTCGAGCATATACGTCGTCGGCTTTACTTTCAGCTCCACTGGTGTGCCGATGAAATCGAATATACGATTCATCCTGCTTAGCCACACCTCCGCCTTCTCGGGTTCAGCATCACTCCTAAAGTTCGGTGGATTCTGCTTCATGAACTGGATGGTATGATCCACACGTCGTGACTCATTCCTCCGGTTCCCCGTATCCACAGCTTGAAAAGCTTGGACAATACTCTGAACTAGCTCTTGGTTCACACGTGGTTCAGGTGCAACCACATTCTCCGCAGCTTCTTCGGGTTGGTTTCGACGACGCCTACCGGGTGCCATTTTCTAAACCAACAACTCCGTCAATCTCACTCTCTAGCAACTGTTGGCTTAACATTTCAAATTCTATCGCATCAACTATCACAACATTGTTCTCAAACAACCTTTTTCCATGTTCAACCATTTTTGAAAACATTAAACATACCTTTTTGAAAATCAATTCATTTTCAAAATACACCAAATACCCTGTTTTCAAAGTCTTTCGGTTGAAAACAATTTCCACATTTTTCAAAATTGTCACATTTCACAAAATTCTTACTCATTCCTCACAATGAGATATACAATCCTCGTGGGAAGTCATTCCTCTACAATGCATGTCATGTTCATCTCATTGGCTAAACCCATGACAATGAGATTTCCAACATTCTAGAAGTGTATCGAAAACACTTATGTACCCAATACCCTGGTAACTTGAAGTTCAGCATAAACGGGTTAGCTACGTCCTTTTATGTTATACATTTCAAGTTCCGACAATCCTACGCCTGTCTAAGATGACCACCCAAGGAATAGACAAGAAAAAATTTCAACTCCAAGACCAAGAACATCGATGACCACTTGTTAGGTAAGGACCGAACAAGCTGATACCATTTGTAATGACCCGCTTATCCTCATTGGCTTGAGAGCTCAACGAGTCATTACTAGGCCTTAAGCGACATCCCCAAGACGCCAAAGGCTGGCAATAAATGCCGAAGGGTCTCAAGTATAAGTGGGGGACGATTTACCCTTTTAGAAATAAACCCATGCATTAACCATTCACTATATGATGCATGAACAAATTAAAGACCAACCAACAACTTCATTTATATTAAACCACATTAGAGTACACAACAGCAGAAGACCAAACCAAAACATCAAGGTACACAGCGGAAGAACAACATGTGACTCTCAAAAGACACCACGACTCCGTGGTCCACAAGCTCCAAGCTCCACAGCATCTCCCAAACATTACCACGAGCCATTAGTAATGAGATGCTTTACCTTTACCTGTGTCTCGGAATACAACATCTGCAAAAGCACCAAAGTGCCAAAGCAGGGGTGAGTATAAAACTCAGTAGGTTTTCCCCAATGACTTCCCTACTCACGCCACTAGGATAAAAGAGTTAGCCATGTTGTACCCCTCTCTCTTGGATTTTAATGATCACAATCACTCTCATCGTGTTCTAACTTGTTTTCAAGTGTTTTGATGCTAGGAAAAAGGTTGCCCAGGAGTTGGCCCAAGAAGGCTGATAGTGGACTCTCTGAGTCCACCGGCCAACCGGTGGATTCCCACCGGCCAGTCGGTGGTCTCTGGCAGAAGCATTGCTTTCTGCCAGAGCCACCGGGCAGCCGGTGCTAGCGCACCGGCCAGCCGGTATGGGCACCGGCCAACCGGTTCTTGACCACCGGCCAGCCGGAGGACCCAGGCAGTAGGCTTGCCCACTGCCTGGTGCCACCGGCCAACCGGTGGATGACCACCGGCCAGCCGGTGGAACCCAGACAGAAAGCCTGCTCTGTCTGGACCACCGGCCAGCCGGGAGCTCAGCACCGGCCAGCCGGTGGACCACCAGCCAGCTGGTGAGACACCAGCGGCCAGCCGGTGTGCCCAGTCAAACTAGCCGTTGGGCTTTGACCAGACTTGTACTTTTGACCCCCAACGGCTCCGGAAGCCCTCCAACGGCCATATTGAAATGTTTATGGGTATTTCTCCTATAAATAAGAAACCATGGATGCCGGGAACACACCCGAAATATATTTTGATGTCTTGACGCTCTAACGACAAATCTCCAAGGCCTCTTGTGATCCATTGCCATCCTTGAAGCTTGAGCTCCCTCTCCATCAGCTGCTCTCACACTTTTGGCGCTCAAGGCTTCCGTGTGTTTGTATTATTTTATTTGTTTAGTTCCTCAACCATTAAAAAGCAAGCTGACGTATTAATCTCTCAACGGTTCTTGTTGGGAGCGGAGACGTAGGCTTGGGAATTAAGCCGAACTTCGTTATCAAATTGTGTCTTGCCTTTTTTATTTCCGCTGCATTGATAATTGTTTTAAATTGTTAATTATTTTTGAAAAGGCAATTCACCCCCCCTCTTGCCATCCTCTACGACCCAACATTTGGTATCAGAGGAAGCGTTTGTGTAATACCTTAACCGGTTACAAACTTAAGATCCATAGTGATGGCTAATTCCTCGCATGCTCCCGAAGGGTATTCTATGACTCGGGCTCCATTCTTTGATGGAACCGATTACACTTATTGGAAAACTCGCATGATTACTTTTCTTAGAAGCATTGGTTATCCTATCTATAGGATTGTAATGCAAGGCTATACTTTATCTAACAAGGATGAGTCCAAATGGACCCCCGAAGACATTGCCAATTTTGTGCTTGATGGCAAAGCCATGAATGCTCTTCATTGTGGGCTAGACCGTAATGAATTCAACCGTGTTTCTACTTGCTCCTCTTCTTATGAAATTTGGAAACTTTTAGAAGTAACCCATGAGGGCACTAACAAAGTCAAAGACACTAGATTAGACATGTATCGCCAAGATTTTGAAAGTTTCACCATGCACCCACACGAATCAATTACTGAAATGTTTACTCGTTTTACTGACGTTTGCAATGGAAGAAAATCTCTTGGTGAGGATGTTTCTGCAGAAATGATGGTCAAGAAGATTCTTTGGGTCCTACCAAGCTCATGGGCACCAAAGGTGACCGCAATTCAAGAAGCAAAAGATGTCAAGAAAATGCCGGTTGAAGAGCTCATTGGATCACTCATGACCTACGAGATCACCATGAAGAGGCAAGCCGATAAAGAAGGTAAAACCTTCAAGGAGAAAAAGAACATTGCTTTCAAAGCAAAGGAAGAAAGCTCCTCCGCTGATAGCGAATCCGAGATTGCTCAACTAGCAAGAAAAATGAGCAAATTCATGAAGAAAAAGAAGAACTTTCGAAGGGCACGAAAGGAAGAGCCCAAAGCGGAGAATGAAGTTACATGCTTTGAATGTGGAAAGAAAGGCCACATCAAACCGGAGTGCTCCATTTTCAAGAAAAGGGTAAAAGAAAAGAAAAACAAGAAGGCTTTCAAAGCATCCACATGGAGTGCAAGTGATGACTCCATGTCTTCAAGCGACTCAAGCGATGAAGGTGAACAATGCCTAATGGCATTTGATGAGGTATCTTCTTCCGACTCCTCTTCCTCATCTTCCTCTTTCAATAATGACATGTCCTATGAAGATCTTCAAAATGCGAGAGATCAATTAGAGGAAGGTTTTCACGAACTTACCTCTAAATTTATGGCTTTGAAAAAGAAAAATAAAATTCTCATTTCTGAAAAAGAACAACTTCTCAAAAAGAATGAGGAACTTACCCTTAAGATCCAAGATATTCCAAATGTTGATTCTTTGAATTCAACCATTAAAGATCTAAGGGAGTCTCTTGCCAAGTTCACCCAAGGTGAACAAAATTTGACCAAATTACTAGGTTCTCAGCGTTCGGCTAGAACAACACATGGACTTGGCTTTAACAAACAAGCCACTTCTTCTAGAGCACCCACTACTTTTGTAAGGGGGAGCTCTCAATATAAATTTTGTAATTATTGTAAAAAGACCGGGCACATGATTTATGAGTGTGATTGTAAAAATGCAAGGTATGGAAGCCCCAAAACCATTACCTACTCGGATGAGTATTTTAGATGGCAACCCTCTAGAAAAATATGGGTTCAAAAGTCTCTTTTAGCTAATCTTTCCGGACCCAAACTTATATGGGTACCAAAATCTATTCTCTCTTGATTTTGTAGGATAAACGCCAAAGAAGTAGGACTTCGAAAGGCTCGTGGTATCTCGACAGCGGATGCTCGAGGCACATGTGTGGCGATCCCTCCGAGTTCAACTCCCTTGAAGAATTCGATGGAGGATACGTCACCTTCGGTGACAATTCAAAAAGCAAGATCGTCGGAATAGGTACCATTGGATTTGGTAGCACCTCTTTAATTAAAGATGTTTTATTTGTTAAAGGTTTAAAACATAATCTAATTAGCATTAGTCAACTTTGTGATAGTGGTTTTTCGGTGAATTTTCAAAATGATTTATGCAATGTGTTTGATTTTCAAAACAAATTGATATTTTCTGCTTCCCGTTTTCAAAATGTTTACATTATTGATTTAAAGTTTTTAGCTAGCCAAAATGTTAAATGTTTAAGTGCTCTTGACAATGAGTCTTGGCTTTGGCATAGAAGGTTGGGGCATTGTAGCTCTCATTCACTTCTAAAGCTTAATAAGAACAAGCTCATCCGTGACCTTCCTAAACTTAAGTTTAAGAAAGATTTGATTTGTGAGCCATGCCAACTTGGCAAGCAACACAAGTCTTCTTTCAAATCTAAGAAGGAAGTGTCCACTTCAAAATCTCTTGAGCTCCTACATCTTGAACTTTTTGGTCCTACCCCTGTAGCAAGTCTAGGTGGAAAATCCTATACCTTTGTCCTAGTAGATGACTTTTCTCGTTTCACTTGGGTTTTCTTTTTAGCTCATAAAAATGATGCTTGTAGAACCTTTTTGAAATTCTCTAGGAAAGTAGAAAACGAAAAAGGATATAAAATTATATCGCTCCGCAGTGACCATGGAGGTGAATTCGAGAACAAAGAATTCGATGAATTGTGTTCCTCTCAAGGATACAATCACACCTTCTCTGCCCCTAGGACTCCACAACAAAATGGAGTGGTTGAAAGGAGAAACCGAACTCTCCAAGAAATTGCTCGAACCCTCCTTAGCGAATTCAACCTCCCTCAATTTTTCTGGGCCGAGGCAGTTAACACTGCTTGTTATACTATCAATAGAGTCCTTGTAAGACCCCTTCTTAAGAAAACCCCCTATGAACTTTGGAAAGGCAAATTGCCCAAAGTTGGTTATTTTAAAGTGTTTGGTTGTAAATGCTTTATCCTTAACACAAAAGATAACCTTGGGAAATTTGATGTCAAATCCGATGAAGGTATTTTTCATGGGTACTCCAACTCAAGCAAAGCCTATCGTGTCTTCAACAAACGTTCAAAAACCATCGAAGAATCATCTCATGTCAAGTTTGATGAAAATCTTCCAAAACCCCATCCGGTCATTGAAGATGTTGAAGATAAGCTTGATAAACTTGAATTAAATGATTCCTCTTCTCCTCTCAAGGAGGATGATGATCATGAACCTTCTTCACCTTCTTTGCCTTCCACCTTGCCTAAGGTTTGGAAACCTTCTAGAGACCATCCATTAGAAAATGTTATAGGTGATCTTCAAGCCGGTACTCAAACTAGAAGATCAATCCTCAACGAGGTTGAACATCAAGCCTTCATTTCTCACCTAGAGCCTCAAACCATTAATGATGCCATTAATGATGAGAATTGGGTTCTTGCAATGCAAGATGAACTAAATCAATTCTCTAGAAATGATGTTTGGACTCTTGTTGAAAGACCCAATGATCATCCAATTATTGACACTAAATGGGTTTTTAGGAACAAACTTGATGATCAAGGAAATATAACCCGGAACAAGGCTCGCCTAGTAGCTAAGGGCTATAATCAAGAAGAAGGAATTGATTATGGTGAAACCTTTGCGCCCGTTGCTAGATTGGAATCCATTAGGATCTTGTTGGCTTTCGCCGCCCACTTAAATTTCAAACTTTTTCAAATGGATGTTAAAAGCGCCTTTTTAAATGGTTTTATTTCAGAAAAAATCTTTGTTGAACAACCTCCCGGTTTTGAAGATCCAAAATTTCCAAATCATGTTTTTAAATTAACCAAGGCTCTATATGGCTTAAAGCAAGCCCCTCGGGCTTGGTATGAGCGGTTAACAAAATTCCTTTTAGAAAATGATTTTAAAATGGGTCAAGCTGATTGTACCCTCTTTTTAAAACACACTTCAAAAGATCTTTTAATCGTCCAAAACAACTTTCCACGTCGCATCCATGCCAACCAACCACCGCATCACAGCCCCACGCATCACACAGTCCGGCTGATCACCTCTATCACCACACAACAGCCCAAACCACGTAGGGCAACGCAACAAGCACAAGCACATATCACAACAACATATTCCGACTTCCACAAATTATTCAAGGGCTTTTATCACATCACTTATTTAATTTAGCTTGAGTATTATCACACAAGCCAAGTTCCATGAGCAACCAGTTATTTAGCCATATTTACGTTCTTTATCCTTTTATTTAGGGTGCGATCACACAACACAACAAGGGTCTCAAGGCATATCATCTACAGCGCAAACAAGGCTTCCATCAACTGTTATTTTCAGTATTGGCAACAAGCATGCCCAATATCATCAATAACATATATCAAAACAGGAAAGCATGCAACAACTCCCTATTCCCATCAATTTCAAACATGTCAATTTATTATCTTTATTATGCCAACCTTTACTATTCACCCTAAGGAAAGAAAAACCATGCAGATCTCACACATAGCATGTAAACAGGTGAGAATGAGGATCCCCTGAAGCTTTCTGATCTCGCCACGCACTGCAGGGTGAAGAAGAAACAACCCGCGAACCACAACCGCACTAGAAACCCGCAGATCAACCTGCACCACATCAAGGGATCATCAAAACATAGCCCCAACACACCCGGAACCAAGGCCGACGTCGCCGCAATGATACTCCAAAGGAAGAATGAGAAGAAACCAAGGGGTAAAGAGAAGAACTTACCACAAATCATTAATACTCAACCACCGGAACCCAAGGATTGAAGTAGGGAGAAAAGGGCTGAAAGACCTCCCAAAAGTGCCTAGGGTTTACCACAAACGAGAGGGACCGAACTGCCGAATGGGGAGAAAAATCCGCCGATCAAAACTTATATATAGGCTCTAAGTCGCCTGATTTACGGCGTAAATTCCTCATTGATGTCGTAAGTTCCACGACTCTGAAAACTTAGGTTGTAAGACCAACCTTTAGGCCGTAAAACCTTCAAAACCTCAACTTCCGCCGAAAAAGCAGGGCGTCTAGGGCTTAATTGATTTACTCCGTAAATACCTGTCTTACGGCGTAAAACCCTTTTTCATGGCCACGCTTTTGGGGCATGCAAGCTGTAAACGGCTGGCCACACAAGCCGTAAACCACCGTAAACCCCTCTTTTACGGCATAAAAGACCTGCTGTAGTTCTGCTAGAGTTTCAACCTCCATCGGATCTCCTCTAGCCTCCTCCGAGCACTCTCCAACCACAAAATTAGCAAAGCAACGGGCTGAGAAGACACAAACCATTACATTAGATACCTCTCAAACTATTCTCGCCCTCCAGAATCAAAACCATACCCAAAGAAAAGAAATGGGTCCGAACAACCTACTCGCGAGATATCTCTCAAGGATCTCATTACACCTCAATATTACCACCAGTCAAACACACCCAACCGAGAGGTACCCACAAAACATCCCATGCAACCACATCACCACTCAACCACATCACCACCTCTCACCGGGCACAACACCACATCATCTGGTACCAGCCACAAGCCACTACATTTTCATATAGCCATCCACATTAACATCTCAACCTCCACACAACTTAAACCAATCACTGCCACTACCAACACAACACTGCCCCGAGCACACAAATTAGGGAATTTCATCTTTCATGTCAAGATATTATCCGCTTTGGGCAGAACTAACTCGCCCGCACGATTTTAATCATGTCGAAGTATAATGCTTCTAGATTAAGAATCAAGTTTTCCCCTTTCCATATGTTGGAAGCTTTATCACATCACACATTACACATATAGGGAAACAACACATCTCATAAAACAACAAGATCTAATATCACATCATCAAAACAAAACAGAGCAAGACAAAACTCAAAACAATTTTGAGTACTGGACACACATCTGCGCCTCTCGCTCCCAAGTATTCTCCTCTCGACCATTATGCCTCCACAACACACGAACCCAAAGAATGGTTTGTCCACGCAGCACCCTCTCTTGACGATTCTGTATCTCTACTGGCCGCTCCATGAATGTTGCATCGTCTTTGATATCCAATTTTCCCCAGTCAATGATGTGAGAGTTATCGTGAAGATACCGACGAAGCTGAGACACATGAAAGACGTCGTAGATCCTCTCCAACCGTGGTGACAATGCCAACATATACGTCACCTCGCCAACATGCTCCAACACCTCAAAGGGCCCAACAAACCGGAGAGAAAGCTCACTCCCCTTGTCAAACCTCCACTGCCCTCGCCGAGGGGAGGCTCTCAAGAACACATGGTCTCTAACATCAAATTCTAGGGGCCTCTGCTCACGATCAACATATGCCTTTTGACGGTCCTGTGCCGCCCTCATCCCCTCTCGAACCAACTGGATTTTCTCGGTTGTGCTCCGCACCATATTAGGAACAGTAACTGTCGACTCTCCAACCTCCATCCGACACAATAGAGAATGACACGACTGCCTGTATACCGCTCAAACGACGCCATGCTAATGGATGCGTGATAGCTGTTGTTGCATGCAAACTCGACCAGAGGCAAGTGCCTACCCTTGATCCGCTAAAGTTCAAGATGCGAGCTCGTAACATATCCTCTAGTGTCTGGATAATCTGCCCCGTTTTCTCATGTCTGAGGGTGAAAAACAGTGTTAAAGCGCAACTGAGAGCTAAAAGCATGCTACAATCCCTCTAGGCCCGCGAGGTAAAATGTGGATCCCAATCAGAGATGATGGTCCTCGGTACCCCGTGAAGCCTAACCACATCGTCCACATACCCACCTCGCCAAAACATCCGCAACACTCGACTCACAGATCACCAGAAAATGAGTTGACTTCATCAGTCAATCCTCTATCACCCAAACCGCATCACAACCTCTCTGAGCTCGGGGTAACCCGGTGACAAAGTCCATCGAGATGTCTTCCCATTTCCGCTCGGGAACATCCATGGACTACAACAAATCTCCAGGACCACGGTGCCCGGCTTTCACCTGCTGACAAACCAGACACCTCGCTCCAAACTCTGCTCCTGACCTTTTCATCCTCGACCACCAAAGTTGTCTCCTCAAACCACGATACTTCTTTGTCACACTGAGATGTACCGCTAAAGGTGTGAGCTGTGAAACTCACAGAGAACTCCCTCACGCATCGCCTGCGGAACAAACAACCTCCCCTGAAACAACACCCGATTCTGACCATCCTCTGACCACCCCTCAGGAGCCAACACAGTCACACATCACCTCTGCCTCTGAGTTTCCCCACTGAGTCTCCTCCACCTGCCGCATCAAGGAGGACTCAACAGTCATCTGATAACGACAACCACGACCACTGCTCTTTTCGACGTCAAGATGCATCGCTGCAAGCTCCTTTCACTTCGAGCATATCAAGATATCATTGATGAATATGACGACGAACCGGTCTAGGAACTCACGGAACACGGAGTTCATGAGCCCTATGAACATGCTGGTGCGTTCATAACATCGAACGACATGACTACGAACTCGAAGTGCCCATACCTGCATCTAAAGGTAGTCTTCAGAATATCCTCATCTTTCACTCTGTGATATCCAGACCACAAATCAACATTCGAAAACCAACTGGCTCCTCTCAATTGGTTGAATAGATCATTTATCCTTGGAAGTGGGTAACAGTTCTTGACTGTCACCTAATTCGATCTCTGATAGTCTATACACATCCTCAGACTACCGTCTGCCTTCTTGGCGAACAACACTGAAGCACCCCACGATGACACACTGGGTTAGATGAAACCCTTCTGTATTAGATCATCCATCCGCAACCTCAGCACACACAATTCTGTAGACGCCATTCGATAAGGAGCCATCGAAATCGGGGACGCGCCCGACTGCAACTCTGTCCCGAACTCGATGCCTCGTCGAGGGGGTAGTGCCATAACCTCTTTTGGGAAAACATCCAGGTACTCTTTTACAACCCTGGGAACATCTTCCGCCTGAGCTTCCATTGACAGCTCCGCCAACTGAGACAAAAGAGGCTCCGCTTGCCTACCACCTATCCAATAACCTTGCTTGCTAACGAATGCCACTCACTGAAACAAAACTGTTCTCCGGAAGCAGTCGATGATTGCACCCACGGTATACAACCGATCTATGCTAAGGATAACATCGTATGACTGTATCTGCTGCAAGAAGTCTCCCACTGACTGATGCTACCCCATCACCAGTCTACATCCCCAGCACACATCAAACAAAGAAGCCTGACCTCCAACCGGCGTAGATAACACTAGAGGCACTAAAAGCCTCTCCACGTCCAGTCCCAAAGCACAGACCAAAGCGAGAGCAACAAAGAAGTGCGAGACTTTCGAATCAAACAAAACACACACAAGGGTAGACGATAAACTAATCATACCTCGAACAACTCCTGGCTCTGCCGGCACTGCTGCCTCTAACGCGTGCATCTGACCGCGCCCAACTCCTCTACCTCTCTGCTGTCGGCCTCCACGGTTGCGCTCCGGCCTAGGCTTTTGTGGACGAGGACCATTACGAGACTGCCCTCTACCAACACCATCTGCCCTCGACTGCTGAACAAGCACCGACGGTCCCTTCTTTTGAAACTATCTCAGAGGCAACTGATGCTGCAAGGGCTGGAACACCCACCTGATACTGGCCTCCCTGAGCGGTCAGACACTGAGCTTGGCGATGCTCATGTCCTCTACAGACATAACACGAAAACAGGAAACCTCCGACAGGCGCTCGAGAGCCACCTGCCCTAGAAGAACGGAAGGAGATCTGCCGCGACTGGCTGCCCACTAGAACCTGACTGCCTGAACACCCGCAACCCACTGCCTGAAGCCTCGCGCCTCAAGACGCCCTGCTGGCCACTCTCTCGAGGCTCAACTTCCAAGGAAAGCATCCGTTCAATAACCTCAATCTTTTTCTGCACCTCATGATATGTTGGGAGCATAAATGGTGTGACCACATATCTGATTGTTGGGTGTAAAGCCTGCTTCTGACATCGCACTCTGGACTCCCCATCTAGGAAAACATCTGGAGCAAAGTGCAGGTGGTCCCTAAACCTAATCCTAGGCCCCCGCACACTCAAGCTCCCCTGCTGAAGAGAGAGCAACTCCTGTCGCTTCGTTGCCTTCATCATCGATGAAAGGAGCTTTGAAGTAAACTCTCTTTGAAAGTCGGGCCACAACACATCTGCCTCTTTTCGGTCACTAAGAAACAATATCCACCACTGACGAGCAACTCCCCACAACTGACTAATTCCCAACGACACCTAGAACTCAGCCCGTTCTTGGATCAGGCTGAAAGCGATCTTGAGCTCCTCCAGCCAACGCTCAGTCTCTAGATCTGAGATGCTCTCCTCATACTTCCCCAAACTCTGCAGCTGAAAGGTACGCAAAGTCCTTTGCCAAACCTCATCCTTCTCTGTTGGATCGACTCTTCGACGATCAACCGGATTTGCCTGCTGAACCTCAATTGCCGGAGCTACTCGCTCACGACGACCAAGAGCCATTCTTGAAAAGCAAGGAGAACATCCTAAGCCCGTAACATGGAATTTTATCAAACTTATTTATTTAATTCATTTTATTTTCCCACAACTGCCCAATTCAAACACAAACATAATCAATCATGATGCATGTACCTCTCCCAGGTCTCTATCTTGCAAACAGGTCCACCTCGCTTGGTCGTTCAATAAGCTCAGAGTCCGTGTACTGGATCACGGGAGGCCCTAAAATCCGGTGTCCTAACCGGTCTCTGTGACCCTTTTCACGCACCAAGGTCAACTGGTACCGTTGCCATACCAACCCATGAAAACCTCACAGTGCCTAACTCCAAAATTCATCATATCTCTCAACCATCAGCTCAGATACCACTTTTTCATGATGCCTTCCCATCAAAGATGCCGCAATGAAGGGAGAAAGATAATGACCATCGACTCCCGCCTTCAGTTGGTCCTGGGTTGGCGACTAACACCGAGGGTATAACAATCTCACAAATGGGAGACATTATCCTCTATTATAAAACAGGATCGAGAGATTGGTTAAACAACCACCAAACAACTCCAACATATAAAATAAAGGTAAATCAAAAACCATCTCACAATGCATGAATAAAGTAAACTGATACATATAGAATTTTTCAAATATACCAAAATACAAGTCTAAAACAACGCCACAACAGCGCCACAACAACAATTTCAAACCCATGCTGGCAATGTCCAACTCGGTTCTCGAAGTCCTCCCAAAAACCTGAAAAACAATTTATATATGTAGGGTGAACATACATTTATACTCAGTAGGGACATAACCAAGGTTTCAAGTGTACATGTGAAAAGAACATGCTAATGCGCCGATGAACAAACAACAGAACCAACAAGCACATATACAAGTCAACTAACCAGAAACCAGCCCCACCATGGATCGCTCACCAAATCACGCATCCCATATAATAATATAGCATCGAGAACATAACAAAGCAAGGCGCTCCACTGTTGCTTCCCCACTGATTTGCCGCTCTCACGTCCCAATGTTGAACATCCGGTGCTCTCATCCCTTTCATACATATCGCATCACATACCATATCACATCACGTCTCGCCCGAAGACATCTGGACCATCTCTGATGGGGGTCGGGATGCATCCCTACCTACCCCACCCTCGCAAGGTCTAGTATCCCGGTCTAGCATCGGACATCACCACACCATGTCTCGCCCGAAGACACCCGAGTCATCACATCTCATCTCATATATAACCAGGGCAATAGGGTATCATGAACGTGAAAGACATCAACCTCGTGCCCTCCTCCTACCACACACGACCCCCACCACATATCACATCACATCACTGCCTCATCACATCTCATCCCGCCCAAAAACACCTGGATCATCACACTACATCTTGCCCGAATACACCTGGATGTTGGGGAAAACACCTGGAACCCAGAACCTCTGAGCGTTGGTAAGGTTATCCAACTTGGGTGGGGCGTGTATTGAAAAACATAAACATACATGATATAGATTGCACGCATACCCAACCTATGAGTTTACAACAACTGCACGCTCACCACATCACCACCACTGTACCACACATCAACCGTCACAATCATTGCCACTACTATATACAACACACCACACCACCACCACACACCACACAATTCCACTTTCAATTACAAGTTTCACCACTTTCTAGATATAACAAGTTATACCAACTTTCATTTACTAAGGCACTTCATTCATATTTACCACACATCAATTCCACCCATTCATATTTATTTCATTTAGCATCGTCATTTATTCCATGGCTAATCGGGCAACTATCACAACCATGCCACACAACAGTTGGCCCAACCCACACGACCATCGGCACAACACCACACATCCACCGTCGTTGCCGCGCCACATCACCCAGGCTGACTCACCACCACAACCACACATCACACATCCCGACCTATAAGAACCCGACTTTTCTATGAGGTACAAATTCTTTAAATTTTGGTTAAATTCTTTTGTTTGACCTAATATGAATGCCTAGTGAGGCTAAGGAGGAAACGAGGGTGTCTGAGGCTTGTTTGGAGCCTAGAACCTCGACCGGTGGAAGAAATCACTGGGCCACACGGTTAGTAGAAATCGTGCTGCTCAGTCCGCACGGTTTCTCCTAACTGTGTGGGGCTTTTTAGTGAGCAGAAGAGGGCGCACAGTTTTCCCTAACCGTGCGCCCAGGGCCGCACGCCCGTGCACATGCTCTGCAGTTTTTAACAGAGGCTAATGGCGTGGTTAGTGCATGGTTTCTCAAACCGTGCGGGTCCCCTCCTTGGACAGTGCATGGCGCTGGGGCACGGTTTGGCCAACCGTGCGGCCAAACCGTGTGACCCATATGGAATATGATACATGGGCATGACGACCCTACTGATATGATTCGGGCATGATGACACTATTATTATGATTCGGGCATGGTGACCCTACAGTTATGATCCGGGCATGACGTCCCTTATTCTTATGATACTGGGCATGACGTCCCTTGACACTTGTGAGACTCATGCTATTACACATGGACGCTTGAGTTACGCCTCAGGTCCAGTTTAGTAGCAGTAGTCATATATATGGCTGTAGACGTCACTACGTATACAAACCATATATATGTATACATATGGCTACTTGTTCAAAGATCATCTGACACGGGTCGAAGTAGGTAGAATCAGCCTGATATCCTTCAGGAGCCAAAGCCGACTCTTAACAACTTTTATTACTGCTTACCATTATATTTGCATACTGCTCATATTATATGCACTGACTGAATATTTATGGACACCGTTGGTGGTGGTCTACCGAGTTTATCTTACACCCTATCTGGGTTGCTGATGGTACCCGAGCAGATTATGTGGATGCAGGTCGGGATAGGGGCAAGCGCCCAGTTGTTGATGCTTGATTTGATTATAGCATGAGAGCGGGGAAGCGCAGGACCGAGCTATGACTCATGATACTATTGGAGATAAATTTCTTGGTCTTTTTGTTCTTTTGATACATGTACTGTATTGCATGTTTGCTGCCATGTTTGCCTGTTTACTTTTGTTAGACACATGACATTACATCATTTGGTATGTGATACCGGATGTTGTTGGATGCTTTACCATTAGGTGTCAGTTATTTATTATGGTTCCGCTATTTATTTGTTTATTTCACTGCTGTGTTACTTTGATTATAAGGGTATAGTCTCCCCATCGTACCATCTTGAATTCTCGCTGCTAGTCTGCACCTTCTGACGTACGGGGAGACACGCTTGAGGCCATGTGGTCCATCGGTTCGGGGTACCGTTTAATGACATTTGTGCCGGGACGTCACACAACCACATCTTACAACATAACCGCGCACACAACAACCACACGTCACCACCACACGTCACCACCACACGTCACCACCACACATCACAACCACTGCACATCACAACCACTGTGCACCACATCGCATACCACAACCTCGTCGCACAATGCCGCCACACGACACACCACCACCACACATCATCGCCATCACACAACTGCCCATGGCGCATCCATGCCAACCAATCACCACATCACAACCCCAAGCATCACACAACCCAACCAATGCCAAGTCTGTTTGTAATCTGTTTTCTTTTATCAGGGACAAAAATGTAATTAGAGGGGGGGGGGAGTATTAATTCGTGGGGAATGGTCCTAAAGGACCATTTGGAAGGGAGTTTGGGAGTCTATTAGGCGGGGACTTGGCCAGAGCTGGAAAGCCAGTCAGGGGAGTCTACTGAAGGTCAAGTTCAAAAATACAGAATTACAGGTTAGTGATTTGAGCATTCTTTCTCTTTTCTTAAGCATCCAAATTGCACTCTATCAATTTGGTTCTCTCATTGAGAGTCGAGAAAGGAGAACTTGGTTTGAATCTTGATAGAGTTTTTTTTTTGGAACGAAAAACTTTTGTGAGCACTCGGATGGAAAACAGAATCACGTTTCTGGAGACTGCAGTTTCTGAGTTGAAAACGGGAGTCCAGCAGTAGGCAAATCTTGAGGCAACAGTTCTTGAGATGAAAACAGATTACCAACGACAAATGCAGGAGCTAACGACAGCAGTAGGACAGTTGAATCTGTTCGTCCGAAGTTCTGTATGGAGTACTGGACGAGAGCAGGAGAAAGGAAAGTCTGTCGTCGAGGATGAAGGCGGAGGAAGTACGAAAGTTACGGTATCGCCGAATGGTTGGGAAATCGAGACAAAGTTTCCGAAGGAGGATGAACGTAAGGAATCGTGTGCGCAAACCAGACAGATTGAGATGCCGCTGTTTACAGGAGATGATTCGATATCATGAATATCTCGAGTGGAAATGTATTATTCTATGTATCGGATGCGGGAAGACTTGAAGGTGCCAATGACACAAATTTGCGTGGATGGAATGGCGCGCATGATATCATTGAAGTCTGTTCGGCCGGAACTTACCTGGAGACAGTTGAAAGAAGAAGTGCTAGGCCGTTATGGGAGTGCGACAGACGAAGATCCATTGATGTTCCTTAAGGAGCTGCGGCAAACAGAAACAATGGATACCTATATAGACGAGTTTGAAGGAGTTGCACTGCGGATACCAGAACTTTCAGAGAAGTGGTATATGAGCCTTTTTATCGACGGATTAAAGGCAGAGATCGATAGTACAGTGATGACACATGAACCATAGAGTAAGGCAAAATTGTTAACACTGGCGCGTCGAGTTGAAAGGGAGCTAATAGTAAAAGGAATCCCCAAACAACCACAACCGCGATCACGACAGACAACACTAGGAGGAATGTGACGATAATGGAATACAAGCACAATACGAGTTTTGCCAACAGGGGATGGATCAGAGCAGCGTAAAGGTGGAATAACACCGCGCTAGAGAGGAGTTTGAAACTTATCATGAGAAGAATATGAAGAGAGAAGGTCAAGGGGGCTCTGGTACTCTTATGGCCAGAAGTTTGCACTAGGACACAAATGGCCTGATAAAGGTTTTAAGCTAATGGTATGGGAATGTATTGAACCACGGGAGGAAGTAGAAGAAGTCATCAAAAACAGTGAAGTCAAGGAAGAGATTACTGGAGAATTTAGGGAGTTGGAGATGCTGGGAATCACTGTACGTATTCAGGGAGAGATGTCGACTAAGCGAAGCCAAACAATGCTGATGGAAGGAACTGTTGACGGTGTTCCGGTGATAGTTTTGGTGAATAGTGGAGCTAGCCACAACTTCATTTCGAAGCAGCTGCTATGGTTGTTGTCAGTACAAGTTCCTGAAACATCTCCATTTTATATTCGGATGGGAGATGGACATCGGGTGGCCTCAAAAGGGAATATGTAAGGCAATGCAGTTGAGTATGACAGCGGAAGAGTTTGAGATTGATGCTTATATTTTTGATACTACCGGTCCAGATTTGGTCTTGGGAATTTCCTGGCTCGAGACTTTGGGATATGTAACAACACAATGGAGGAAGATGACAATGAAATTTGTTTGGAAGGGGCGAACAATAGTGCTTCAGGGAATTGATTTTCATAAGGACTGCCGGGTGCTTTATAAGAATATTTGGGCAGTGGAAGTGTGCTTATACAGGGAATACAGTGGGCGAAAATTGGAGGCCACAAAGGAGGAGGAGATGAGCTTAATCCAAAGCAGATGGAACAGCTGCAAAACTTGTTACAGCGGTATGAAGGAATTTTTGAAATGCCAAGGGTACTGCCTCCACAAAGGGAAACAGATCATGCAATCAGACTGAAAGGAGCAGATCCGGTTAACATACGGCTATATAAGTTGGCTTATCACATGAAAAATGGGGTGAGAAAGCAAGTACAAGAACTATTGGCACAATGATACATCACTCATAGCCACAATCCTTATTCAATTCCTATAATCATGGTTAAGAAAAAAGATGGAGGATGGAGGATGTGTAGATTACCGGGCATTAAATAAGAAAACGGTACCAGATCGATATCCAATACCGATGATTGAAGAGCTTATGGATGAATTGCATGGGGCAACCTACTTCACTAAGATGGATCTAAGGTCCGTATGAAAGAAGAAGATGCGAAAAAAACAGCATTTAGGACCCACGAAAGGCATTACGAATATAAGGTAACGCCATTCGGGTTAATGAATGCCCCGACAACCTTCCAAGCATTGATGAATTCAGTTTTTCGGCCATTATTGAGGGAGTGTTGGTATTCTTTGATGACATTCTGATTTATAGCAAGGGGTGGCTGGAGCATTTGGAACGTTTGCAACAGGTGTTACAAATTATGACACATAATGTACTATTTGCAAATGGAAAGAAGTGTTCATTTGGCAGACGGACTGTGGAATATCTAGGCCATATAATTTCTGAGGGAGTATCCATGGATCCTAAAAAACTGGAGGCGGTCAAAAAGTGCCAGGAGTCTAAGAATGTTAAAGAGGTGAGAGGATTTTTAGGCCTGATTGGATACTGCCGGAAGTTTGTCCGGAATTATGGAAAAATTGTTAGACCACTTCATTGACAAAAAAAGAGGAATTTAAGTGGACAAAGGAGCTCAGGAAGCTTTTGAAAAACTCAAAGTCTGTTTGACTACGACACCAGTTTTGGCTATGCCCGATTTCTCTAAATTGTTTGCTGTGGAATGTGATGCCCCGGGATATGGAGTAGGAGCAATGTTGATACAGGAGGGAAGGCCACTTGCATTTTTCAGCAAAGCTTTGTCAGATGCCACTCCTGCGAAGTCAGTTTACGAAAAGGAATTGATGGCGGTAGTGCTGTCTGCACAGCACTGGAAACAATGCCTTTTGGGGAGATGATTTATGGTATTTATGGATCACCATAGTTTAAAACATATGCTAAGTCAGCGGGGAATTTCGATGGACCAACAGTGTTGGCATGCTAAGTTGATGGGTTATGATTTTGAGGTAGTTTACAAACCGGGAAAGCTAAACAAATGCAGCAGATGCGCTGTCTCGTGTGGCGAATGGAGGACAGTGTAATACTATGGCTGTTTCTCAGCCAACTTGGGAAGATGTTCAAGTTATACGGGTCCAATTTCTTACTTCCCACCTGAAGGACAAGGTGGAAAATCAAGGGGACGACATTGATAGAGATGCAATGAAATGATCTACTGCTGGAGGTTCAGGTGGTGGAAATAGACCACCACTGCTGCATACTTATCATAGGAGGGGGCGTTAGAAGGGGGGGGGGGGGGAGTAACAAATGTTAAGCCTGTTTGTCTGTATGTAATTTGTTTTCTTTTATCAGGGACAGAAATGTAATGAGAGAGGGGGGAGGGGGGTATTAATTCGTGGGGAATGGTCCTAAAGGACCATTCTGAGGGGGCGTTAGAAGGGGGGGGTGGGGGGAGTAACAAATGTTAAGTCTGTTTGTCTGTTTGTAATTTGTTTTCTTTTATCAGGGACAGAAATGTAATGAGAGAGGGGGGAGGGGGGTATTAATTCGTGGGGAATGGTCCTAAAGGACCATTCTGAGGGGAGTTTGGGAGTCTGTTAGGCGGGGACTTTGCCAGGGCTGGAAAGCCAGTCAGGGGAGTCTACTGAAGGTCAAGTTCAGAAATACAGAATTACAGGTTAGTGAATTGAGCATTCTTTCTCTTTTCTTAAGCATTCAAATTGCACTATCACACAAACAAGTTTCCATGAGCAATCAGTTATTTAGCCATATTTACGTTCTTTATCCTTTTATTCAGGGCGCGATCACACAGCAACATGGCGAAGACACATCATCTACAGTGCAAACAAGGCTCCCATCTACCGTTATTTTCAGTATTGGCAACAAGCATGCCTAATATCATCAACAACATATATCAAAGCAATAAAGCATGCGACAACTCCCAATTCCCATCAATTTCAAACATGTCAATTTATTATCTTTATTATGCTAACCCTTACTATTCACCCAAAGGAAAACAAAACCATGCAGATCTCACACATAACACATAAATAGGTGGTGAGAACAAGGATCCCCTACCTCAAAGAAGCTTTCCGATCTCGCTGCGCACCGCAGGGCGGAGAAGAAATAGCCTGCGAACCACAACTGCATGAGAAACTCGTGGATCAACCTACATCGGAACAAGGGATCATCAAAACACAACCCCAACACACCCGGAACCAAAGCTGACATTTGCCGCAGCGATACCCCGAAGGAAGAACGAGAAGAAACCAATGGGTAAAGATAAGAACTTACCATGGATCACTAAAGCTCAACCATTGGAACCCAAGGATTGAAGTTGGGAGAAGAGGGTTGGAAGGCCTCCCAAAACAGCCTAGGGTTTACCACAAACGAGAGGGAGCAAACTGCCGAATGGGGAGAAAAATCGGCCGATCAAAACTTATATACAGGTTGTAAGTCGCCCGACTTACGGTGTAAATCTCTCATTTACGTCTTGAGTACCACGACTCTGAAAACTTACGCCATAAGACTAACCTTTAGGTCGTAAAACCTTCGAAACCTCAACTTCCGCCGAAAAGCACAGCGTCTAGGGCTTAATTGATTTACCGCCTTAAGTACCTGTCTTACGACGTAAAACCCTTTTTCACGGCCACCCCTCTGCCGCGTACACACCGTAAACGACTGGCCACACGAGCCGTAAATCACTAGCTTACGCCGTAAACCCCTCTTTTACGGCGTAAAAGACCTGCTGCAGTTCTGCTGTAGCTCCAACCTCCACCAAGCCTCCTCTAGCCTCCTCCGAGCACTCTCTAACCACAAAACCAGTAAAGTAACGGGCTGGAAGACACAAACCATTACACTTATGTATGGTCACGGTGTGACCTCCCCCGTCGCGACATGACCTCTCTCTTCTTTGATTTCTCATGAACTCTGGGATCCTTGCATAAGAGTAAATCCTTGCGCATGGGACTTGGCCATTTTTCTGGCCTTCTTAGACACCTGTCACCCCGTGATGCTCTTTAGCCATGACGTGACTTCTTCCAACCCCAAAAATTCAATCCATCCTTCACGTCATGATGCCCCTTTACAACGACATGATCTACAACCAACCAAAAATTGGAGGACTGCAAAAACACCAAAACAAACACCTCTACACCTCAACACCTCAACACCTCAACACCTCAACACCTCAACACCTCAACACCTCAACACCTCAACACCTCAACACCTCAACAGGGTCCAAAAATCACTCGGCCGATCCGAGATCTGACCCAAATCTAGAAATAAAGATAGAAATTAATGAATAAATAAAATAACATGGTAAAGTGAGGTCGGTGTGTGACGTTATCACTTTTTGCCCCCAGAAAGTTCTCTGAAGGAAAAGAAAGAATTGATCAAAGAAAAAACGAGATTCACTTTCTCATTAGAGGCACAACGCCGAAATTGAAGAACTTTAAAACACTCGCCAAGATAAGTCTTTTAACATTGATCCGATACAATTCCCAAGAAACATCAAAAGTTGCAACCAAAACCCAAGCTCTCAATCATCGATATGGAGGTTGAGTGTACAACCCGCACCTGACTCTCTCATACACTGGTAATCTCCAGAGACTCTAGAGCAGAATATCAAAAGTCTCAAGGAAACAAATAGACAATCATCCACGGTGGTCTCCCCACCATATCAAGGATTCCGTTAGTGCACCGATTCTCCAAAAATAATTGATTACACAAAAAATCTGTCAGAAACAAAGGATTCAACACAGGAGAGAGGCTCGACCAAAGTTTCACCGACTAGGTTCCCGCATCACCCAGGTGAGAAACCATCACTGGGAGAAAGTGTTTGGGACTTGTGTCGCTGACAGATTTGACACGCTTGGACAAACTGCAAAATTGCCTGTGACATGCCCCGCCAAAACACCCCCCTGCGAAGTGCTTGTAAGCTTTTAAGAACCCCTTATGCCCTCCTGCCGTGGAAGAGTGATAGTAATTGAGTAATTGGGGAATTAATGAAGACTCCTTGGATTGAACTAACCGCTCTCGGAAGAACAACGGACCATTCCGAAGGGCATACCTTGGTCTGGTAGTAGGATTTTGTTCTAAAAGAGCCACAAGAGACTGCAATTCGCTGTCTCTGCTCTGTCTGAACCTGCTGAAAATCGACCCAACAAGGTTCAAATACAATCAAACCAAAATTTTTTTCATCCTCAATGTGGGACAAAGTATCAACAGCACAATTTGTTTTTCCGGGCTTGTAAACTACCTCAAACTCAAAGCCCAACAATTTGGCTTGCCAACATTGTTGATCCATAGAAGGGATCTGTTGGCTCAACAAATGTTTCAGGCTCTTATGGTTTGTCCGCACAACAAAATGTCATCCCAACAGATATTGCTTCTAATGTAGCACTGCATGCACCAAAACCATTAACTGTTTCATACGTTGACTTAGGAAGCCTAGAGCCAGATAGTGCCTTATTAAAATAGGCTAATGGCCTATCCTCTTGAATAAGCACTGCACTAACCCGTTTCCAGAAGCATTGCATTCAATGACAAAGTCAGAAGAAAAATCGGGTAGTTTCAAAACTGTTGCAGCAAACAAAGTATTCTTCAACATGTCAAATCCTGCTCGAGCCTGCTCTGCCCATTGGAAGTTATTTTTTTTCGTAAGCTCTGTGAGAGGTTTGGCGATTTTACCATAATTCTTAACAAATTTTCGGTAATACCCGGTCAGTCCCAAAAATCCCTTGACTCTGACATTTGTTGGACGAGCCGTGACAGAAAAGTGAACACCTTTTTTTGGATCCATCAAAACCCTTTGCTGATAAATAAGATGTCCCAAGTATTCCACTTGTTTCTGGCCAAAATTGCATTTTCCCTGGTTGACAAACAAGCTATTAGCCTGTAATAATTCCAAGACCAGATGCAAAAGAGATAAATGGGACGTCCAACAATTACTATAAATCAAATTATCATTGAAGAACACAACTACTCCCTTTCGGAGGTATGGTCGAAAAATTGCATTCATCATAGCTTGAAATGTCGCAGGTGCATTATCAATCCGAACGACATAACTAAATATTCATAATGGCCTTTGCGTGTCCAAAAAGCAATCTTACTAACATCCTCCTTAAGTACAGGAACATGATGAAATCCCGACTTCAAGTCGAGCTTTAGAAAAATATGCAGTTCCGCAGTTCAACCAACAATTCCTCGATCAGAGGGATAAGAAACCGATCTGGAATTGTCAATTTATTTAGGGCCCGATAGCCAACACACATATGGCAGCCCCCATTTTTTTCTTTATTAGAATAATAGGACTTGAACAAGGACTATGAATTAGTCAGATGACACCCTGATCCAACAGTTCCTGTACCCATCATTAACTTCATTTTGAAAATGAGGTGCTAATTTGTATGGGTGCACGTTGACTGGTACAACCGTTCTAATCAGATTGATCGCATGATTTGTGGGTCGCTGTGGTGGTAACACCTTCGGCTCAGCAAATGTTACCTCAAATTTAGAAAATAGCGGCTGAAGATCCTTCTGCAACTCCAATTTTGAAATAGATTCGTGCTCCATATATCCTGTCCTAGTCTTCCACAGGGAACTAAAAATCAGATTCTTTCCCCTGGAGAAAAATCTCTCCAGGGAAGCCCATGCAGCTTTGTGAGGAGCTTGCAACCTTCACAAAATAATCTGGGTACCTTGATGTTTAAAACTCATTGTTAACTTCTTCCAATGTATAATAACATACCCTAGAGTCTCAAGCCAGGCTATGCCAAGCACTATATCGGGACCGAAAGTGTTAAATAGGTAGGCTTCCACTTCCATTGTAACTTTTCAATCTGTACTGGCAGAGCAATACACTTGCCACTCGAAGAAGGAGATCAGGCTTGAGAGAACAGTACCCGTAACTCCACAACAGAATGGAGTTGCAGAGAGGATGAACTGGACTTTGACAGAGAAGGCTAGATGCATGCGTGTGCACTCCGGTATGCCCAAGGCCATCTGGGCAAAAGCAATTAACACAACATACTTGGTCAACAGAAGTCCAACCTCTGCACCGAGACAAAGTCTATCAGAAGAGTATGGTCCGATAAGCTACCTGAAGTTTCACACCTAAAAATCTTCGATTGCATTTCTTATGCTCTTGTTGATGCAAAAGATAGAGATACTGGAGGCAAAACCCAAAGTATGTTTTCTTGTAGGTTATGGAAATGAAGAGTTTGACTACCGACTGTAGAGTGATAATTAACGGAAGTGTTGGATTGGTGTAGCTCGATTTGGCTGGGCCGAATGCTTGTGGCCCGTAACTTTCGTGGGTCGAGCTTCGCGGTGAGCTCGTTGGGGGTTGCAGGGGGCAACGCGCCTCTGCTTCGGGGGTCCTGGGGCCGAAGGCCCCCTACCCAATTTTTCTGGGTTGTAGCATCTCTGACTCCTGTAGCAAAGCTGACCGACCGACACCGACAGAGCACTATAGCAGTGCGGACTTTGGAGTCAACTTTACTGTAGCCTTTTGGACTTCCAGCCGAAAACCACTGTAACACTATTGACTTGGGTGGCCGCCTTTCACTGTAGCGACGCAGACCTCCTGTGCAGTTGGTGGAACAGTGGATCATCTTCTCCATTTGTAGCCTATTTCGGGCTAGGGTTTCTTACTGAAAAAACTCTGTATTTGTGCTCCCGATTATAGTGAATATTCTGCCTCTCTGTGGACGTAGAGATTATTCCCGAACCACGTAAATCTTTGTGTTCTTGTTCTTTCTTTTTTCACTTTTACTCTTCTGTGTTTCGCCGTTTCTGTCGCTGCAACTCCCGACGTTTCCGCAACAGGAAGATCATCAGAAGTCGAGATGTAATCTTCAATGAGAAGATCCTATGGAAGGATCAGAACTTGGCTGAATCAGAAGTTGAAGAAAAGTGGTCAACTAAGTAAAAGTTGGTATGGATGAAAACACCAGAAATTCGCAAATACTGGTAACACCAGATGTCAGTACGAAAGCACCGGAAATTAGACCAACGATAAATGTGCCAGAATACTCCAGAATTTTAGAAGTCTAAGGAAAAGCTTCATTAGCAGAGCAATCGGCATAAAAAACACTAGAAGTTCAAACATTAGAATATGAAATTCCGGTTAATGCAGAAACTTCTCAGAGAAGATCTTCTAGAATCAGATGACCAATCCAGTGGTACGGGGCCGACACAAACTTCTTATTTCTAACGGATGCCGGGGAACCCGAATGTCTAGAAGGGGCAACAACTCTCAGTGACTCAAAACAGTGAGAGTCAGCCATGAAAGAAATGATGAATTCCTTAAAGTTGAACAAAACTTGGGGGAGCTGACTGAACTACTGAAAGGGAAACAAGCATTCGAGAATAAATGGGTCTACCGCTTGATAGAAGAAGCTGTCAGAAATAGAAGATACAAGACACGGTTAGTGGTGAAAGGATTCCAACAAAAGGAATGAATCAATTTCTCAGAAATATTTTCTCCGGTAGTGAAGCATACTACAATCTGAACAGTGTTGAGCATTGTTGCATCAGATGGATGTGAAGACTACCCTTCTTCATGGTGATTTGGAGGAGATCTACATGATGCAGCCCAAGGGGTTTGAAGACCATCGGAAGGAGGGCCTTGTTTGCAAATTGGAGCGAAGTCTCTATGGCTTGAAGCACGCACCTCGACAGTGGAATTGGAAGTTCGATGCTTTGATGATCGAAGATGGTTTCACAAGGAGCAACTCCAATCATTGCTATCATCAGAAGTTGTGGAATGATGAAACTTACATAATTCTCTTACTCTATGTGGATGACATGTTGCTGACGGGTCTGGAGATTCAACAGATTCAGGAGCTAAGAGTAAGCTGTCTGAAATATTTGAAACGAAAGATTTTGGCCAAATCAAGAAAATCTTGGGGATGCGGATGGAGAGATCGAAAATCCCGCACTCTGGTGTTATCCCAGAAAGAGTATATCCGGAAGATCATTGAGAAATTCACGATGACCGAATGTAAATCTATCGAAACTCCCCTCGTCGGAGACTTCGAGTTATCCAAGGCAAGGGTACCTTCAACGATAGATGAGGTCTGGTACATGGTGAAAGTACATTGTCTTTGCAGTGGGAGTGGTGAGTCGGTTTATGTCTAACCTTGGGAAGGAGCATTGAGAAGCTTTGAAGCAAATCATACGATACCTAAAGGGATTGATTGGTACAACATTGCACTTTGGGGAAGATGACCCCCTACAAAGTTTGTTGATGCGGATTTTGCTGGTGATTTCGACACTCGAAAAAGCATAATGAGTTTTGTGTTTTCCTTTGGAGGAACGATGATCGGTTGGATGTCACGACTACAACTGATGGTGACCTTCTCTACAGCCGAAGCGGAGTATGTTGCAGTTACAGAAGTCTGAAAGGAGTTTGTCTGGTTAAAGTGCTTGCTAAAAGAGCTGGGTAAAGAATCGAAAGGAGAAACGTTATTCCGTGACAATCAGAGTGCCATTGACCTTGCCAAGAATCTAGCATTTCATGCGAAAACGAAACACATAGATATGTGTAGAAGGATAAAATGAGAGGAACCCGAACCCTCAAAGTGTTCTCTCTAAAGGTGCCCTTGGGGTTAATTTATAATGAATATTAAAGACCACACCGGACCTCAAGTCCGATGTGGGATGCAGACTCCAACACTCTCCCTCAAGCTAGGTGTACCTAGCTTGGACACATAATGAAAAGAAAACAACAAAACAGACGCTAAAACTCCCCCTCAAGCTGGACATACCCAGCTTGATTACAAAACAGACGAAATAAAAAAGAAAGCTGCAAAGGCTGCTGCTCCCCCTCACGATCGAAGCTCCACCGCAGGATGATGGATGGATGATGTCGCGAACGCAGTAGATGAACCACTCAAACCGGGCCGATGGACAGAGCGCCAGGAATGCCGCACTAGTGGGGCCGGTCGATGAAATGCCGGGAAATCCAAACTAGCACCGGGAAAACCGCATTTGCGGGGCCGGCGACGGGAGGCGGGGACTCCGCAGAAATCGTTGCGGGATCTGGCGACGCCAACGGAAGTATGCTTTGGATATTCTGCAGGATGCTGGGCTGCAGCACGCCACTGCGGTTGACACCCCTCTGGAGCCTGGGGAACGCTCTCTTTATACCACCTCAGAACCATATTCACATCCAGAGCGGTACCGTCGGCTGGTGGGTAAACTCAATTATCTCACCACAACTCGCCCTGACATTGCCTGCGCTGTTGGCAAAGTGAGTCAGTTTATGGAACATCCGACCACCTCTCATTGGGATCCGACCACCTCTCATTGGGATGCTGTCCTCCGCATCGCCAAATACATCAAGCGCGACCCTGCCCGTGGTCTTCGCTATTCACGACATCCTCATCTGAATATTGAGGCCTTTTGTGATGCTGATTATGCTGGTTGCCTTGCCACTCGGCGATCTACCTCTGGGTTTGCCATCTTCTTCGCCGACAACCTCATCTCTTGACGCAGCAGGAAACAAACTGTTGTTTTGCGATCCAGTGCGGAGTCTGAGTACCGCGCCATGACCACCACCACCACGGAGATCCTTTGGCTTCAACAACTCTTACAAGAGTTTGGCTTTCCTCCTCCCACATCTGCTCACGTTTGGTGCGACAATCAGGCAGCCACCAAGATTGCTTCAAATCCCGTATTCCATGAACGCACGAAGCATATTGAGGTAGACTGCCACTTTCTTCGACACCACCTGGAGCACCATCATGTCAGCTTTAGCCACATCCCGACGGCAGACCAGCTTGCTGACATCTTCACCAAAGGCGTCCCAGGGGCCCGCCTCTCCTCACTCAGTTCCAAGCTCGGCCTCCATAGCATCTTCGGCCAAGCTTGAGGGGGAGTGTCTCTGCTCGTGTCTGCTGTCACCTTTTTTTCTTTGTGGGACTCTGTTTATCCAAGCTGGGCATGTCCAGCTTGAGGGGGAGTGTTAAAACCCTTTTTATTTCCTTTTATTATTTTGGGTATCACCGAGTCCCACATTGGAATACTCTCATGTATATCCCTCTTTATCTTTCTATAAAAGAAAGCCTCCGCCTCACCTTGAAGGTAAGGGGGTTTCTCAACCTACATGGTATCAGAGGGGACTTCATCCCGACCCTTCCCCCCTGCGGCTTCCCGGCACCGACCGGCCCCGCCTCTCTAGCGGCCTCCCGACACAGTTCGACCAGCCTCTCCAGCGGCTTCCCGGCTAGGTCCGGCCTCGCCTCTCTCCCCTCCGGCTACCTCCTTCCCGGCGGCCCTCCCTCAGCGGCGCCCTCCCCTTGCGCCCTCTCGTCGCCCTCCCCCTGCGGCCCTCCTTCCCGGCGCCCTCTGCGTCGCGCCTCGTCCCGACGGCTCCGTCCTGCGCGCGACTCCCGTCGCCCCGCTACGTCCTCTCCCGACGCAGCCCTCCTCGTCCCTCCCGGCGCGCGATCTCCCCGAACCCGACGGCCCGTAGCGCCTCCTCCAGACGCGCCTCCTTCCCTGACGAGGCTCCTCCGGCGCGCGGCTCCTGACGCGGCCCTCCTCTCCGGACAGGGCCCTCCCCGTCGCGCCTCCTTCCTGGTGCGCGATCTCCTCGGCGCACCTCCACCCAGTCGCCCGGCGGCGGGAGTAAACTGTTCCATACCAAGAAGCAGCAGGAGGCAGCTCTGGAAGAGGATGGACGATGAGGGGAAGACAGTCATCAATAGCAGTGTCAGAAGGAGAAGAAGGAAAGGAGAATGGAGAATCCTCAACAAAGGAGACATCCACAGAGATGACATACCGCCGAAGGTCGGGGGAGAAGCAGCGATATCCGCGCTGAGTGCGGGAGTAGCCAAGAAAAATGCAGCGGAGAGATTTGGGAGCGAGTTTGGAGAGATCTGGACGTGTGTCGCGAACGTAACAGAGGCATCCAAACACGCGAGGGGGAAGGGAGTGAAGGGGGAGAGAAGAGAACAGAGCCTGAAAAGGAGTCTCCCCCTGAAGGATAGAAGAAGGAAGACGGTTTATTAGGTAGGTGGCAGTGAGAATGACATCGCCCCAAAAATGCAGAGGCACCTGTCGGTGGAAGAGGAGGGCACGAGCAATCTCCAGAATATGGCGGTGTTTCCGCTCGGCCACGCCATTCTGCTGGGGTGTATCAGGACAGGAGGTCTGATAAAGGATGCCTTTCGTCTGGAGAAACTGCCGAAAGGGAGGGGAGACCCGCCTGGGAGTCGCGCAGGAGAGATCCGCCGGGATTGCCGCCTGGAGGGGACGTCGGGCCGCCTCGAGGGGACGCCGGGCAGAGGGAAGCCGCCGCGACTGAGGTCCTGCGCGACCGGGAGGAGCAGCGGAGGGGGGGGGGGCTATTTGAAATTTCATTTCATCCGTAATCTATTGGAGGACAAGGCGTTAGAGCTACGGAGGATTGCGGGGAAACAAAATCCGGCCGACATGTTCACGGATGTGCTAGTTCAAGATAGCTTGAGGCAACATTGTGCTTCAGTGAGACTCGGTTGAACGAGAGGAGGATGGAGAACACTGCAATGAATGTGGAAGAAGAAGGTTGGTTTGCCCGAAGTGTTGGAGGATGTCGAAAAGGTTCCTTGAAGTAATCTTCAAATGAGTGATTGTTGGGACTGTGAAGCTTCTTTAAGTCACCAGAGGCTCACTCATCGGAAGTGTAGACTTCTATAGTTCGCTTCAGTCTTGTCAGAGCAACGACAGCAGGAACCTTCAACATACGAGTTAGACTACTGAAAGTTTGCTAAATTTCCGATTGTTGTGCAAACCGACCTTTGGGCACAGTGAATAGTGTACCGACTGGGATGATTGAGTCGATGAAAGCCTTGGTTGAATGAAGAAGTCAACGGATGACTGATTGCAAATGTCGGATGGCGGTGCAACCTGTTTGACCGGCAATGAACCTCTATAAAAGGAGGTGGGACCGACTACTGAGATGTATTGTATTAAACTGTAAGGCTTTTGCTAGACTTTTCTAATTCTAATCCCAAAAATAACTAGACTTTGCTTTGATACCAACTATAGCGACCCTAGCCTTTTACACTTATCATTATATGATTTTAAGCAGCATTGCATTGGAGTAAAGAGAGAGAAAGAGTAATCCGAAAGAAAAATGGAGGTTCGGGTAGAATCCCTTACCTAATGTCCGAAACGGTTCTGCACTTGATCTTAATGTCCTGCATAATCAAATTAGATTTATTAATTAATAAGTCCATAACCTTTTTTTGATAAATATTTTCCCCGAACCCTCTGTCTCAAGATGGAAAGGGAATTTCTCGGACTGAAGCAGAAGGAAGACGAGTCTATCGGGACGTATGAAGCAAACTTAAGTGTAATGCTGGCTTATGAGCTACAATGTTTGTAATTCTTGTAACTCCGATAATACTAAGAGTTTGCATTGTTCTTCCGTGAACGTAAGACGAAAGTGTGAACCACGTAAAACTCGTGTGTCCATTTACTTTTCATGTTGTTCTTCCTTTGAGTTAGAGTGTGTGTTTGGTTAGTCTATGAAGCGGTGGTTAGGGTGCAACAAGACCTCTTAATTTCGATGCTTCAAGACAGAAGGGAAGAACCGATAGTTGGTTTTCCGCAGCGTTGAACTACCGGTGAATATGAATTTTCGGTGAACTCAAGGCTCAACCATCCGGTGTTTGGTGGAATTTCTTCCTTTACGTAGCTTCGACTTCGTCCTCACTGCCGCTGAAAATTGCCTTTTCAGCTGCGTACTCTCTTTGCGGCGAACTATCTTCTCCAGCAGTGATCGGTTCTCTAGTACGCACATCCCAACTTCATAGGTTTCCATCAACGGTCGCGCCTCTGCCGCGATCTTTTCCTCCCAACGTTTGCCTACCTTGACCGAGTACCCCTCCCTATGTTCGTTCACGATGTTCTGCTAGCTTCGATCTTCCTCCCTCACGCGCAAGGGAGTTCTGTCTTCTTCACTATTTGTCCAGCATTGTTCGTCACCACAGTTCGCGCGCTAACCTCCCGTGTTCTGCCAACAACAAACGCCCAGTCCACTCAACAACTTCGCTTCAACAAAAGGCAACGAACTAGCCCTCACAACGCGTCTCCAGTGTGGTCGCATCCTCTTTTTTTTTTTTCTTTTTCTTTTTCTTCTTTTGCACTTCGTTCATGGTTTTTAGCAACGATCGCGCCTCTTCCACAGCCGTCGCGCGCTTCCCAGCATACATGTCTCAGCAACGATCGCCACTCAATCTCACAAACTATTCCCCAACGTCAGCATCCCCTGTGCTGCAACATACGTTCTTTCCAATTTTCGTGACTTTTTCCTGCAATTGTGTTCTTGGTCAGACTCCACGATGGCTCACAACTTTCAACTCGCTACGTCTTCTGTTCAAAGATAGGCGAGCTCCGAACACTCCACACAGAAACCGCTTTGGCCAGACGTCTTCCACTCTCCGATCGTCTTGCTCCGAATCGTCCAAACCTTGTGCGCTGGACACGACCTTTGTCCCTCCAGGCGCGCGACTCCCCAGTGGAGTCGCCAATTGTTAGGTGAAAATATTGAGAGGGAGGAACAAGGAGAAAAACAGCTGTATATTATGTATCTTAATTAGCAAACAGAGAGAGTGAGAGTTACAATGTGGGTGGGAGGAAGGAGAAGAAGAAGAAGAAAGACAACTCCCAAGAAGTCCACTTCCGGTAGAGTATTCCGTGTCCTCCCAAGGACCGGCCTATGCAGCAGCTCCCAAGCTGTGCAGGAAGCAAAACGAATATTCGTACCTTCCCCCTCAACCCATTCCCCTATTTAATAGTCCCCCAACCAACTACAAACAACCCAACCACAACTAAAAGCAGAAAAGACACTACTGCCCCTCAACAATGTATTATACTCACTCCCGCACTAGATAGCCCCTCACATATACTCAACGGAAGCCCCAACCAGCACCACAATTACCTAACACAACTTGTATCTTTTTCTTCATCTATAAATAAGAAGAACATGACCTCACTTAGGGGTATGAATTCTGGGGCCTCTCTATTGTTTATAAGGAGTACTTGATTTTGAGTGATTTTATTGATATTGGAAGTTGGTACCTGCAGGCCCTTTCAAGGATCACTTGCAAACAAATGTGCTTGGAGATCATTGGCCAAGATCAACGTCTGAAAGTTCTAGTTCATTTTCGGTATTTCCTTCTATTTTAGCTGGGTTGTTTGGAGCTGGGTTACTAGATACAGCCTACGCAGATGCTAAAGAGGTTGGTTTGATGACTTGTTGCTCCTGTAGTCTCTCTTTTCTCTTTCTTCCTGCTTTATTTTATTATTTAGTATCCATGTATTTACTACAGCTCTGATAATTTATTAAGATTTTAAGATGATCTTATTTATTTTCAGGCCTTATATTAGATTTAATCATGTGGTTGTATGTTATGTATGAAAATAATATCTTAATATTGGATCTGAAGTGCACTTTGTCTTTGTGCAGGAACCTCCTAAAGCTGCATTACCATCAGAACATCCTTCAAATTATTTTAATTTGGAGGAGTTGGCCAGAAAAGAGAGGCATAGGTTAGAAGAGCTGCTCAAGAGTAAAGGAATGAAATATGGATCTTATCCAAGGTTCACTGTTGGTGTGAAGGGCCAAAAGGTATCTATTTCTTTTCCTCTTTATAGTCCTGCCATCCCCTGAGTATGAGTTGATGGTGCTCTACTTTGTAAATGTCCAATTGTTTCAGTTGGCTAGGTGTTTCTATGCTCCAAGGATTCTTCCTTTCCCAACTGCTATGTGAGGTTTTTCTTGCCAAGGTTCTCACGTACAAAGTGACAATCAACCTCTATATGTTGAGTACACTCATGGTAGTGGTCTAATCATTACACGAAATGTGCCCGGGATTCCCAACAGGATAACCCATCTCATGTAAAATCAGTTGTGTTCATAAAATCTCTGTTATCACATGGATCATAGTACGATACTCAACACTTGAACGGAATACAATAGCTTGCTCCTTGGTACGTTAAGAAATAAAATTACTATCAATAAATAATATGTTCAGATGTATATTTCCTGGGGGATAAGCACCTCACATGATCGACATTACAAAATGTCTCTATCTCTATATATTCATGATAAGAATACATCAGGCTTAAACTTGGTTCCTTATTGATATATCTAATAATATGAAGAAATGAATCGTAGTGTAATTTAGTAGGTTTCTTCTTAAATTGGCTGACCTTGCTAGCCACACAAGCAATATCTCGTTTAATCATGTTCAAATAGTTTCATGTAATTAGGTAATGATATCTATCTGCTGAGGAGAACAGCTCATTCTCAATATGCAGACTTTTCACTCGGTTTGAGAGGATTATCAATAGTGTTAGCTCGAAACTTACCTGTGTCTTGCAACAAGTCTAGAACAAATTTCTATTGAGATATGAAAATACCTTTTCAACACCTAGTATCCTCTTTATTTTATTTTTTAAAGGAGACCCCAAGATCTTTTTATTACATACATGAAGGCACATGACCTTTTCTGACATTAGATGGGGAACATTTGAGGGAAGTTTGAAGACTCATTACATTAAAAGGAGTACATTTGAGGGAATACTCAAGACCCATTACATTAAAGGGAGTACATCGAGCGACCTCTAAGAAATATTTCAGTGAGTTCAAGTCATTAGTATGAAATCATGATTAAGAAAGGACTTGAAAGGACCAATTCTTGCAAAAATGTTGATTGTGATCACAATATCATCAACATAGATAGTCAATAAGAGATTATCGACTAACGACTTTTGGTAAAATATAAAGGGTCCTTCAAGCTTTGAGTGAGACCATAATTAATCACAACCGCACAGAAGAGACCAAACTAGACATGTTAAGACTGTTTAAAACTGTAGATGGGTGAATTCCCCTTACCTCAATGTGAGGTGGGGATACTCTTTTATAGAGAAGTAAAACTAATTACATGGTGTTTAAGTCCAATGTGGGACTCAGAACAGAAATACCCATTTAACCTTAAATGGGGTCCAACACTCCCCCTCAAGCTGGACATGCCCAGATTGGATAGAGTCCCACAAAGAGAAAAAAGACAACAAAGACACAGGACCATCTCAGACTCCCCCTCAAGCTGGGCTAGGGAGGCTGTGAATACCCAGTCTGGTAGTGAGAGACTCAAGGCGAGCTCCTGGAAGACCTTTGGTGAAGAGATCGGCAAGCTGATCGGCCGTCGGGATATGGCCGAAGCCGATATGGTGCTGCTCCAGATGGTGGCGGAGAAAGTGACAGTCCACCTCGATATGCTTCGTCCGTTCATGGAAGACGGGATTCGAGGCAATCTTCGTGGCGGCCTGATTGTCACACCAGATATGAGCAGGAGTCGATGCGGGGAAACCGAGCTCATGGAGGAGATGATGAAGCCAGAGGATCTCAGTAGTGACGGTGGCCATGGCTCGATACTCGGCCTCGGCACTCGACCGGGAGACAACGGTCTGCTTCTTGCTGCGCCAAGAGATGAGATTGCCGACGAAGAACACGGCGAAACCCGAAGTAGACCTGCGGGTAGCAAGGCAGCCGGCATAGTCGGCATCACAGAAGGCCTCAACATCCATGTGAGCATGATGGGAGTACTGAAGGCCACGGGCAGGGTCTTTCTTTATGTATTTGGCAATGCGAAGGACAACATCCCACTGAGATCTGGTGGGATGCTCCATGAACTGGCTGACTTTGCCAACGACACAGGCAATGTCGGGACGCGTCATGGTGAGGTAGTTGAGTTTACCGACCAGGCGTCGATAGCTCTCGGGATGAGGAAAGGGTTCCGAGTCGGAATGAAGGGAGCGTTCCCCAGGCTCAAGGGGAGTGTCCACGGCGGTGGCTGTGCTCAACCCGGCATCCTGCAAGATATCAAGAGCATTCTTGCGCTGGTAGAGAGAAATGGTATCCGCAGTCCGGGAGACCTCGATGCCAAGGAAGTAAGTGAGGGGACCAAGATCCTTGGTGTGAAAGTGCTGGTGAAGATGCGCCTTAAGGCTGGCGATGCCTCTGGAGTCGCTCCCTGTGATGATGATGTCATCAACATAAACCACAAGCAAGATACAGCCATGCGCCGTCGTACGGAAGAAGACTGTGTGATCCTTCATACTGCGAGAGAGGCCAAAGGCTGTGACGACCGTGCTGAAGCAGCCAAACCAAGCCCGAGGAGACTGCTTGAGGCCGTAGAGGGAGCGACGGAGACGACAGACATGGCGGTCGGCACCAGAGGCCGAAAAACCAGGAGGCTGCTGGAGGTAGACTTCTTCATCAAGAAAGCCATGGAGAAAAGCATTTTTAACATCCAGTTGATGAAGCGGCCAGTGATGATGAGCAGCCAGCGAAAGGAAAAGGCGGACCGAGGCCATCTTTGCAACCGGAGAGAAGGTCTCAAAGTAGTCGATGCCATATGTCTGAGCAAACCCCTTTGCGACAAGCCGGGCTTTCAGGCGGCAAAGAGAGCCATCAGGATTGAGACGGATCGTGAAAATCCATTTACAGCCGACCGCCTGTTTGCCCGCCGGAAGTGGAACAAGATCCCATGTATGGTTGTCATCCAGAGCCCGCAATTCATCCCTCATGGCGGCTAGCCACCCGAGGTGAGATTTTGCTTCACCGACTGTCCGAGGAATCGACACGGTCTCCAGCGCTGACAGACCCCTGTAGGAAGATACAAAGAGAGGAGTAGTCTGACACGAGCGAGTACCTTTCCGGAGCGCAATCGGCACGTCCTCGGGAGCTGGGACAGGAGCATCGGACGAAGCAGGAACAAGGTGGTCCTCGGCCGGGATGGGAGGTACAGCGGAAGGACGACGGGAGTAGGTCTGGCCAAAGAGATGACCGGGCGGGGGAGACACCAGAGGCAGGTGAACGAAGAGCGGAAGACAGTCATCGATGGTAGGGTCGGGAGAAGGAGAGGGGAGAGTGAAAGGAGAAGTCTCGACAAACGATACGTCGGCAGAGGTGATATACTGACGGAGGTCTGGAGAGAAGCATCGGTACCCGCGCTGAGTGCGGGAATATCCAAGAAAAATACAGCGAAGGGATTTGGGAGAAAGTTTGGAGAGATTGTGGCGAGTGTCCCGGACATAACAGAGACATCCGAAGACGCGGAGTGAAAGGGAGTGAGGAGGAATAGAGGGGAACATGGTATGAAAGGGAGTCTCCCCCTGAAGTATTGAGGAGGGAAGACGATTCAGAAGGTAAGTAGCAGTGAGGATGACATCCCCCCAGAAGAGAAGAGGTACCTGGCGGTGGAAGAGGAGAGCACGAGCGGTTTCCAAAATATGCCGGTGTTTTCGCTCGGCCACCCCATTCTGCTGAGGGGTATCAGGACAGGAGGTCTGGTGGATGATGCCGTGGGCCCGCAGAAACTGCTGAAAGTGAGTGGATAAGTATTCCCGCCCATTGTCAGATCGAAGACATTTGACCGGGATAAAAAACTGTGTTTGGATCTCATGGAAAAAGGTCTGGAAGGTGGAGAGAACCTCTGTCCGATCTCGAAGAAGATAAAGCCATGTCATCCGGGAATAATCATCAATGAAGGAAATGTAATATTTATACCCAGATTGACTCGAGGTAGCACAGGGACCCCATACATCAGAATGAACCAAATCAAAGGGTTTGGCGGCCCGTGTGTCAACTTGAGGAGGATATGATGTGCGATGATGTTTCGCAAAACGACACGACTCACAAGGAAAAGAAAAACGGGGACTAATATCGGGGTAGAGGCGATGAAGTGCAGAGGCGGAAGGGTGGCCCAACCGGGAATGGAGGTCAACGGCATGAGCATGGATAGACGCGCAGGCGATGGAAGGCGGGCCAACGAACATGTACACCCCATCCCGAAGCTGACCTCTACCAAGTTCCCGGTTCGTCGTCCGCTCCTGAAACAAAACAGAAGACAAGGAAAAAAGAGCAGTGCAATTGAGAGGGCGAGGGCAGGGCTGGACCTGGGTGCGCCGGGCGCCGGAAGCCAGGGCCTGGAGCAGCGCCGGGAGAGGGCGCCGGGAGGGGAGCCGCTGGGAGAGGGCGAGGGCACGGCGCCGGGGCGAGGCCGAGGGCGAGACGCCTGGGCGGGGCGCTGAGGGCTGGGCGCCGAGGGCTGGGCTCCGGGGCGAGGCGCTGAGGGCGGGGCGCGAGGGCGCGGCGCCGGGGCAAGGTGCTGAGGGCGGAGCGCCGGGGCGAAGCGCCGGCGTGGAGAGCGCGCGCCTGGCAGGAGGGAGACGCGGGGAGGCGAGACACAGGGGAGCCGGGAGCCGCGGCAGGCAGGAGGGCCGCCGGGAGGATGGAGGGCAGCCGGGAGCCGCGACAGGCAGGAGGGCCGCCGGGAGGATGGAGGGCAGCCGGGAACCGCGGCAGGCAGGAGGGCCGCCGGGAGGATGGAGGGCAGCCGGGAACGGCTAGGGCAGCAGGGAGAGAGGCGGGGCCGGGAGGACGCCGGGAAGCCGCAGAGGAGGGAGGGTTCGGGATAAAAATCCCTCTGATACCATGTAGATGGGTGAATTCCCCTTACCTCAATGTGAGGTGGGGATACTCTTTTATAGAGAAGTAAAACTAATTACATGGTGTTTAAGTCCAATGTGGGACTCAGAACAGAAATACCCATTTAACCTTAAATGGGGTCCAACAAAAACTATATAGGCCGGAAAAAAATGTGACATGCCTTCATTGTCCAAAAAGCCATTAAGAAAAACACTCTTCACATTCTATTGATGGATAGGCTTGTGATGAGAAACAATTAAAAATATAAGCTGGAAAATAAGTACTATTTTTGTCATGACCCCCTCCCCCAAAGGTGCCCTTCTTGGGCCGACAATGAAAGAAGAGTGATAATGACGCCCGAAGCCCGAGGGTATAACATACATACAAATGAGTGGCATTACCTTCTAAGATATGAGAAATGAGAGAGATAAGATAGAAACAACCACCAAACAACTCTTGCTCATACAAAACAAGAAGCAATCCCAATACATGATATGAATGTAATGACATACAACTGAAACAACAGAAAAACACTAAAACCGATCCTCGACAAAGACCACGAAGCTCCAACATCTCCTGAAAAACTCCTCGAACTAAAAATATCCAGCTTGATTACCAACCGACTCCTGTAGACTTGAAAAACAGTTTATATATACGTAGGGTGAGAACATGCATACTTAGTTGGATCTTCCTTGCAACCTCTTGTGCAAAATGTGAACGAATTATAGTAAAGCCCAGTGTGTGAACAAATGAAACCAACTTGTCACCTAAACAAATTTACTATTCTATTCCCAACCTCACCATGACTATCTCTTACTAAGTATCACATACAAGGGATAATATAATAACAAAAGAGGATACCTTGCTACCATTTTCCCACTGGTTTGCCTTTCTGCCCCAACATCGCATGTTTTCAGCCATCTCTTTCCAAAAGCCAGCTCGAAGACACTTGGGCTAAAGTAAGCTAGCCCGAAAACACTTGGGTTAAAACATGCACTTCGCGCATCACATCATCTCATCGACATCTCCATATAGTAACTGTGTGGTTCTCGGGAGCCACCACAACCCTTACGTTGTGTATTATACATCAAGTTTTGTACCTCAAGCAATCACGATCTCTACGTCGAGTCTTGTACCTCAAGCCATCGCAACCCATACGCCGAGTCTTTTACCTCAGGCCATCACAACCCATACGCCGAGTCTTGCACCTCAAGTCATCACAACCCATACGCAACATACCTATAATAACTGTTAGAATAATATATTCGGAGACATATGTGTGAAATAACCACAATTCATTACAACCCTCTACACACATATATGGGGAAAGTTAACCAACATGCATATCGGCACATAATACTACTCGGAGAAGCGAGTGGGGTTAGAGGGGGTAGTCGGTCATCCTCGTTCATCGCCAACCTGGATGTTGGGAAAAACACCCTTCCAGAGTCTACTAGGTGTCAGTTGCCTTACCGACATGGGTGAAGTAGCGTATGAAATCACAAAACATACATGATATATATAAGGCTCACAACCACACTATGGGTAACTAACTAGCCTTAGGCTCATCTGCCGCTAATGTTGCACGAGACTCGCGGCTGCCCCCGCTAGGACCTAGGTATCAAAAGCATACAAACATCAAGATTCATCTTAATTAATTAATTAATTTTTAGTATTATCATTTTCAAGATTACCATTTAAATCTTCTAAGCCAAGTGCTAGCGGTACTATTAATTATTTTCTTGTATTCTCATGTATGTCATCACCAAAGTAAGCATCAAGAACCAAACCCGTTCTTTATTAATTCATCATCATTTCATAATCATCCGGGTACTCTAGGACTTAGCCCATACTACCACATAAAAGATGCACCCGCGGTGCATAGCATCAACTGCTTCCCGTAGTTGGAAACTGATAATATAAATATCAACTGGCCATCGACCATTAAACAATCAAATTCATTATCAAGCAAACATACAACTTTCAGCACATCAACGGGCAAACCCAACTTCAACCCGTTCTATCAATCCTGGTGTCATCCTCGACACCAACGCTCATAACATCACATCCGGCATCCCATGCCAACATCATCATATAACCGGCATCCCATGCCACCATTACAGCCTCAGGCATCCCCGCCCATCATGGTCATCAACCATAAGCCATCCCAGACTCACATCACATCACATAACAAGACTCATATCCAGAGCAAACATAGAAGGCGGCAACAAGACTCATATCCAGAGCAAACATAGAAGGAAACAAACAACAGGCAACAAGGCATCTGGGCCCTAAAAACAAGGCATCCAGCCTTTACATGCAAATGGGCTTATACGACCCCAAACATTTATCTTTATCAAACAATCAGTTTTATTACCATCTTGGATTAACCGATTTATTTATCAGAAGTTACGACTATGGGTAACCTAAGATATCACCTATTACAAGCTATCAATTATTAACCATGCTTTCAAGCATCACTTCGAGTTTCATTAAAATTTAAGGAAGAACTTTTCATTTAACATGCCTTTAATCATTTACAACAACAAGCACTTTCAGCTTCATGTTCTTTAGCCAATCCCATTGACTTATGGAAGAACGAATTAATTAAACATGTATTAAGCATCAATTTGATTTCCATCAAATTATATGAACGGTTTATAAAAAAAAATACGCCTCTTTAATTCTTTAGCCAGCCAACATTATCGGTTTTACGTTCTTTAACAATTTTCATCGAATTAGACATGCTAAACCAAGCATAGCCAACATGCTAACCAAATAAAAAAAAAAAAATTGAAACATGAATATTAATATTTCCTCGTGATAATTTCGATTTCAATTTTCCAATAAACAAAATGATCAAATAATTCTCATCAATAATTTTTAAGCATTTAAAATCGTGGTATACTATTATCTATCTCTCTCTCTCTCTTGGATAATTCCAGAATAATTATCATTATTTTATAACATGCAAATATTATTTTCTTTTTCTTCCGATAATCTCACAATTCTAATTCAATTCTGGAAACTAACAGAAACAGGTTCACCATTTCCTTCAAAGACTACTTCTATTACATTTCTGAAATAATATTAACACAATAATTCTCTTGCATGAAATTCTAGTATTATTAGTAGCAACATTCTACTGCATAAATTAGTATTCCTTTTAAAAAATTATGGAATTAATATATTTCATTATCATTAACAGAATTACACAGCGTATTCTCATCTTTTCAGATTATCAGACATACGTTCTTCATGCGATTATTTCCCATATTTTATCTGATTAAATATTTTATCTGATTTCGGTTAATCGCATCAATTTAAACAAAGAAACTAAAGCATGATAATTCCACACTTACACTGTATAAAATATGGGGAAGTCCTAGATCCCCTACTTGGTATTTCTTTTCGAAGTCGCTGCATCCAGAAGTATAGAGGAGACAGAGAGAGGGATTTCTTCCACGCGTGGAAACTTTAAGTGGAAATCGGCAGTATTTTGCAGAAGCTTAGCAAGACTCGAACGAAGGCTTTGAGACCACCCGGACTCGAGAGGAACAAGGAGCACAAATGAGATGAAGAAACTCGTTTTTAGGATTTACAAATATCCCTCCGCGGATACCTTAGAAACTCCTTCAACTTCCCATATTTTATTTCATATTAAAGTATATTAAGACAATTTGCATTTAATTCTCCCAATGATTTCATTTAAAACTCTTAACAAATTCAAAACCACCGATTCCCACATTAAATCCTCTTTATTTATGTTGAAAAACGCATTTTAGGTCATTCGGAAAGGGAAAACGATGTTTCTGTAAACAAAAAGGTACCCTTACGTGAGAAGCATGCGCTGCGTAAGAGTCATGTCTTTTTACCCTTACGCAGCCGGTTACCCTTATGCGACAACATAACGCTGCGTAAGGGTAACTTGTTCTACCCTTACGCAGCGGCAGGAAACTTGGCTTACCCTTACGCGGGCCAGTACCCTTACACAAGTACGCTTACACAAGACAGCCCGAAGGCTTTACCTTTACGTAGGTCGACCCTTACCTTTACGGATCTCATAAATCCAAGGTTACCCTTATGTAACTGTAGAGGGTGAATTCCTCTTACCTCAATGTGAGGTGAGGACATCCTTTTATAGATTAGGAAACAAATGTACAGGACGGGTAAGTCCGATGTGGGACTCACCCATTTACACTTAAATGGGTTCCAACACTCCCGCTCAAGCTGGACATGCCCAGATTGGATAGAGTCCCACAAATAGAAAAAGACAACAAAGACACAGGACCATCTCAGACTCCCCCTCAAGCTGGGCCAGGGAGGCTGTGAATACCCAGCCGGGTAGTGAGAGACTCAAGGCGAGCTCCGGGAAGACCCTTGGTGAAGAGATCGGCAAGCTGATCGGCCGTCGGGATATGGCCGAAGCCGATATGGTGCTGCTCCAGATGGTGGCGGAGAAAGTGACAGTCCACCTCGATATGCTTCGTCCGTTCATGGAAGACGGGATTCGATGCAATCTTCGTGGCGGCCTGATTGTCACACCAGATATGAGCAGGAGTCGATGCGGGGAAACCGAGCTCATGGAGGAGATGACGAAGCCAGAGGATCTCAGTAGTGACGGTGGCCATGGCCCGATACTCGGCCTCGGCACTCGACCGGGAGACGACAGTCTGCTTCTTGCTGCGCCAAGAGATGAGATTGCCGGCAAAGAACACAGCGAAACCCGAAGTAGACCTGTGGGTAGCGAGGCAGCCGGCATAGTCCGCATCACAGAAGGCCTCAACATCCATGTGAGCATGATGGGAGTACTGAAGGCCACGGGCATGGTCTTTCTTGATGTATTTGGCAATGCGAAGGACAACATCCCACTGAGAGCGGGTGGGATGTTCCATGAACTGGCTGACTTTGCCAACGGTACAGGCAATGTCAGGACGTGTCATGGTGAGGTAGTTGAGTTTACCGACCAGGCGGCGATAGCTCTCGGGATGAGGAAAGGGTTCCGAGTCGGAATGAAGGGAGCGTTCCCCAGGCTCAAGGGGAGTGTCCACGGCAGTGGCGGTGCTCAACCCGGCATCCTGCAAGATATCAAGAGCATACTTGCGCTGACAGAAAGAAATAGTATCCGCAGTCCGGGAGACCTCGATGCCAAGGAAGTAGGTGAGGGGACCAAGATCCTTGGTGTGAAAGTGCTGGTGAAGATGCGCCTTAAGGCTGGCGATGCCTCTGGAGTCGCTCCCTGTGATGATGATGTCATCCACATAAACCACAATCAAGATACAGCCATGCGCCGTCGTACGGAAGAAGACGGTGTGATCCTTCATACTGCGAGATAGGCCAAAGGCTGTGACGACCGTGCTGAAGCGGCCAAACCAAGCCCGAGGAGACTGCTTGAGGCCGTAGAGGGAGCGACTCAGGACGACCATGCAGGACCCAGCAACGGTCCACCAGATGGCCGAGCTTGCCGCAATGCTGGCAGAGGGGGCGAGGTCGGCCTTCCCCACGGCCGCGCCCACGAGGGCTGGGAGGACGACTACCGCCACGTCCGAGGAGCGCAGTGTGATCAGGAAGGGGGACGGGTGGTGCAAGGGCCCGATGTGCCTTCTGCAGGCGATGATAGACCTGCGGGATATCCAGTGTAGACGGGCTGGCAAGCATCTCGGTGGCCGTCGTGGCATAGTCCGGTGCGAGGCCATTCAGGAGGTTGAATAGGCAGAGCTGGTCCCGCTGAGTCTGCGCTTCGGCCGGAGTTTGAGGAATCGGCCAGAGTTCCTGTAGTTCATCGCGGAGACCCTTCCATTCCATGAAGTAGGTGGGGAAGGTCCGATCCTGCTGGCGGATATGGGAGAGACGTTGTAGAACGTCAAAGACCCGGGCCAAGTTATTGGTCTCGAAGAACATGACAATCAAGGAATCCCAGAGCTCCTTGACGGTGTTGGCAGTCCGGGTGACATCCTTCACGGAGCGGTCCATGGAGTTGACCAGTAGAGCGAATATTTTGCTGTCCGCCAGCTGCCAAGAGTCGAACTTAGGATCAGTGAGTTCAGGTGGGGGTTTCTCAAGATGAGAATGAAGCCCCATGCCGCGGAGGGACATCAAGACCGTCTTCCGCCAGACGGAAAAATTAGTGGCATCCAGCCGGTCATCGACAAGCCGGGAGGAGGCCGTGATGAGGGACGGAAGAACGGAGGATGCGTCCATGGAGGGCGGGCGCTGGACCCGTTCGCCGGGAGTCGGGCGGTGGAAGGGAAGCGGCCCGGAGATGCGGCCGGAGGGAGCAGCGACAGGGGGTCGCGCTCAGGATGGTGCGGCCGGGCAGGGGCGGCGCGGGTGCTGGGGCAGGAGCGCCGCAGGGCCGAGAGCAGGGCTGGACCTGGGCGCGCCGGGCGCCGGAAGGCCGAACCGGGAGCAACGCCGGGAAAGGGCAGCGGGTAGGGAGCTGCTGGGGGGGGGGGTGAGGGCGCAGCGCCGGGGCGAGGCCGAGGGCGAGACGCCGGGGCGGGGCGCTGAGGGCTGGGCGCGAGGGCGTGACGCCGGGAGGAGGTGCGCCGGGATGGCGGGGCGAGCCGGGAGCCTGGGAGCCGGGAGCCGGGGAGCGGGGAGCCGGGAGAAGCCGTTGGGAGCTGGGAGCCGCGAGAGGCCGCGGGAGCAGAGGGAGGCGCGGGAGGCGCCGGAAGCAGCGGGAGGCCGTCGGGAGCAGCCGGGAGGTGCCGGGAACAGCGGGAGGCCGCTGGCGGGGCGCGCGGGTGATGGCGTCGGGAGCAGCGGGAGGCCGCTGGGAGTAGCGGGAGGCCGTCGAGAGCGCTGGAGCAGCGGGAGGCGCCGGAGGGAGGAGATCCGTCGGGAGGGCCGTCGCGTGCAGTGGAGGTCCGGCGACGGGATGGGCCGCGACGGCGGGAGGGAGGCGCGGCGGGAGCCGCGTCGGACCGGAGGGCCGGGAGCCGCGCTGGAGCCGCGCGAGAGGAGGGAGGTTCGACGGGAGGGCCGGGAGCCGCGGGGAGCCGCGGGGAGGGAGCGGCGTCGGGGAGGAAGTCCGCAGGAAGGAGCCGGCGCGGGCCGCGTCGGGGAGAGAGAGGGCTGTCGGGCGAGGGCGAGGGAGCCGCGCGGGCGAGGGTGCGGGGGCGCTGGGGAGGGGCGCCGGGAGGGAGGGCCTGCCGGGAGCAGAGGAGCGCCGGGAGGGAGGGCCGGAGAGGAGAGGTGCGCCGGGAGGGAGGGCCTGCCGGGAAGACTAGGGCAGGAGTGAGAGAGGCGGGGCCGGGAGAACGCCGGGAATCCGCAAGGGAGGGAGGGTGCGGGATAAAAATCCCTCTGATACCATGTAGAGGGTGAATTCCTCTTACCTTAATGTGAGGTGAGGACATCCTTTTATAGATTAGGAAACAAATGTACAGGACGGGTAAGTCCGATGTGGGACTCACCCATTTACACTTAAATGGGTTCCAACAGTAACCTTTGGAAATAAGGGGTTACCCTTACGTAACCTATTAAAAACACCACTTACCCTTGCGCAACTCCAAGTTCATGCGTAAGGGTAAATATTCCTTTGAAAATATGACATTTTTAATTAAACTAACTTATAAATAATTAAGAAAGTGGGTTTATTATCACTTTCAAAATTCTAAACACTTCAAAAATTTATAGAATCGTTTTAAAAATTTCTAAATTAAATTCCAAATAAACTTTTAAAACATTTAAATTACTTCCATAATTTGTAAAACCATTTTAGTACCACTTAATAAATTACAAAAACATTTTAAAACGACTTCCAAAATTTAAGAAAATACTCTTGAACCACCGGACACTCCGAAATGACAAAGGAAGACTTGATAATATTCTGAACCTTTACAATTTTGCCAATCAGAGAAAAGGTATCAAAGTAATAAATACCGTAAGTCTGGTCATACCCCTTGGCGATGAGGTGAGCATTGAGATGATTTAGAGAGACATTTGCATTAAGCCACAGTGTTCACCCACTTACAACCAACAATCTTCTTTCCAGATGGGAGAGGAACCTGATTCGAAGTATGATTGGTCTCCCAAACATGCAACTCTTCAAGTGTTGCATGGATAGCAACAAAAGTAGATGTTCAAGGAGGCAAGCCGCTATAAGGAGTAGATACCATTCCGGACAATGATAGGCAAACCATAAAGGAATGGTGGAGAAACAATTAAAGGAGCATGCAACTCAGTATCAATAGTAGACAAACCGACATGTATAGTCTGCGAGCGACATGTATAGATGCAACCAAACCATGGATTGGGAGACACCTCGAGAGGTGGTGGAGCAAACACCTTAAGAGGAGTCGAAGAATGTGAATTGATGGTTTAAGGAAGACAAAACATCATGGTTAGGGTCAAAAGGCTCAAAGAAAAGTAAAGACCGGAAAGAGAACTCGACGGAGGACACATCAATATAGACCATTGATGGAGCATGTAACTTAGTATTAGTAGACAAAGCGATACATGTATTTTTGTGAGCAATGTTTGTAGATGTAACAAAACCATGTGTTGACAAACATCCCAGGAGGAGGTGGAGTTGACACCTCATGAGGATATAGAGGATGTAAATCGATGGTGCATGGGTTGGAAGGCTCACATAGAAGAATAAGAGACTGAAAGGAAAACAATCTAGTAGACACCTCAACAATGATCTCTTAACGTCCCAGGTCTAGAGAATGGTAGCAATAACCCAACTTGTGCGAGAATAATCAAGACATATGCACTTGGAGGAATGTGGGCCAAGCTTTAGTTAGGTTTTAGATGGGTGCCCTGAACATAACAGAACACATGCGAAAACACATTAAGGTAGAGTGGAGCGGGTGGAGAATAAGGCATGATAGAACGACTCTCCTTGAAGAATCGTTCAGGAAAGAAAATTGATAAGTGTCATTAGAGTCCATGTGAAACAAAAGGGGCTGAATGACCTTTAAAAGGTGACGATTATTATGCTCAACAACATTATTTTTTCCTCATGTGTCAGGACCATGCATAATGAGAAATGAATGGTGTAAATGGTAAATTCCCCTTACCTCAATGTGAGGTGAGGATGTTCTTTTATAGATGAGTAAAACTAAATATAGAGAGGGTAAGTCCGATGTGGGACTCAGAAATACCCAATTAAATGAAATGGGGTCCAACACTCCCCCTCAAGCTGGACATGCTCAGATTGGATTGAGTCCCGTAAAGAAAAAATAGAAGACAAGACAGAAGAACTCATACTCCCCCTCAAGCTGGGCTATGGAGGCTGTGAATACCCAGCCGGGAAGTGAGAGAGTCAAGGCGAGCCCCTGAGAGACCTTTGGTGAAGAGATCGGCAAGCTGATCTGCTGTCGGTACATGACCAAAGCTGATATGGTGCTGCTCCAGATGGTGGCGGAGGAAGTGACAGTCCACCTCGATATGCTTCGTCCGTTCATGAAAGACGGGATTCGAGGCAATCTTCGTGGCGGCCTGATTATCACACCGGATATGAGCAGGGGTGTGTGCCGGGAAGCCGAGCCCATGTAGGAGATGACGAAGCCAGAGGATCTCAGTGGTGACGGTGGCCATGGCGCGGTATTCAGCCTCGACACTCGATCTGGAGACGACAGTCTGCTTCTTGCTACGCCAAGAGATGAGGTTACCGGCGAAGAACACGACGAACCCCGAAGTAGACTTGCGGGTCGCGAGGCAACCTGCATAGTCGGCATCACAGAAGGCCTCAACATCCAAGTGAGCATGACGGGAATACTGAAGACCACGTGCAGGGTCTCGCTTGATGTATTTGGCAATGCGAAGGACAACATCCCACTGAGATTGGGTTGGATGCTCCATGAACTGGCTGACTTTGCCAACGGCGCAGGCAATGTCGGGTCGCGTCATGGTGAGGTAATTCAGTTTACCTACCAGACGTCGATAGCGCTCGGGACTCGGAAACGGTTCCGAGTCGGAATGGAGAGAACGTTCGCCAGGCTCAAGTGGGGTGTCCACGGCAGTGGCGGTGCTCAGACCGGCATCCTGCAAGATATCAAGAGCATACCTACGCTGGCAGAGAGAGATCGAGTTCTCAGAACGGGAGACCTCGATGCCAAGGAAGTAAGTCAGGGGCCCAAGATCTTTGGTATGAAAGTTTTGGTGAAGGTGCGCCTTGAGGCTGGCGATCCCTCTGGAGTCGCTTCCTGTGATGATGATATCATCAACATATACCACGAGCAAGATACAGCCGTGCGGTGTCGTACGGAAGAAGACGGTGTGGTCCTTCAGACTGCGGGAGAGGCCAAAGGCCGTGACGACAGTGCTGAAGCGGCCAAACCAAGCTCGAGGAGATTGCTTGAGACCATAGAGGGACCGGCGGAGCGAGGGGAGCCGCGCCGGGAGGGAGAGCCGCCGTGAGGGAGGGCCGCCGGGAGGGAGGGCCGCCCGGAGGGAAGGCCGCCGGGAGGGAAGGCCGCCGAGAGAGAGAGCCGCCGGGAGGGAGGACCGCCGGGAGAGAGGGCCACCAGGGAGGGCCGCCAGGAGATTAGGGCAGAGCCAGTGGGGAAGAGAGGCGGGGCCGGACAAAACCGGGAATCCGCTGGGAGGGAGGGTCGGGATTAAGATCCCTCTGATAGCATGTAAATGGTGAATTTCCCTTACCTCAATGTGAGGTGAGAATGTTCTTTTATAGATGAGTAAAACTAAATACAGAGAGGGTAAGTCCGATGTGGGACTCAGAAATACCCAATTAAATGAAATGGGGTCCAACAAATGGAAAACAATGTCTAGATATTCACAGTCATTATCAGATCACCAATTAAGTAAAAACTTACTATTTCATCATAAAAATAAGAAAACATATAAAGGAGCGTAGAACGATTCTATAAAAGATAAATATAGAACATATGAGAAAAATCATTAATGAAAGACACATAGTTGCATAACCCCAATTTACTAGGAATAGGCGAGGAGCCCCAAATATCTGAATGGGTAAGCGCAAAAGGACTCGACTCCCGCTGATTCACCCTAGGTCTATAAATAACCCGATGGTGTTTAACAATGTGACATGAGTCGCATTCAATAGGAGGGACAATGCCCAACTCAGGACAACCGATGGTTTTTAGCAAAGTAACATGACTCACACTCAATGGGAGGGACAATGCTCGACTTAGGACAATCTTGCTGAGTTGAGGAGGGTGGATGTGTAAGTTTCGGATGCAGCGGAAGCGTCGGTGGTGGGTTAAATATTTAAAATTTCTTTTAAATAAAATGTCTCGGAACCCCAATAGTGGATCTTTGCACGTTAAATTTATAATTAATTTATTTAGATCTGAAAAAAATAAATACCTCGGCTTATGATCCTTTCTTCGTTGACGATGTTGATCTTCTGAAAGACTCTTTTTGGATTGCCTTTGATGCGATGTGGGGATTCGAGGGTAGAATCCCTCTAGCGGTGATCCACCCGCGCTCCTTTGATCTCCGAGCAACTTTAATCGATTTTCGGGTGCTAGCGCGGTGAATCGATTGTTTTGCGTTGTTTGTGTTGATCGCTCGTCCTTCAGTTTTGAAGGAATCTCTTGCGTTTCTCGTTCTTGAGAGGGAGAGAGGAATCGAGAGAGAATTTCATTGTGTGCAACGATTCTCTATTTTTTTTTCTCTTACCACACAATAGACATAACCGTCTATTTATAGAGGTTAAAATATTATCTAATTGCATGTCGACCCTGAAATAATATTAACCTTAATAAACCTCACGTCACATAATAATAATAATAGTAATAATAATAATAATAATAATAATATTATTATTATTATTATTATTTTGTGGTGCGCGCCAATTTGTGCAATAACAAATATTATTTAATTGACTTGTTAATTAATATTTGTCACCGGATACGATCTTGGTTTGTTTGAAATCCTCTAGCATTTATTGAACACCCGAATAAATATTAAATATTTTATTCATCAATAAATATTTCCGATCGATATAACATGAATAAAATTATTCATCGATCTTGAGAATAATATTTATTCTATTATTTAAATTCAAATAGAATTTAATCGAGATCAACGAAAACACTTACCCTATCTGTATTTAGTTTTACTCATCTATAAAAGAACATCCTCACCTCACATTGAGGTAAGGGGAATTCACCATCTACATGGTATCAGAGGGATCTTAATCCCGACCCTCCCTCCCAGCGGCTTCCCGGTTCTGTCCGGCCCCGCCTCTCTTCCCCCCTCTGGCTCTGCCCTCTCTCTCCCGGCGGCCCTCCCTCCCGGCGCAGCTCCCCTTGCTCCGCGGTGCCCTCGCCAGCGCCTCGCCCAGGCGCTCTCGCCCGCGCCCTAGCCCCGTCGGCTCCCGGCTCCCGACTCCCTGACGGCCCTCCTTCCTGGCGCGACGCCCTCCCGCGGCTCCCGGCTCCCCGGCGTCCCGGTTCCCCGTCGTCCTGCGCCTCCTACGCCTCCCGGCCACCCTCGCCTGGCGCGCTCCCGGCAACCCTCGCCTGGCGCCTGCCGCTGCTCCAGCGCCTCCCGCGCCTCCCGCTGCCCCGCGCCTCCCGAGCGCCCCCGCTGCTCTCGCCTTGCGCCCCCCCCCCCCCCTTTCCGCCGCCTTCACCCTAGCAGGCGCCCTCGGCCTCTGTCCCGACGGACCCTCCCGGCAGAGGGCCCTTGTCCCGGCAGCACGCCCTCGTCCCGGCAGAGCGCCCTCGTTCCGGCGGCCCTTCCAGCACGCGCACGTCCTGCGCACGCTCATCCCGCCGGCCCGCTGCATCAGCTACCCGACGCTTCCATGGCGGACTCCTCGGGACGTGGCCGTGCTTCAAGTCGTCCACGTCCCTTCTATCACCATTGTGACAAGTTTGACCACCTGATCGCCCGATGTTGGGTCCTGCATGGATGACCATCTCAGCACCCGCGGCAGGGACAACCCGTGGTCTGGGACGCGTCCTCGACTGTCGCCTCTCTTTCCCCGTCTCTGGCCCTTTCTATGGCCGACCTCAGGCGGCCTCATGATCCACCGACCTCTGTCCGACCCGCTCCCTCCTCGGCTTCTCTGGCCCGTACTGTTTGCCCCACTGCCTTGGTCAGCCATTGCTCCCCTGCATGGCTGCTGGACTCAGGTGCCTCCGACCACCTCACCGGTGATGCTGGTATGCTGACGTCTTACTGCACTTATGCCGGTTCTTCAGCCATCACCGTCGCTGATGGCTCCACTATCCCCATAGCGGGCTTCGGCGCATGCTCCCTGACTCCATCGATACACCTACCCTCTGTGGCACATGTGCCCCGCAGTCCCTTTAATCTGCTTTCCATCAGTAAACTGACTAAGGATTATAACTGTGCGGCCATATTTACATCTTCTGGTGTTGTGTTTCAGGAGCAGACTACGAACTGGGAACTTGGTCGAGGCCGGCTTCGAGACGGGGTTTACATGTTCGAGGGACCAACACCCATTGCTTGCACGTCTACCTCTTCTCGGGCACTGGATCTTCATTCCCGATTGGGACACCCGCCTGCATCCACCATTCATCAGATGTTTCCGGACTTCCATCGGACTCCTACTTTTCATTGTGAGTCCTGTTCTTTTGCGAAACATCATCGCTCTTCCTACATTCCTCGCACGGATACACGAGCCTCCCACTCCTTTGATCTGGTTCATTCAGATGTTTGGGGCCCGTGTACCATTCCGAGTCACTTGGGATATAAATACTATATCTCTTTCATTGATGACTATTCGCGCATGACGTGGCTTTACCTTCTTCGAGAACGCTCCGAAGTGTTTTCCACCTTCCAAATCTTTTTCAATGAAATTAAGAACCGTTTTTCTATCTCTGTCAAATGTCTCCGCTCGGATAATGGGCGCGAGTATCTCTCCACTTCCTTTCAGCAGTTTCTCCAGGAAAATGGTATCCTTCATCAGACCTCCTGTCCTGATACACCCCAGCAGAACGGCGTGGCCGAGCGGAAACACAGACATATTCTGGAGACTGCTCGTGCCCTCATCTTCCACCGACAGGTGCCTCTGCTTTTTTGGGGGGATGCCATTCTCACTGCTACATGCCTCATCAATCGCCTTCCTTCTTCTATCCTTAAGGGGGAGACTCCCTTTTGGGCTCTTTTCCCCACTCTCCCTCTTCATTCCCTCCCTCTTCGAGTGTTTGGCTGCTTGTGTTATGTTCGTGACACTCGCCCTGACCGCACCAAACTCTCTCCCAAATCCCTCCGCTGCATATTCCTTGGTTATTCCCGCAGTCAGCGTGGATACCGCTGCTTCTCCCCGGACCTTCGCCGGTATGTCATCTCAGCGGATGTCTCCTTTGTTGAGAGTTCTCCATTCTCATTTCCCTCTCCTCCTCCTGACTCTGCTATTGATAACTGTCTTCCCCTCATCATCCTTCCTCCACCGGCGTCAACCCCTGTTGACACCCATTTTGGTCAGGTCTACTCTCGCCGTCCTTCGACTGTATCCCCCGTTCCGGCCCGTGACACTGATGCTCCCACTTCGTCCACTGCTCCTCCTCCGCCACCCGAGGACTTGCCCATTGCCCTACGGAAAGGTACTCGCTCCTGCCAGAGTACTCTCTTTGTCTCTTCATACAGGGGTCTGTCCGCTCTGGAGACAGTTTCTATACCTCGCACGGTTGGTGAAGCCAAATCTCACCCTGGGTGGTTAGCTGCAATGCGGGATGAATTGTAGGCTATGGAGGAAAACCATACTTGGGATCTTGTCCCCCTTCCAGCAGGCAAATAGGCAGTGGGCAGCAAATGGATTTATACGATCCGTCTCAATCCCGACGGCTCTCTTTGCCGCCTCAAAGCCCGGCTGGTGGCGAAGGGGTTTGCTCAGACATATGGCATCGACTACTTTGAGACCTACTCTCCGGTCGCCAAGATTGCCTCTGTCCGCCTGTTCATCTCTCTGACTACTTATCATCACTGACCACTTCATCAGCTAGATGTCAAGAATGCCTTTCTCCATGGCGTTCTTGAGGAAGAAGTCTACCGGAAGCAGCCCCCTGGTTTTTCTGCCTCCGGTGCCGACTCCCATGTCTGCCGCCTCCGTCGGTCCCTCTATGGCCTCAAGCAGTCTCCTCGAGCTTGGTTTGGCCGCTTCAGCACTGTCGTCACGGCCTTTGGCCTCTCCCGGAGTCTGAAGGACCACACCGTCTTCTTCCGTACGACACCGCACGACTGTATCTTGCTCGTGGTATATGTTGATGATATCATCATCACAGGAAGCGACTCCAGAGGGATCGCCAACCTCAAGGCGCACCTTCACCAAAACTTTCATACCAAAGATCTTGGTCCCCTGACTTACTTTCTTGGCATCGAGGTCTCCCGTTCTGAGGACTCGATCTCTCTCTGCCAGCGTAGGTATGCTCTTGATATCTTGCAGGATGACGATCTGAGCACCGCTACTGCCGTGGACACCCCACTTGAGCCTGGCGAACGTACTCTCCATTCCGACTCGGAACCATTTCCTCATCCCGAGCGCTATCGATGTCTGGTGGGTAAGCTGAACTACCTCACCATGACGCGACCCGACATTGCCTGCGCCGTTGGCAAAGTCAGCCAGTTCATGGAGCATCCAACCCAATCTCAGTGGGATGTTGTCCTTCGCATTGCCAAATACATTAAGCGCGACCCTACACTTGGCCTTCAGTATTCCCGTCATGATCACTTGGATGTTGAGGCCTTCTGTGATGCCGACTATGCAGGTTGCCTTGCGACCCGCAAGTCTACTTCGGGGTTCGCCGTGTTCTTCGCCGGTAACCTCATCTCTTGGCGCAGCAAGAAGTAGACTGTCGTCTCCAGATCGAGTGCCGAGGCTGAATACCGCGCCATGGCCACCGTCACCACTGAGATCCTCTGGCTTCGTCATCTCCTACATGAGCTCGGCTTCCCGGCACACACCCCTGCTCATATCTGGTGTGACAATCAGGCCGCCACGAAGATTGCCTCGAATCCCGTCTTTCATGAACGGACTAAGCATATCGAGGTGGACTGCCACTTCCTCCACCACCATCTAGAGCAGCACCATATCAACTTTGGCCATGTACCGACGGCAGATCAGCTTGCCGATCTCTTCACCAAAGGTATCCCAGGGGCTCGCCTTGACTCTCTCACTTCTAGGCTGGGGATTCACAGCCTCCATAGCCCAGCTTGAGGGGGAGTATGCGTTTGTCTTGTCGTCTTTTCTTTGTGGGACTCAATCCAATCTGGGCATGTCCAGCTTGAGGGGGAGTGTTGGACCCCATTTCATTTAATTGGGTATTTCTGAGTCCCACATCGGACTTACCCTCTCTGTATTTAGTTTTACTCATCTATAAAAGAACATCCTCACCTCACATTGAGGTAAGGGGAATTCACCATCTACAATTATTATTATTATTTTGTGGTGCGCGCCAATTTGTGCAATAACAAATATTATTTAATCGACTTGTTAATTAATATTTGTCACCGGATACGGTCTTGGTTTGTTTGAAATCCTCTAGCATTTATTGAACACCCGAATAAATATTAAATATTTTATTCATCAATAAATATTTCCGATCGATATAACATGAATAAAATTATTCATCGATCTTGAGAATAATATTTATTCTATTATTTAAATTCAAATAGAATTTAATCGAGATCAACGAAAACACTTAGTGGGCGTCCCTCTCCAAAACATGCAAAATTCTTATTGGCGGGTTTGTTCTCATAATCTCCCATCTTGGAGATTACCAAGTGCGAACTTTATGAGAAGAAGTCTCATCTGCTTACGAGTACTCGCTCCCGACAGTCTATATACTATGTGTCCTATCATAACATGCTATCCGATCATAGAACTATATTTAAGAATATCGTCATAGCACTTCAAGATTCTCATTATAGCGGGAATTGCTATGACCTTATCAATGCGACTTATACTTCAAGACATTATTATATTAAAGTCATGCCGAACAATGAACAATAAGATGTTATTAATATTCAAATCATCGAATATACATGTAATCAAACTATAAACAACTGAATAACCATAACAACAATGGAGGTCCATATGGCTGGAAGACACCGAGGAGCAAACAACGATAGACGCGGTTGCATCTACCACGTACGCACCATCACAAAGTTGACCTCTACCAAGAACATATCTTGTTGATTATTCTTGAAATACATGACCTGTATATGAAAAGATAACACAATAATTCAAATCTAGGGTAAGCTTATTTATAGATGATAGGTTAAAAGGATTTAGGGTAATTTAAGCGACAAAGGGTAAAGGTAACATCCGAAGCTAGTCATGTACCAATCCCCATGTTGTCAATAGAGGATCCATCAACCATAGTGATGTTAGTACCATGAGAGGATGGATGATGGGATGAGAGAATACCTGTGCTACTGATGATATGATCAGAGGTATTAGAGTTGGCTAGCCACGTGGCAGGGCACTGGGTAAGACAAAATGCGAGACCTGACATGGCAGACACCAACACTTGGAAACAGAGTCCTTGAATAGAGATTGAAAATGGTGGTAGTCCTCCTTTGAAAGCTTGAACACACGATTTTTGTTAGAAATAAGAGGTAAAGAATCAACAATGGAAGCGTGAGTACTATGAGAACATTCAGTTGGTGGCGCCCCATTTGGTTACTAATGAAATTGCCAATAGGTATTAATGGCATGATCTGACTTGCCACAACGACAACATTGACGAGTATCCCGACTTCATGCCATGGGGGCGCCACTGTGGGGTCTCCCTCTGTCGCAACTACTTTGGGTGGCTAGAGTAGCATGCTCAGATAAATTAATGACAGAGTGCAACAACAGGCAAGGAACGATTATCCTTGCTCAGACAACTGTAAACCATCGTTAAATGAAGGACATTGAAACTTACCTGCGTCTTGGTATCAATGGTATGACCTGACTTGCCTTAATGGTGACTGTTAGAGGATGTGAGTCCTACATCGAAGTTGAGGTATCATGTTATCTTTACCATTCATTATAAATAAACACCAAGACCTCCCTTAGAGAGGTATCTTGGGTATTTGGTTCACCTCTTCTCTATTATAACATGGTATCAAAGGAAGTTCTTTAACCCTAGCCCACCCTCCGCAACCACTCCGCCGCCCCTCCCTGTGCATCTCTTTCCCAGCGCGATAACCCCCCTATGCGTTCGATCTTCCCTCACGACGCCCCTCCACGACAGCTCCCGACGGCTTGTCCGCCCTCACGACGCCCCTCCACGACAACTCCCGACGGCTTGTCCGCCCTCACGACGCCCCTCCGCGACAGTCCACGATGGCTCTTCCGACCTCATGGCGCCCTCCACGACACCCCCCGATGGCTCCTCCGCCCTCACGGCGCCCCTATCGCGTCACCCCTCCCTATACGCCGACCACCCCTGCGCGACGAACTTCCCCGACCACCCCTGCGCGATGAACTTCCCCAACCACCCCTGCGCGACGACCCTCTTCCACCCTTGCACCCCTTCGCGACAACCCCCTTCCGCCCCGAGCTCCTGTGCGATGGCCTCCTGCAAGTCGCCCCCTTGTGCGCCACCCCTCTAGCTGGTGGCCCCCCCTTTCTGTGCGCCAACCGCTCCGCACCCCCTGTACGCCACCCCTCTAATCGGTGGCCCCCCTCCTCTGTGCCAACCCCTTTCGCACCTCCTGTGTGATGCCCTCGTTGCGCGTCGCCTCTCCCTGCGGGATGACCTTCAGTGCGACTTCCCCTTCCGCGCCGTCTCTCCCGGTGCGCATATGCGACGCCCCAAAATGCACAGCCTCGCCACGCCGCCATCCATGTTTATCTTTCTTTTTAACCTAATTGATACCTTAATGTTCTAGTCGTGCAACTTCAGCACCTATTCTCTACCAACTGTGCACCTTCAACACCTTATCGACGTGCATTTTCAGCACACAGTCCATGACATCATCAAAAACCACTGTTGCCCATGGCGATACTCCAACAACATGTATTCCAACGGTCCACCTCATGTGTTCTTGACTCTGCCTCAGAGCACATCACTGGGGATGCAGGTATTCTTTGGTCCTATAAATCGACCTCGACTGAAGGTAATATTACTGTGGCCGATGGTGAGACAGTGCAGATTGCTGGTTATGAGTTGTTCAATTACGCTTGGCTTGACACTATCCGCAGTTGCCTTTGTTCCCGGTTGTCCCTTTCATTTATTATCAATTAGTAAATTTACAGCTGACTTACAATGTTGGACAATCTTCTCACCCACTTCTGTTATATTTCAGGAGCATTCGACGACTCAGGTGCTTGGTAGTGGACGCCTTTAGGGTGGTGTGTATGTGCTTGACTCGACCCCCGATCTTGCCTGTCCCGCCACATCTAATCATGCCCTCCAGCTTCACTTTGCTTTGGTCATCCATCCGCCCCCATTCTTCAAAACCTTTTTCCGGTGATGAGATCTATTCTTCCTTTTGAATGTGAGTCCTGTCACTACGCAAAACATTACCGGGTCACCTATGTTTGCCAAGCAATCCCCCGTACATCCACTCCTTTTCATTTGGTTCATTTTGATATATGGGAGCCCATTCCTAGTCCATTTAAACCGGGTTATTGATATTTTGTTACTTTCATCGATGATTTTTCACGGATGACTTGAGTTTATTTGTTGAAAAATCGTTCTTAATTTTTTTTTTGTGTTTCGCTCCTATTATCAAGAAATCCCCACCTAGTTTTCCGCAAAACTTTACTGCTTTCGTTCTGACAATGGTCGTGAATATTTATCTAGACCATTGTAGTCTTTTCTCGATGACCATGACATTATCCATCAAACTTCTTGTTTTGATACAGCTCAACAAAATGGTGTTGCTGAACGAAAGAACCACCATCTGCTAGAAGCTGTTTAGACACTTTTATTTCACAAGAAAGTTCCAACCGTTTTTTGGGGTGATGTCATTATCACAACCACCTATCTTATCAACAGACATTCCTCGTATGTTCTTTAGGTGGAGACATCCTTCCATTCTTTATTTCCAACAACACCCCCTCATTTCCTACCCCTATGCATTTTTGGTTGTGTGTGTTATGTTCGAGATATTCGTCCATTGATTACCAAGTTTGATGCGCGTGTTCTAAAATGTATCTTTCTTGGTTATTCCCGCATCGAGCGCAGATATCATTGCTTCTCTCCAGATTTGCGTCGTTGTGTTGTCTCAACTGACGTTTCCTTTGTCGAATCATCAGTTATTTCTGTTCCCGAGTTCCAAGCACCATCTACTTCTCCGGATTTCGAAGTTATTTTACCATATTCTCTCGATACACCACCACCCCTATCTCTTCCTAATGATGTTGTTGGATCATGATTTGGCTAGGTATATACTTGCCGACCTAGCACACCTGCCACCCTGTTACCTGATGTCGCTACCACACCTGACGACTCACCTTCTCTTGATACTCCATCACCGGAGTTGCCTATTGCGCTTCGTAAAGGCTCACGCTTATGTTAGTCTTATCAGGAATTATCTGCGGCTACCTCATGAGTTATTGAGACACTGGCTACTCGCTTGACACCGTGCACTGTTGCCAAGATCATATCTCATCCTGGCTGGTTACAGGCTATTCGGGATGAACTTCAGACTCTGGACGCCAACCATACTCTTGTTCCTCTTCCTTCGGGTAAGCAGGTGGTTGGTTGCAAATGGATCTATATAGTACACGTCAACGTCGATGACTCTCTTAATCGTCTCAAGGCTCGCCTTGTTGTCAAAGGTTGTGCGCAGACATATGAAGTTGATTATTTTGACACCTTATCTCCAGCGGCAAAGATGGTTTTGGTTCACCTACTTATCTCTTTTGATACCTCATCTCACTGGCCTCTCCATCAGTTGGATGTTAAAAATGCTTCTTCATGGATTTCTTAATGAAGTATATATGAAGCAACCACCCGGGTTTGTTGCTTAGGGGGAGTCCTCCAAGATTTGCCGTCTTTTTCGATCACTGTATGGACTCAAGCAGTCACCACGTGCTTGGTTCGGCCGTTTTTGCACCGTTATGCTTAACTTTGGCATTGCCAAAGTATAAAAGATTCTTCTGTTTTCTATCATCGATTTGTGGCAGGAAGCATTCTTTTGGTGGTTTATGTAGATGACATTGTTACTACTGGCAGTGATGCTGCTGACATTGGTCGACTCAAGTCTTTTCTTCATCAGAATTTTCAAACAAAAGATTTCGGTCCACTGCGATATTTCTTAGGAATTGAGGTCTCCAGATGTAACGAAGGAAATTTTCTATCTCAGAGAAAGTATGTTCTTGATCTGCTGTAGGAGACTGACATGGCTCGAGCTGATTCGGTTGACTCACCCCTCGAACTTGGAGAAAGGTCACTTCATACTGACAATGAGATGTTTTCATCACCCGACAGATATATACGACTTGTTGGGAAGCTTAACTACTTGACGACGACTCGACCCGATATTGCTTGTGCGGTTAGCAAAGTGAGTCAGTTTATGGAATCTCCAACAAAAACGCAGTGAGAGGCTGTTCTTCGCATTGTTACATATGTGAAAAGTGATCCAGGTTTAGGTCTTCTATATTCTGATAATGGACATACAGATATTGAAACATTTTGTGATCCATATTATGTTGAATGTCTCTCTTCTTGGTGATCTACGTTTGGTTTTGCAGTATTTGTTGGAGGAAATTTGATCTAATGGCGAAGTAAGAAGCGGACGCTTATCTCCCGATCAAGTGCAGCGTCAGAGTATCATGCCCTGATATATGTGACTGCAGAGATTATTTGGGCACAACAAATTCTTCAAGAGATTGGGTATATGACCAAGAAACCGGCACATATCTGGTGTGACAATCAAGCTGCTATCAAGATTGCCACAAATCCAATCTTTCATGAGCGGACAAAACATATTGAAGTTGACTATCATTTCGTTTGAGAAAACTTTGGGAAGAAAAAGATCACCTTTGACCATGTTCACACCTTTGATCAACTTGCCGATGTTCTCATCAAAGAGGTGCCACGTGTCTAATTTTTGTGTAACAAACTAGGCATGATAAATATATATGTCCAAGCTTGAGGGGGAGTATTAGGAGTGTGTAAATGTTTCTTTTTTGTTTTCTTGTGTATCCAAACTCGGTACACCTAGTTTGAGGGGGAGTGTTAGAGAATGTGAGTCCCACATCGAAGTTGAGGTATCATATTATCTTTACCATTCATTATAAATTAACACCAAGACCTCACTTTGAGAGCTATCTTGGGTATTGGGTTCACCTCTTCTTTATTATAACAATGACACTGATGGGGATCATGGCTTCGTGCCACGGGCGCCGTTGTGGGGATGCCCTCCACCGCAACTACTTCAGGAGGCAAGAACAACCTGCTCAGATATATCAGCAGTAAATGGTAGAGCACCAGTAGGCTCAAACGACTGTAAACCAATGTTATATGAAATCTAGTGAAACGTGTCAACATCTTGGTCTTGATAGTCGAACTCGGGATCGACAGCGTTCAACAGGCAAAGCAGAATTACTTGCTCATGCTGAGCATGCATTTCCTCGGGAGTCTGAGGAACAGGACATAAATCCAATAACTCATCTACAAAGACTTCCACGCCCAGAAGTGAAAAAGGCATGAAGACCCTGAGAGAGAATGAATAGCTGCTGAAACATTTCAGGCCCCAGAGACAGATTCCTCTGAAAAAAAACATCATATAAAGGGTTTCCTAGCAGTCATTCATGGTAATAGCATTCTTTCCAACATGTTTGATGGACTTATCCATGAACTTATCCACAGGGGGCGTAAGCAACAACATCGTTGGAGTTGGGTAGAGGATCAAATTGCGTATATTTGTTTATCCCCTTGAGGGTGACAACAATAATCTTCTTCAACCTCTGGAAGTCTGTAGAATCAAAACTTTTATTGACAAACTTCGTAGAGGTAGTAATCATATCAGAAGAAAGACAACTAGACATAAGAATGAGTAGGTAGATAAACTCTATTCTGGTAAGAATTGGCCATAAGAGGAAACGATCACACAAGGTAGGTAGGATTCAATTCAAAGAAAGAAAAGGAGGGTTGCTGGACTTTTTTGGAGCAACATAGGCTAGATATAACAGAGCAGTAAGAGGATGCTTGAAAGGCCAGAGGAAGTGGGGTGTGATAGGAATCTGGAAAAGTACAAAGGAGCAAACAGACCTTCGGGAGCCCCACTGTGGTCCCCCGCCCAAGACTCTCTATAAACTATTCTCAAACAGAAAAGATACCCTGGCCCCACTACCTACATGCCCCTATTTAACAACCTGGTCCCCACTGTGAGCGCCTACCCACCTCCCCCTGGCTGGACTGTTTTACCGCTTTTGGAATATACCTTCCAACTGCCTTTGGGGTCCCAATTCCTATTACTGTCCGCCTCTTGAAGAGCGGTCTTGTCCTCAAGGCTGCATGAAGGGAATTGATTCTGGATGACGAAATGATCCTCCCAAGAGACATTATCAACTGGTTGATTGTGCCACTGAATTAAGACCTGGGGCTGCAGAATTCTGTTGCGGAGCTGAGAGTGGCGGGATAATATTGCCACGGGTTCAGGATGAGGTGTCGTGTCGTCGCCTTGCATATTGAGGGGGGGCAGAGAGTGGGAGACGGGATGCTCCCCGACTGCTCGTTTGAGCTGTGAAATATGAAAAATTGGGTGGATTTGGGCAGTGGGAGGAAGTTCTAGCTGATATGGAACTGGGCCAACTTGTTTGAGGACTTTAAAGGGGCCAAAAGAACGAGGAGATAACTTTGGGTGTATCCGCCAAGCCAAAGAATGCTACCCGTGTGGGCGGAGCTTCACATAAACCTGGTCGCCAACTGCAAAAGTGTCAAAACGGCGATGTTTATTAGCCTGACGACACATGATATCCTGGGACCGTTGGAGGTGATAACGGAGCTGCTGTAAGGCCTCCTTGCGGTCTGAAACAGCCTGAACTACCGCGTCAACTTTAATGTCGGATGACAAAAAATTGATAATAGAAGGGGGCTTACGGCCATAGAAAATCTCAAACGGAGTAGTGTTTGTAGAAACATGCCAAGAGGTATTGTAAGAATACTCAGCCCAAGCTATCCAAAAGGACCAATTTTTGGGCTGATCTCCCGAAAAACAACGAAGATAAGTTTCGTGGCAACGACTGACCACTTCCGTTTGGCCATCCGTTGCGGTGATAAGCGGAGCTAAAACTTGACGAAGTCCCCCTGTAATTTGAAGAGGGCTGTCCAGAAGTGGCTGAGAAAGAGCGGGTCACGGTCACTGACAATGGATTGTGGAATGCCATAAAGTCGCACCACTTCGCAGAAGAAAAGGTCAACAGCCATTGCAAGCTGATCTGCCGTCGGGATATGACCGAAACCGATATGGTGCTGCTCCAGATGGTGGCTTATAAAGTGACAGTCCACCTCGATATGCTTTGTCCGTTCATGGAAGACAGGATTGGAGGCAATCTTCGTGGCGACCTAATTGTCACACCAGATATGAGCAGGAGTCGATGCTGGGAAACCGAGCTCTTGGAGAAGATGACGAAGCCAGAGGATCTCAGTAGTGACTGTGGCCATGGCTCGATACTCGGCCTCGACACTCGATCGGGAGACGACAGTCTGCTTCTTGCTGCACCAAGAGATGAGATTACCGGCGAAGAACACGGCGAAACCCGAAGTAGACTTGCGGGTAGCGAGACAACTGGCATAGTCCGCATCACAGAAGGCCTCAACATTCATGTGAGCATGATGTGAGTATTGAAGGCCACGTGCAGGGTCTTTCTTGATGTATTTGGCAATGCGGAGGACAACATCCCACTGAGATCGGGTGGGATGCTCCATGAACTGACTGACTTTGCCAATGGCACAGACAATGTCGGGACGCGTCATGGTTAGGTAGTTGAGTTTACCGACCAAGCGTCGATAGCTCTCGGGATGAGGAAATGGTTCCGAGTCGGAATGAAAGGAGCGTTCCCCAGACTCAAGTGGAGTATCCACTGCGGTGGCTGTGCTCAACCCGGCATCCTGCAAGATATCAAGAGCATACTTGCGCTGGTAGAGAGAGATAGTGTTCGCAGTCCGGGAGACCTCGATGCCAAGGAAGTAGGTGAGGGGACCAAAATCTTTGGTGTGAAAGTGCCGGTGAAGATGCGTCTTGAGGCTGGCGATGCCTCTGGAGTCGCTCTCTGTGATGATAATGTCATCAACATAAACCACATGCAAGATACAGTCGTGCGTCGTCGTATGGAAGAAGACTGTGTGATCTTTCATACTCCGAGAGAGGCTAAAGGCTGTGACGACAGTGCTGAAGCGGCCAAACCATGCTCGAGGAGATTGTTTGAGGCCGTAGAGGGAGCGACGGAGACGGCAGACATGGGAGTCGGCACCAGAGGCAGAGAAACCAGGGGGCTGCTGCGGGTAGACTTCTTCGTCAAGAAAGCCATGGAGAAAACCATTCTTAACATCCAGTTGATGAAGCGGCCAGTGATGATGAGCAGACAGAGAGATGAATAGGCGGACAGAGGCCATCTTTGCGACTGGAGAGAAGGTCTCAAAGTAGTCGATGCCATATGTCTGAGAAAATCCCTTTGCGACAAGCCGGGCTTTGAGGCGGCAAAGAGAGCCCTCGGGATTGAGACGGATCGTGAAAATCCATTTACAGCCGACCGCTTGTTTGCCCGCCGGAAGTGGAACAAGATCCCAAGTATGGTTGTCATCCAGAGCTTGCAATTCATCCCTCATTGCAGCTAGCCACCCGGGGTGAGATTTGGCTTCACCTACTGTTCGAGGAATCGACACGGTCTCCAGAGCTGACAAACCCCTGTATGAAGATTCAAAGAGAGGAGTAGTCTGACACGAGCGAGTACCTTTCCGGAGCGCAATCGGCATGTCCTCGGGAGCTGTGACAGGAGAATCGGACGAAGCGGGAACAATGGTTTCCTCGGCCTGGATGGGAGGTAGGTCTGTCCAAAGAGATGACCGGTCGGAGGAGACACCAGAGGCGGGTGAACCATGAGCGGAAGACAGTCATCGATGGTAGTGTCGGGAGAAGGAGAGAGGAGAGTGAAATGAGAGCTCTCGACAAACGATACGTCGACAGATGTGATATACCGACGGAGGTCTGGAGAGAAGCATCGGTACCCGCGCTGAGTGCGGGAATACCCGAGAAAAATACAGCGAAGGGATTTGGGAGAAAGTTTGGAGAGATTGAGACGAGTGTCCCGGACATAACAGAGACATCCGAAGACGTGGAGTGGAAGGGAGTGGGGAGGAATAGAGGGAAACAGGGTATGAAAAGGGGTCTCCCCCTGAAGGATGGAGGAGGGAAGACGATTGAGAAGGTAAGTAGCAGTGAGGATGACATCCCCCCAGAAAAGAAGAGGTACCTGGCGGTGGAAGAGGAGGGCACGAGCGGTTTCCAAGATATGCCGGTGTTTCAGCTCGACCACCCCATTTTGCTGAGGGGTATCAGGACAGGAGGTCTGGTGGATGATGCCGTGGGCCTGCATAAACTGCTGAAAGTGAGTGGATAAGTATTCTCGCCCATTGTAGGGTGCGGGCGCCGGGTGAGAGTGTCGCTGGGTCGAGGGCGAGGGCGCCGGGGCGAGGGCGAGGGCGCCGGGGCGAGGCCGATTGCGAGGCGAGGCCGGGGCGAGGCCGAGGCGCCGCTGGGCGAGGGGGAGAGCGCTTGGGCGAGGCGCTGGCGAGGGCACCGCTGAGCGAGGGGAACCGCGCCGGGAGAGAGGGCCGCCGGGAAAGGAGTCGCGCTGGTAGGGAGAGCCGCCGGGAGAGAGGGACGTCGGGAGGGAGGGCCGCCGGGAGAGAGGGCCGCCGGGAGGGAGGACCGCCGGGAGAGAGGGCCACCGGGAGATTAGGACAGAGCCAGAGGGGGGAAGAGAGGCGGGGCCGGACAGAATCGGGAATCCGCTGGGAGGGAGGGTCGGGATTAAGATCCCTTTGATACCATGTAAATGGTGAATTCCCCTTACCTCAATGTGAGGTGGGGATACTCTTTTATAGATGAGTAAATCTAATTACAAGAAGGGTAAGTCCGATGTGGGACTCAGAAATACCCATTTAAACTTAAATGGGGTCCAACAGATCCCTTATTTTAATTATTGAAAAATCAGCAGATTTGAGCCATTAAAAAATAACTAAAGTTTTTAAAAGTAACTAAACAAAGTGATCTTTCATTGTCAAGGTTTCACTTCAAATTTAATTTTCGATGGATAATGTTGGACCCCATTTAAGGTTAAAGGGGTATTTCTGTTCTGAGTCCCACATTGGACTTAACACCATGTAATTAGTGTTTAATTCTCTATAAAAGAGGATCCCCACCTCACATTGAGGTAAGGAGAATTCACCCACTACATGGTATCAGAGGGATTTTTATCCCGAACCCTCCCTCCCCTGCGGCTTCCCGGTGTTCTCCCGGCCCCGCCTCTCTCCCTCCTGCCCTAGCCTGTCCCGGCAGGCCCTCCCTCCCGGCGCTCCTCTCCTCTCCGGCCTGCACCCTCCCGGCGGTCATCCCTCCCGCTACGCCTCCACCTCCCAACGCCCGCGGCTCCCAGCCCTCCCGTCGCACCGCCCTCCATCCTCCCGACTGCCCTGCGCGGCTTCCCGGCGCCTCTCTGGCCCCCGCCCGACGACCTTCCTCCCCGACGGCGCTCCCTCCCCGCGGCTTCCCGCGGCTCCCGACGCCCTCACCCGCACGCCCCGCCGGCGGCCTCCCGCTGCTCCCGGCTGCTCCCGACGGCCTCCCGCTGCTCCCGACGCCATCACCCGCTCGCCCCGCCGGAACGCCCTCGGCCGCTCTGCCCTGCGCGGTTTCCCGGCGCCTCCCGCTGCTCCAGCGGCCCTCCTCTGCGCGCTCCCTCCCGGCGGCCTCCCGCTGCTCCCAGCGCCTCCCGCGCCTCCCGCGCCTCCCTCTGCTCCCGCGGCCTCTCGCGGCTCCCGGCTCCCGGCGGCATTCCCCGGCTCCCGGCTTGCCCCACCGTCCCGGCGCACCTCCTCCCGACGTCGCGCCCTCGCGCCCTGCCCTCGACGATTCGCCCCGACGCTCCGCCCTCAACGCCTCGCCCCGACGTCGCGCCCTCGCGCCCAGCCCTCAGCGCCCCGCCCAGGCGTCTCGCCCTCGGCCTCGCCCCGGCGCCGCGCCCTCGCCCCCCCAGCGGCTCCCTTCTCGCTGCCCTCTCCCGGCGTTGCTCCCGGTTCGGCCTTCCGGCGCCCGGCGCGCCCAGGTTCGGCCCTGCGGCGCTCCTGCCCTGAACCCGTGCCCCAGCACCCGCGCCGCCCCTGCCCGGCCGCACCATCCTGAGCGCGACCCCCTGTCGCTGCTCCCTCCGGCCGCATCTCCGGGCCGCTTCCCTTCCACCGCCTGACTCCCGGCGTACGGGTCCCGCGCCCGCCCTCCATGGACGCGTCCTCCGTTCTTCCGTCCCTCATCACGGCCTCCTCCCGGCTTGTCGATGACCGGATGGATGCCACTAATTTTTCCGTCTAGCGGAAGACGGTCTTGATGTCCCTCCGCGGCATGGGGCTTCATTCTCATCTAGAGAAACCCCCACCTGAACTCACTGACCCTAAGTTCGACTCTTGGCAGCTGGCGGACAACAAAATCTTCGCCCTACTGGTCAACTCCATGGACCGCTCCGTGAAGGATGTCACCCGGACTGCCAACACCGTCAAAGAGCTCTGGGATTCCTTGATTGTCATGTTCTCCGAGACCAATAACTTGGCCCGGGTCTCTGACGTTCTACAACGTCTCTCCCATATCCGCCAGCAGGATCAGACCTTCCCCACCTACTTCATGGAATGGAAGGGTCTTCACGATGAACTACAGGAACTCTGGCCGATTCCTCAAACTCCGGCCGAAGCGCAGACTCAGCGGGACCAGCTCTGCCTATTCAATCTCCTGAATGGCCTCGCACCGGACTATGCCACGACGGCCACCGAGATGCTTGCCAGCCCGTCTACACTGGATATCCCGCAGGTCTATCATCGCCTGCAGAAGGCACATCGGGCCCTTGCACCACCCGTCCCCCTTCCTGATCACACTGCACTCCTCGGACGTGGCGGTAGTCGTCCTATCGGCCCTCGTGGGCGCGGCCGTGGGGACGACCGACCTCACCCCCTCTGCCAGCATTGCGGCAAGCTCGGCCATCTGGTAGACCGTTGCTGGGTCCTGCATGGTCGTCCTGAGTCGCACACCCGCCGGGGCCAGACTGCGCTCCGTGATGCGCCCTCACCTGCTGCTACTCTTCCCTCGTCGTTGGATCTCTCCCTGGCTGAGCTCCAGCTGATTCACGATTACCGGTCCACCTCCATCGCGGGCTCTTCGTCAGCTTCTCTTGCCCATTCCGGTGGTCACACTGCCCTTGTCAGTCATCGTTCTCCGGCATGGATGCTTGACTCTGGTGCGTCCGACCACCTCACCGGGGATACAGGTATGCTCTCCCACTATTGTCCCTATAGTGGATCCTCTGTCATCACTGTTGCTGATGGGTCCACTCTCCCCATAGCCGGCTTTGGCTCCTGTTCCCTCACCTCCTCCCTTCACCTCTCCTCGGTGGCTCATGTACCCCGGAGTCCTTTTAACCTGCTTTCCATCAGCAAACTGACCAAGGATCTCAATTGCACTGCTCTCTTTTCCTCGTCTTCTGTTTTGTTTCAGGAGCGGACGACGAACCGGGAACTTGGTAGAGGCCAGCTTCGGGATGGAGTGTACATGTTCGCTGGCCCGCCTTCCATCGCCTGCGCGACTCTCCCTGCTCATGCCGTTGACCTCCATTCCCGGTTGGGCCACCCTTCCGCCTCTGCACTTCATCGACTCTACCCCGATATTAGTCCCCGTTTTTCCTTTCCTTGTGAGTCGTGTCGTTTTGCGAAACATCATCGCACCTCATATCCTCCTCGAGTTGACACACGGGCCGCCCAACCCTTTGATTTGGTTAATTCTGATGTATGGGGTCCCTGTGCTACCTCGAGTCAATCTGGGTACAAATGTTACATTTCCTTCATTGATGATTATTCCCGGATGACATGGCTTTATCTTCTTCGAGATCGGACAAGGGTTCTCTCCACCTTCCAGACATTTTTTCATGAGATCCAAACACAGTTTTCTGTCCCTGTCAAATGTCTTCGATCTGACAATGGGCGGGAATACTTATCCACTCACTTTCAGCAGTTTCTCCGCGCCCACGACATCATCCACCAGACCTCGTGTCCTGATACCCCTCAGCAGAATGGGGTAGCCGAGCGGAAACACCGGCATATTTTGGAAACCGCTCGTGCCCTCCTCTTCCACCGTCAGGTCCCTCTTCTCTTCTGGGGGGATGCCATCCTCACTGCTACTTACCTTCTGAATCGTCTTCCCTCCTCCATACTTCAGGGGGAGACTCCCTTTCATGCCCTGTTCCCCTCTATTCCTCCTCACTCCCTTCCACTCCGCGTCTTCGGATGTCTATGTTATGTCCGGGACACTCGCCCCAATCTCTCCAAACTTTCTCCCAAATCTCTACGCTGTATTTTTCTTGGATATTCCCGCACTCAGCGCGGGTACCGATGCTTCTCTCCAGACCTCCGCCGGTATATCACCTCTGCCGACGTATCGTTTGTCGAGACTTCTCCTTTCACTCTCCCCTCTCCTTCTCCTTCTCCTGACACTACCATCGATGACTGCCTTCCGCTCTTCGTTCACCCGCCTCTGATATCTCCCCCTCCCGGTCATCTCTTTGGCCAGACCTACTCCCGTCGTCCATCCGCTGTACCTCCCATCCCGGCCGAGGCCCACCTTGTTCCTGCTTCGTCCGATGCTCCTGTCCCCGCTCCCGCGGACGAGCCGATTGCGCTTCGGAAAGGTACTCGCTCCTGTCAGACTACTCCTCTCTTTGTATCTTCCTACAGGGGTCTGTCGGCCTTGGAGACCGTGTCGCTTCCTCGGACAGTCGGTGAAGCAAAATCTCACCCCGGGTGGCTTGCCGCCATGAGGGATGAATTGCGGGCTCTGGATGACAACCATACATGGGATCTTGTTCCACTTCCGGTGGGCAAACAGGCGGTCGGTTGTAAATGGATTTTCACTATCCGTCTCAATCCCGATGGCTCTCTGCCGCCTCAAAGCCCGGCTTGTCGCCAAGGGGTTTGCTCAGACGTATGGCATCGACTACTTTGAGACCTTCTCTCCAGTCGCCAAGATGGCCTCGGTCCGCCTTTTCCTTTCGCTAGCTGCTCATCATCACTGGCCGCTTCATCAACTGGATGTTAAAAATGCTTTTCTCCATGGCTTTCTTGATGAAGAAGTCTACCTCCAGCAGCCTCCTGGTTTTTCGGCCTCTGGTGCCGACCGCCATGTCTGTCGTCTCCGTCGCTCCCTCTACGGCCTCAAGCAGTCTCCTCGGGCTTGGTTTGGCCGCTTCAGCACGGTCGTCACAGCCTTTGGCCTCTCTCGCAGTATGAAGGATCACACCGTCTTCTTCCGTACGACGGCGCATGGCTGTATCTTGCTTGTGGTTTATGTGGATGACATCATCATCACAGGGAGCGACTCCAGAGGCATCGCCAGCCTTAAGGCGCATCTTCACCAACACTTTCACACCAAGGATCTTGGTCCCCTCACTTCCTTGGCATCGAGGTCTCCCGGACTGCGGACACTATTTCTCTCTGCCAGCGCAAGTATGCTCTTGATATCTTGCAGGATGCCGGGTTGAGCACAGCCACTGCCGTGGACACTCCCCTTGAGCCTGGGGAACGCTCCCTTCATTCCGACTCGGAACCCTTTCCTCATCCCGAGAGCTATCGCCGCCTGGTCGGTAAACTCAACTACCTCACCATGACGCGTCCTGACATTGCCTGTGCCGTTGGCAAAGTCAGCCAGTTCATGGAACATCCCACCCGCTCTCAGTGGGATGTTGTCCTTCGCATTGCCAAATACATCAAGAAAGACCATGCCCGTGGCCTTCAGTACTCCCATCATGCTCACATGGATGTTGAGGCCTTCTGTGATGCGGACTATGCCGGCTGCCTCGCTACCCGCAGGTCTACTTCGGGTTTCGCCGTGTTCTTTGCCGGCAATCTCATCTCTTGGCGCAGCAAGAAGCAGACTGTCGTCTCCCAGTCGAGTGCCGAGGCCGAGTATCGAGCCATGGCCACCCTCACTACTGAGATCCTCTGGCTTCGTCATCTCCTCCATGAGCTCGGTTTCCCCGCATCGACTCCTGCTCATATCTGGTGTGACAATCAGGCCGCCACGAAGATTGCATCGAATCCCGTCTTCCATGAACGGACGAAGCATATCGAGGTGGACTGTCACTTTCTCCGCCACCATCTGGAGCAGCACCATATCAGCTTCGGCCATATCCCGACGGCCGATCAGCTTGCCGATCTCTTCACCAAAGGTCTTCCAGGAGCTCGCCTTGAGTCTCTCACTACCTGACTGGGTATTCACAACCTCCCTGGCCCAGCTTGAGGGGGAGTCTGAGATGGTCCTGTGTCTTTGTTGTCTTTTTCTCTTTGTGGGACTCTATCCAATCTGGGCATGTCCAACTTGAGGGGGAGTGTTGGACCCCATTTAAGGTTAAAGGGGTATTTCTGTTCTGAGTCCCACATTGGACTTAACACCATGTAATTAGTGTTTAATTCTCTATAAAAGAGGATCCCCACCTCACATTGAGGTAAGGGGAATTCACCCACTACAGATAACATGCACTATCTAATGTGAATTCAAATGTTTCTGTATGAGAGACCCGAAATCTGTACCTCTGAGTGAGGTCGGTGACTTTATTTATAGGGAAACCAATGCAAAGCATAAGAGGGAGATTTGAAATTTAAAATACATGGGATAAGGTTGACTCAATTAAACCCCAACCTAAATATCTAAATACTCTTAACACTCCCCCCTCAAACTAGGTTTACCTAGCTTAGATGCATAATAAAATAAAACAAAGTAAATCCTAATACTTTCCCTCAAGTCTGACATACCCAACTTGCAACGTAAAAAACTAGAAAATGATAAATAAGAACATCTGACGCTTGCCACCCTGTGGATCCCGCCTGATGATGACCGGTGCTTGAATATGGCAGGTGAAATGGCACCTGACTTATGAACCCAAAAAGGCCGGATGAAACGATGCCCGACTAGCAGACTCAAAGGGTTGGGTGAAACGATGTCTGTCTAACGGACTCAAAAGGCCAGATGAAACGGCGCCCATCTAGCGGATCCAAAAGGTCGGGTGAAATGATGTCTGACCAGTGGACCCAAAAGGCCGGGTTAAACGGAACCCGACTAGCGGACCCAAAAGACTGGGTGAAATGGCGTCTGACTAGCGATCCCCAAAGTCTTGTCACCAATAGCCACGAGGCTCAACGAAGAGCCGGCCAGCAGCAATGAGCCCTAACGGTGATCCGGGTAATTTGATGGTGGTGTAGGCAGTAACAAATAGCCCCGACAGGGATCCGGGCAGCAGTGAAGAGGCGCTGGAAAGGAAGCTTTTGTGCACTGGTGGAACTTCTGCGACTGACATGTATTGACAGTGCGCTGCTGGAGGAGGAGGCGCGCAAGGAGGCACGACCATTTCTGCAGAGGTGGAGGTGTGGGGGAGGGCTGCACAGCAGGAGGTGGATGGCACAACAGGGGAGGCCCAGCGGGTGCGGCTGGTGGAGCCGTGTCTACACTTGTTGCTAGGTTTCCAGCCTAACAAAAGATGGCTCAACAGAAATACGGGAAGAACGTAGAACAATCAGGCTGTATATCACTATCTTGTTCAACTGATAACAACATACAGAAGAGGAACTGAAAAACAATAGAAGAGAGAAGAGATAGAGGAACCCCATGAGAAGACCAATCTCCGAGAGCCCAGCCGGAACGTCCGAACATCCAAGCCCTCAGCCGCTTTGCTGCACACCGACTTGTCCCATATTAATACTCTAACCTGACAACCAAGCTCTTAAATGTGTTGTGTGACATGATATTTACTCTAGCACCTAAATCGCATAATACTTGCCCAATTTTGTTAGAAACAATATGAATTGGAATTGAAAACCTATCTAGGTACTATTACTTTTTTGGTAAGTCCGTTGATACCACTATCAAACACTCATGTTTGAGTTGAATGGTTCCAATTTCCTTTAGATTCTTCTTGTTATTCACTAGCTCTTTAATAATTTTTTTGTATGTCGACATTTTTATGAGGTGTTATACAAAAGGAATGTTGATATGTAATTTTTTAAAATGTTCAATAAATTTACATTCTTTTCATAGATCTTTACTTGTGCTACTCAATCTGGAAAATGTAGTCTCAGCTTGCACTATAGTGGTTCTTCTTCAGCTTCTTTCTCTTATGTTGCTTGCTCCTCACTCTTTTTCAGCTCTTCAGCTTCATTTTACACTTTTTTTTTATTTTTGTATCTTTCTTAATTCAAGAGGTTCCTTGGTGAATTTTCCACTTCCTAGGGAAATTAATTTCATCTCTTCCCATGGATTCATATTGGTATATCCTAGAATTATTCCTTGTAACACCCCAAACTTCGATGGTATGCTTCTTCTTAATAATTCAATAGTTTGTGCTACACGCAACACCGAGTTCGAGTGCACCATGACCTATCAAACTAGCCATTAAAAAGTGGTTAGAATAGTATTAACCAAATTTTGAATTTTATATATTTCATATAATTTTAACATTCATCTTACGTGTTTCTTATACATAATATAAGGACAAATTCAATTTTTCAGATAAAATGTGTATTTTTCAAAAAATGTAGTTTTCCACCTTTTAATGAAAAATCATTTTTAAATAAAATATTTGAAACTTTTATATATTTAATTTGAAAAAATTAAATTCTTATTTAGAAGTGGGACATAAAAAATTTAGTTTGGATAAATTTTTAGTTTTCTTCTGATAACATTCATATTTTAATGAATAGAAAAAATACTGCATTTTAATTCAAAACTTATTTTTCATCTAATTTATTTATATTGTTAGATTATACTTTTAGTTGGTTTTAAAGTATAATTAGATTAAGTTTTTATCATTTAATATAATATAATTAATTTTAATTAATTTCACATTGAAATTTTATATAAACATGTATCAATCTTTTGATGGTTTTTACTTTTAAAAAAATTATTTTTTAGTTTTAACAACATGAATTAATTTAAATAAATTACTATAACTTCTATGTTTTGAATTTGAAAAAACTTTATTCCATATTTGGAATCATAAGTTATAATTTGTGTAAATAGATACCTTTTATTTTTGGATATTATTAATAGTAACTTCAGTAATTATTTTTATTTACCATGGTTAAAGGGTAAATCAGGTAAATGAGGTTAAAATAATAATATTATAATAATATAAAACTACCCTAAAACATGTTCTAATCCTATTTTATGAGATATGGTCGACCATGAGCATCATTTGGACGATTTTAGGGCCACATGGAGCTACTTGGGTGTGATAATGGTATGTTATAATAATTAATTTAATGTAAAGAGAAATATTACACAAACATGTATATTTTTACTAAAACAAATTTAATGTGGGGTTATATAAATAATCTCTTAAAATATAAATATTAATTAGAAATATAAAAATATTTCATACATCATGGTATTTTATTTATAATTTTTATACATTAAATAAATAAATTTATTTATGACACAATGATGATGTAGTGATTACCTTATTAATGAAATATTCGAATAAATGATATTATAAATATTAAAATAAATATAATTTGAACATTTTTATGATATGATCTAATTTTATGTATTATTATGACATATTTTATTTGATTTAATGCTTTTGGTTCTAAGGAATAAATTTTTTATGACTTTAACAAAAATCAATTATTAAATAGTGTCAAAATTTACATAAATGAATTTTTAAAACAAACACTATTTTATTAAATGATATAATAGTCATAAAAGTATAAGATTCATAAAATTGACTCATATAGTGTTAAAAATGTAATTAATGATCCACTTTAGGTTCTCTTGTAATTTTATAGTAACTATATTAACCATATAGTATACAAATACAAGAATACATGGTAGGAGTTAACTTATTTAACTAAGGGTTAAATCCAAAAGATAAGGTTAAATTCATGACCTAAACTTGTATAAAACCGATTGGTTGAGAGGATTTAGACTCATATCAATATTATCCTCGAAATAAATCACTTTGGATCCATTATAAACCGAAATTTAATTTATAATAAATTAATATTTCAATACTTTTCTAAAGTGTCTCTCACCTCTCCTATAAAAGGGCACTTCTCCTGCTCTTTTATTCACACCTCCAAAGCCATTGGGATCAGCCAAACCATGCACAAACCTCCTCCAAAATTCCCTCAATTTATCCTAGAGGCCACCATTTGGGCATAAAACCAACTTAATGAGTTCTTTTGTACAAATCAAAAAGAGACACCCAAAGAAGAGGTAACTGTTTTATCACTTCTTTCAAAGTTCTTTTCTTATTCTACTTCCTCTTACTAAGTTGTTACCATACTAAAATAATAACTCCATAATATAATATATTATTATATGTTGTAATTATTATGTTATCTCCATATTTCTCTTTTTACCCATCCTATGAAAAACAATATCACCATGCGTACGTACGTGCGGCTTACCGTCTCCACGTTGTGGTGTAAACTATTTTTCATCTATACTTTATTTAGACTGGTATAATTCTGAATATAAATGACTTAAATAATAAATATAACATGATATTATTTATTTACAATTAATATTCCATCAAATTCTATACCATTTAACCATTAAGGAAATGATACCACTGCTCGTGTGTACGTATGGCTTACCGTCTCCACGAGGCGATGAGATTCATCTTCCACATTCACCATCCAAGAATGATTATAAAAATATGTATTAAGAATAAGTATGAAATATATGACATAATAATTCTAATGGAATAATATATATATATATATATATACATATACATATATTTCATTCACTTACTCCCACTCAATATGATAAGAAAATGGAAATCAAGTTTATGCGTACAAACGACTTACCATCTACATGAATAGTGTATTCCATTTCATATCTCTATCTATTATATATTTTTATATTCTAAATATATATGATATATAAATCATTTTATCATGATCTAAGTAATACGATCAATAATAACAAGTTAAAACACATGTGATAAAGAAAGTGATTATTACCTGAAATGTTGCATTAACTTGTAATTGTTAATAAATGAGTAATATAAAGTCATAAACCAATCATATATGATATCATAAATATTATTATGATTTTTTTAAAAGTTAATAATATTTTCATAACCATTATACAGGAGTTTCGGACACATATGGAAAGTATCAGACTTAAGGTAAGGGTTAATTTCAAAATCTTATTATTATTTGAGATTGTTCATGCATAAGTGTTTACTGGGACACATTTATCATTCATGTCCATATTTCTTAGAATTTTTTTTAAAAAGGAATATTTTTAAGGTTTTATGTAAGGTAATGTTTAACTAAAACATCATTATATATGTTTTAAATATTTATACATCTAAACATTTCCCATTAATGTCCATGTTTTAAAAATGGTTTTAATGATTTATTTATATGGACATAAATGTTTTAAAATGTTAATTCCTTTCAAAAGTTTCAAAGTTTTATGGGAAACATAGATTCAAAAATGTATTTTAAATTTATTCTTTTATAAATTGTGTGACTTTTAATGTTTTCAAGGTAAAAGGGATATTTCTCTCAAAGAGTTTTAATGATTTTATTAGATTATTTTCATCTATGTCAACATCCTTTGTTGGATTTTATGATTAATTGAGATTGATTTATTATGATGCAATCTTCCATATTGTATTGAAGGGTTTATGATATGTTTTACTATGTATGTTCTATTTTAATACCATTTATGGTTTATGGTTGAAGTATTAACATTTCATATGCTTGTTTTAATATGAGTGTTTATGTTATGTTTCACCCTTTTCATATGAGGAATGTATTGGACTTAGTAAGTGATGGGTGGGGCCCACTATATCCCCTCGATGTATCATTAGGTATCATGAGACAAAATATATATATACTTGGCTAAGGCCTTGCCCATTTATTTTCATATATGGATTTGGCCGAGGCTATAACCATTTATTTTTAGATGACTTAGTCGAGGCCTCGATGGTATGTTTCAGATGTCCGGCATTATGCATTCCCTCATTATAAGATTAGTTATTGATATTGCATGTGATTATTTGACTACTATAATATCCATGTGAATGTTTAAATGGAAATATTTGATTTATTATTGCCATATTATATTGAATATAATGTTTTAAAAGGCTTCTGTTTTAGTTTTGTACCTTTCCTTAAAAGTTTATACTTATTTTTGATAGCTTCTGTTATGTTTTTTATTGTTACTGATCATCTGAGCTCACCCATTTCTTATTTTTTATTTTCCCAGGATGCTAAGAAGTGTTTTATGATTGATATGCAGGATTAATCTAGGGGAATAATGGTGTTATCAAAGGATTATATATGTTGTGTTTTATGTTTGAAATTGTAATGTAAAGTTCATGTATGTAATCTATTTTCCAAGACGGCTAAACCAATTAATCCTTCAGGACTTGATTCCTTGCAATCATTCCAATGTATTAAAATAATGCACCAACTCCAGGTTTCTAGGTTCATGGAATTATAGTTGGTATCATAGTAAGTTTAGAAACAACCTTGGAAATTAGATTTAGAAGGCTTATATTAGGGATTATAACCCTAAGATATACTTTTAGAATAAGTATAGAAGAACATCCCAGAATTTTGGTCATATAGAGATTATGTGGGTATTCCTAGAAAATACATCCCTGTCTAGATACTATAAGTGGTCGTGGTTATGGAACAGATGTACCTAGAGGTGAAAACTTTAAAAATGTGTTATGAGCTTGACTCAGGGTAACCTGGTACATGACAACAGGCCTTACTAGGCACCTGGTTTGACACTCTCAGGAGATATGATTAGGATAATTCATATTTTGTTTACAAACTATTATGAAGGATTTATGAGTAAATATGTCCTAAAAGGAACAATATTTATGATTATGGATTAGATATGCATAAATTTTTCAATTTATGTTAAGTATTTTACTAGTTTGGAATTATGCATTATGATTCATAACCTAATCTAGTGTATGTCATTGTTTAGAAATGGCACCTAGTAGAAGAAATGGAAACTGTATCAATGCACGTAATCTATGTAGGGATTTCCCTCCTATACAAGATAATTATACTAGAGTTGGTGATGCAACTGGTACTGAACTGTCACGACCCGTCCCCTGGGGCCCGTGCCGTGACTACCCCAAGCCCACCTTCCATAGGCTAGGGGCTGGCGACTAGCACCGAAAGGCGTATTCCCTAAAACCAGAAAGGCATTGCCTTTATTTCCTATAAACACACTCAACCAAGTACACAGAAAGATACGAACACAAGTAAACTATAAAGTAAAAAGAGTGTGTACAGTAAGTAAAAGGGGCCAGAATACAAGCCCATCTAAAAAGTACAAGAAAATTGAAAGTAAAAGTAAACTGAAACAGCTCCTGTGGACACCTGCTAAGGATCCTACCTAAAGGGTAGGTACATCTCTCAAATTATCATCTCTACGGTATGCCTCATCTAATTTCCACCTCTGAGCTACCTCCAGTCCTAGTACTCTCATCCTCAGTCAGCGTTGTCTGTCGTCTGTACCAAACACAACAAGGTGCGAGCATAGCTCATGCAAGGGTGAGTATAACGATACTCAGTAGGGACTCCAAGACCCTCTAAGGTCTCACAAAACCCAAAAAGTATAAACCATGAAGCATGAAAACATCTGAAAACCCTACTTAGGTATATTCCCATACATAGACCAAAGTTATCAAGTATACCCATCTCATTCATGAGGAAACTCAAGGCCCAAATCCTTAGCCAAAGTACAATTGTTCCACGAAGGAAAGAATACCACGAAGGTAACACCACAAAGGTAAGTACCAAAAAGGTGACGCCGCATAGAAGAATACCACAAGGGTATCGCCATGAAGGTAAGTACCATGAAGGTAACACCACAAGGTAAGTACCACATAGGTAACACCACACAGAAGAATACCACAAAGGTATCACCACGAAGGTAAGTACCACAAAGGTATGCCACACAGAAGATTACCACAAAGGTAAAGACTCAGCTCACACTAGCTATAACTTAGGTATAGTAGTAAGATGATTAGATATAAATACTAAATCATCTTACTCTATTAAGAGGCAAACCCATGTAGGATCCTAAATCATCATAACCATGTAGGATCCTAGTATAGCAGACCCACGTAGGATCCTAGAGTAGTATCACATGGATTCCTAGAGAGAATCCAAGTGAGACTCTCAAACACAGACCCATGTAGGATCCCAAAGCACAGACCCACACAGGATCCAAAAGCACAGACCCACATAGGATCCTTTTCTCATGTTACAGCCAGTTACAGGGTTCTCGCACTAAGCTCGCTTGATTCCGGGAGGGCACACTCCTCAAGCCACAGGTCGATACTCCAACTTCCATGAAGTCCCACGAAGAAGCATCACAAAGGACCGCCACATGATAGGGGTCTCAACGTAACAGACGGTGCGTCAATCAAATGTTTGGTTCGTAAGTTATTGGCCCTTTAGTCCCAAGGGCCCGGTTGGATTCATGTCCGATCCAACCCGGACGTACCCCAACCTTATCCAAAACTCAAGTGAGGTATACCAAAAGTACCATCTCGGTCCAAGGTTTTTGTCACTATATACAGTTCATTAAACAAATGCTCGTAGCTCAAGATATGGTCAAAAGAACGAAAAGGGTCGAAGTTGGTCCGAGTCTGGTCTAACCCGGTCGGATTAACCCATCCTGACCCACGCCTCCACCGATGGTCGGCAGAGCCAATCACCCTCCCTTTACCATCATGGCACAAGGTTATGGCTCCTGTTCACTTGGTGGCATAGACGCATTCCTCCGCCTCCCCTTCGCGTAGCTGGCAGACACTGGCCACCGCCCTTACTCTACTGTGCCTGATGGGCCGCGGCCCTTCTCCGATGGCACAATTGTGCTGCCACCGTCTTCGCGGTTGGCCGTGGTGCCGGTCGCCACTCTCAAGTCCTACCAGTGCCAATATCCGTCACTGTTCATCTTCCTCCTCCATCGCGAAGAACGCATCAAAAACCACAAGGGTTGCGAAGAGGTTGGGCCATGTTCGTTTGGCCCACACCCTCCGCGTAAGAGAAGTAGCATGCGACTCATGGGGAGAGATTCAACATAAAAGAAAATTAAAGAAGATTATACAAAATCACACCCTTACCGTTGCATTCATTGGAGGTGTCGAGAGATTGAAGATGAATTCGTTGAAGAATGTAGGCATTCGTTGCCTCTTCAAGGTGCTTCTGATCTGGGCTCGGGGTCGGTTCCTCGTTCTTCGTTAGAGCAAGTTCTTCATTGGAGAGGAAGAGTTCCTCCAAAGTTCTCCCCAGCTCTCTTTTTCTAACCAATCCTCTCAAAGGTAAATAGGAGCCAATATAATAGAAATAAGTCTATCATATAATTCACATTGGCAAAAATAAAGTTGGCACAAATGGATTTGGCATAATTAAATGGCACAATTAATTAATTGATGAGGCATAATTAAAGTGGAGGAATTCCAAGAGTTATCTCCCATTAAAGGGGAAGTTCAAGGTTCGGGTGTTCCCCACCATTGAATTCAAATTGGGGGTTTTTAATTTGGGTGGTCCCCACCTCCATAATTCAAAATAGAGAGGTTTCAAAAGAAAAATAAAAATGTTAAATAATTTTATTTTTCTTCTTCCATGAAAAAGTGGAAAAATAACTTCCACCCTCATCCTATTGTGGTTGAGGTGAAGGTCTCCTTGAGCGAATATTGGTGTTGTGAGTTCAACGGTGTCCTTGGATTTCAATTCTAAGCACCGGTTCAAAAGTTACAAAAACCCACTCGCGCATTTACTGAACGTACTTAAAAAAGTTCAGAAATTCATTTCGGTCACACCGGGACTCAGAATCAAGCGCCGTCAATTTTTGTGGACTCATAAAATTCCCATATAATAAAAAAAATTACATGGAATTTTTTGGGTTTTTACATTCTCCCCACCTCAGGGCTTTGCATCCCCGAAATCCACATCACAAAAACTAGGAAAACAAGTGGGGGTACTGAGCATGAATTTGAGCCTCCCACTCCCATGTGATCTCCTGGAGGTTCCCGTACTCCCAACATACACACACTAAAGGTATCGACCTCCCATGAAGGACCCGCTTCTATCGATCCTCAATCTCCACTGGAACCTCTGTAAACATCACCCCATCGTCGATGTCCAACTCACCGTGGTCAATAACATGTGATGGGTCGTGCACAAATCTCCCCATCTGGGATACATGGAAAATTTTGGTCACCCAGTGCAACTGAGGAGGAAGTTCTATGAGGTAATCCACCTCACCAACTCTGATGAGGACCTGAAAGGGTTCGATGAACCTCGGAGATAACTTGTCGCCCCGGACAAATCTCTGCAAACCTCGTCGGGGTGAGACACGTAGAAAGACGTGGTCACTATCCTTGAACTCCATAGGTCTATGTATCATGTCGGCATAAGACTTCTTCCTGCTTTGTGCAGTATTCATCCACTCCTAGATGATCTGCACCTTCTCCGTGGTAGCCCGTACCATATCAGGTCCCATGAGTGCTGACTCCCCTGGGTCAGTCCAGTATAAAGGTGATCTACAAGGTCAGCCGTACAGAGCCTCGAAAGGTGTCATCCCAATAGTGGAGTGATAGTTGTTGTTGTATGCAAACTTGACCAAGGTCAAGTGATCCTCCCAGCTATGACCGAAGTCGAGGACGCAAGCATGCAGCATGTCCTCGAGGGTCTGAATGGTCTGTTCTGTCTGGCCATCCTTCTGAGGATGGAAGGCGGTGCTCAAACGAAGATACATCCTGAAAGCCTCATGCAACCCCTTCTAAATCCAGGAAGTGAAACATGCATCATGATCGGAGACAATCGTCGAGGGTACTCCATGTAACCGCACAATCTCTTATACATAGAGGTGTCCCAAGTTTCTCTACAGAACCCTACTCTCTGATCGATAGAAAGTGGGTCGACTCGGTGAGTCGATCGATGATCACCCAGATAGAATCATAACCCCTGGATGTACGTGGAAGTCCTGTCACGAAGTCCATGGATATCCCATCCCACTTCCACTCTGGGACCTCTAAAGTCTGAACTAAGTGTGTTGGTACCTGGTGATCCGCCTTCACTTGCTAACAAGTGAGGCATCGAGAGACAAAGTCTACTACTGATTTATTCATTCTTGGCCACCAGTGTTGTCATCAGAGATCCTGGTACATCTTCGCCACTCCTGGATATACCACTATAGGGGATGTGTATAACTCCCTCAACACTTCCTCCTGAAGCGAAACTGGTACCATGGTATGTCCTCTAAAGAGGATTACATGCTCCCCACCTTTAGAAAATCCATCAGGTGTCTGTCCTGTGGATATCTGAACACGTCAAGCCTCGCAGTCAGTATCCCCACGTTGTGCCTCCCTGACTCGCTGAAGAAGTTGGGGAGTGACTGTAAGAGACTGAAGAAAAGCTACTCCATCTCGATCCAAAAAGGATATCTGGAAAGAGGTCAGCTGCTCTGTCGCCTCACCTAGCATTTGTATACCATATCTCTTGCTGAGTGCATCCGCTACAACATTCCCCTTCCTAGGAATATAGACTATCTCGAATTCATAGTCTTTGAAGAACTCAAGCCAACGTCGTTGTCTTATCTGTTGAGAACCATATGCGATAACTGCTCTCTCCTACATCAGGACACATTCGAGCCCGGTCCCTGATGCATTTCAATAGACTACGTACCCAACACCCTCCTCTGGAAGCCTCAAGATGGGGGCACTAGTCAGCCTCTTCCTCAGCTCCTGAAAACTCCGATGGCATCTCTCCGACCACATGAAGGGTTTCCCCTTCTTAGTCAATGCTGATAAAGGTGCTGCAACTCTAGATAAATCTGGCACAAACCTCCTGTAGTATCCATCCAAACACAGGAAACTTCGTACCTCCATCACACTCCTGGGTGGCTCCCAAGCAAGTACTGCCTCAATATTCGCTAGATCCACCGCAACTTCATCCTCCGAGATGACATGTCTCGGAAAGTGAACCTCTCGGATCCAGAACTGGCACTTCGAGAGCTTACCATAAAGTCAGTGCTCTCGGAGTGTGTCCAGAACTATCTGCAAATGATAGGCATGCTCCTCCTCGATAGCCAAGTAGATTAGAATGTCGATGATGAAGACTACTACAAAGCGATCAAGGTATGGATGAAAGATCTTGTTCATGAGTCCCATGAACATTATTAGAGCATTGGTCATGCCGAACGGCATGACCAAAAACTCATAATGGTCGTACAAACATCTGAAATCTATCTTCTGCACATCCTCTTCTCATACTCTGAGTTGGTGATAGCCTGATCTAAGGTCTATCTTTGAGAACCATTGTTCTCCCTTCAGCTAATCAAAGAGGTCGTCAATCCTCGTAAGTGGGTACTTGTTCTTCACGGTCACCGGGTTCAGGTGCCGATAGTCAACACAAAGTCTCAATCTCCCATCCACCTTCTTGGTGAACAAAATCGGGGCTTCTTAAGGAGAAACACTAGTCCGGATGAACCCCTTCCCCTATAAGTCCTCCAGCTGTACCCGCAGCTCACGAAGTTCCATAGGAGCCATCTGATACGCTGGTGTAGATATCGGTGTCGTCCCAGGGTACAAGTCAATGTAAAAGTTCACCTCTCTGCATGGAGGTTGACCCAGAACGTCATCAGGGAAGACATCCATGTACTGGTCCACCACTACAGGATAGCTCGGACTCTCCACATCAACCGCTTTGAGGGTAAGGCTAGCCAACTGATGAGTGAGCGGCTGCACTCTCCTTCGGGTAAGTCTATCTTGTGCTACAAAGGCTCCCTTATCACTGGTGAAGGTAAACCTACTCCCATCCTCATGGATACACCATAATTTGCACCTAATACAGTCAATCTGAGCATGGAATGTAGATAACCAGTCCATACCTAATATGACATCGTAAGTCCTCGACGTCGCTACTAGGAGATCTCAGTCGAAGTTCTCGCCTCCTAGAGTAAGCTCACACTGTTGGCACCAGTGCGTAATCATCGAATCCACTCCCATAGAACTATAGGAAAACTGAATATTTGCGACGGGCGATTTGCGACGGGATCCCGTCACAAAAGGTCTTTTGCGACAGGGCTCCGTCGCAAATCGCCCGTTGCCGAAAACGGCGTCGCAAATAGGTGTTTTTGCGGTAGTTCCGTCGCAACAAAATTATTTGCGACGGTATTTGTCCCCCGTCTCAAATAACTTTTCGTTTATATAAAAAAAAGGTATTTGCGATGGGCCGTCGCAGATATATTAGTTGCGACGGGTCGGAATCCCGTCGCAAATGCGAAATTTAAAAAAATACTTGCGACGAAAGTATTTGCGACGGACCGTCACAGAAAGGTTTTCCCGACGGGTATTCGTCCCGTCGTAAATGGTTCTGTAAAAAACATTTACGATGGGAATTCCCGTCGCAAATATTAAAAGAAATAAAAAAAATAAAATAATTAATACAAATTGTATAATATTATATAAAAATAATAATAATATTAATAATATAAAAAATTATATTATTATAATATAAATAAAAAAATATATAAAATATAATTATGAAATATTAATATAAAATAATAATAATAATATGAATATAAATAATATAATATAATATAATAATACTAATATTAATAATATAAAAAATTAATATAATATTATTATTATTAAACTATCTATATAATAATAATATTAATATTAATAATATAAATAAATTATATTATTATAATATTAATAATAAAAAATATATATAATATAATTATGAAATATTAATATCAAAAAATAATAACAATAGTACTAATATTATTAATATAAAAAATTAATATAATATTATTATTATTAAAATAAACATACATATTTATGAAAAAATAATATTAATATTATTAATATTAATAAAATTATAAAATTATAAACTTCTCAATATTAACAATAAATATAAAATATTAAAAGTAATATTACTAAAATAAGCAGACATTAAAAATAATACTAATAAGTAATAATATATTAAAAAAAATAAAAACAAATTAAATCACGTAATATTCGTACCAATATGAAAGAGGAATTGTAAATAGTTAATATGACAATAAACTACGAACTCAAATGTTTATTACATCTAAAAAAATCACTGGGGGTGGATAATTTGGAGGACCTGGAGGACCTGGAGGAGGTGGAGGAGGAAACTCCATCCCTAAACTATGAGTCAGACGACGCATATACTCCATATACTCCTGATGTTGCTCCTCATATTGACGTCTCTCCTCATTTGTGCTGCTGACGCATCTGCTCCTGCCATCGACGCATCTCCTCATCGTGCTGTTGATGCATCTGCTCCTGCCCCTGACGCAAATCCTCTATAAGCTGACTCTGAGCACGCAGTTGCTCCTGATACTGTGAGGAAGAAGATGATGTCTCTCCACGAGCTCCTCTCGAGCTGGACGTTGACATCGCAGCAGTACCATAATACGTTGTAGGATTCAAATGAGAGCTGATACCAACTACTCGGCCATTTTCGAAGCCATATTGGGTCGCCTGCATCCATGTCGTCTCATTAAAATGGTGGGCACTAGTCTGATCACCCGTCTCGTCTTGACTCTCAGCCTGTGTCTGAGAGGTCGCGGCCTCATATGACTCTTTAAGTTTCAATTAGAAATTAAAATAATGAAAAGATTATATGCATTTAATTTGCAAACTGAAAAGAAAATAATACTGACCACAATCTGACGCTGGCGGTCACCTCTAATCTCTCCAGTAGGCGGGTCAGTGTACATCCTCCGATAAACACCGTACGCCGAAATATCGGGTTGTTCGGCTTTCTATATGAATATAAAATAAACTGTTTATATTTAAAGTTGTATAAAATATTAAAACAAATTACTTACCAGACGCTCTCTATGCGCACTGAATGTACAACTACCGGCTAGATGCGTCACCTCTTGTCTCCCCCAATTCTGTCGACCCAATGCATATCTCCTCTGAAACCCATCACCCAACCAGTGTGTACATAATCCATCCCAAACGTGAGATGAAATGTACTCTAGTCGGTGGACTCTACAGGACTTGTCAAATTCTGTCACTCCGGCTTTCTTCACAGCCGTCTTTCTCAAATTATGCAAAAACTGACGGAAACGGTCACGCATAGACACTACCCATACCGTGTGGATAGTGGCACGCATGCTCTCGTCGATGGGATACCATAAACCCTAATATAAATTTATTAATGAATTAAATTTCAAAATAAATAATATTTAATTATGTACCAGCCAATGATCGAACATGGCGGCCTGCACATCAGTGGGAATCTGATCCCATGTGAGCCAGGGCTGAGAAAAATAATTGCGCAAGATAGCGCTCCCCTGTCCAATAGCTATATGCGTAAAACTATGGAAAAAGAACAAATAATCAAACAATTAGAATATTAATAAATTATAATGAAAGATAACTAAAATACACAGGTTACCATACCACCGCGTGTGCGCATCGAATCCAAGAGGTGGACGTCGCTCCGGGATAGGATCTGGAATCATCAGTCTAGAAAGACCATGCCCCCTCCAAGTGCTCCCTATAGTTCCAACAGCCTGAGGGTCAGATGACTCAAGAACCTCATCATCCATAGGTAGATCAGCCTCCAGCAACTGACGAAACGTTTCCGAGTCCATCTGAAACATGAAATGATTGTTATTAGAAAACAGTTGAAAATAACTATTATGTATAGATATATATTTGTTATGATTCAAACCATCATTTTACTGTGTCAATGTTCATCTTCATCATCATCTTCATAGTTTTCAATGTCAATGTCTTCATCTTCCTCATCAACATCATCAATTTCCATATTAGTTTCACTGTCATCATCTCTTGTCATTTCAAATTCAGTTGTAACATCATTGACAACATCGTCACCATCGACCCTTAACTGTGGGGTGTCATCCTCAATATTCATGTCTCTTTGAAAAAAATTTGTTTTTTGAGGAGTGTTCTGAAAATTTTCATTTCCTTGCACTTCAGTGGAACCACATTCAGTTTGATTAAACTGATTTTCTTGAGATTTAACTTTTATTATACTCCACTAATCATCCAACTCTTTTACAGTAGCATAGTATTTTTCATAATAAATTTGATATGCTTGATGAGCCAATAAAAATGGTTCATTTACTGCAAGAAGTCTTTTATGTTTAATATCAACAATTCCATGAGTCAGATGAATACGCAGGCCTCTCTCAGTATCCAGCCATCAACATTTAAACATTGTTACATAATTCTGTCCCAAATAACACAGTTCAATAATTTCTTCAAGCATGCCGTAAAAGTCAACTTCAATATCTCTATGATGTGATCCCTTCAAATAAACACCACTATTCATTGTTTTCTTTGATTCCCCATATGCACGTGTATGAAAGCGATAACCATTCACCACATATGCATTATAAGATTTAACCATTTTGGATGGTGGGCTACTCAAAATACGCAATCAACTATCAATCTTATTAGTATGTACAGATACCTGAAAATTTGTAAAACATTTATCACTATTACAAGTAATAAATTGATTTTATATGTAAAACCAAAAAAGAATGTATGTTACCAGTTTTTGAAACCAGTAGGCAAAAATTTTTTGCTGACGTTCTTCTAAGCCAGCTGCTGTAATTTGTGGAAATTGTTTCTTGATATGATCATCATATAACCTACAAATACAATATGATTAATTTACTATAACAAAATCTATAGAATAAGGGATAAGAGCACTCACTGTAAAATTGGTGACATTTCTTCACAATTGAGTAGAACATATGTATGAGCTCTATGATGTTCATCATCTGAAATCCATCTATCATGAACTCCACCAAAGCCAAGTTTGGGCTGATTGAAAACTGATAATTGATTGTTTATATCATCATCAAAATTCCCCTCGTTCTGGCCCATGCGGTTAAATTTTGAGGGATATTCAGATTCAAAATAATGAGAGCAGAATAAAGCAATTTCTTCTTGCAAATAAGCTTCAGCAATTGAGCCTTCAACTGATGCTTTGTTACGGACCTTTTTCTTCAATTTCTGCATGCATCTCTCAAATGGGTACATCCATCAAAACTGAACCGGACCTCCACATTTTGCTTCATGTGGAAAATGTAATATCAAATGTTCCATCGAGTCAAAGAAAGTCGGCGGAAAGATTTTTTTCAATTTGCATATAATTACAACAACAACTTCTTCCAGTTTTCTTGGTGTATCGTAGTCTGTTGTCGCCGCACACATGTATCGGAAAAAATATGATATATCTATTATAGAATCCTAAGTCTTAGAATTCAACAAACCTCTTAATATAATAGGCATAAGCCTTTCCATTATAACATGACAGTCATGACTTTTTAATCCGGTAATATGACCATTTTTAACACATCTGCCCAAGTTGGAAGCATAGCCATCTGGAAGTCTCAAATTTGCAATCCACTGACAAAATAATAAGATACTCTATTTGGTCAGTGTATAAGCTGCTTTTGGCTTCATTAATCTCTGTGATCTGACATTTTCAAACAATTCAAGTTCTGGTCGCCTGCAAATTTGGGCAAGATCTAATCGTGCATTTACATTATCTTTGGTTTTACCCAGTGTATCCAAAACTGTATGAAATAAATTATCAAAATATTTCTTCTCAATATGCATGAAATCCAACATGTGTCAGACCAAAAAATCAGACCAATATGGCAGATTCCAAAAAATGTTCCGTTTTGTCCAATTATGTTCTTTCCCAAAACCATGAATTTTCTGTTGGTTTATTGTCAGTCCAAAAGTGATGGAAGGTAATTAAAATACAACTTATTGTAACTCTGTACCTGAGATCATTTTTGGAGGTCCATCTCTTTCAATTCTGCCTTTTCTGAAATGAGATTTATTCCTCCGAAAAGGATGATCGATTGGAAGAAATCTGCGATGACAGTCAAAATAGCAAGGTTTTTTTCCATTCACGAGCATAAATGCTCTGTTGTCTCCCATACAGTAAGTACATGATTTTGGACCATGTGTACTCCAGCCAGATAACATTCCATATGCCGGGAATTCACTAATTGTCCACATCAAAGCATCTTTCATTACAAAATTCTGTTTCGCAGCAGCATAATATGTACCAACACCATGACTCCACAATAAATTTAACTCATCAATCAGTGGTTTCAAATAAACATAAATATTATTTTTCAGATGTCCTAGGATTAATAATGTCAAAAAGATATAAGGCTCTTTCATCAACATCCATGGAGGCAAATTATACGGAGTTATAAAGACAGGCCAACAAGAATACTGACTACCAAAATATCCAAATGGACAAAAACCGTCAGTAGAAAGACCCAATCGCACGTTCCGGGATTCTAAAGCAAAAAACGGATGCACTTGATCAAAATGTTTCCATGAATCGTCATCAGATGGATGAACCAAGCTTTTACCATTTGAAATATTGGTTTTGTGCCATGACATCATTGTCGCTGTGTTCTGAGACATAAATAAACGCTGCAACCTAGGTGTAAGTGGGAAATATCTCAACTTTTTTACAGGAATCAATCCAGACTTCCCTGATTGACCTTATTTATACCTCCATTGTCCACATGTGGGACAACTATCCAATGACTCATTTTCACCAGAATATAAGATGCAATCGTTTGAACATGCATGGATCTTTTGATAACTAAAACCTAGATTACGAACGAGTCTTTTGCTCTCATAATAATTAGCAGGCAGCACATTTCCTTCAGGTAACAATGATTTAACCAAAGAAAATATCTGATCAAAATAGTTATTTGACATTCTGTTATCTGATTTAATATCCATAAATTTTGCAACTGCTTCTAATTTTCTTATCTTGCAACCAGGATATAATTCATCCTCACTAGACCTAAACAGCTCAGCAAATTCAGATGGTGCCAACTCGGGAGGTAAATCAACATCATCCTCAATTTCTGTTTGTTGAACGGATGACCCTACAACATCAGGTACTAAATTCTGAAACCGTGATGGATCCGAAATCAAATTATTAGTATCTTCTCTGGAACTACGTTCACCGTGTTGATACCAAAAAATATAATCTGATTGAAAACCATAATGCAAGAGATGTTGCCCAACGATGTCAAATGTCTCAAACGTTCTCAGAGCACATTTTTTACAAGGACACTTAATTGTCCCTTATGAAACAAATTCCGGGTTTGATGATGCAAATGATAAGAAAACTTCAACACCATCAACATATACAGGATTTAAACTATAACCGTTTGGATTTCTGTGCTGATTTATCCAAGCACGATCGTCTAATAATGATTGATGTCGATTTCCTTGTTCCATATTCATATATATGTTTCTAAAAAATTTAAAACCATTACTATTGTTAAATAATTTGATATAAGAAACAATATCCTAAAAAAGAAGATACATAATTACAGTTATTTATTAATAATTACCAATAATTATAGGCGACACAGTTAGTTTATAATCATCCCCACTAATTATTATTAATTTAGCAATACTTATAAATACTTGGAAAAATGAAATATGCTTGAATAATGAAATTAAATTTTGTAATCATCGTTGTGAAGATTATATTACTAATTATTCTGATTTTTCTAATGTCTCATCTCTTTTTAACTTTCTCCCGACTGAAATCAGTATGAAAAACTTGCTCTGACATACGTTAGAGCACATTTTTCATACTGATTTCAGTGGGAGAAAGTAACAAAGATATGAGACGTTGAACAAAATGTAGTCGTCAATCCACTAGAAATTGTGCCAATTTATAACCATGTACTTGAATTTATTTGATTTTTGATTAATTTTATTAGTAATTATTACTAATTATTACAAATCTCAATATTTCCAACATATTTTTCTTTATTCTTAACATGTTCAAATCTTAAAGGGTCACCAATTTTCAAGTCATGCCCAATAAAAAGTTTGGGTCAACCTTGTCCAATTTAAACTCTATAATTGTCCTTATATGGTTGATCATCTCGCAAGTAGTGTTGCAATAGGACGACACAAGTAATGAGAAAGACATGACTTGGGTTGTCCTATTACAACGCTACTTGGGAGGTGATCAACCAAGCAAGAAAAATTATAGAGTTTACATTGGACACAGTTGACACAAACTTTTTATTGGGCATGACCTGAAAATTGGTGACCCTTTAAGATTTGAACTGTTAAGAATAAATCAAAACTTGTAGAAAATATTGATAATTGTAATATTTTATAAATTTTTTATATTTTTAATAATATTAATATTTTTTTATAAATATTAAACATATAATAATAAAATAATTATATTATAAGTATTATTTAACTATTAATATTAGAGTAATATAATATTTTATATTATGTTACTATTTATGTTACTAATTATATTACTAATTATGTTACTAATTATGTTACTAATTATGTTACTAATTATGTTACTAATTAGAAATGCGAAGATATGCATATACGTCAGCTGGTTAATCAATCAATGAATAGAAAAAAAAAATGTAATTGACCGCTCATCTACCTCAATTTTCTTTTCATTTGTGTGTTGAGGTTGACAGGAAACTTATGCCTCCACATCTAAAATGTGCTTTTACTGTCAAAATTATAAATCTCATCACCTCTATATTGGCAAGGAGGTTGATAACTTTGACAGTAAAAGCAAATATTACATGTGGAGGCAGAAGTTTCCTGTCAAGCCTCAACACACAAATGAAAAGAAAATTGAGGTAGATGAGCGGTCAATCACGTTTCCTAATTATACTAATTGTTTCCTAATTAAATCTAATTATCTCCTAATTAAATCTAATTGTTTCCTAATTAAATCTAATTGTTTCCTAATTATACTAATTGTTTCCTAATTATACTAATTGTTTCCTAATTATACTAATTGTTTCCTAATTAAATCTAATTGTTTCCTAATTATTTTAATTGTTTCCTAATTAAATCTAATTGTTTCCTAATTATTTTAATTGTTTCCTAATTATTTCTAATCAATTAAATCTAATTATTTCCTAATTATTTGATAACTATTTTAATTAAATCTAATTATTTCTTAATTATTTGATAATTATATATTTATTTCTAATTATTACCAAAACATCCCCCGGGAGTGTCGAACCAAGAGTGCAGCAAGGCCCGTTGTCGTGTACCAGGTTACCCTGAGTCAAACTCGAAACACCTTGTCAGAGTTTTCACTCCTAGGTACATCTGTGTCAGAGCCGCCTCTACTTGTTCGTATCCAGACAAGGATTATTTGGTACAAGCACATAAACTAATTATACTATATAGCTAAACAATTAAAAAAAATAAAATTAAAAATTAAAAATAAAATTAGCAATTAAAAATAATTTAACAATTAAAAAAAATATAAATACCTTTAATAATATGCACCTTCTAATTCCTTCCATCTTCTTCTCGAAAGAAAAAATTAAAACAAAAAAAAATTCTGCTCAGATATGAAAATGAGAGAGATAAGAATGCAGAACTGAATGTTATGGGAAAAAAACAGATGGGGTGTATATATAGGTTAGATTATTTGTGAAGGTCGTATTTACGACGGGAGACCGTCACAAATACTAGGTATTATGACGGGATACCGTCGCAAATGCCTTCACCCACATTAAATACAGGCGGCGGGTAAAAGGCTTTTTGTGACGGGCCTGTCGCAAATAGCCACCATTAGCGACGGGCGGCAATCCCCGTCGCAAATTTCTATTTACCGCCGTCGGTATTTGCGACGGGGCCCGTCACAAATACCTTCGCCTGCATTAATTACGGGCGGCGGGTAAAAGGGTTGTTGCAACGGGCCCATCGCTAATGCCACACCATTAGCGACGGGCAGACATCCCCGTCACAAATTACTATTTACCACTGCCGGTATTTGCGATGGGAGGATATCCCCGTCGCAAATCCATATTTACCGCCGCCGGTATTTGCGATGGGACCCGTCGTAAATACCTCCCGTTGGATTATCTGTTGCGACGGGTACATAGTCCCGTCGCAAAACCGTATTTACTACCGCGGGGTATTTGCGACGGGCTGTAGGTGACCATCGCAAATAGGCTTTACAGCGGCCAGTATTGGCGATGGGGCCCGTCGCAAATAATACCGGGTGAATATTTGTTTGCGACGGGGAAATTTCCTCGTCACAAATACTATTTACCACCACCGGGTAGTTGTGACGGGTAGCCTTCTACCCGTAGCAAATATCCTTCCCGTGTTTTGGCGCGCAAACCACGCCATTGCAATTGCGACGGGCCCTGTATTTCCATCGCAAATAACTGCCCACTTGCGACAGGAAAATATTCTCATCGCAAAAACCCTTTTCATCGGAGTTGTTGTGACGAGAATAAGTCTCGTCGCAAATACCCCGTCGCAATAATCATTTTTTCCCGTAGTGTAGGAGTCTCTAGCCATAAGGATCAATCCAACGAATCCATAGGAATCTCCAAGATCCGAACGAGGGTAGTGGAAATAAAAGATTGACTAGCACCAGTGTCTATAAGTACTGCAGCTAAGGTGGAGTAGACACAGATCGTATCTCGTATCATCTCCAGAGAGCCATGGTCATAGGCCTCAGCTGCCTAGAGCTGAGCTCACCCCTTTACACATGCTCTCTGTGGTTGGGGTGGACCACCTAGTGGTGGTGGAGGTAACATCTCAAATCGTCGCTCACCGCAAGTTTCACGGCCAGCTCCTCTGCCACGTCTGTCTGCTCCATACGGACCTCCTCGGTCAAACCTCTATCTCTACTTGGATGGTCCTTCAATCGTCTACTGCTTATCCATATGGCGGGTCGGGCAGTCACGAACCATGTGACCATGCCCACCGCATGTGTAACACTGCTTGCTCCTCGCATGACTAGCTCTGTCTCTGGTGCCCCGCACAACCGACCATGAATCCTGTAGTCTTCCACCTTTAGGTCTGGCCCTCTTAGACCTCTATGACATATGTCTGCTGCCAGTGGCAGAAGAATCCGCTACGTGATGACCAGTGGTGGGTCTCGCTGATGGTGGCTGCTTAGTAAGAAAACTCTCCACTAAGAGGGCTACTCTAACACCCTCTCCTGCGTCGGGATGCTGAGGGAAATCATTAAAGCCCTGATCTCCCACATGAGTCCCTGCTCGAAGTTCTGGACCCTGAAGAATGGGTCTCGCACCATATCAGTGGAGTAGCGTGAGAGGTCGATGAACCTCACTGAGTACTGAACCAAGTCATTCTTCCCTACTGCAGATGAAGAAGCTCCTATATGCGCACTGCACGAAGGGTCGCTAGGAAAAACTCTGCCCAAAACAGGATCTCAAAGTCTACCTAGAGAAGTGTCACCTCTTCGTGAACCTAGAGAATCAAACTCCACCATTTTCTTGTTGTTTCCTGTAGAAGACGGGTGGCAAGGATCGCCATGAGATCATCTGGTGTCCCTACTAGTCAAAAGACTCTCACCACAGCCTCCAACCAATCCTTAGCTGTCTGTGGGTCTTTCTCATCTTGGAACCTCGATGGCCTCTAGCGCTGAAACTCATGCAACGCGCTTAAGCGGCATGCACCCTCTACTGCTAGGGATGGTGGCATCGATGGCCCAATGGGTAATGGTACCACTGGTGTCTCTACTAGTGCTCCTACTGATAAAGGGCCCTACACCGAGGCCTCGTCGCTCGGTGGGCTATCAGTGCATACTATACCCAGAACCCTAGCTAGATGTCTATGTGGAGGCATCCTTAAAATAAAAAGGTGTGCCATGGTTAATAAGTTATACCTGGTGAGCTGACTCAAATATTTCATAAAGAAAAATTTTCAAAACACGCACGCAATCAGTGTTTTCATGCACTGAGTTGGAAATCATAAGTCAGGGTCCTAGTGTATAGATACGTTGGTCGTCGCACCAACACTAAATTCCATAAACTAATAACCATACTCACTACACTTAACACTATTGTCATTAAAAAGATCAGAGTCCAATGTTCTACAGTAGAACCGACTCTTCTAATACCAATTTGTCATGACCTGTCCCCCGAGGCCCGTGCCGTGACTACCCCAAGTCTGCCTTCCATAGGCCAGGGGTTTGAGACTAGCACCGAAAGGCATATTCCCTAAAATCGGGAAGGTATTGTCTTTATATCCGGTAAACACACTCAACCAAACACACAACAAGATACAATCATAAGTAAATTGTAAAGTAAAAAAGAGTGTGTACGGTAACTAAAAGGGGCCAAAATACAAGCCCAACTAGAAAGTACAAGAAAACTAAAAGTACAAGTAAACTGAAACAGCTCCTGTGGACACCCACCAAGGATCCTACCTGAAGGGTAGGTACAGATCTTGAACGATCATCTCTGTGGTATGCCTCATCTGATGTCTACCTCCAAGCTACCCCCAGTCATGGTACTCTCATCCTCAGTTAGCACTATCCATCGTCTGCACCAAACACAACAAGGTGCGGGCATAGCCTGTGCAGGGGTAAGTATAACGATACTCAGTAGGGACCCTATGACCCTCGAAGGTCTCACAAAACCCACAAAGGATAAACCACAAAGTATGAAAACATCTAACAACCCTACTTAGGTATATGACCATACATATACCTAAGTTATCAAGTCTACCCATCTCATTCATGAGGAAACTCAAGGCCTAAATCCTTAGTCAAAGTACAATTGTTCCACGAAGGAAAGAATACCACGAAGGTAACACCACAAAGGTAAGTAACACAAAGGTAACGCCATACAGAATAAAGCCACAAGGGTATCACCACGAAGGTAAGTACCATGAAGGTAACACCACAAAGGTAAGTACCACATAGGTAACGCCACACAGAAGAATACCACAAAGGTATCACCACAAAGGTAAGTACCACAAAGGTATGCCACACAGAAGATTACCACAAAGGTAAAGACTCAGCTCACACCAGCTATAACTTAGGTACATTAGTAAGATTATTAGATGTAACTACTAAATCATCTTATTCTGTTAAGAGGTAGACCCACGTAGGAGCATAAATCATCAGACCCATGTAAAATTCTAGTATAGAAAACTCACGTAGGATCCTAGAGTAGTCTCACATGGATTCCTAGAGTGGATACAAATGAGACTCTCGAAAAAAGACCCACTTAGGTTCCCAAAGTACAGACCCACATAGGATCCAAAAGCATAGACCCACATAGGATCTTTTTCTCATGTTACAGCTAGCTACAGGGTTCCCGCACTAAGCTCGCTTAATTTCAGGAGGGTCCGCTCCTCAAGCCACAGGTCGATACTCCAACTTCCACGAAGTCCCATGAAAAAATTTTCCAAAGGACCTCCATGTGATAGGGGTCTCAACGCAACAGACAGTACGTCAATCGGATGCTCGGTCTGTAAGTTATTAGCCTTTTAGTCCCGAGGGCCTGGTTGGATTCGTGTCTGATCCAACCCAAATATACCCCAACCTTATCCAAAAATCAAATGGGGTATACTAAAAGGACCATCTCGGTCCAAGGTTTTTGTCGCCACATACGGTTCGTCAAACGGACGCCTGTAGCTCAAGATATGGTCGAAAGAGCGAAAAGGGTCGACGTTGGTCTGGGTTCGGTCTGACCCGGTCGGACCGACCCAGCCCGACCCAACCCGTTATGGGTCGACCCAGCCTACTGGGTGTCCCGTGGTGTAGCGGTCCATGGTGAGGCGGCCCACGGTGTGACGGTCCACTGGCTCACGGTTGGTCGGACGGCCAGCCTCCTCCGCGCGGTGTGGTCACACGTCGCGCCTCCACCGGCGGCCGGCAGAGCCAACCACCCTCCCTTCGCCGCCGCAGAACAAGGTTGTGTCTCCTATTCTCCTGGTGGCGTGGACACGTGTCGTCGCCTCCTCTTCGTGTAGCCGGCAGATTCTGGCCGCCTCCCTTGCTCCACCGCAGCCGACAGGCCGCGGCCCTTCTCCGGTGGCGTGGTTGCGCCGCCACTGTCTTCGCAGCTGGTCGTGGTGTCGGACGCTGCTCCCGAGTCCCACTGGTGCCAATCACCGACACTGGTCACCATCCTCCTCTATCGCAAAGAACGCATCAAAAACCACAAGTGTTTCAAAGAGGTCGTTCCATGTTCATTTGGACCACACCCTCTGCGTTAGAGCGGTAACAAGCGGATCATGGGGAGAGATTCAACGTAAAATAAAATTAACAAAGATTATACAAAATCACACCCCTACCTTGGAATTCATTAGAGATGTTGAGATATTGAAGATGAATTCATTTAAGAACGTTGGAACTCGTTGCCTCTGCAAGGTGATTTCGATTCGGGCTCAGGGTCAATTCCCCGTTCTTCGTTGGAGCAAGTTCTTTGTTGGAGAGGAATTCTTCGTTGGAGAGGAAGAGTTCCTCCAAAGTTCTCCCCAACTCTCTTTTTCCAAAAAATCCTCTCAAAGGTAAAGAGGATACAATATAATAGAAATAAGTCTATCATATAATTCACGTTAGCAAAAATAAATTTGTCACAAATGGAGTTGGCATAATTAAATGGCACAATTAATTAATTGATGAGGCATAATTAAAGTGGAGGAAGTCCAAGAGTTATCTCCCATTAAAGGGGAAGTTCAAGGGTCGGGTGGTTCCTACCATTGAATTCAAATTGGGGTTTTTTAATTCAGGTGGTCCCTACCTCCATAACTCAAATAGAGAGGTTTCAAAAGAAAAAGAAAAATGTTAAATAATTTTATTTTTCTTCTTCCATGAAAAAGTGGAAAACTAACTTCCACCCTCATCCTACTGCAGTCGAGGTGAAGGTCTCCTTAAGTGAAAATTGGCACTGTGAGTTCAACGGTGTCCTCGGATTTCAATTCCGAGCACCGGTTCAAATGTTACAAAAACCTGCTTGCAAGTTTACTGAACGTACTTAAAAAAAGTTCAGAAATTCATTACAGGCACACCGGGACTCAGAATCATGCACCGTCAATTTTTTCGGACTCATAAAATTACCATATAATAAAAAAAATTACATGGAATTTTCTGGGTCTTTACATGAACAACTTATAACCATACTAAGATAGCTGACTCGGGTTATGAAAAATAAACTTACCCTTATGAATCATCTTAATCTACAACGCAGAGGATCAATGTTAGACTGCTTCATGAGATAACAACCTGCAATATTCAATGGGACTATAAATCCATTTTCTATTGAGCAATGGGTAAGTTCCTTAGAGAAAATATTTCTTACTTTGGAAAGTAACAAAATAGAGAAAGTTTTCATGGAAGTTTACCGTCTCTCAAGAGATGTGGATCAATGGTGGTCATTAATTCAAAACCTAAAGTAGGGTGAAGAAGTAGAAAATATGTAATGGAGAGAGTTTAAAGAACTTTTCTTAGAAAAATAATTTCCTCGTAAACAACAATATGATGTGGAGAGATAGTTTCTAAGTCTAAAGCAGAAGGAGGATGGGAATGTTGCAAAGTAAGAAGCTAACTTTGCAAGGTTATCAAGGCATTCTAAAGACTACATACATAATCCAAGAAGTAAGATTGATCGATTTTTTAATGGGTTAAAACCATTCCTTCAATGGGCTCTGGTCTCCCAAGCTTTCTCATCATATGATGATATATTATCATGTGCTATCAATATAGAGAAAGAATTTTATAAGTCTTATGACTTGAAGAGAAAGAAACAGAAGAAGAGAATGGTAAAGCAAGAGAAAAATAATGGGAAGAAGGGAAAGAATGATTTTCCCACATGTGAAAACTGTGGAAGGAAACACCCTTGTGTCTGCTTAAAAGGAAAGGGAGTTTTCTTCAAGTGCGGTGAGAAAGGCCATCATGCTCGTGACTGTAAGGGAAATAAAGAAGCTGTAAATGTGAAACGCTATAATTATAAAGAAATGGTACATTATGAAAATTATTGTCTAGAAAAACAAGTAAATATGGCTCAGAAGAAGAAAATAGATAAAGTTTAAGCTTATGATGTTACTATAGTAGAAGTGGAATAATTAATGTATTTATTTTTTGGATTCAAGAATTATGTTATCATATTTTGGTTATAAAAATAATGTGATATATAAATATTGTACTACAATACTTCTTCTTTAAGGATTTGGAATCATAAATTTTTTCATTAATGATTTTGAGGTTATAAAAGTATTTTCCATTAAGAGATACATTATGTTGTTTGGGGAATTTGATTTTACGATTGATTTTGGAAATTTAGAGACCTTTTTAGATTGTGAATTTTGACAAGGGTATTTTGGAAAAGTCCTAAGGTTGGAATGGAGTAAGTTGAACTTTGTATATTATTTTTTTGAGGTTAAATTATGAATTATTGGGATAACCATCTTGGTTTGAGTAAACATTTATAGGATTAAGGAAATACTTACAGGGCTTATGATTTATCAAAAGTGCTTCAGGTATAAAAAAAATCTTTTTGAACATTCATTTCCAGGTGTAAGGGATGAAGTGAAAATAGATTGAAGAACAAAAAAAGGATGAAAATATGCTTATGACATGGAAATAAATCAATTAAATTCTTTTCTAATAATTCTTTATAGTAAAAGGATCTTTAAACCAAAAATGTTATCCTATTAATTTTTCTGATGAATCAAATGATCCCTTAGATTATTGCATATTTCTAGCTTTATGATTGTCAAATTTCTCCTCATCATGTTCTTTATATCTCTCCATCAGAACATGATCACTAGTTTTTTCTTCCATATCCATATTTTTTTATATGTAATCCTAGTATATGTTATCTTTGGTGACCTTTATACTTCCCTTTCTTTATTTTAAAATGGAGGTCTCATTAATCAATTTTCAATGTGGGATTTCAATAAATATGTTTTCAAAAATCCAACCCATGGTTTTCGATTCTGATTTTAAATTGAGAGTACACAATTTATTTAAGTATGGGATAATGTAACACCCCAATCTTCCACAGTACGCATCTTCTTAATAATTTAATAGTTTTCACTACACACAACACTGAGTTTGAGCACACCATGACCTGTCAAACTAGCCATTTAAAAAGTGGTTATGAATATTATTAAACACATTTTGAATTTTATATATTACATATAATTTTAACATTAATATTATGTGTTTCTTAGACATAATATAATGAAAATTTCAATTTTTCAAATAAAAGAAGTATTTCTCAAAAAATACAGTTTTTTCACCTTTTAATGGAAAACCCTTTTTAAATCAAATATTTGACACTTTTATATATTAAATTTGAAAAAATTAAATTCTTATTTAGAATAGGGACATAAAAATTTTAGTTTGGATAAATTTTTAGTATTTTTCTGATAACATTCATATTTTAATGAATAGTGAAAAATACTGCATTTTAATTCAAAGCTGCTTTTTCATCTAATTTATTTATATTGTTAGATTGTACTTTTAGTTGGTTTTAAAGTATAATTAGATTATTATTATTTTCATTTAATATAATCTAATTTGTTTTAAGTAATTTCACATTGAAATTTGATATAAACACATATCAATATTTTGATAGTTTTTACTTTTAAAAAACCCGCTTTATGGTTTTGACAACGGGAATTAATTTTACATTAATTACTGTAACTTCTGTGTTTTGAATTTAGAAAAATGGATTATATATTTGGAATCATAAGGTCAAAAAAAATTTAAATAGGTACCTATTATTTTTTGACATTATGAATAGTAACTTCGGTAATTATTTTTATTTACCATTGTTAAAAGGTAAATCATATAAATAAGGGTAAAAAAATAATATTATAATAATATAAAACTACCCTAACACGTGTAATAATCCTATTGGATGAGATATGGCCGACCATGATCATACTTGGTACTATTTTAGGGCCTCATGGAGTCACTTGGGTGTGATAATGACATGTTATAATAATTAATTTAAAGTAAAGAAAAATATAACACCAACATGTATGTTTTTACTAAAAAAAAATTAATGTGGGGTTATATAAATGATATATTTGACTATAAATATTAATTATAAATGTAAAAATATTCCCTACATCATGGTATTTTATTTATAATTTTTAAACATTAAATAAATAAATTTATTTATGACATAATGATGATGCAGTGATTACCTTATTAATGAAATATTAAAGTAAATGATATTATAAATATTAAAATAAATGTAATTTGAACATTTTGATGTCATCCAATAATTTTATGGATTATTATGACATATTATATTTTATTTAATGATTTATTTTTGAAGTAATCAAGTTTTTATGACTTCAACAAAAATCAATTATTAAATAGTTTTAAAATTGACATAAATGAATTTTTAAAACAAACACTATTTTATTAAATGATATAATAGTCATAAAAATATAATATTAATACAAATGAATTATATAGTTTTAAAAAAATTATTATTTATCCACTTGATTTTATCTTGGATTTTTATAGTAACTATATTAACCATATAGTATACAAATACAAGAAGACATGGTTGGAGTTAACTTATTTAACTAAGGGTTAAATTCATGACCTAAACTTGTCTAAAACCTATTAGTTAAGAGTATTTATACCCATAATCATCTTATCCTCTAAATAAATCACTTTTTATCCATTATAAATCGAAAATAAATTTATAATAAATTAATATCTCAAGACTTTACTAAAGTGTCCCTCACCTCTCTTATAAAAAGAAACTTCTCCTTCTATTTTATTCACATCTCCAAATACATTTGGATCATCCAAAACCTACCCAAAACTCCTCACAAATTCCCACACTTCATTCTAAGGTCCACCATTTTTTAATAAAACCAACTTAATTATTCCTTTTGTGCAAATTAAAAGAAGACACCCAAAGAAGAGGTAATCATTTTATCCTTTATTTCAAAGTTCTTTTCCTCTTCTACTTACTCTTACTAAGTTGTTACCATACTAAAATAATAAACCCATAATATAATATATGATGATATGTTTTAATGATTATGGTACAACCATATTCCTCATTTTACCCATCCTATGAAAAACAATGTCACCATGTGTGTGTGTGTACGGCTTATCGTCTCCACGTCGTGGTGTAAACTATTTTTCATCTATACTTTATTTATATGGGTATAATGATGAATATAAATGAATTAAATAATAAATAAAACATTATATTATTTCTGTAAAATTCATATTCCATTCAATTTCATACCATTTAACCATTAAGAAAATGATATTGTCGTTTGTGCGTACGTACGACTTACCGTCTCCATGACGCGATGAGATTCATCTTCCACGTTCACCATCCAAGAATGATTATAAAAATATATATTAAGAATAAGTATGAAATATATGACATAATAATTCTAATGGAATAATATATATATATATATGTACATATATGTGATTCACTTACTCCCACTCAATATGATAAGAAAATGGAAACAGTGTTCATGCGTACGTACGGTCTACCATCTCCATAAACAGTATATTCCATTTCATATGTCTATCTATTATATATTTTTATATTATGAATATATATGATATATTAATCATGTTATCATGATCTAAGTAATACTATCAAGAATAAAAATTCAAAACACATGTGATAAAGAAAGCGGTTATTACCCGAAACATTGCATTAACTTGGAATTGTTAATAAACAAGTAATATAAAGTCATAAACCAATAATATATGATATCATAAATATTATTATGATTCTGGTACAAGTTAATAATATATTCAAAACCATTATACAGGATTTTCGGACACATATAGAGAGTATTAGACTTAAGGTAAGGGTTAATTTCAAAATCTCATTATTATCTAAGATTGTTTATGCATAAGTGTTTACCGGGACATATTTATTATTCATGTCCATGTTTCTTAGAAATGTTTTCAAAAGGAATATTTTTAATTTTTTATTTAAGGGACTCTTTAACTAAAACATCATTATAAATGTTTTAAAGATTTATACTTCTAAATCTTTCTCATTAATGTCCATGTTTTCAAAACGGTTTTTAAAGATTTATTTATATGGATATAAATGTTTTAAAATGTTAATTACTTTCAAATGTTTCAAAGTGGTATGGGAAATTTTGATTCAATAATTTCTTTTAAATGTCTTATTTTATAAATTTTGTGACTTTTAATGTTTTCAAGGTAAAAATAGATATTTATCTAAAAGAGTTTTAATGATTTTATTGGATTATTTTCATATATGTCAACATCATTTGATGAATTTTATGCTTAATTGAGATTGATTTATTATGATAGAGTCTTCTATATTGTATTAAAGGGTTTATGATATGTTTAACTATGGATGTTCTATTTTAATACCATTCATGGTTTATGGTTAAATTATTAACATTTCTTATGCTAGTTTTAATACGAGTGTTTATGTTATGTTTCACCATTTTCATATTAGGAATGTATTGGACTTTATAAGTGATGGGTGGGGCCTGCTATAGCCCATCGATGCATCATTAGGTCTCATGAGAAAAATTAGATATGGACTTGGCTAAGAACTTTCCCATTTATTTTCAGATATGGATTTGGCTGAGGCCATAACCATTTATTTTTAGATGTCTTGGTTGAGGCCTCGATGGTATGTTTTAGATGTCCGACATTATGAATTATCTCATTATGAGATTAGTTATTGATATTTCATGTGATTATTAGACTAGTATAATATACATGTGAATGTTTAAATGGAAATATTTGATTTATTCTTGCCATATTGTGTTGAATAAAATGTTTTAAAAGGCTTATGTTTTAGTTTTGTACCTTTATTTAAAAGTTTATGCTTATTTATGATAGATTCTGCTATGTTTTTTATCCTTACTGAGCATCAGATATCACCACTTTCTTATGTTTTATTTTCCTAGGATTCCAAGAAGTGTTTTATGATTGATATGAAGGGTTAATATATGGTAATAATGGCATTCTCAAAGGATGATGTATGTTGTGTTTTATGTTAGAAATTGTAATGTAAAGTTCATATATGTAATCTATTTTACAAGACTGATAAACTGATCAGTCCTTTGGGACTTGATTCCTTGTAATCATGCCAATGTATTAAAATAATGCATTGTCTCGTGGTTTCTAGGGTCATGGAGTTACATTTCTCTTGACCTCTCTCTAATATGTTCAGCAATCTAGCCAACCTAAAATTCAAGGTTTTGGAGTGCATCCCTCTAATCCATTGAGTTGTCCTTCATCTCTTTTATTAATACACTTTTATATTTTGAATAATGTAACTACCTGACACAGTTTCCACATATCGGTGCTCTGATCTGGTCAATTACATGACCTCAAGTGTGCCTCCATGTATGCCAAAGGCTACCGACTGGCAACAAGGGTCTAATATAGATCATGGGGAGACTATGCCCTCTTTATCAAATTAGCACAATAATAGAAATAAATAAGAATAACCAAATGATATAACCAATAACCAAACCAAACTAGTATCACATGATGATCAAAATAGAAAATACAATATCCAAAACTAAACAGTAGATATGTCATGTCAACTACGTTTCAAGAGTCAATATTAAAAACCCAAAATAAATAGACACTAACAACTCCCAAGCGGGTCCCAAATCATGTTTGGTTCCATCATCCAGGATCTATCCCAACTCAACCATCTAACATAGTACTATTTCCCTTATTCTGTTCTACAAACATATTCAGGTGCTGATTAGACAGCCCGAGTAGGGTGTGAGTACAACTCAATAGTCCACCACCAATGGTGTCTAAAACAATACACATTCAATAATAGTGTATGAAGTTTTATAAATAATAAAATAAAAGAAATAAAGTAAACAGTTTTTCAAATATTCAATTAATCTTTATTTAACCACATAAACCCCTGGGTTCCTAAGGATACTTGAACCCTCAATACCTACTTCATCCCATGCCGAAGTATGAACTATAACACATATCACAATACTATGGTTTTCAATTATCATTTCATTTCAATTCATATTATGTCCAATTAAAAACATAGTCCAACGCTAACATTTTGGGTATAGAATTCCATGTTTAACACCCCATGGGTATTTGAAGCAACAATTCGTGTCCCACAACTTGTTTATTAAACAATCACATAAGTAGGATTTTGAAGCAGCAGTACATGTCCCACACTCATTTATTAGTTTATCACTATGGGTTTTTGAAGAAGCAGTCTGTGTCCCACACTCATTTATTAGTTTATCACTATGGGCTTTTGAAGTAGCAGTCCATGTCCCACACATGTTTATCAATTTATCACTATGGGATTTTAAAGCAGCAGTCCATATCCCACACACATTTTTCAATTAATCGCACAAATCACATATATCACATCAATCAATATTAATCAACATTATTCCTTTTAGAAACATTTCACATCATAGTACCATCACAATTTATCACAAAAAACATGGTTCTTCAATTTAATCACATGGAAAATATGAACAATTCACTATTTACCCTTTTTTCATCATTTAAACCATATAACCCATTAAGGTTAAGTCAACCATCTCATAATCCCCAATTGTAAAATAATTCATATAACATTAATTTAAAATTTACACAATCACAATTTCCCATCAATTTCACATTCACAAGATTCCATTAATTAATTGACTAATTAATTAATCCAATTCTACAAATTTCAATTGCCCCAAATTAACCCAAATCATTATTGCATGGAAATTAAATTAAATCAATTTAATCCTAAAAAAATTCCAAATCATGGAAATTTTTAATTTCACAATTACATACATGTAATTAAAATTAATATAATGAATTTTTTAGTTTAGACTTCCTACCTCAAGATTGTTGACGAACGTTCGCCAACGGAAATCCCTAATTGAATCGGAACAACTAAGATCACGATGAAGAATGGGATCTAGATATGAAACCTAGATCCAAGATCAAATGGATTAGATCTATAAAACTTAGATCTAGATCCACTACTAAGGGAGAAAAACATCCCTTTAAAGTATGGGAGAAAGATGGGAAAGAGAAAGAAAACTAATTTTGATGATAATCTCTTACCAGGAGAGGTACAGATCTTCAATGTGAGATTAAATTTTCCAAGAAATGTGGTTAGAATGCCTTGGAATCCATTTGGGAACCTCCAAAAATGATATAAAAGGTTTAGGGTTGAGCTATGGTTTTGGGGATATAAGATGGTGGTTTGGAAATTTTTTAAATAATTTTTGGGGTATTAAAATTCTACAAGCACGGTTTCCTATACGGGGTTCATGGTTTTCCCTAACCATGTGCCTAACTATGATTCTCCCCCTAGGGGGAACACAGTTACTAATAGGAGGGGACATGGTTTGAAAAACCATGTACCAAACATGCAATCCTTCAATGCTTGGGGTTACATGGTTTTCTAGGGTAGGGCACACTGTTTGGGAAAATCGTGTGCCAACTGTGTACTACCCAAAACCCCTCCAAAAACTTCCAAATCTCACCCAAACATACCCAAGATAAAACTCAAACAAGATATACTCAAAATAAGGAAAAAGAGTACCTATAAATGAGCTCGAGACATTTCCAAAAAAATTGGGATCTTACAATCTCCTCACCTTATAACAGCTCATCCTTGAGTTATACTCCCAAGCCTCTCAAGATTTTTATGTAAAAAGGTCAGCCCACTAAGCCTGAATATCCACTTATCTCTCCCATGTTTCCTCCTACACACAGACATGCTTCTATAATACATGAACTATCATCATAGTCTTTCCCCTCAACACTTTCTCATTGTGATCCAACACATGTATCGGATGCTCCTCAAAGGACGCATCGGTCTCAAGCTCAACATCATCCACATCAATCACATGATAAGGGTTGGGGTGATACAACTAAAGCATTGACACACAAAAAGAATCATGCATGTTATTATACCTCTGTGGAAGATCCAAACGGTATGTCACTGGACCAATTCTCTCCATAACCTCAAATGGTCCAATAAACATGGTCACCAATATTCCATGTATCTGAATCCTATAGTGACCTAATATAGGAGAAACCCAAATAAATACATGACCACCCACTATAAATTCAATGGTTTATCAAATTCTATCATCATACAACTTATTTACTCTTATTCATAGCCATATGCTTTTGAATTAGTTAAATCTACTCTGACATCTCCTACATGAGACTCAGTCCCAAAAACTCTGACTCACCTACCTCTATACAACATAGAGGTGATCTATATGACCTACCATAAAGATCCTCATATGATTTCATCTGAATAGTCACCTGATAAATATTGGTATAGGAGAACTCCACAAAATCTAGTTGATTCTCCAAAGACCCTCCAAAGTCTATGACACATGCTCTAATCATATCCTCAAGAACCTATATAGTACGTTATGATTGATCATATTTCTATGGGTGAAAAACCTTACTTAGTAAAACTTGTGTATTAAGCGCCTTCTATAAGCCCTACCAGAATCATGAAGTAAAACATGAGTTGCAGTTAGAAACAATACTCCATGGCACCCTATGCAGATGAACTATTTCTCAAATGTACAAATATCCCAACTGATCCACTAATAAAGTCTCCCATGTAGAAAATAAATGTTCCACTTTCATCAATCGGTCCACAATCACCAAAATAGTGTCATTATTATGAGGTATCCTCAAGAAACCCATTATAAAGTCCATGGTAATGTCATCCCACTTTCATTCAGGAATGAGAAATGGTTGTAGTAAACCATTAGGTCATTGATGTTCACCCTTCACCTGTTGAAAAGTGTAGTATCATGTCACGAACCCTGCAATCTTCTTTTTAATGCCCGGCCACCAATACTTTCATCGTAGGTCACGGTACATTTTGGTCAAACCCAAATGCATTGCCCACTTTGAGGCATGAAATTCATGGATCAGATCCTCTAGCATACTTATAGGCAAAACATCTTGATTCCCAAAATAGATGATCTCATCCTCATCTATTATTCATTTAGAAGGTGACACCCCACCTCTAAGGCTTTCCCTCAAGGAAAAACATTCTGGATCCTTGTACTTCCTTTCATTGATCCAGCTCAAAAGTGTAGAATCTACTGAAACTAATATGAGATTCATCTTCTCCTATCTGGGTATTATCGACATTTTGTTCATGATTTTTCATGATTGGATTAGCCGATGAAAACTTTGAAAAGGAAGAATATTCCATTTCAATGGGATGAGAAGTGTTAGAAATGATTTGAAGAGCTAAAGGGTCACCTTACATCAGCACCAATATTGGTTTTTCCAGAACCAGTAAAAAGGGTATGTGGTGTATTGTGATGCATTGGGATCAGGGTTGGGGTGAGTTTTCATGCAAGGGAATCATGTGGTTGTTTATGGCTCACGGTAGTTGAGAGTGCATGATGAGAACTACCCAACTCATGATTTGGAATTAGCAGTAGTGGTCCATGCTTTGAAAGTGTGGCATTATTATCTCTTCGGTGATAAATTCACAGTATATACATATCATAAGAGCTTAAAGCACATTTTCTCACAAAGGGATTTGAACTTGAGGCAAAGGAGATGGATGGAATATCGCCAGATGTTGATTTTGACTTGATATACACACCGGGTAAGGGAAATTTGGTGGTTAATGCATTAAGTAGAAAATAATATGCTCATACGGTGAAACAGGCATCAAACCAATGGAATTTTATGTCGGTTATAGCTGACATGCGGTTGGAATGCGAGGACTAGGGCGATAGAGCGGTCTTCTTTCTAGTTTTGTTGGTTCCTAACTTAGCTGATTTAGTTAAATAAGCACAAGAATCTGAGTCTGAGTGTAAGGTGATGAGGTCAAAACTCAATGGTGTGGAGACCATTGAGAGTTGAGAAATGAATAAGAATTCATTCTTGTGTTTTCGGAATCGGATGGTGGTACCAGTGGCTTTCTAGGAGGTACTTCTCAGAACTTATCATCATTCTAGGTGGTCTGTCCATCCTGGAATTCAGAAGATGTACAAGGCATTGAAAGTGTAGTTCTTATGGGTTGGTATGAAAAGGAATGTGGCTGAGTTTGTCTTGAGATGCTTGAATTGTCAGCAAGTCAAAGTAGAGCATCAATGGCCAGAAGGAATGTTGCAGTCTTTACCAATCCCTATTTGGAAGTGGGAGCAAATAACGATGGATTTTGTCATAGGTCTCCCAAGAATGGTCAGAAAGCATGATGTTGTTTAGGTGATAGTGGATCAGCTAACGAAGTCGGCCCATTTCATTCCAATTTGTGAATCTCATACAGTGGAGGATCTGTCCAAAATCTATCTCCGGGAGGTGGTAAAGAGGCATGGTGTTCCAGTTTTGATCATATCTAATAGAGATCTGAGGTTTACATCTCATTTATGAAAATACTTATAGAAAACCCTTGGAACTAAGTTAACCATGAGTACGGCGTATCACCCTCAGACAGATGGTCAATCCGAGAGGACGATACAAACATTGGAGGATATGTTGCAGGCTTGTGTCATGGATTTTTGTGGATCATGGGAGGATCACTTGTCATTGGTTGAGTTCTCATACAATAAAAGTTATTAGTCATCCATACATATGGCTCATTTTGAAGCATTGTATGGGTGGCTGTGTCGTTATCCACTATGCTGGGTGGAAATGGGTGAGTCCTTGATGATTGGACCGAGCCTTGTCCAGGAGACTACAGAGAAGATCAAGCTAATCAAGAAGAGAATGGAGATAGATCAGAGTCGTCTGAAATCATATGTGTATCATCGTCGACGGTCATTTTCGTTCGAGGTGAGTGATTGTGTTTTCTTGAGGATATCTCCTAGGTTGATACATCGTTGGTTTGGGAAGCAGGGAAAGTTATCTCCGAGGTATATTGGGCCTTTTGAGATTCTTGAGCGGGTTGGTGAGGTGACTTATCATTTGGATTTGCCAACTAGGTTCAGTGCAGTGCACAATGTGTTTCATGGGTCATATTTGAAAAAGTATCATCCGGATTCGGGCCATGTTATTCAATGGGATCATGTTGAGCTAGAGTCGGATGCTTCATTGGTGAACGTGCCAGTGCGGGTTGTGGATAGGCAAGATAAAGTCTTTCGGGGTAAAATCATCGGTCTGGTTCGGGTTTTGTGGTAGCATGTCCAGATCCAAGAGGAGACTTGGGAGAGGGAGAAAGAGATGGTCAAGCAATGGCCTGATCTCTTTCATCAAAGGGTGGGTTCACTACATTCTGAGGATGGAAATTCCAATGGTGGGGAGAATGTAACACCATTGTTTTGAGGAATGTAGCCTTTTTTATGCCTTTTTATGTGTTTAAAGTGCATGGGATGAGTTTGGAAGAGGTTGTGTGAGTTTGGAATGGTTTTGAATAAGTTTGGAGGCTTTTCTTAGGGAGCACAGTTTGAGCACGGTTTGAGGAAACTATGTGGGTTCTCTAGGAAACTGTGCAGGGGGAGACAGTAGGCTTTGCATGGCCTGCGCATGGTTTTCCAAACCATGTGAGGCAACCGTGTGGACCCCTCCTCTCGAGACAGTGGTATGCGCGTGGTTAGCACACGGTTTTCCAAACCGTGCGGACTAACCATGTGGCCACTTAAAAATAGAGTTTTAAAACCCAGGTTCACTCGAGCTTGCCTCATTCCTCTCCAAGATTCCTCCCACTCGAGCCTCACTCCAGATTTTGGGTTCTCAAAGGTTGAAGGTTCTCTCTCACTCGTTTTGGAAGCATTTTGAAGAGGTTTCTTGGTGGATTGAATGTGGTTTCTCCCGGGTAAATCTCTCCTCTTGGATTCTTTTGGTTTCTCTCTAGATCTACTCTTCCCCCTTCATTAGTTTTGTAGATCTACATTTGTTGCATGTAGATATAGGGTTTTGGTTGCCTTGGATGTTGATTTTAAGGCTTGTGAATGTTATAGAAGGGGATCTAGAGAAGTTTCGGTGGTGTGTTCGCTGGATTTGGGGTGCGGTTGCTTGTGGGTCGATTTCGCAGGAACCCTAAAGGTAGATGGATTCTCTCTCGACTCCACTTGGTTAGAACGAGTGGTTTTTTGTTACAATTAAATTGTCTTCTTGAAATTAATTGTGATAGTGATGTGCAAATCTTGTTGTAAATCCATTTGGTGATGATTTGGGGGATTTTGGGGAAAATGGGTTATTATTTCTAAAGGGGCTTTATTATGTGATTTTAAAATGTTGATTTTAAAATCATTAGTGGTTGATTATCAAAACAAATGGTTGATTAAAAATGGTTTTCAATAAAGATGTTTAATTAAAATGTTGTTTGGTATGGAAAACAATTAAAGGGTGTTTTTAATAAATAGGTGATTTATTGAAGTGAATTGGCATGTGTTGAAAATGGTTGTGTGCTTATTGTATGGCCTTGGTGCTTTGTGCTTGTTGTTTGGTTGAGTGTTATGGCTTGTGTTGGTTTTTTGGAAGTGGGTGGGAAGTCTCACTATAAAAGGTTATGGTTAATGGGTAGAAGTCCCACCGTTTTGGTTGTCAGGTAGTGGTCAGGAAGTACCGCTAGTTGAGAATGGGGTGAACGGGATGGGTGGAATTTCCACCATTTTGGTTGTCTTGTTGTGCATTTCTTTGCAAGATGGAAATTATTGTGCTAATGTTAATTGATGAGATGGATTATGGCATGATTGTTTGGATTTCCCTTGGGTACTTGGTTTGGGTGAGGTGGCTTGTTAAGAGTATGTTTGGCTCATGGTATTGGTTTCACTTGTGATTATTTTATATAAACTGCTTTATATAAATGTGCTAATAGTTTTATCCTAGTGAAGTGTGTAGGGAAGTCATTTGGGGAAAACCTACTGAGTATTATTACTCACCCCCTGATTTGGCACTTTGGTGATTTTGTATATGTCGTATTCTGAGACACAGGTAAAGGTAAGGCATCTCATTGCTAGTGGTTTGTGGTGATGCTTGGGAGATGTGGTGGTGCTTGGAGCATGGAGCTTGGTGTGGAGTCATGGAGTGTGTCTTGGTTTATTTTTGGTCTCTTGTTTAATCTTCCGCATATTACTCTGATATCATGTTGTATTGTATTGGTTTTGGGTTGTATTGTGGAACAACTTGGCTGTCTTTTGGGAATACATGCTTGAATGTTTTATTAACATGCATCATATAGTTTATGGGTTGTTGGTTGGTTGGTTTTTTCTTAATGGAAAACTGTTCCCCAATTATTCTTGAAGCCCTTGGAATTTATTGCCAGCCTTTGGAACCTTGGGAACATCACTTAAGGACAAGTAACCCTCACCGCCTCCTCAAGCCAATGAGGTAGGGGCGGGGTGTTACAAGTGGTATCAGTTTGTTCGTTCCTTATCTTTCAAGTGAGAGTAGTTGTTCGATCCTTGGTGTTGATCATTGGTCTTGGTGTTGACATTCGTTCTTGGCCTATTCCTTAAGTCGGGATGGTATCAGGGTGTAGGATTTTCAGAACTTTGAATGTATAGCATAAAAGGACGTAGATAACCCTTTTATGATGAACTTCAAGTTACCAGGGATTCGGGTACATAAGTGTTTTGGAGACACTTATAGGCATTGGCAATCTCATTGTCGTGGGTGTATCCAATGATATGTGCATGGCATATATGGTAGAAATGACTTCCCTCTAGGATGCATATTTCATTGGGAATAATGATTTACAAGCTGAATTGATATATGGTTTTTCAAATGTGTGAAATTGTAATCTGAATAAATTTGGTATTTTGAAAATGATTTGGTTTTCAGAAATGGTGAAACATGGAAAATGTGGAAATGTGGAAAGCCTCATTGTGATAGTGTTTTGTAATTTGATTTGAAATGGGAATTCTTGATGTCTACATAAGTGAGACTCATGGTTGTTTGTTTTCTGTTTATATAAATGACATTGGGTAGGCATCATAGAGACCAACTGGAAGTGGCCGATGAGAATGTGGTTTCACCTAAGCCCTGGGTGAACCAGCAGTTAGTCTAGAGTATAGTTCAAGATTTCCAAGCTATTGGAAGTGTGAATAGAGCGGAAGAGCCAAAGCATGTTGATTATGCAGCTTAGTTTCAAAAGCAGGATCCACCCATCTTTAGGGGTGATTCGGACCCGGAAAGGGCAGAGGCATGGCTGTCCAGAATGAATAGAATTTTCGAATTCTTGGGGATGTCGGTAGAGTTGAAAGTAAATCTAGCAACGTATAAACTATAGGATCTTTCTCTTCAGTGGTGGGAGTTGGTAGTCTAAGCGGGAACAGACCAGGGTATGACATGGGAAGCCTTTGAGGAATTGTTTAATAAACACTTCTACCCACATACGTTCAGAATTCAGCGCACAACTGATTTCTTCAGTCTGAAGTAAGATCATATGTCTGTGAAGGAGTATGCATCTAAGTTTATGAGCTTAGTGTAGTTTTCACCCAAGGTGGCAGGTAGCACATCGTTGAAGGAAAGGATCTTCTAAGCAGGGTTAAGGAAAGAGATCCGTTCAAAAATAGCAGTGTTGTGTATCGGTGATTACACAGAGATAGTGAATGAAGCATCGGTGGCTGAGCAGGATATGTTGGGAGCTCTGGGCAGAGGAATCATGGTGGTACCCATGGGGAATAGTAGGAAATCTAACAGTGGGTTCAAGAAGAGGAGGGACACTTATTCCTAGGGTGGGAGTATGGCACATAATCCGATGACAGGATCGGTAAATCTTCCTCTGAAGCCCCAGATCAAACCAAGATGTTTTCAGTGTGTCTCTATGGAACACATCAAACGGGACTATATGGCACAACCTCGAGCATGTCACAATTGAAAGCAGATGGGGCATCTTTAACGCTATTGTAGGAATGCTCTGAGGTCGGGTGCACATGACACTCCTCTGTGATCATAGATGTTGTATGCTTCGATGGGATGGGGACAGTAGCATACCCCTTTTCAGTAGAGTAAAGTCAGTCATGGTGATTCTTGGAACACCAAAACTCCTCAATAGGCCAATAAAGAGTAGAGTGTGGAAACCAAGGTGTTGTTTAGAGCAGAGAAGGTTGTGTTGGATGATCAGTCGGGACCATCCATGGTGCGAGGTACTATTCTTTTAAATTCTACCTTAATTCAAGTGTTGTTTGATACAGGTGCTTCACACTCTTTTATTACTGGACATGTGGTTGAGTTGCTGGGTTTAAGGGTAGAAATGATGCCTTCGGTTTTGAAACATCAAACTCCTCTGGGTCAAAGAGAGTGTCAAGACTTCTTGTGTAGATCATGTTGTATCGTTGTGGGCGAGGTTGAGATAATGTGAAATTTATCAGTGCTTGAAATGGATGGGTATGATGTAATCCTGGGAATGGATTGGTTGGTGGCGTTTAAGGCCCACATCAACTGTAATGCACGAACAGTGGATTTTATGACACACGATGGCATTAGACATCTCTTTAGAGGAGAGAGGTATGAAAGGTAGGGTGCAACGGGTTTTTTGGCACTAGCAGTGGGCATGTTATCATATCAGTTGGCAGTGTTTTCGTTGGAATCGATAGAGGGTGTTGAGCAGAGTGTTCTTCCAATAGTGGTGGATCAGTTCATGGATGTTTTTCCTGAAGAATTCTCTGAGTTACCTTCTATAAGAAAAGTGGAGTTTACGATTGATCTTCTTCCGGGGACTAGTCCAATCTCACTTTCTTCTTACTGAATAGAACCTACTAAATTGCGGGAATTGAAATTCCAGTTGGAAGAGTTAGAAAAAAAAATGTTTTATCTAGCCTAGAATGTTTCTGTGGGCAGCTCCGGTGTTGTTTGTGAAAAAGGAGGATGGAACTTTGAGGCTCTGTATTGATTATCATAGACTTAACCAAGTTACGATAAAGAATAGATATCCACTTCCACGAATTGATGATTTTTTCAAATAGTTGAGGGTATCCCAGTTGTTCTCCATGATCGACCTGAGGTCGGGATGTCATCAATTGTGGGTGAGGAAGGAAGATATTCCTAAAATAGCTTTCAGAAGTAGATATGGCCATTATAAATATGTGGGTATGCCCTTTGGTCTAACAAATTCACCAGTGGTGTTCACGGCATTGATGAATCGGATATTTCATAGATATCTGTATTCATTTATGGTGGTGTTTGTAGATGATATTCTGGTGTATTCAAAGACAAGAGTGGAGTATGAGCAGTACTTGGCGACAGTGCTGGGGATCTTGAGGGATCATCAGTTTTATGCCAAATTGTCAAAGTGTGACTTTTGGATACAGGAAGTCTGCTTTCTTGGCCATGTGATTTCTGAAAGGGGTGTTTTAGTGTATCCGGAAAAGATAGAGATTGTTATCTCATGGAAACTGCCAAATAATGTTTTTGAGATACGGAGATTCCTTGGTCTAGCTGGGTATTATCGACGTTTTGTTCATGATTTTTCATGATTGGCTTCGCCGATGATAAATTTGAAAAGGAAGAATATTTCATTTTAATGGGATGAGCAGTGTTAGAAATGATTTTAAGAGCTAAAGGGTCACCTTACATCAGCACCAATATTGGTTTTTCCAGAACCAGGAAAAAGGGTACATGGTGTATTGCGATGCATAGGGATCAGGGTTGGGGTGCGTTCTCATGCAAGGGAATCATGTGGTTGTGTATGGCTCACATTAGTTGAGGGTTTATGATGAGAACAACCCAAATCATGATTTTGAATTGGCAGCAATGGTCCATTCTTTGAAAGTGTAGCGTCATTATCTCTTCGGTGAGAAATTCATAGTATATACAGATCATAAGAGCTTGAATCACATTTTCTCACAAAGGGATTTGAACTTGAGGCAAAGGAGATGGATGGAATATCTCTAGATGTTTATTTTGACTTAATGACCACACCAGGTAAGGTAAATTCAGTGGAAAATGCATTAAGTAGAAAATAATATGCTCAGGTGGTGAAATAGGCATCGAACCAGTGGCATTTGATGTCAGTTATAGCTAACATGCGGTTGGAATGTGAGGACCAGGGCGATAGAGCGATCTTATTTCCAGTTTTGTTGGTTCCTAACTTGTTTGGTTTAGTTAAAGAAGCACAAGAATCTGATTCTGAGTGTAAGGCAATGAGGTTGAAACTCAATGGTGGCGAGACCATTGAGAGTTGAGAACTGAATGAGAATTCAGTCTTGTGTTTTTGGAATCGGATGGTGATACCAGTGGCTTTTCAGAAGGTACTTCTCAGAACTTATCATCATTCCAGGTGGGTGGTCCATCCTAGAATTAAGAAGATGTACAAGGCATTGAAAGTGCATTTTTTATGGGCTGGTATGAAAAGGAATGTGGTTGAGTTTGTCTCGATATGCTTAACTTCTCAGTAAGTCAAAGCAGAGCATCAGCGGCCAGGAGGAATGTTGCAGCCTTTACCAATCCCTATTTGGAAGTGAGAGAAAATAGCGATGGATTTTGTCATAGGTCTCCCAAGAATGGTCAGAAATCACGATGCCATTTGGGTGATATTGGATCAGCTAACGAATTCGGACCATTTCATTCCAATTCGTGAATCTCATACGGTGGAGGATCTCTCCAAAATCTATATCTGGGAGGTGGTAAAGAGTCATGGTGTTCCAGTTTCGATCATATCTGATAGATATCCGAGGTTTACATCTTATTTCTGTAAATCCTTATAGCAAACCCTTGGAACTAAGTTGACCATGAGTACGGTGTATGACCCTCAGAAGGATGATCAATCCGAGAGGATGATAAAAACTTTGTAGGATATGTTGCAGGCTTGTGTCATGGATTTTGGTGGCTCGTGGGAGGAGCACTTTTCATTGGTTGAGTTCTCATAAAATAGAATTTATCATGCATCCATGCATATGGCTCTGTTTTAAGCGTTGTATGGGTGGTTGTGTCATTCTCCACTATGATGGGTGGAAATGGGTAAGTCCTCGATGGTTGGACCGAGCCTTGTCCAGGAGACTACGAAGAAGATCAAGTTAATCAAGAAGATAATGGAGACAGCTCAGAGTTATCAGAAATCATATGCAGATCATCATCAACGTCCATTGTCGTTCAAGGTGAGTGATCATGTTTTCTTGAGGATCTCTCCTAGGTTGGGACATCATTGGTTTGGTAAGTAGGGAAAGTTATCTCTGAGGTATATTGGGCCTTTTGAGATTATTCAGTGGGTTGGTGAGGTGGCTTATCATTTGGATTTTCTAACTAGGTTCAATGCGGTGCACAATGTGTTTCATGTGTCACAGTTGAAAAAGTAGCAGCCGGATCCAGGCCATGTTATTCGATGGGATCATGTTGAGCTAGAGTCGGATGCTTCATTGGTGCACGTGCCAGTGTGGGTTATGGATAGGCAAGAGAAAGTCTTGCGGGGTAAAATCATCGGTCTGGTTCGAGTTTTGCGGCAGCATGGCTAGATCCAAGAGGAGACTTGGGAGTGGGAGAAAGAGATGGTCAAGCAATGGCCTGAGCTCTTTCAGCAAAGGGTGGGTTCACTACTTTCTGAGGATGGAAATTCCAATGGTGGGGAGAATGTAGCACCCCCGGTTTGAGTAATGTATCCTTTTTTATGCCTTTTTATGTGTTTAAAGTTCATGGGATGAGTTGGGAAGAGATTGGGTGAGTTTGGAATGGTTTTGAATAAGTTTGGAGGATTTTCTTAGGGAGCACGGTTTGATCACGGTTAGAGGAAACCATGCGGGTTCTCCAGGAAACCGTGCAGGGGGAGACAGTAGGCTTCGCATGGCCTGTGAATGGTTTTCTAAACCATGTGAGACAACCATGTGGATCCATCCTCTCGATACAGTGGTGTGTGCGTGGTTAGCGCATGGTTTTCCAAACCGTGCGGACTAACCATGTGGTCAGATAAAAATAGGGTTTTAAAAACTGGTTTCACTCGGTCTTACCTAATTCCTCTCGAAGCTTCCTCCCACTAGAGCCTCACTTAGTATTTTGTGTTCTCAAAGGTTTAATGTTCTCTCCCACTCGCTTTAGAAGCGTTTTGAAGAGGTTTCTTGGTGAATTGAATGTGGTTTCTCCTGGGTAAGTCTCTCCTCTTTGTTTCTTTTGGTTTTTCTCTAGATCTACTATTCCCCCTTCATTAGTTTTCTAGATCTACATTCTTTTCATGTAGATATAGGGTTTTGGTTTCCTTTTATGTTGATTTTATGGCTTTTGAATGTTAGATAAGGGGATCTAGAGCGGTTTCGGTGGTGCGTTCGCCGGATTTGGGGTGTGGTTTCTTGTGGGTCGATTTCACCGGAACCCTAAAGGTAGGTGGCTTCTCTCTCAACTCCACTTGGTTAGAACAAGTGGTTTTTTGTTACAATTAAATTTTTTTCTTGAAATTAATTGTGATAATGATGTGAAAATCTTGTTGGAAATCCATTTGGTGATGATTTTTGGGATTTTGGGGAAAATGGGTTATTGTTGCTAAAGGGGATTTATTATGTGATTTTAAAATGTTGATTTTAAAATCATTAGTGGATGATTATAAAAAAATGGTTTATGAAAAATGGTTTTCAATAAATATGTTTAATTGAAATGTTGTTTGGCATGGAAAACAGTTAAAGGGTGTTTTCAATAAATAGGTAATTTATTGAAGTGAATTGGCATGTGTTGAAAATGGTTGTATGATTATTGTACGGCCTTAGTGCTTTGTGCTTGTTGGTTGGTTGAGTGTTATGATTTGTGTTGGTTGTGTGGAAGTGGGTGGGAAGTCTCACTATAAAAGGTGATGGATAATGGGCGGAAGTCCCACCATTTTGGTTGTCAGGTAGTTCTCAGGAAGTACCGCTAGTTGAGAATGGGGTGAACGGGATGGGTGGAAGTCCCACCATTTTGGTTGTCTTGTTGTGCATTGCTTTGCAAGATTGAAATTGTTGTGCTAATGTTAAATGATGAGATGGATTATGGCATGATTATTTGTCTTTCCCTTGGGTGCTTGTTTTGGGTGAGGTGGCTTGGTAAGAGTATGTTTGGCTCATGGTATTGGTTTCACTTGTGATTATTTCATATAAACTTCTTTATATAAATTTGATAATGGTTTTATCCTATTGGAATGTGTAGGGAAGTCATTTGGGGAAAACCTACTGAGTATTAGTACTCACCCCCTGCTTTGGCACTTTGGTGCTTTTGCAGATGTTGTATTCCAAGACACAGGTAAAGGTAAGACAACTCATTGCTAGTGGTTCGTGGTGATGCTTGGGAGATGTGGTGGTGCTTGGATCATGGAGCTTGGGGTCGAGTTGTGGAGTGTGTCTTGGTTTATTTTGGGTCTCTTGTTTAGTCTTCCGTATAGTACTCTGATATCGTGTTGGATTGTATTGGTTTTGGGTTGTATTGTGGAACAACTTGGCTATCTTTTGGGAATACATGCTTGAATGTTTTATTGACATGCATTATATAGTTTATGTGTTGTTGGTTGGTTAGTTTTGTCTTAAGGGAAAACTGTTCCCCAATTATTCTCGAAGCCCTTGGCATTTATTGCCATTCTTTGGCACCTTGGGAACGTCGCTTAAGGCCAAGTAACCCTCACTACCTCCTCGAGCCAATGAGGTAGGGGCGGGGTGTTACATAGTCTTTGATATATCATAAGGTATAACTCTCAATTGATGATACCCTAATCTCAATTCAATATTAGAGAAAACACAAACTCCCTTCAACTAGTGAAATAGATCGTCGATACATGGAAGAGGATACCAGATCTTCACTGTCATTTGGTTCATCTTCCAAAAATCAACACATAAGTGTAGAGTCCTACTAGCCTTCTTAGAAAACAAGACTAGGGAACCCCAAGGTGACGTACTCAGGTGGATAAACACCTTATCCATCAAATATTCTAGTTGAGTCTTAAGCTCCTAAATATTTGTTTGTTCCATTCAATATGCTGGAATAGAAACTAGCTTAGGCTCTGGCATGTGATCAATTATAAATTCCGCATCTCTCTCAGGTGGAAAACCTGAGAAGTATTTAGGAAACACGTTATGAAATCTATCCAACACTGGTGGAAAGGCATCATTATTTTCACCTCCATCATTTAAAAACAGACTAGATACTTGGGTGGTGAGCTCCCCCAATTACTGATTAATAGGCCCTGCTCATCCTGCCAGAATATCCCACTCTCCATGGTGAATATAATTGTTACCATTAGGAGATGTAAAATTCACTTTCCTTTATTAATAATCAATGTGGGATAGATATTCTATTAACCATTCCATGCCCATAACTATGTCGAAGCCTGACATGTCAAGCATACAAATATCCCAACTAAAACGATGCCCCCCACCCTCGAGAGAACACCCACTTCACAAATAGATGTATCTTTATCATACTCTCAATGGTGTATTTATCATTAAAACCCTTCTCATGAACTCCACCGCCAGGGTTAAACCATTCACAAGTTGTGAAAATATAAATGAATGATAGGAATATGTATCGAATAAGGCACTAGATATCGTAGAATCTATAAGAATGGTACCTCTAACTATCAAAATTCTAACCTCGTTATCCACCAGTTCAGGATGAATGGCATGCAACTGTCCTACCCCTATTCCCTATGATGCATTATGAGTCCCCTAAGTTTCACCATGATTCCAATATGGGAACTCCTTCCCAAAAGCACCTCATTCACTACTTCGACCACCATAGCTAGTAGAACTCCAAATTCTAGACTGATACAATGTAGAAGATCTCATTCCCACACTCTAATTCTTCCTATATGCTCTATCATTACCCATATACCATGGGTTTCTATATAAAATATTTATATGTCTCATCCTTCCGTAATACTAGCACTCTACTGGTGGTTGGGGGCACTATCTGTGAAAGTGACCTAACCTTCCGCACTGAGGATAGGTCACCCAAGTAAGGTCTTGTGTAACTAATCCTTCCCCCTAGCCACTCTACTTTTCACTACCCTGGTCAAAATTCTCATAATGATGCTTTCTTCTCTTAGAATTCATACCTCCTGAATATTTGTAAAAAACTACTTTTCCTCCAATAGAATCCTCCATCAAGTTATCGTCAAAAATTATAGTCTGATTCACCACTTCTAAAAACTTCTTCAACCTGAAGATATTCACATGGGACTTAATTTCATATTTAAGACTAGACTAAAACCAATTTGACATGGTATCCTCATATTCTTCCAATACTATAAAAAATTGATTCAAATCAGTAAATCTACCAGAATAGTTCATAACATACATACTTCTCTGAGTCAACCTCATAAACTCAGTTGTTCTCTTTTTCCTGAGTGTCTTAGGGTAAAAGTGCTCCAAGAACTTCTCTTAAAAGTCCTTCCACTCCATATTCTCTAGTTATCCATCCTGAGTCTAGATGTACCACCAATGATTTTATTAACCACATAACATGTAAACATCCAATTTTACTACCTTATCAATAGGAGTCTCCAAGTGGTCAAGTATAGTCTGGATAGACTCAATCCATAACTTTTCTACCTCAGGTCCTGTGAGGACCAGACCCCAGAATACCCGGATTCGGTGCCTTGAAACATGATGTGTAAATTTTTAACAAAACATGAACTGATATTTCACACATCATGTCCCATACAGAGGATCAATTCGGTTTGGGTTCTGGGAAACCAGCTACTTCTGACATGCTTCTTCAGTTGAAAGTTATCACTTGAAAATTTTATTACAAAAACATAGAGTGAGCATACGAATTCCTAGTAAGGGGTTTTAAAATAACATACTATACCAAATATAACTTTTTAAATCATTCTTTAAAACTTTCCATAAAACATTTTTCTTAATAAATGTTGTAACATATCATAACAATTGTCTAAGAAATAAAAGTTCACAATTAAAAGCATACTAACAGAATTACAAGGGAACATGATTCAATTATAGGCATGCTCATTCAGAGTAGTAAGTAAAAGACATTATAAATAAGTATGAATTATGAATATGTAGGTAAAAATTCAACAACTAAGAGTAATACATAATCAGAGTTGCGCATAAAGGTAATTACTTCAATTTCATACACTGGTTACTAAATCATTGGGTGCTAAATAAATGTCATACCATAAGCATTTACTTCTTCTCATACTCATAAGTACTGGCTCTTAACCATGGATATTCTACTAGTCAAATATCCACTTGGTTAATTAATTATCATACATGTAATGAGGGAATGTATAATATTAGACCATGTCAAGACCTCGTGTCAAGGCTCTAAAATGTCAATGGCCTCATGCCATGACCTGATTGTCTCATGAGAACTATCAATGCATCGAGGGGCTTTCATTAACCGGTCCCCAACCCGTTATACCGAGTCTACACATTCCTCATATGCCACAAAGGGTCATATATTCAAAATGTCTCATACCATTTTGAATATTTAATTTTCTCATTTCATATTATTCAAATTGTCCCATACCACTTTGAATAATTTAATTCATAATTCCATAAAAGGTTATAAGAGTTATAATTACATTAATTATCATTTACATATATATAGTAAATCAGGCATATAAGTATTAATTACAGAACTATCAATTTCATGGCTATGTCATTCACTGGTGAGTATGATGAGCAGATTATGGCATGTGTGATGACAACTAATGCACTAAAAGAAATACAAGTTTTGTTACACAGAATCATAACCCTAAAATTATAAGACTTTATTAATAAATACATATTGGAATCTCACCAAGATACATAATCAATTAAAAGATAAAGTAAATATTTTAGGTGGGGTATTAAACTAATAGATGCTCATACATTTATTACTAAAACACTTTGGTATAACACGTCACAATGGTATAAATAATGGTAAAAATGGAAAGTATGAGATTCAACCAAAACTAACACCATTTAATATAAAAGAAATTAATTCATACATATGAATATAAAAGTTCCAAAACTCCAAATATTATACTCATGTACTCTCCACAATTACTAAACACATCATAATTATAATATTTGGAATATCCACAATTAGGGTTTGTGTAAATTGTTCATACAATAGGGTGTATATAAAGAGTAGTGTTTTAAATAAAAACCAAACATATTTCGAAAATAACATTTTTATTTTTTCTTAGAAATACTTGGGAAAAACTTTAAAAAAATTGAGGATCCAAGTTTATATGTATACATATCTATTCACAAAACTGAAAATACATTATGTATCGAAGGTTTGAACCATAAAATTTGATAATACCCATATGACTTAAAATTAACAAGAGTCCTTGAATTTAAAACCATAAAGTGAAATTTAAAAGGATTATTTATTAGAATACTATATATATGTGTGTGTGTGTGTTAATGAAATCATGTATATCCCATATGTATAACCGAGTACACATATGGGTCTTACACCAAAGTTATCTAACACTCACTTGTTTACCAAAAACATAAATTAACCGTTGAATCTTAGTGTTAAAAGACTTATATCTAGTCCAGAAAGTGAGTATTATATAAACTATGTAATTATATATGACTTTGTATACTACATATATATATATATAAGTTTTATATAAAATATAATTCCTTGAATTTTTTAAAAATTATTCTTTAACTCTGAAACCCAAAGTGTTAGAAGTCCTAAAATCAAACAATAGTGGTTTTTATAAAACTATATGGTTATATATATATATATAACCGAATATACAAGGGATGTAACAAGTGTTTCGTGAGAAGAAGAATTGTCCTTCAGGTTTGAAAATACCACCTAGACCCAAAAACCAAAATTCATGGAATCAGGTATAAGAGGAATTCATATCCAAACTACAATGATGTATGTCACAACCCGACCCTACCCAGGCTCGAGCCGCAACTACCCCAAGCCTGCCTCCATAGGCCAAGGGTTGGCGACAACCGTCGAAGGCTAAACAACTCGGGGAGGCCTTTTCCTGAGTACATGTACACACACACGCAACACACTCAATGAAAAAGTGCAAAGTAAAAGAAAAGACAAGTAAAGGAAAGGGCAACTGCTCGCACGCCCCAAACAGACATCCGGTGAGAAAGTCGCTAAACGCTGCACGCAGCTCAAAAGACGGGTCGTGGGGCCCACGCCTCAACTCCGGCTTAAACGCCCAAAACCACCCTGTAAAGCTCTGCCTCGGTTCCAGGGTCGCAACGCCACTAACGACATACAAAACGGACTCCGTACGTGTCCGCGCTGCCCAAAACAAGAATTCCCAGGTTGCCCGCTAAGCTGCTTTACGCACGTGTCGTGCCCCCGAGCCCCTCGTCCCGGAAGTTAAAACTTCCGAAACCACCTCAAAAGGCCCGCCTCTACGTCAGGTCCGCGCCGCCATAGACGGCGCGCAAAACGGACGTCCTTAGCAAAAGTTACGGGCATCCAAAGGTCTAAGGGGAATTACCCCTGGGTCGGACCGGCCCGGTCCGGCTGGTCCGCCCCACTTCGGCCCGCTGAGTCGCGGCCCAGCTGAACCCGCGGGCCGCCGCACCACGGCCCGACGCCTCTCGCGAGGCACCCCCCTCGCCTGCGCGCCGCGCGGGTGACTCCTCCACCGACCGGCCGACAAGGCCGGTCCTTTTCCACGTGGAGACCCGCCTGTGGCGGGTCTCGGTCTCCCCAGCGGGGTCGCGAGCCGCGACCCCGATCGCGCCCCCTCGGCCGGCGCTCTCAGCCGGAAGTTCACCGGGCCACCCCGCTGACCGACTCCCCTCGCCAGAACCCCCTGTCTTGCTGCCACCTGGAGCTCGCCGGACCACCGCGCCACCGCCGCTGGAAATCGCCGGACCACCGTGCCGGCCAGAGAACCCCAAAAACCCGCGAATCTTCGCCGGACCGCTGCGGAGGCCTCGGAGGTCGGATTTCAAATCCGAAACAAGCATCGGAAAGCTCAGATAATGTACTACGCGATCATGTTCATCGATCGACGATAGGATAACATTTTGATGCTATAAAGTAATCTCAAAGATTGCGGGAAATTGAAAACGAAAACGATAAACCCCTACCTCGAAGGGCGTAGCCCGACGCTTCGTGTGCGGACCGTAGGAACCGCTGCGCCTCGCCGGAGATCACCTCGTCGGAGATGCCTTGTCGGAGATGTAGGATAGGGGAGGGTTTGAGGAAGAAGAAGAAGAAGAAGAAGAAGAAGGGGTGGGGGTGTTTAAGTACAAATCACTTAAACGCCCGCCCGACAGCCCTGAACCCAAAATTTTGGCGAGGTCGGGGTTAAACCTCCCCTAGGCTAAAAACCATGCTCCGAGCGCAACAGTGGTCTCATAATTTTAATTCAAGGCCCCGTTCAAAAGTTACAACGCCCACGCCCGAGGTTTCCAAATTACGAAAACGCCCCTGGGGCCATTTTTCTCAGACGGGTCGCGCCCGCAAAACTTACACCCCTCCTAAGGTAAACGGCACGCTCCAAACTCAAAGGTGCCTTCGGTTTTCCCATCTGAGCCACCGTTTAAGATTTATCCCATTTATTTGGCGTTTTCAGTGTGAACGCACTGAAAATTTAATTCCGGCCACTCCGGGGCTCGGAATCGCACGCCGTCTGAAGGCGCTGCTCTGGAATAACATAAAGAATATTCCAAAGTCTTTCACAGAAAAAACTGGGTTATTAAAATGTACATATATATATATATATAAGAGTGTACATATTTATATAAGTATATAAACTTCCAACACAATATACAAGGAAATATAAGTTTCCCCTACCTTGGTTTGAGGAGGAGTGGCTCGAGAAATAGTTGAAGGAGACTTACTGAGGTTTGAGGAGAAGGAGGGACAACTGAGGGAATGGGTGCATCTAGGTTGTTTATAAACTATATTATGTATAGAATATGATGAATGATTTAACGCTACTACTGGAAAACTAATCCCTATATGGTTTATTAAATGACTGGGGGAAAGTCCTTGTGGAAAACGCATGAATGGAGGGGGACAGTAGGGTCACGGGTGTGGAAAATGAAGAGAAAGGAGATAGGGTTACTGGTGCAGCACACGTGAAGGAGAAGAAGAAGATGTTGTGAGAAGAGAAGAACCGGAAAATGAATGAAAGGCTAGGATCTGATCTGGCCTTGATTCGATGGTTGGGGTGCATCTGCGAGATTTAAATAGACAGATAGTCGTGATTAGAATGTATGAGATCCAATGGATCAGGGCGATGCGGCATTTTAAAATGTCTCAAACGGCCAAGATAAGATCCGCATTAGATCGAACAGTGCACAAAAACACGGGAGTAAACTGTGACCATTGAGGATCGAGCGCTGAACCGAAACGGATGGCCCAGATCACACGCGGAAAGATCTGACGACCTGGATCGGATCCCAGTTGAAATTCGATGTCCCACATCAAAACGGGGATGCTTGTGCGACTTATTTATAAGCCTGAGACTCCGATCAATCGCTCAGAAATCTCCTCCCTCCCCTCCTGTTACCGCCCCATATCGGGTTCTACGGGTGCGCTCTTATGCCCACCCACGCCTCTATGCCACCCCACATGGTGGTGCCTCAGGTTACCTCTTGCGCTCATGTGTGACCTTCATGGTAGTTATGCCCCCGCTCAGGTTAGTTTGTGCTGAGGCTAAGGTCTAGGCTCAGCTACCTAGCGCATGCTGCCTCCCTCGGCCCAGCTAGAGGTCTGGCCCCTAGTGGGGTTTATTTTTTTGTTAAACTTTAATACTAAGTTTACAAAAAAATAAGTACTTTTCAAAACAAAAATTCCTTTAGTTATATAAACACTAAAGTTTTAAAACAAAAAGTTATAACTTTAATATATTCATATGAAAATTTTTTATACTAGTATTATATAAATCAAAACATAGTTTAGTTAAAACATTGTTTGATCATTAAGAATGAAAAATTTTACAAGATATTTGAAATATTTATAAGATGTTTCAAATCCTCATATTATTTTAAAATTACCTAAGTGTAGTTAAAAATATTGCACCATTTTCCTTCTAAAGTTCATAATAAGAGGTTATATTATAACTTCAATTCGTAACTTAAATATTTTTGGGAAAACTAAATTATACTTAGATATTTTTAATTAATCCACCAAAAGACCAACAACTATAATTATAGCCATTAGAACTCAACGGTCACAAGCATCTCCAATGGTCACCCATGGGGTAATGGTCGGGTAGATGCCTTATAAAACCAAACATTAGGGTGTCCTAAACTCAAGACAATTGAAGAAGATAGTGCTTGCTATACCACTGATAGTCAGTATGGTTTTCATGATTCTGGTTGTGGTGTTCTTCGTTGTGAATGACCCGAATGATCTTCTTTGTTTACTGGGTCTCACTATTGTGTTAAGTGGTCTCCCTATGGCTTTGATAGGGTTTTTAGTAGGTGTTTTTGGTTATTATATCTTTCCTTTGATCTTGGTGTATTGTAAAAACTTTAGTGTTTTATTTAATTAAAATTTCTAGTATTGATAGTTTGAAAATTTGTTCTGATAACATGAAAATAAAACCATAATATTACTATTAAATGAGAGATTAGTTTTTGGGCATCATAGGTCCACCCACTCCAGTAAATTTATTAGGGTGATGCAAATGAAACTCCCATGTTAGGTCAGACATACTCTTCAAAACCCACCCTGGGTCTCTTCCCATAAACCGCATGAACCGAGAAAATTTCTCTTAGAACTACTCTCCAACTTCCTCACCCGACACTATTGGTGCCTCAGGTTCCACTGCTGGAGGATCATTTACAGCCATATCCTCATATCATCCTCTCAAAAAACTTCTTCATTGAGGGATATATCTATAATTACAAACACATGTCTCAGGTCATATAAAAAAACTTTAACACATTCATATAAGAGGGATTCACAATAATCCATAACAAGTCATTCCCCCAAACCCCACCACACAATCAAAACTAAGGCACTATCACTACCCTTAACCATCCTATATCTAGGTCATGGTTAATAAAGGGTAAACTCATTATCATTATTCAATTTTCTCATTATACACCCATTTATTCATATTTTTTATCATTTAAAAAAAATCATATTAGGAACCTTTTCATTTCAATTATACAAGAAAGTAAAAACATTTCAATTTAAACAACTTACCCAAAACTCATTTTCCCATGCATGAATAAAATGATGCATGTTACAAAATAATACTGAGTTCTTAGAATGATGCATGCATGCTCAACTCTTGTGCCATTTTGGACTAGGATTCAAGTCTCTAAAAATCTCAAAAATAATAATCACATTACATAACAAGTGCATCAATCTAGGTTAAATAGCATACAATTGTAACAACACACATCAATAACAACAATAGGCACTTGGGTTCATCCTCATACATGGGTTAGATACTCCCATGAATGAGCTCATGTCTAAGTCCTGACTCATCAAGTTCTTCAGTCTACCTTTCCCAAATAGTAATAAAAAATATCAAAAATAAAACTTTCCTTTAATACCACTTTGTAATGTACCAAACCAGGTGCCACATACCGATGACCCAATCCAATCGATTACATGACCTCAAGAGAACCTCCCCATATGTCATAGGCTGCTGACCAGTAGTGAGGGTTTAATATCGATCATGGGGAGATTATACCCTCTTTATCAAAGTATCACAACATCATAAATAAATAATAATAAACAAATGATATAACAAATAACCAAACCAAACTAGTATCACATGATGACTAAAATAGGAAATACAATATCCTAAACTAAACAGTATATATTTCATGCCAAATATGTTTCAAGTGTCAATATCAAAAATCTAAAATAAATAAAGACACTGAAAACTCCCAGGAGGTTCCTAAATCACATCTCATTCCCCCATCCATGCTCTATCCCAACTTAGTCATCTAATATGGGACAATTACCCTTATCTTTTCCTACAAACATGAAGTATATTTTGGTACTGACCATGAATCCTAAGTAGGGTGTGAGTAAAACTCAGTAGGACACCACCAATATCCTCTAAAACAATACTCGGTCAATAATAGTATATGTAGTTTTTTAAATAATAAAATACAAGTAAAAAAGTAAAAAAGTTTACATTTATTCAATTATTCTTTATTTAACCACTTAAACCCATGGATTCCCAAGGACACTCGAACCCTCAATACCCACTTTATCCCATGCCATAGTCTGAACCATAACACGTATTGTAATACCATGGTTATCAATTATCATTTCATTTCAATTCATATTATGGACAATTGGAACCATAGTCCAATGCCAACATTTTGGGTCTAGAATGTCATGTCTAGAACCTCGTGGGTATTTGAAGCAGCAGTTCATGTCCCTCAACTCATTTATCAAACAATAACATAAGTGGTATTTCGAAGTAGTGGTCTATGTCCCACAATCATTTATCAATTTATCACTACATCATTTTTAAGCATCAGTTCACATCCCACTCACGTTTATCAATTTATCATTGTGTGATTTTTGAAGCAATAATCCATGTCTCACACACATTTATCAATCAATCACACAAATCACATATATCACATCAATCAATATTAATAAACATTATTCCTTTTAACAAAATTTCATATCATGGTACCATCACAATTTATCATGAAAAATATGGTTCTCCAATTTAATCACATCAAAAATATAAACAATTCTCTATTAAATAATTTCACATTATTTAAACCATATAACCCATTAATCAATTAAGGTTAAGTCAGCTATCTCATAATTACCAATTTCCAAATAATTTATATCACATTAATTTACCATTTACACAATCACAATTTCACATCAATTTCACAATCACAAGATTCCATTAATTAATTGACCAATTAATTAATACAATTCCACCAATTTCAATTTCCCTAAATTAACCCAAATAATTATTGCATGGAAATTAAATTCAATTTAATCATCAATACAATTTCCCAATCATGGAAATTTCTAATTTCATAATTACATACATGTAATTAAAATCAAGACTATGGGGTTTACAATTTATACCAACTACCTCAAGATTGATGATGAATGTTCGCCAATGGAAATCCCCAATTGAAGTAGTACAACTAAGATCATAAAGAAGAATGATATCTATATCCAAAACCTAGATCCAAGATCTATAAAAATATAGATCTAAATCCATTTACAATGTAGAAAAACATCCCTTCAAATGATGATAGAAAGATGATACATAGAGAGGGGAAACTGATTGGGATAAAAATCTCTTATTGGGAGAGGTGCATATCTTCAATATGGTCTTTTATTCGCCAAGAACTAAGGTTATAATGCCTTAAAATCTATCCAAGAACCTTTAAAAATGATAGAAATGTTTAGGGTTAAGATAGGGTGTTTGGGGAAATGATACTGGGGTTTAAGAATTTTTTAAAGAATTTTCAGGGGATTAAAATTCTACACGTATGGTTTCTTATACAGGGCACACAGGTTTCCCTAACCATGCACCTAACCATGTGTCTCCCCCCAAGGATTCACATGGTTACTACTAGGAGTTTTTTCAATTTGAAAAATTGTGTGCCAATTATGAAATCCCCCTCTATATGGGGTTTCACAGTTTTCTAGGGTAGGGCGCACAGTTTGGGAAAACTATGCGCCAAGCATGCATTGCCCAAAACCCCTCCAAAAACTTCCAAATCTCACACAAACTTACCCAAGATAAAATACAAACAAGATATACTCAAAAACAATGTAAAATATTACCTATAAAAAATCTCGATACATCTCCAAAAAAGTCAAGATCTTATAAATAAACTATCAATTCTTTGATGGTAGCTTTGGTGGAAGTCATGAAAGTAGTTAAAGTCTCCTCTAGCATGTGTAATTGGCTCTATAGTGATGGTCCTTATTGTTCTTGAAATCCTGATGTTATATGATGGAAACCTTTCTCTTATTTCTATATCCATTGAACCTAAAAATTATTTTGACGGTTATAGACATCATAATTTAATTATTCTAGAAATGTACCTTGGGTTATTTTTGGCCCATCATTATTTCCATATTATTTGTCAGCGATTCCATTTATGGAATTGTCCATATTTTGTTTTCAACTATGTAAATGCCTATTCATTGCATTCCCTTAGTCCAACATTAATTTTTTTTCTTGATATCCCATCTATTATACTACATCTCTCTTCTGGAAACTTCTTCATTAATGATCCTCCAGCTGCAGTATCTAAAATTGTCTTATTTCTCTATGAAAGACCTTTATAACAATTTCGTATTAAAATCCAAATTTATATTATGTGATGAGGTAATTTCCAATTTATATATTTTTAATGTTCCCAGGTAGATTATAGAGATTCATCTTCAAACTAATTCAAATTAAAAATACTTACTCGGATATCCATTAACATAGAAGGTGGGAAGAAGCAGGTAACAAAATGTCTTTCTATATCATCCCATGTATTGATGGAATGAATTAGTAAACTTTGGATTCATTATCATGCTTGATATTGTAAATAAAATTGTAATATTTGAATCCTTACCATGTCACTTGAGACATTTTGGAACTGAAATGCATCGTAGAGCACGAGGAAGTTTCCTAGATGCATGTTCGGGTCTTCTTGTGGTGGAACTGAAAATTGTATCATATTAGAAATCATCTAAATGGTCATTGTTTTAATCTCTAAGTGATTTACTGTAATAAGTGGCACCAGAATCCTTAGTTTCAATCATGTGTTTGATGGTCATCCATAATCTGTGAGTATACATATCCCTTTATCTCTTTGCAAAACTCCTCCAGTAGTTGATTGTTGCTTTTCACCTATCAAGGTTGATTTTGTTTTATTCCTCTTCAAAGTATTCTCAAGGTTAGGATTGATTTCAACGATATCTTTTAATGTTTATAAAGTTTTTAATCATTCATATAATGATTTAAAATCTTAAATTTCATCACGTAATACTCAAAGTAATAAGGGAAATTAAATAAATCAATAAAATAATTAAAAACATAAAAACTAAATTTTTACCATCCTCATCAAGGGTGCCAGTTTTGATAGCCTGTAAGGGCATTGTTAATTCCCTATGGGGCTAACCAAAATAAAAAATTTATAAAACTCAATAATTGTAGCAAAATAATTATATTAAATATAACAACGAATCAAGATAAAACCCATGAGACAATGCAATTAATTTATTATGTTTTCAAAATAAAATGATTTTATCAAATTTATTTGAAGAAAGAAGGAGACGAAGTCCAAGAAAATTGGTTGGTTTGAAATTTGTTTTGAAGGCATTCCAGGGTTTTTTATCTTTTAGGGTTTGGGGATAATTAGATTTAGAAATTAATTTAATTGTTCAGTATTGGTGTCTAATTCAAAATGAGGTAGATTCAATGGCCATTCCCTTGACGTGGTAATCCCCCTTTTCTCATGGTAAGGTACTTTAGGTCATTTTTTAATCAAGTTTTTCTTGATACCATATTTAAAATTGATTACCCTAAATTAGAAAATGGTGATGTCAGAATTAGGGTAACCAATTGTGCAATTAAATTTTTTTAAAATTTCATCAATAAATGATCATGATTAAACAAAAAGAAAGAGATTAGAAGTTTTATTCAAAATTACAGCAACCCTAATACATGAACATAAAGAAAATATAATACAAAAGAACCTTTTTGCCGATGGCTAAATTACCCTAGAATTAGGTAGGAATTATCCCCTCATCATAGTGATGAGGGAGTAATAGGTAAGAAGATAATGAAAAGAAAAAATTAAGAAAGCAAATACATTGACTGGTGAGGATCCTACACAACACAGATTCTCACCCCAAGCTTTGGTCTATGGAATCATCCTTTAGTAGAAACACAACAATCCTCTATTTATAGAACTCAAAGGGGCTTAGGTTTCATTTAATTCACCATTAATATGGTCCATTATGAGTTTTGGTTCCACCTTGGGTATTAAATGGAAGTTTGGGTTATTAATTTGAAGTCTCCCACTAAAGTTACATTGAATTCGCTCATTATTGGGTCTACCTAGTTGAAGTCATGACATGAAATAGGCATTCATTTTGTGAAAAATCGTTCCCTTCTATGAATCAGTTCACATCATGTTTTCCATTCACATTGAGTAAAAGAATCCAAAATAGATCATGATTTCTACTTAATGATGGCCTCCAATGATGTTGGATTCCTATGGGACACTTCTAGGGAAAGAAACTATAGAAACGAAGTGAAAAAGAGATTTTGAAGATGGAAAATGATGATTCAAGTCATAAATCAAGTATAAGACATGAAAAGTTTACAAGGTGTGAAGGGGAAATAGTAAACGAATCTGTTCAAAGGAGGGAATGATTTTTCACAGTGTGACTCCCTATTTCACACAATGAATTCATCTAGTAAGACTCGATAATGAACATATTCAATGTAACTTCAGTGAGAGACTTAAAATTAATGGCCCGGACCACCATTTAATACCCAGGGAAGACCCAACACTCATAATGGGCCATATTAATGGAAAATTAAATGAAAATAAAGCCCCTTAGAGTTTTATAAATAGGGGATTGGTATGCTACTGCTAAAGGATGATTCTGGAGACCAAAGATTTGGGTGAGAAGCTGCATAGTTTAGGGTTCTCACCAGTGATTGTCTTTTCTTTCTTCATATTTTGTTGTTATTATCTCCTTCCCTCTTAATCCCTCATCACTAGGATAAGGGGGTAATTCATGCCTTGTGCTAGGGTAATGTAGCCAAATGGGTAAGGTGCTTTTGGATTATATTTTCTTTACGTCCATGTATTAGGGTTGTCGTAATTTTGAATAAAACTTCCAATCTCTTTATTTTTGTTTAATTGTGATCATTAATTCATAAACTTGAAATATCATTCTAATTGCGCACCTGGTTACCCTAATTATGATATGACTATTTTCACATTTAGGGTAATAAGGTTACATATTGTGTCAAGAAAAATTTGATTTAGAAATTCCCTAAAGTACCTGGCCATGGTAAAGGAGGTGTTGTCATGTTGAGGAGGGGATTTCATGACCATTGAATCTATCTCGTCTCGACTCTGAAACCAATACTGAACAATCAAATTATTTTCTAAATACAATTACTCCTGAAACCTAAAAGCTACAAAAACCTAGCAACCTTAAAACCTAATTTCAAACCAACCAATCTACTTTTCCTACATCTCTTTATTTCTTTAAATCAATTTAATAAAACCATTTTCTTTTTTAAAGCTAATAAATTAATTACACTATCTCATGGGTTCAATATCAACTTGCTTCTATATTTAATATAATTATTTTTCTAAGGATTGGACGATTGGACCACTATGAGCGATATGGGGTCCTAGATGTGTTGTGATGAGATCAGTGGATAGACTTACATGAGTGAGATAGAGTTTGAGATTCATTTTAATACAATATTAGATGACAGGATTTCCATAAGTGAGATGGGGTCCAGATGTGATATAGGATTAGATGGATAGACCCAACCATAAGTGAGATGGTAGAGGTCAAGTATTAGATGTGGGACCACCTTGAGTGAGAAAGTGAGTCTAGAGATAGGGTATGTGACCTCGCCCTGCCCCTTCAGATAAAGGTTTGAACTTGGATGATGCCCTACCCTGAGTCCTCGTGTACAGGTTGGGTTGCATGAGTGATGGAATGAGGTAATGAGTGGATACCAGCATAGCACCAAAGCAGGTGTGTCCAGGTTCCATGGTGGCATGTTTTTCACATAGTGACCTAATTTGGAGGGACTCATGGTGTCTTGGTTAGAACACAATGTTTGAGGCACTTATGTGACATGTTTATTTTCCTTGTGCATACACATATATGATGGAATATATACTAGGGTAACTTAGAGAAAATATACTAAGATGTATTTCTCACACCCTTCATGGTCACTCTGGTGTGTGTGTGTACCTTATATTTAATTTATGAAATAGAACATGACATGAAATGAATCCGGATAGAGCATCTTCAAGGGAATCAAAGATTGGGATGAGAATCGATGATGGTAGTGGGGTTTATCTGTGTATTTTTTCCTTTTGTTTGTTTTATACATGGGGTCAGCCTAGTGGACAACTGGTGTATGTTTATATGATCATAGTTCTATATGATAATATTATATTTTGATATAACACTGTGTTTTATTTGATTATGCATACTCTTATTATGTGAGAGATGTCTTGGATATTTCCACAGTTTTGTGACTCTGATTCAAGTTCATAGTCTCCCCATTATATTGATTAATCCCTTGAAACTATTTAGTAGCCTATGGCATATAGAAAGACATGATTGAGGCTAAGTCTAACTCTAGCTCGAATGAGCATTCTAATCCAGGGCATCAGAAATTGGTATCAGATCATGAATTTGTGTGTGGCAAGTATCATAGAGTAGAATTAAGGTTTTGTTTTGTATTATTATTTGGGGATATAGTGGAAAGGTGTTGTAGTAATGTGTCAGATCTTTTGATGGACCTCATACTGGTGATTCATGAATGCCTTTATAGTGGGAAGTTCAGGTTACTAGGGGTACATAATTTTTATTCTTGGTTTGCATTGTTATGGTTGAGATGTTTATTGAATATGATGAGTTTCATGGAGTTGGTATTTATGGTTTTGGATCTTATACCATTATAAAGAGGCTCATGTACATGCATCATATTTGGCATATAAGGATCATATGGCACACTCCCAGTTGTGTGTGATTATTTTTACTGACGATGGGGTTTAGTTTTTTAAATTGCAGATAAAAACTTGTATATTATTTTCACATATAACGTGTTGGTGTCATTATACTCAATTGAACCATAGTATCTTCTCTGGTAATAAATCATATGGATCCTGGTGTAGGTTATTCTCTGGTAAAAACTATATGGTCACTCATGTAAGGTATGTAAAGGGTCCCTTAGTGGGTCAGTAAAAGCATGGAATGTATGAGTAATGGTCTAAGGATTGGCATGAATTGAATTTAGGTTTTAGGTATTGTTATATGAAGTGTTAACAACAAACTATATAGTGTTTTATTATATGAATTCTTAGTGGAATTTTACTTAATCAAACTGGGTGATTGTGGAAAGACATGAGAAATGACTTGGGATTTTAGGATGCGAAATGATTCAAGAATTTATATCCTTAGTACCATTATTTATCAATCTTTACTTTAACCATTTCTAGCCTTAGTACCATTTTCATCATATAATACATCTTCGGTACTTAATTAATTATCAACATGTGTTCCATGGTTTAGGAATTTCCATTATTCATATAGGGGTTTAAGGAATTTGTCACTATGAATAATGGAAATAAGTCAAATCCCTATCTCACAAGGGATAATCACATCACAAAAAACAAATTATCCTCACCTCGAAGCCTCATTTTTGGTGGAATGCAACCATTAGGGGAATATATCTATGTCTCCTTCCCTAACCTGTGCATTGTGGGGTGGAGTTTGGAGCTTCTATCCAAATCAACCCATGGGCATAGAACCTCAGGAAATACCCCACACTACCAAGCCATGTGAACATGCTTATATATATATATATATCCATTCACCACACATACCATATCACAACCAAATACAACCATTACAAATAACAATCATAATCCACAACAATAAAAATAGGAATGTATATTATACCACAACCCATTAAAAAAATCCATTTACATTGCATTTACATTTAGCCCCATTCCCATTTCTTATGACTAACTAATTAAGCACATTCACTAATTCTCATACATTAACCCATTAAACATATTCAACCATTCCCATATGTTAACTCACATAACTCATTCATCATTTTAACACATTTAGCATTTCCCATGTATTATCCCACTTATTCATTTCAAGTACCAATCAAAATCCATTCGCATAATCAAACTAATACCTTTAAACCCAATTTCATTCCCCATCCCATTTGGAATATTCAATATAATTCATAATCCAGTTGACACAATCTAAATTAATTCAACTTAAACCATCATTATGTCATGCCAAACAACCCCATAAACCATTATCAAATATAGGAACACTATCAATGTTCTATTTTCAACTCAACTAAGCATATTAACGTGTTCAACAAGGGCTCTATGTTATCACACATCAATTTTACACTTGACTTTACCAATCTATGAGTTCGTAAATGTCGGCGCACGTTATAGGTGGCCCTAAAATTCTTTATTCAACCTCAACACATCCTATGGGGATTGAGAGGGGTTTAAATTCATCATTTAGACACCCATTTTACCAAATCTCACTAAAGGTATCAAATTCACAATAAGGGATAACTAATAATGCAACCAAGCATGCACAAATCAACACAACAACTATGGGATATAACTTGTAGACCACCTACCTCGAATCCGATGATGAACGTACTCTTAATCTTGGCCTTAGATCTAGATTCAAAAATCCCTTGAAGTTTAAACCTAGATTCCACCAGAAAATAGATTTTTATCGATTCAGAAGAATATTTCCCAAGATACAAGCCCTAATATAGAAAAGATAAGAGGGAAGAGGATTAGACACACCCAGATCTTCGATTCGTAACCAATGGCACTCCAAAAGAACTATAATCGAGAGAGAATGTTCCTTGGGAAGGTTTGGGGACTTGAGTTTATCACTATGGTTATAGGTAAGAGAATATGTGGAAATCGAGTGAGGCTTTAAAATCCCATAATGGGAATTTTGTAATTTTTTCAACACTTATAAGGGCACACAGTTTACCCACATGGTTTTTCAAACCTTGTGCAAACTATGCGCAAACCACTTCCCAAGGAAAGTTGGATCACACGGTTGCTTAGGGAGCCTCGCATGATTTGGAAATTATACGCTAATCGTGTGATATTCCATTGTCCAAAATTACATAGTTTGGCCCCCCGCCTCATGCTAGTCATGCGCTAATTATGCGTCTTTCACAGGTTGGCCCGATTTTCGTTTCTTTCATGTCCCAAACCCCCAAAATACCCTCAAGATCCCTCAAACCCCTGAAAAAACATTTCATTGACCAAAATAAGAGATTTAAACCAAATTTTAAACAAGTACATACCTCCACAAAGTCTAAGATCTTACAACCTCCCCACCTTCATGACTCATCCTCGAGTCGCATTCCAAAGCATCACTAAGCTTCCAAAGAAAATAAATCAAACAACTGGGCCCGCATATCTGATTCCCACTCCCAAGTTCCTTCCTAAACATTCCGATGCTACCATAGAATACAAAACCAAAGGCACAACCTTTCCCCACAATACTTTCTCTCTATGATTCACAATACGAACGAAATTCTCCTTGAAGGACACATCAACCTCAAGCTCAACATCCTCCACATTAATCACATGAGATGGATCATGATGATACTACCGAAACTGTGAAACATAGAAAACATTGTGAATCCCATTATATCACTCTGGAAGAGTCAATCGGTATGCCACAGGTCCGATACTCTCCATAATCTCAAACGAACCCATATACCTGGGCGCTAACTTACCCTATTTTAGAATTTTACGATGTCCCAACCTTGACAACACCTGAATAAACACACTATCTCCTCTAATGGCCCGAAGGCCTTTATTTTTTATTGATTTTGATAATCCACCTTTCAAGGTGTGAGGTGGAACCCTTACAAGGCTTGTAGGCGAAAATATTACATAGACCATAGGCCTTAGAGGAATTCATTGCCCGTAGGCTTCAAACATTGCATACAACCTAGACTAACTACTTGGAACTTCTCCTCCCCAGCATCTTCATCATAAAATAAGCTCTCCACCTTCGCATGGCTGTTCGGATAGGCTTTCCCGTGCATACACAAACTTGTCCCGATGGTAGGTTCCATACCCTCTCATTCTTGCAATCCATTTAGCTTCTACTATGGTAAAAGCTCCTTGCTCCTCCTCTTTCTAAAGCTTGTTCCTTGTAGGTTTTCTGGTTTGCATTTGCACTTAAGGTGGACCGAAGGCCTTGCGGTGGCCCAAAGGCCTTAATGACCCAAAGGCCTGGGTGGCCCGAAGTCCTTAAAGGACTCGGGGACCAAATCGGTGGCCTAAAGGACCAAATGAGGGAATATTCCTGGTTGCTACAATGCCAAACATTGCCTGCTACAGTACCTTCTATAGTTCTGCACAGTCCCTTCTACAGTTCCTACTATAGTTCTGCTACAGTACTGGAAATTATCCTCCACCTGGATTTGATCCCGATTCTCCTGGATGCACTTAAGGAGTCCTCGCCAACTGGGCTGAGGCTCATGTGCAATAAACACATTATCACCCACCATAAACTCAAGAGGTCTACAACGCCGATTAGCATATGACTTCTTCCTACTCTGAGCCATTGTCATGCATTTTTGAATCAACTGAACCTTTTATGATGCCTCCTACACAAGACTCAGTCACAATAGCTCAAACTCTCCAACCTCTAACCAAAATAATGAGGATTTACATAGCCTTCCATATATTTCCTCAAATAACACCATCCGAATCGTATCTTGGAAATTGTTTTCTTAGGAAAACTCAATAAGCAATAAGTGTTTTTCTCATGAACCACCTAAATCAAGGGCACAAGCTCTCAACATGTACTCTAAAACCTAAATTGTACGCTCTGAATTCTCATCCATCTATAGGTGAAAATCTTTAATCAAGAACACTTGGATACCAAGCACCTTCTGTAATCCTTTATAGAAGTGCAATGTGAATCATGGATCCCAATCTAAAACTATAGTCCTTAGTAACCCATGAAACTACACTATCTCTCAAATATATAACTCACCCAACTGATCAACGGTGAGTGTCTCTTGGATTAGAAATAAATGAGCTACCTTAGTCAATCGGTGCATGACCACCCAGATTGCATCATTCTTCTGAAGTGTCCTTGGAAGACCCACTACAAAAATTCATCATTACATCATCCCACTTACACTCTGTAATGGGAAATAGATATAAAAAACCACCTGAGAAATGATTCTCATCCTTCACCTACTAACATGTGAGGCATCATTCCATAATACCTAAAACCACTTTCTTCATTCTCGTCCACTAATACTTCCTACAAAGATCATGATACATCTTTGTCAAACTAGGGTAAATAACCCACCCTGATGCATGCAACTCATAGATCAACTCTTCTCACATAAACACCAATACAACCACAAGTCCACAAACACTAATAATTACACCATAATCAATAGACCAACTAGAAGGTGACTCCACACCATTAATACTTTCCTTCATATCCAAACAATCCAGATCCTCAATATGACTCTCCTTGACCTGGCTCAAAAGTGTAGACTCAACTACTATGGACGCAAGGGTCGTCTGCCCGTGCCCATCCTGCACCTTCATGTGTATCTCAGCAAACAAGGCCATCACTCTATATACAAAGTTGGATTCTTGAACCACCTAATTATGAGTCTTCCAACTTAGGGAATCTACAACACTATTCCCTTTTCTAGGTGTGTAAACCAACTCAAAGTCGAACGGCTGCATGTATTCCACCCATCTTCATTGTCGAAGGTTCAAATCAAGCTGATAGAAGCTGTACTTAAGTTTTTTATGATCATTAAACACCATGAATGTATCTCCCAACAAGTAATTCCTCCAACTCTTTAATTCATACACCACTGCAGCCAGCTCAAGGTCATGAGTAGGGTAATTTCTTTCATGAGGCCTCAACTTTCTTGACCTATATGTTATAACCTGGTCATCTTGCATCAACACTTCCCTAAGTCCAATATTGGATGAATCACATAATAAGGTGTACCCATTACCTATCTCAGGTAAGATCAGGATTGGTGTGGTTTTCAACCATTTCTTCAACTCTTGAAAAGCGTTCTTGTATGCCTCAGACCACTCAAACTTAACTCCCTTCTTGGTTAGAAATGAAATAAGTGCTACCAAATGAGAGAAATATTTGATAAACCTTCAGTAATAACCATCCAATACTAGAAATTTTTTTATATCATAAAAATACTTGGTTTGTTCCTAAGATATCATTGTCTGCACTTTCTCTGGATCTACTGGCATGCCTTTCTATGAGATAATGTGACCCAAGAAATACACCCTATCAATCCAAAAATGACATTTTGATATCTTAGCGTATAGGATATGCTCTCTTAGTATACTTAAAATGATTTCAAGATATTTGTAATGATCATCATGAGTTTTAGAGTACACCAAGATTTCATCAATGAAAATAACCACAAAATGATCTAGATATGGGTGAAAGATTCGATTCATTAGATTCATAAACATTGTAAGTGCATTGGTCATCCCAAATGGCATCACCACAAACTCATACAACCTGTACCTACTCCTAAAAGTTATTTGTGTTATGTCATAAGGTAGCACCCTCAACTTATGATATCTTGATCTCAGGTCAATCTTATAGAACATCAAACCACCTCTTAGCCGGTCAGATAGATCATCGATCCTTGGAAGAGGGTATCAGTTCTTAACTTTAATTTGATTCAAATTTATATAGTCAACACACAACCTCAAAGATCTATCAGTATTCTTAGAAAAAATCATGGGAGATCCCCAATGTGACGTACTAGGATGAATAAACTCTTTATTCACTAATTCCTCCAACTAGGATTTAAGCTCCTGGAGTTCTACTGGTGCCATTCTATATGGTGGAATGGAAACTGGTTATTCTCCTGGAAGCAACTCTATTGTGAACTCAAAATCTCTATCAGGTGGTATCCCCAAGAAGTCCTTAGAAAACACATCCTATAACTGATCCACCATAGGAGGAAAGACATTTTGCTCTACTCCTCCATCATCAAGAAGAAGACAAGATACTTGGGTGGTGAGTTCTCACAACTACTGAGTAATCATCCCTACATGACCTACCTGAATATCCCACTCACCATGAAGAATATAGGTGTCTTCCTCAAGATATGTGAATGTTACCTGATGATAGTAATATTAAATATGATCCTGATACAACACCATCGAGTCCATACCCAAAATCAGGCCAAAATATGAAATCTCGAGGATGAAAAGGTCCCACATAAATCGGTACCCACCATCCTCTAGAGCACAACCCTCACATTGTCTGATACCCTCAGCTCACACCCCCAACAGAGTGTCAATCGACATGATTCCACATATACATTCCACTGGTAATCCCAACATAACTAAAAACTAAGTGGAGAGAAAAGAGTGTGTGGTGCATGTGTTGAATAAAGCACTAGAAATCATGGAAGCTATGAGAATCATACCTCAAACTGTAGATGGTCCTACCTCAGCACATCCAGGAGTTGACTGAACTATGTGCAATTTACCTTACCCTCTTTCTTGGGATCCAGTCTGAGTACCCAACACTACACTTCCCTCCCTAGAGTACCACGTCTACCACCCCTACTGATACGGCCTGTAGAACTCCAACCTCCTTCTTGATACAGGCTAATCGACCCCCTTCCTATACTCACCATCTTCCTCTGACCTCCATTTTTTCCCTACTATCGAGGGTTCCTACAGAACCTTTGTATGTGTCTCATCCTATTGCACGACCAGCACTCAACTAGTGGTCGAGGGCACTAATTGTGCATGTGCCCCGACCTACGAAATTTGTAACAGAATACCTGATATTCACCCTGGAAGGAGAATCCTCTCTTTTGGATACTCTACGAACTACCACCTTTATGGAAGATCCCATAATAATGCTTCCTACCCTAAAAAGTTACACCAATCGTCCATCGAACTGGCATAAAAATTCCACTACCTGAAGCTCCCTTCAGGTTCCCTTCTAAGATAAGGGCATGATCCACTACCTCTGCAAACCTATTCAAATGGAATATATTCACCTGGGACCTGATCTTATGCCTAATAATATTCTAGAAACATTTTGACATAGTTGCCTCATCTCCTTCCAATGTAGGAATGAAGCAATTCAAGTCAGTGAAATGACTAGCGTAATCCATCACCGACGAAATCCCATGGGTCAAACTCATAAAATTTATAGTTTTTAATTGAATCAGGTTTTCTAGATAAAAATTCTCTAGAAAATTTTCTTGGAAATCCTTCCATGTCATTCCCTCGGCCGACTTTGTCTGAACCATAATGTCCCACCAACGCTTTGCCTGACCCCACAACATATAGGCCCCTAACTCAACTCTCCTATCACGATGAGTCTCCAAATGATCAAGAATAATATAGATGGACTCTATCCAAAATTCATTTACCTCTATACCACCCTCTATAGTAAATTTTGAAGGTTTCTTCATCTGAAACTCTCTATTCAACTCGAACATATTCAGCACAACCTTCCCTGGGTCGCATTCCATCATCTTCATGAAATGAGAAAAGTTCTCGCGGAACTAATCTTATCTATTACCCTAGATCTCTACATTATCTTACTCTACTACTAGAGAAGTGTTCTTAGAAACATCCTCTTGTTTCCTAATTAGAATGCATCTTCATGGTAGCATTTCTCTATAATACCAAACACGATCTTTAAAACACATGACATAAAGTTTTAACAGTTCATATAAAATAAGGCTCTCTACTAGCCATAAATAATCCCATTCACAAACACTATCCCATGTTCCTCATTTCTTACCAAACACTACCCTCTACCAACCCTACTACGGGTCATGGATAACATGGGGAAACCAACTTAAATAGTTACAAGTATTACAATAGACACCAAAACACAACTATTTCCATATTTACAACACAAAATGTTCCTCCTAGGCATTTTCCCCATTTTACAACTTGTTATAATACACATTTTAACCCACTTACAACCCTTCATTAGTCACAATTCTTTAACCATTAGTTAACAATTTCCTTTTTCTTACCCATTTGCATAATTTTATTAAACACCATTCTCTTAAGTTCATAAGGAAGTGAAATGGATTCTACCTTTCATACCCCACACACCCATCTCGTGTGTGCCTATCATGATGAATGCCACTTATATACCTGGGTGATTATAATAATGCATGAATGCATAACCTCACATCATTCTAGAAATGTGAAAAATATTATGAAACAGTCACATCGCACAACAAGTGTATAACCCAATGGTAAAATATCATCAAATGTAACAATGCACAACAAGAACAACAATTCCCACCCTGGGTGACTTGGGTTTTCCCTTGTACATGGGTTAGCTACTCCCAAGAACGAGCTTATTTCCAAGGCCTAAAATATCCTATTCTCCCTTATACCATCCCAAATAATAAGACCATAGAAAATAACCACTCTAATACCACTTTATAATGTCCTTGTCCTGGAATCCACTGAACATTACCTCGAGCTGAGTCACCACATGACCTCAAGTGCACCTCCCCATATGCCAGAGGTTGTTGACTAGTAGTGAGGGTCTAAATAAGTCACATGGGGATATTATACCCTCTTTATCATAGTAATCCACAATAGAAAATAAATAGAATTGCGTAAGCAACATTTAATAACCAAATAACATGCAAAACAACCATCTCCCAAAACTGTGTACAAAACATAGCCATCAGTAAAATGTCATGTTATTCTAAATAGTGTTAGGTGAACAAAACCCAAAATAAAGGAAATATTAGAATACCCAAAACAGTCCTAACTCCAAGTTTGGAACCCCATCCATGTATATCACATTCCCAACTCAACTCCCTAGCACGGGGCATTTTCCCTTATCCTAACCTGCAAGCATGAAATCTGCTCGGGTACTCAATAGCGTTCGAGCAGGGTGTGAGTAAAACTTAGTAGGCCACCATCAATGGTGTCTAAAAAATATCTAGTATAATAGATATTGTATGAAAATACTAGATAAATGAAAAATAAACAAAATACAAACCGGGTTCCATTAATTAGAAATCTTTACTTTAACCATTTCTAGCCTTAGTACCATTTTCATCATATGCATAATCTTTAGTACTTAATTCATTATCAACATGTGTTATATGGGTTAGACATTTCTATTATTCACATATGGGTTTAAGAAATTTTTTCATTATGAATAAGGGAAATGATTCAAATCCCTATCTCACTAGGGATAATCACATCACAAAAAACACATTATCCTCACCTCAAAGCCTCAATCTGGGTGGAATGAAACTGTTAGGGGAATAGAGTTTTGCCCCCTTACCTAACCCGTGCATTGTGGGGTGGAGTTTGGAACCTCAGTCCAACTCGATCTGTGGGTGTATGACCTCAGTCAATACCCCCACACTACTAATCCATTTTCACATGTTTATATATATCCATTCACCACACATACCATATCACAACTAAATACGACCATTACAAATAACAATCATAATCAACAACAATCAACATGGGAATACATATTATGCCAAAACCCATTAAACACTTTTCCATTTACATTATATTACTTTTTATCCCAATTCTCATTTCATATGCCTAAATCATTAAGCATATTCACTAATTCCCAAACATTAACCCATTAAATATATTCAACCATTCCCATATGTTAAATCACATAACTCATTCATAATTTAACACATTAAGAATTTACCATGTATTATCCCACTTATGCATTTCAAGTACTAATCACAATCCATTGGCATACTCACACTAATCCCTTTCAACCCATTTTCATGCCCCATCCCATTTGTCATATTTAACATAATTCATAATCCATTTGACACAATCTCAATTAATTCAATTTAACCCATTAATATGCCATGCCAAACAACCCCTTAAACCATTATCAAATCTAGGCATGCTGTAAATGTTACATTTTCAACTTAACTAGGAATATTAACATATTAAACAAGGGATATATGTTATCATGCATCAATTTCACACTTTACTTTACCAATATCTAAGTTTGAAAATGTTGGTGCACCCCATGGGTGGATCTAAAATGCTTTATTCAATCTCAACGCATCCCATGGGGATCGTGAGGAGTTTCAGTTAATTATTTAGAAACTAATTTTACCAAATCTCACTAAAGTCATAAAATTTTCAATAAGGGATAACTAAGAACACAACCAAACATGCACAAATCAACACAGTGACTGTGGGATATAACTTGTAGACCACCTACCTTGAATTTGACGATGAACACACTCTTAATCATGGACTTAGATGCATATTCAAACACCCCTTGAAGCTTCAACTTAGATTCCACTGGGAAAAATAGAGTTTTAGGGATTCATAAGAAGATCACCCAAGATACAATCCCTAATCCAGAAAAGAGAAGAGAGGATAGGATTAGACTCACTGGGATCTTTGATTCAAAACCAACGATGCTCTAAACGGCCTAGAATCGAGAGAGAATCACCCTTGGGAAGGTTTGGGGACTTGAGTTTGTCACTAGGGCTAGAGGTGGTAGAAGAGGAGGAATAATCAAGTGAGGCTTTAAAATCCCATAGTGGAAATTTTGTAATTTTTCCAACTCTTATAGGAGTGTATGGTTTACCCGCATGATTTTCCAAACCATGTGAAAACTGTGTGAAAGCCACTACCCAAGGAAAGTTGGGTCACACAGTTACCTAGGGAGCCTCGCACAGTTTAGAAATCGTGTTCCAACCATGAAATATTCCATTGTACAAAACTGCACAGTTTGACCCCTCACCTCGCACGGTTTACTTAACCATGCGCCAGCCATGTGTTAACTATGCACCTTGTATAGGTTGGATCGGTTTCTATTTATTTCATGTCTCGATCCCCCAAAACACCCTTGAGACCCCTAAAACTCCCTAAAAATATTTCATTAACCAAAACAAGAGATTTAAACCAAATTTTAAACAAGGACATACCTCCACAAAGTCTGGGATCTTACACCTATGCATGCCCAAGTGATAACTTCATACTCATGAACGATCTCTCGTCGATCCACCAATTCATTACATGGTGACCAATATTGGGTTCCCCAATTGAACACTCCCCTTCCATAGGGTCATTTCTACGAATGCACTCACACCAACCATGTGTGCTAAATTCCATGCAAAACTATTCCACTTAAAACTTTTTTTCTTTAAATTATTTAAAAAAACATTTTTTATACAACAAAACCAAACCATAATTTTAAAATCATCATTTTGAAATTATCACCAAAGTTAATTTTCCATGAATCATCTAATTTCTATAATTTCATAGCCATAACCAAAAAGCGGTTTCCATCAATAATCATACATGAGTTTCACAACAATTTCAAGAAATTCATTTAAATAAAACTAAGGCTTCATGTTCTAAGTCAAGTAGATATGAGTGAGAATCCACCTACCTCCCAATAGTTGGAGAAAATGAAGAATAACACTACGATTATCTAGATCCAGACTTGGATATCCTTTCCTTCAATAGATTTAGGCATGTATCATCAAGATTTCCATCATAGACCATATATATATTCATAATGGACTAAATCTATGGTTCCAAGGGAGAGAATGAGACTGGATCTAAGAAGAACGATGAAGAACGATGACTTACCAAAGAATTCAGACCTCCAACGCACTTTGATTTTCCTAAGAATCACTTTCAGATCAAAGGGGATCATCTCCCAAGCCTAGAGAGAAAAAATAATTCAATATACTGAGAGAATAGGGGATTAATAAGGATTAGGGGTCTTAATTCAGATTAGATCCACCAATTTCAGGGTACCAATTATACGTTTCACGGTTAGACCACACACTTTGGAAAATCATGTGCTAACCATGCAGTGTTACTATCTCATGAAAACCCCTTGCATGGTTGGCTCACACGGGTAGACAAACCTTGTGCCAACCATGCTTTTCCATATATTTCACTTTCACTACTATAAAACAGGCTTTTAACAACGCTGACTTTTATCAACACTAGCAAAAAGTGCTGATAAATGTTCCCTTTATCATTGATAAAACAAACGCTGATAAAAGGAACCTTTTATTAGTGCCTTTTTTTAGCACTGATAAAGGGTACCCTTTATCAACACTTTATTTTTAGCACTGATAAAGGGTCACTTTATTAGCTCTTTTTTAGCGCTGGTAAAGGATACCCTTTTATTAGTGATTTATTTTAATGCCCATAAAGGGATCCTTTAACAATGATTTTTTAGCACTGATAATGGTCCAAAAAATGAAATAATTAAATTAATAAAAAATAAAAATGAATTTATTAAAAATTATTAAAAAAATTATTAATTAAATAATTATTGATAAAAATGAATAAATTGATTATACTATATATAAATTATAAATAATAATAGATAGTATATATTAAATATATTGATATATGTAAAATGAAAATTAAACAAAAAATAAATAAAAAGTAAAGTAAATTGAGAAAAATATTAAACATTTTATTAATTAAACAATTATTGATAATGTTAATAAATAGTATATATTAAATATATATATATATATATATATATGAATGTATATAAATATGATTTATATAATACAAAATATTTATTCTTTTACATTAAATAGTAATATATTTAGTGAATAATGGTTTATAATTAAAAATTAATACAAATTAAAAATACTGACTAATTGCATCGAGTAGTGGACATAATTGATTGTCTTTTGATTTTTCAATTTATCATCGATCAAACATTTGTTATATTGATTTCACATATATATATGTAATTAATTCATTTTTATATACAACACACACACACAAATATTTATGCAATTAATGAAATCTTATACAGAAACACATATAATATTTATATAATTTATTCAAATTTTAATATTCAATTTATAATTTCCTTATAACATAACACATTTAATATATTATGTTTTGAATTAGTAAATTTTATTTATTTATTTTTAATATTATTAAAGTTAGGTATTATTTATTCATTTTTAAAATGTTTTATTTTTTATTTTTTTTATTTTTTTGGGAATTTAATCAATTTTTATTATTTATTTTATATTTATCTATTTATTATGTTTTAATATTTTCAATATGTATTCATATTTATTTAAATATATATTCTTTTTTTAAAATAATTTATATTTAATTAATAAAACTTATCCATTTTTTCAATATTGTTAAAATGTAGTCATTTTTAATTATTCAATTTCACTCATTTTTAACATGCATGTACTTAAGATTAAATATTCATTAATAATGTTAAAAAATTATTTTTAAATAAATATTTATAAATAAATATATTTATAAATGTATATTTACTATATTTATACATTTATAATTATAAATAAATAAATATTATTTTTTAAAAAAATATTTATATAATTATAAATAAATAATTATATATATTTAAATAATTATAAAACTATAATAATTTTATTTAAATAATGAATATATTTACTATAATTATATTTATATATATATATATTAAATATATATATATATATATATATAATTATATAAATATATATAATGTTATAAATATTATTTTTTTGAAAAGAATTTATATAATTATAAATAAATAATTATATATTTAAATAATTATAAAATTATAATAAATATATTTAAATAAAGCATATATTTACTATATATATATATTAAATACATATATAATTATATAAATATATTTTAAAAAATTATTTATAATTATAATTATAAATCCTTTATTAGCACTTAAGTAATAAGCGTTGATAAAAGGAATCTTTATCAATGCTTATGAACTTAACGCTGATAAAATAGATCTTTATCGGAACTTTTTTGGAAGCGCTTATAAAAGTGTCCCGATCTATTTTAAGAACCCTAACCATCGCAACCCAGTTCATGATATCTGAAGCTCTCCGTGGAAGTCACCTACTATCGGCGCTCCTAATTGTTGAATCCAAGCTCTAATCTAGGCTAGAATCAAGGCTCCAACTATTCCAACACTCAAATCCAAGGGTCGAATGATTCAAGGGTCGAATGAAATCCAAGTTTTTTGATATCTCTACTTTCCCTTGGTTATCCAATAAACCTTCCCAACCCACATCTGTGTATCCCAACAACTCCAGTTACACTATCCTGTAATAAAACAGCCCAAAATTCATTGTTTTTTAGATATATTGAAGTATTGTCTTCCTAGATAACATGTGGTTCTCCTTGGGACAACATTGGTACTGTGCGACTTGAAATATATCAAACCCAATGTTGGTTCATGTTGTTGTGAGGTATAATAGGCTCCTAATACCTATATTCCATGACATCTACCTCTTTTCAATCGTCAACTTTTGAAAAATTCATCCATATATCGGTCGATATTGTCATTGGTTTAGAATATTCCATTTTAAATCACTTGGGAACCTCTTTTTCATATTTTGATTGAGAAATTAATGTGTTATGATTTCCGTGATTCACCTATAAACCAAGGAAAATGTTTAACTCACCAATCATAGACATCTCGATATCATACCTCATATGATCCACACACAAAAATTCATTGTGATTTTTCCAATCCTCAAATATTATGTCTTCAATATACATGAGTACCAACATCCTTTGATCATTATCCTTCTTGATGTAGAGGCTTTGATCAACTCTACCTTGATAAAAACAAAGCTTTATTAGGTATCAAGCCACTTTTCCATAGTCAATGAGTTTATTACAGAACATTCACTTGGTTCTGATAACATTTATGTCTTACAACTTTGGAACAATTTCTCATGTCACATTGTTCTTATTCGGATCAAGATACGCATACATATATTTGATATAATTATCATCCTTGTCAACATCTCCAAATGTTTTAGGATCCAATTGGGAAAAATGAGGTTTTTTGTAGAGTCTTACTCATCTGATTTTGCACCAAAACTATCTGATCACGAATGACATTTTATTCATTGATTTCAACCTTGCTTATATTTCTTACAGTTGATAATACTTATTAATTTTCCTCACCATCAATGTCTTATTTTGAGTCTACCTTATCCCTGTGTTCTCCCCCCTATGCTACTCAATTCAACATTAATTTCCTCTGATATTTCATCATTATTTTAATTTTTAACAATCTCCCCATTCTAATTAGTAAAAAATATCTATAAATTTTATCTTTTCATCATAAAAACATCTCAACCCACCCTTTTTAAGTCATTATTTAATTGTATCATTATCTAATATGATCAATTTTTCACTACCAAAAATCAATTTCCTCTTTCAAACACAATTACCATAAATTTTTACTGACCCCAAATCAAAAAAAAGGTTCGAATAGTTTTATATACCTTTGTAAAAATATAGACATATTTGAAATGATAACCCACTCATTAATAATTCTTAAAAATCACTTCATTTATGTCATCACACATCTAATAAACACTATGTATGGTTTACTTTAATCCATCTAAAAATAGATCATTCTTTAACATTGCCTTTTGGTTCCACCCTTAGGAATCTCTAATTACCATCCATGAAATTCTCACAAATGGGAGACATTACCCCTTTTAGATAACACAATGGAGTAAAACTACCATCCTCGTCATTTTCATCTCTCGGACAGTTATTATTCCAATTTGTTGATTGGGACTCATCCCTCGTCTCTTTTATGTTTCTTGTACTACTCTAAGAAGTAGTCATCCTATGAATTAATACTACTTTGAGTATTTTAAGAAACATAGGTGCATGTCCACAAGAGATGGAGGATAAGTTCCAAACAACAAAATTAAATGATAATTATTCAGAAGATGAGCTATTGAGGATGACAGTTGTGTCACGACCCGTCCTCCAGGTCCTGTTATGTGACTACCCCAAGCCCACCTCCCATAGGTCAGGACCTGGTGATTAGCACTGAGTAGGCATATCCCAAACAAATTGGAGGCATTTACCTAAGTACATGTACACACGCACACTACTTCAAGCCACATATACTGGAAGGTGAATACACTAAGTAAACAAATACAAGTTACAATAGTATAAAACTGAAGTTAAACAGGGCCAGAATACAAGCCCAGCTGAAATAGAAAAGTAAAAGTACAAGTCTTTGAAACTCCTCCGCAGAAAACCCTACCTAAAGGGTAGGTACAGAAACAGCTGTCTAAAGTCGAAAAACCATGTCTCGTCTGTCGGGTCACTATAAGCACCACCTGGCCCCAGTCCAAGGGCTTCAACAAAGCATTAATCGTCTACAAAATACACGACACGTACGGGTGAAGCCCATGTAGGGGTGAGTAAAACAATAATCAGTAGGGACCCTAAACCACAAAGGTATACCACGAAGCAATACACAAAGAATACTACCAAATAGGTACGTGAAGTGTAGCCTCTAAGAAGTATATTCAAGAGAGTCACTAGAGTCAACTTACATAAGTATAACCTAAATTATAGAAAGCAAGACTATTAGTCGTAATATTGAACATCTTGTACTACTGAGGGACTCATCCCCAATAAGTCACTGTGGCCTATTGGGCTAATGAGGTCTGCTCGTCACTGAGGTTTATTGGTCCACTTAGGTCCGCTCGTCTGTTGGGCCACTGAGCTCTACTCGTTATTGAGGTTTGTTGGGCCACTAAGGTTCACTCATCTACTGGTCCACTAAGGTCTACTCATCTGTTGGGACACTGAGGTCTATTGGGTCACTGAGGTCCGCTCGTCTGATGGGCCACTGAAGTTCGCTCGTCACTGAGGTCTTTTGGGCCACTTAGATCTGCTCGTCTACTGGGGAACTGAGGTATGGTCATCATTGAGGTCTATTGGTACATTGAGGTCTGCTTGTCTGCTGGGCCACTAAGATTCGCCCGTCTATTGGGATACTGAGGTCCTCCCATCTGCTGGCCCACTGAGGTCTGCTCGTTTGTTGGTCCAATGAGTTCCACTTTTCTGCTGGGCCACTAAGTTCCGCTCGTCACTTCCTTCTCATCACAACCAGTCATAGGATCCCCGCACATAGCATAGTTGATTCTGGGAGAATCTACTCCTCAATCCATCAGTCATATTTCAACTTACAAGAAAACTCACTTGGAGTGTGTCAAAAGGATTATCTCATCGTGAGGGTCCCAATGCTGCAAATGGATCGTCTGTCATACAAATGGTTTGAAAATTACGTGTCTTTTAGTTAAAAGGGTTCGGTTGGGTTTGGGCCCGGTCTGACCCGATCAGGTATGGCCTGACCTGGTTCAGACTGGCACAAGGTTCAGGCCCATTGGTCCTATTGGACCCAACCCACTGAGGTCTGCGGAGTAGAAGGGCGCACAAGGAACACATGAAGGATGGACCACAACCTTTGTTCGTGTCAGCATGATTCATCCTTGTTAGGAGTTTAATGAAGGATAAAAAATGTGAATCCAACTTTCCATAACTCCCAGCATGAAAAATCCCATTCCCATATAGACGATTGAATCTCGGGTCAATTTTTTAATGAATTTGCTCACATTCTTCGTTTAGAAAGGAAGAACGTGGGAAAGTTAAACACTTAAAAATAAACCCCAACCTGGATTTGGATTAATCAATGATGAAGGTTGAATCTTGTGTTTGTCGTTCTTCAATCCACTGACGTTTGATTCGAATCCTTTTGTTGATCATTCATCATTCGTCATTTGTTATCGCTCGTCATTCGCCAACAAATAACCTCCAAGGCTTCAGAGCAAACTTTAATATCCCCCAAATCTTGTATCTCTGTTAATCAACTTAATGGAGGAAATTAATTTTAGTGTTTCTATTGCACTGACTCACCGCATATTTATGTTGTTTCATTCATGAAATGAAATAGTTACCTCATCACTGCGTTGCAGAAAAATATTTTTGAATAAAATAAACTTTTTAAGTTTATTTTTCCTTAAAATGCCTAAAAATTAACTTTTATCCTCGACTTGCGTTGATCTAGGTTAGGCCCTGCCTAAGAAAATAACACCCTCACATGATCAACTGTACTCTCGGATTTCTAATTCGATTTACCATTTACGAGTTATCAGAAATAAAATAATCTTTATTTAATTATTTTATTTATGATCACATCCAAAAAACTGTTTTCCATAGTTGGTCTACGTCAGCCAATGTTAGGCTCCACCTAAGGAAAGAACGCCCTTACAAGCTCAACAGTGGTCTCAGATTTTTTATTTGAGTCATCATTCGTGAGTTATAAGGATTTAAAAAATAAAGTAATTTTATTTAATTATTTTATTTACAGTTATGTCATTTTTTGTTTTTCTCTAAAATTAAGTTTCACCTAGGTTAAACTCGTCATCCTAAATGCAAAGATGCCCTCATATTTCTGATCTGGGTACCCATTTAAGAGTTATTCCACTTTTTTAGGAAAACTGCTCATGCGTGATATTTAAAACTTAACATTTTTCGACAGAACATTCTGAGTACATCGGGCCTCGTAATCACACGTTGTCTCATTGTCGGGTCTCGGAATTTTCCCCAAAAAAATATTAAAATAAAACCGGGAAAATTTGAGTCATTACATTTTCCCCACCTTAAGGTTTTATTTCCCCAAAATTCAAACCAAGGGATTCCCAAATAGATGGGGGTATGAGCATGAACCTGAGACTGCCGCTCCCACATGCTCTCTTAGATATTTCCTATACTACCACTGAACGCGTACTAGAGGAATCGATTTCCCATAGAGGGTCATCTCTTGTTGATCCTCAATCTCCACTGTAAACTCCAAAAAAGTCACATCTTCATCAACATATAGCTTGCCCTAGTCAATGATGTGTGATGGGTCGTGTACGTATCTCCTCAGTTGAGATACATGGAAGGTATCATGCACCCAATATAACTGTAGAGGTAGAACCAAGAGGTACACCACCTCACCCACTCTATGCAGTATCAAAAAAGGTCTGACAAACCTCATAGATAACTTGTCACCCTGGCCAAATCTCCATATTCTGCATTGAGGAGAGACCCAAAGAAACACATGGTCTTTCTCCTAAAACTCCAAGGGTCTCTATCACCTATCATTATAGGACTTATGATGGCTTTGTGTAGTATTCATCCACTCTTGGATGACCTGCACCTTCTCTGTAGTAGCCTGCACCAACTTCGGACCCATGAGCGCTGACTATCCAGGGTCAGTCCAGCAAAGTGGCAACCTATAGGGTCGCCCGTGCAAGGCCTTGAATGGTGTCATACCAATGGTGGAGTGGTAGTTGTTGTTGTACGCAAACTCTACCAGAGTTGGGTGATCCTCCCAACTGTAGACAAAAATACGGAATGAAAGAACGTATAATGTCCTCTAGTACCTGAATGGTCCACTTTGTTTGGTCATCTTTCTATAGGTGGAAAGTCGTGCTCAAGTGAATCTGAGTCCCAAATGCCTCCTGAAATCCCTTCCACAACCGAGATGTAAAGCATACATCTCAATCCAAGACTATCATTAATGGGACTCTGTGGAGTTGAACTATCTTCTGCGCATAGAGGCATCCCAAGCTCTCTATAGGACTTTGTTCCTGAAAGGCTAAGAAGTGACTAACATGGTGAGTTAGTCAACAATCACCCAAATGGTATCATATCCCCTATAAATATGTGATAAACCCATAATGAAGTCCATTGATATAATTTTTCACTCCTATCTTGGCACCCCAAGGAAGAAAAGAGTATCCCCTTCCAAGCACGGGGGATCGACATAGTGTGTTGAAAAACCACAAAACTGATTAAACAAGTGCTCAACTCTTATATCAACAAGTAATCCCATCTTCAACCTGTTCTGTCATCCCTAGTGTCCGCCTTGACACCCATATGCATATCATGATGCATCTCACCACTTCAGGTGTTCACTTCCACTAATGTGCATCCTTTTAAAGGAATGGCATGTTCCCCGCCTTTCAAATATCCATCAGGAGCATTCCCTATGGACAATTGATCACGTAAAGTCTCACTATCATTATCATTGAGTTGTGCCTCCCTTATTCATTTAAGAGTGGAGGGGTAACAACCACTGATTGAAGGTAAGCTTCAACATCTCTATCTGTGAAGGATAACTGTAATGAGGCCAATTTCATAGTTTCCTTGTTCAACAACTATGAACTGGATCTCCTACTGAGAGAATCTACTACCACATTTCCCTTACCAGGCGTATATAATACTTCAAAGTCATAGTCATGGAGGAACTCCAGCCATCGACTATGTCTCAAGTTCAAATCCTTCTGAGAGAAGATATACTTGATACTCTTGTGGTTATCGTAGATGATAAATTGTTTGCTCATATGGTAGTGTTTCCACATCTTCATTGTGAAGACTACTACTGCTAACCCAAGGTCATGGGTCATATAGTTTTTCTCATGTGGTCTCAACTACTGAGAATCATCTCGCTCCCTTCAGCTGATCGAAGAGTTCATCGATCCTCTATAGTGGATACTTATTCTTCACATTCACCTAATTCTGAAACTGTAAGTCCACACATAACCTTAAGCTCTTGCATGCCTTCTTGGTAAACAATATTGGGGCTGACCATGGTGAAACACTAGGTCTCATGAATCCCTTCCTCTACAAGTCCTCCAACTGTACCCTCATTTCAGGAAGCTCTACAGGATCCATATGATATGTTGGTGTTGATATCAGTTCTATCTCAAGGTGTAGAACAAAGCATAATTATATCTCTCTATGGGGAGGTAAACCTTAAAACATCTCCTAGAAAGACATCCTTGTACTCCACCACTACTACTGGTTACTAAAAAATCATAACATCCGCTGCCCTTGCCAACTCAAGAGTGATCGGTTGCACCCTCCTATGCATCATTCTATCACGTGCTTCTTGGGTTTCCTTTTTCGATGACCAAGAAAAATACCATTCCAACACTACGGACATACCGCATCCTTTTACCTAAAATATTCAATCTAAGCATGAACTGTGGATGACCATTCCATACCTAAACTAATGTCATAAGGCCCCAATTCTACCACAAAGAGGTTCCAACTAAAACTCTCACCTAAAGGGCCATATTACACTGTTGGAATAAGTGTGATTATAAATTATCCTCTCATAGGTATCTCCAGACATAAGGGTCAAGTCAATGATTTAACCAGAAAACTCTAGGTCATGAATAAGATTCATGACAAGAAGGAATGATCAGTACTTGTGTCTATTAATATGGCAGCTAAGAGTAGACACAAATCATACCTCTAATCATCCCTGGATCCCTTGGGTCATATTATTTAACCACATGCAACTACTCCCTTCCCCTATCCTCCAACTCCCTGAGCCTAGTGTGGACCACATTGGGGTGGTGGTTGTAACATGTCAAAATGTATACCACCTCCTACTACTCTCCCAACTCCTCTGCCACATCTACCGCCCTGCGGATTTATCTTTTCCTATCACTATCTCTACCCTGGTGGCCTATCCACCATCTCACTGTCAGCATGACGGGCTAGACAATCTCTAGAAAGATATCCCCTATCATCTTTTGAAAAGCATTACCTCTTCCTAGGATGACTGGAATCACCCTATGAGCCATGAGCTGTAGATCCCCTGTCTTGGGGCCTCTTCTTGGAATTTCTCACATGTCCAAGTCTCTGATACTGGAGCTGGCTTCCTATTTTCCCACTATTGACATCCACTGGCTGTATCTTCTCAACCAAAGGACTTTCAACCAAAAATATTCTCTCTAACACCCTAGCATAAGTAGGAATGCATAGAAGAATAGTGCTAGCTCGGATGTCCCTAAACACACCTCGCTTGGAGGTTTGAGCCCAGAAGCACTGGTCATATTATATTCATAGAGTACCTGGAAAGGTTAGTATGCCTCGATGAATAATCATCTACCATCATGTTGTCATGTCGAAGCTATACAAGATCTTGGGAATGAATATACCTTATCTTTTATAGTGGGATCCCCTTCTCTGATAAAGGTTATCAAGCTCTGACCATAGAAGAGCCACCTCATCGTAAGATCGGGTAATCTAAACCCTTCCATCACCCTATTGAGCCACGTATAAGGCTTACTGTCAGGACCTTCATCTGATTTAATGGTGTCCTGACTAGGTGGAAAACTCAGTCACCACCTCAAGCCATTCTTTAGTTTCCTGTGAGTTGGGATCACCTCAGAACCTAAGGGGTAATTGTCACTAAAACTTGTGAAGTGCGCTCAGCCTACGCATCTCATATGCTGATACTACAAGTACCATGTGCTACTCCACAGGCGGTGGTATAGCTGGTACACCACCCGGTGGAGTTGTCTCTAGTAAGAAATGTAGTACCCATCTCGTCACCCTGCAGATCATCCTCATGATCATGTGGTGGAATCCTGACTGGCTGTCTATGTGGAAACATATTGAAACAAAACAAAATGTACCATGATCAGGAGAGTATACCTGGTGAGATGAATCAAGAAGGACATGTAAAACTCAACCCATTCCTATACGATGCATGTAGCATCATTTTTTTCTCCCTGAAACTAGCTTTTTCATGTATCGAGTTGAAAAGCAGAGTTCAGGGTCTCGGTGTGTAGATATGTCAGCTGCTGCACCAACACTAGATTCCCTGACCTGAAAACTGAACTTGAAACACTTAACACTATTTCTCTAAACCAAACTCATAGACTTTGGGTTTTTAAGGTAAAATTGACCCCCTCTGATACCACTCTGTCATGACCCGTCCCCCAGGGCACGTGTCGTGACTACCCCAATCCCACCTCCCATAGGCCAGGGGCCGGTGACTAGCGCCGAGTAGGAATATTCCAAACAAATGGGAGGCATTATCCTAATTACCTGTACACATGCACACTAATCTAAGCTAGAGATATTGGAAGTTGAATACACTAAGTAAATAAATACAGGGTATGACAATAGAAGACTGAAGGTAAACGGGGCCAGAATACAAGCCCAACTAAAATAGAAAAGTACAAGTACAAGTCTCTAGAACTCATCCATAGAAAACCCTACATAAAGGGTAGGTACATAAACAACTATCTGAAGTAGTAGAAGCACGTCTCGTCAGTCGAGTCACTCTAAGCACCACCTTCCCCTGGTCCACCAAGGACTATGTCAAAGTGTTGGTCATCTGCACAAGACATGACATGTGGGGGTGAAGATTGTACAGGGGTGAGTAAAATAATAATAATTAGGGACCCCAAACCACAAAGGTATACCAAAAATTAATACACAAAGCAGACTACCAAATATGTACACAAAGTGTAGCCTCTAAGAATAACAGTTAAGAGAGTCACTAGAGTCATCTCACACAGGTATAACCTAAAGTATAAAAAGAAATACTATCAGTTGTAATGATGACCATCTTGTACTACTGAGGGACTCATCCCTAATTAGTCACTAAGGTATATTGGGCCACTGAGGTTCGCTCGTCTTTTGGGCCACTGAGGTCTACTCATCACTGAGGTCTGCTATGTCACTTAGGTACGCTCGTCTGCTAGGCCACTAAGATCTGTTTGTCTGCTGGGAAACTAAGGTCCACTTGTCTAATGGGCCATTGAGGTCTGATCGTCTACTAAGGTCTGCTAGGCCACTGAGATCCACTCTTCTACTAGTCCACTGAGGTCCGCTCGTCACTGAGGTATGCTGGGCCACTTAGGTCCACTCATCTGCTGGACCACTTAGGTTTGCTCGTCACAGAGGTCTGATGGGACACTAAGGCCCGCTCGTCTACTAGGCCACTGAGGTCTGCTCGTCTACTTGGCCACTGAGGTCCGCTCATCTATTGGGCCACTAGGTTCTACTCGTGTAACGTCCTGACTCGGCTCACCCCTGAACCGATGGCCGGACCGGTCGCCACATGACCTCAAGTGCGTATCCCCTTACGCTAGAGGCTACCGACTAGCAGTGAGGGTCTAAGGATAGTCAGTGGGGAGACTATACCCTATTATCAGAGTTTCACAGCGGTATATTAGTGTAGATAGCAGAAGTAGTAACTCATAAATGACAAACAACGGAAGAAAAATAATACTCATTTTATAAAAGTGGCCAACGCCAAATTATACAGCATATGCATGCATGACATGCTAATGATACAAAAGTAGAAAACAATGAACAAAACATGATACTTTATATTCCAATACATAAATAAATAAATAATGACTCAAATCCCTAAGGGTGATCTCATCGAGCATCCCGAGCCTCCGCTCGGTCCTCTGCTCCTAACTCCCAAGTAAATGCAAACAGTACAGTCTGGCAACCAAATAGAGTCTACTCAGGTACCCAGTGCAATGGCGGCCCGAGTAGGGTGTGAGATATAAATCTCAGTAGGCCAGGACCACCGGTGTCTACCCCAAATCCAGACATTTAATAAATAATTTAAAACACATGAAGGCATGCATAAAATAAAGTAAGTAGTACAAAGTAACTATATACTCAAGTACCTGCTTCATCCATCAGCTGGTGTCTGAACCTGCACTATTCATTTGTCATGCATACTCAACAGTCATTACATAATAATTTTTCATTTATCAATTACTCAAATCTTATTATGAAAGTCTTGAGATTCAGCCTACGCCCGACATCCCCCATATAAGTCACTCACTACAGATGTCTCTAAAGACCATCTAAGTAATCAAAGTAAAGACTAAATCCAAGCTTGTGCTTTGGATTGGATAATGCGTCATAAGTTATTCAATTTAATCTTTTATATATTATGTCTAAGCCTGTCCACTAAAATAGTGATTCGCTCCTTGGTCTGTTCACTAACAGTGGTTCACCCAATTCATTGATAAGTCTAAACCCTTTCTCATAATCAAATCAAAAATCATTATGTCACAACATCCTTCATTAACCATTAACTCATTTCATGCACAAAAAATTGGACCCACAGTCCAATGTAAATTAATGGGTGTAGAACATCATGTCTATCACCCTCATGAGTATTCGGAGCATCAGTCCATGTCTCACAACCCATGGGTATTTGGAGCATCAGTCCTTGTCCCATAAAAGAATATTTTCTTGCAATATGGGTGTAGAACGCCATGTCTAGCACCCCGTGAGTATTTGGAGCATCAGTACCTCTCTCACAACCCATCTATCAATCATACATATACATCTATCATTGGTGTAGAACATCATGTCTAACACCCTGTGAGTATTTGGAGCCTCATTCCTTGTCTCACAACCCATTCATCAATCATACATATATATTTATCACTGGTGTAGAATACTATGTCTAACACCACAAAACAAATCCATTAATTAATTCAACAACTAATTAACAACACAAATCGCTCTTTAGATAAGTCAACACTTAATAAAACAAATTCCTTAACAAGTCTGAACCTGTCCACTCAAATAGTGATTCGTCCAGGACTTTAACAATCAACAATCACCCCATAATCATCACAAAACATGATGAACAAATCCAATATATTTATCAACCATCTCACACAACATATCATATTTTCAAACAACTCCATCCAACACAACTTAAGGCATGGAAAACTAATACGCATCAAAAGTACTCTTGGCTAACAATCGTAACAAACTATCAATTCACAATATTAATTTAATGCATGCAAATTAATTAATTCAACAATTAATTAATTAAACCTTATCTCTTTAACCAATCGTCAATTAGTTAACCATTTACCATTTAACATGTAATAATTAATCCATCCATTAATTATTACCAGTTTCCAAATTATATTTCGAACATGTCAAATATTCAATATTCCCAATAATCAGTAAAAGCCACAATATCATTCTAACTCATGACTTGATAAATAATTCTACAATTAATTATCCTATTACTCATTCTTCCCGTTCAAATCATTCAATTGTTTAATCATATCACTTTAACTATAATAGCAATCCATGCTTAAAATCAACACATGTTCAAGTCCTCATTTATCTCATGTGGGTGGCATTACTTAATAACATTAAATGTGTCATGCATCAACATATCATAATAAAGGAAACTCACATTCTCAATCTATTTAAAGAATCTATAATTCTTAAATAAATTGTTAAATATTTGGGACCCTACCTCGGGGTTTTTCTGGAAAGCATAACAAACGAAGAACCCTCAAGAGAAACGGGATGATTCTTCAAGAACCCGCCTTAGATCATTTCTCCTAGCAAGACCAAGACCAAAACATATCATACTTTTCATCTACACACTTAGATTTACCCATAAAGGGTGTAGATCTAAGAAACCAAGAGAAGAGGAGATGTAAATCTAAGTAGATCTAAGAAACCGAATAAGAATGAAGAAAAACATCTACCTACCTCAAGAATCTGGCTTCGATTCTCCAAGAGAAGCCTTCAGATCGCCTCAAAAATTCTTGGGAGTGGTTCTTCTACCTTCAAGGGAGTGTAATCCCGAGTTATGGCCGCTTAGAAGGAAAAACGATCCATCTAAAGGCAAAAACGAGTGAGATCCACAATTTAAGGATCTCATTTAAGTGCCTGCACAGTTTGCTCGCACGGTTAGAAAAACCATGCGCTGAACGTGAATTAGCTATTGTCTCGAAAAACACTCCTCGCACGGTTTGGCCACATGGTTAGACAAACCATGTGCTAACCGTGTGTTAGCCACTACCTCAAAACTTCAATTATGCACTGTTTGGCCGCATGGTTAGACAAACTGTGTGCCGTCTGTGCAACTTCCCCATTACCTCAAAACTTCTATAAAAGTTCAAAAAATGACATATTTAGGTGTTCCAACACTTGGAATAAAATTCCGGAGCTCGGTTTAAAAAGAATGACCCGTTGATAAACCGAAAAAGAATTTCAGAAACATTTTTAATTTTAACCCAGTTCAAAACACGGGATCTTACATTATACCCACCTTAAAAACTTCTCGTCCTTAAGAAGCCATCGGAAACCACTACTAAAACAACCGAACTACTAAGGTCATTTAATCTCGTTAGAAGAGACGTGTTGCGTTCCCAACACCAAACACACCTTTAACCCTTCTCAAACCTGATGGATAAGCCTTTACAACTAGATCCAAAGATTACTCTAAAGCTTAAACATCGAAACAGATCTTATATCTAAGGTCATTAGAAGGACCTTGTCAACGAAAAAGGTTGAATCTCAATCAAACAACGGAACGGGTTTCACATGCTTCCCTCAAAAGACGTTGCAGACCAAAAACCCCATTTCGCCCTTTATCTGACGACGTGCCTTTAAAACTATTCCAAAACCATCCGCAATTATAACGAAGTCCTTACCCAACATCTGGTAAATTTTCCAAGTCAATCTATTGCAAGGATATTTAAAAAAAACTATTCCCCAACATGAATAAATAATTAGCCCAAAGAAACCATGCATCCCGCATACTCCCCAGATAAGAACTGCTCCTCAATCCCAACAACATTTAAACTGTAGCGCGGCGTAAGACCAACGCTATCTTAGTGTCTCTGTGACGAGGTCAAGATAGGGGACATGATCATCATGTCCAAAAGAGCGCACTAAGAGAAAACCGAGGTCATGAAGAAGATCAGTCAAACCATTACCGGACAACTCTGTTCTAAAAGCTCAACATCACCTGCTAACACGTTCATCGAGAACAAAGTGGCAATACCCACCTTAGGATTTCCCATGATGTCTCAAGAAAAGATCAGCTGCTCACTAGCACTCTAGATTAACAATAAGATCGGCGTTTCAAAATACCCAGGTCTTTTGAAAACCATTCCATGCATTGAAATGAAATTGATTTTATAATGCTCAAGTTACTCTACATGGAGTTGACCCTAGACCATACTCAACAGTACAAAAAGACTTATTACAGAGTCATATTGCCTCATATGACCATTTTCTTGGACGACGCCATAACCAATCATCCATTACTAAGAAGAAAGGGTCAAACGACCAACAAAGGAGTCGACCATGCCTGAGGCACGTCTAACCAGCTGACAAAGAGAATTACTCGATGCTCAAGCCCATAACAAGGTCAAGAAACACATCACCACCCGTTCAAACAAGGGTGTCATTGGAAACTGGAAGTCCTACCTGGGACAACGACACCCAACAACTCCAAAAGAGTGAGAAAAAACATAGCTCTAGCAAGGAATTTCAGTTCTGAGGGCGCTACCGACCACAGGTTATCCCCTTACGAAGAAAAAGTTTCAACCCTAAACCGGGTCACTTCAAACAAGTCACTAGGCTAAAAAGCCAAACATAAGGCCATTTATAAGGAGAAGAACGCCTACGGAAAGTACTCATGCTTCCATTCCTAGGAAAATCAAGAGAAGTTCGAACTACCCTTTACATAAGGGTTTTAAATAGTGGACACCACAATAGGTTCCATTTCCAAGCCTCTTATATTTAATCACTTTTAATCTTTAATCGTCAAAAGATTTAATCAAAACATCAAAGTGCCATTTTCAAAACACCCCAAGGCAGAACAGGAAAGTTTCATAAAAATCCCTTTTTAAAACATATACGTTAGTTGACATCTCATCATTTTCAGGAAACTTATCAAAATAAATTCCTTTTTAGAAGATAAGGAGACCTACGAGGATCCCATTTTAACCAACCTAGGTTCTCTATAAAGAAACCTAATAGCAAAGGCATAGGTATTAAAATTTTAAACACCCAAATGGGTTATCTCATAAAAACACTCCCCAACTAACCTACTTGGGTCCAGTTTCATTTTGGAAGCTATCCATTTGATTTCAGATCAACATTAACATCTTTCACATTTATAAGCATTTCATAAGGCATCAAGTCATCGCATTTAAAATGAGTCGTCATTTCCCAATTCATGAAGCACCCATATACTCCATGGATTGAAAATTGGCTCTCATTAATCGATACCAATGTCAATTTAGAAATTAACATGATCAACCTAACGGTCCAAATTATATGGGTGGCCACCTACCAATCGATAAGGCGCCCATACACCTTATCGCTGGATTTTGGCTCCCATTTAACACAATCAACATTCATTTAACATTTTAACTTTAGCAGTCCTTTCACATATCAAAACATCTTTAACATGTTAGCATAAGCAGTAACACAACAACATGATATAACATGGAAGCATGTCACAATAGCAAAACATGCTAATAACTAAGGCAGTATGACATATAATCACCCAAGAATATTAAATCTATCACTATAACATGCTATCTAAAGAGGAATGCTAAAGCAAATCAAACATGGCATTGCACCCAAGGAACACAATCCAAATTAGCAGGCATCCTACTAATGCAACTACATGGCATGTTATATGCATGACATGTGAATCTCTAAGCGAATAAGATGATGCATGTATGAAACTTCCTTGCCATATCAGGCCAAGAAAATTATTCTTTTCAAAATTCTCAAAATCAATAAACAGTGGAAAATACACCAGTCACTCAAGGTGAAATCATATCAAATGTAACCTCTAATAGTAAAAACATCAATTCCCATCCCTGGCCACTTGGTCATTTCCCGTACATGAGGTGATCAGTCCCAAGCATGGCTATTAACCCAAGCATTGACACATTCTTATTCTCCTGTCTACCAACCCCAAAACAGTAAGATAAAGTAAAAGAAAGAAACCTAAACCTCTGATACCACTTTGTAACATCCCGACCCGACTCACCACTAAATCGGTGGCTAGACCAGTCGCCACATGACCTCAAGTGTGTCTCCCTGTACGCCAGAGGCTGCCGACTAGTAGCGAGGGTCTAAGGATAGTCAGTGGGGAGACTATACCCTCATTTTAGTGTTCAAAAATATACAAAGTAAATAAATAGCGGAAACGGTCTAATAAATTATAAAGCAGAAAAAAATAGATTTTATAAATCTTGTACAAAACAAATGGACAACACCAAATTATACAGCATATGCATGCATGAAATGCTAATGATACAAAAGTAGAAAACAGTGAACAAAACAACATGCTTTACATTACAGTACAGAAATAAATAAATAATGACTCAAAGCCACAAGGGAGATTTCCATGAGCATCATGAGCCTCCGCTCGGTCCTCTGCTCCTAACTCTCAAGTAAATGAAAACAACATAGTCCTGCAACCAAATAGAGTCTACTCAGGTACCCAGCATAATGGCGGCCCAAGTAGGGTGTGAGATATAAATCTCATTAGGCCGGTACCACCGGTGTCTACCCCAAATCCAGACATTTGATAAATAATTTAAAACACATGAAGGAATGCATAAAATAAAGTAATCAGTACAAAGTAACTATATACTCAAGTACCTACTTCAGCCCTCAGCTAGTGTCTGAACCTGCACTATTCATTTTTCATGCATAGTCAACAGTCATTACACAATCATTTTTTATTTATCAAATACTTAAATCTTATTATGAAATTCTTGAGATTCAGCCTACGCCCGACATCCCCCATATAAGTCACTCACTACAGATGTCTCTAAAGACCATCTAAGTAATCAAAGTAAATACGGAATCCAAGCTTGTGCTTTGGCTTGGACAACGCGTCATAAGTTATTCAATTTAATCTTTTGTATATTATGTCTAATCCCATCCACTAAAATAGTGATTTGTTCCTGGGTCCATCCACTAATAGTGGTTCACCCAATTCATCAATAAGTCTAAACCCTTTCTCATAATCAAATCAAAAATCATTATGTCACAACAGCCTTCATTAACCATTAACTCACTTCATGCACGAACAATTGGACCCACATTACAAGGTAAATTAATGGGTGTAAAACATCATGTCTAGAACCCTCGTGAGTATTTGGAGCATCAGTCCATGTCTCACAACCCATGGGTATTTGTAGCATCAGTCCCTATCCCATAAAAGAATATTTTCTTGCAAGCTGGGTGTAGAATGCCATGTCTAGCACCCCATGAGTATTTGGAGCATCAATCCCTGTCTCACAACCCATCTATCAATCATACATATACATCTATCATTGGTGTAGAACACCATGTCTAACACCCTGTGAGTATTTGGAGTCTCAGTCCTTGTCTCACAACCCATTCATCAATCATACATATATATTTATCACTAGTGTATAATATCATGTATGACACCACAAAACCACTCCATTAATTAATTCAACAACTAATTAACAACACAAATCACTCTTCAGATAAGTCAACACTTAATAAACCAAATTCCTTAACAAGTATGAACACGTCCACTCAAATAGTGATTCGTCCAGAACTTTAACAATCTAAAGCACCCCATAATCATCACAAACATGCTGAAAAAAGCCAAGATATTTAGCAACTATCTCACACAACATATCATATTTTCAAACAACTCCATCCAAGACAACTTAAGGCATGAAAAACTAATACACATCAAAAGTACTCTGGGCTAACAATCGTAACAAACTATCAATTCACAATCTTAATTTAATGCATGAAAATTAATTAATTCAACAATTAATTAATTAAAACTTATCTATTTAACCAATCATCAATTAGTTAACCATTTACTATTTAACATGTAATAATTAATCCATCGATTAATTATTACCAGTTTCCAAATTATATTCCGAACATGTCAAATATTCAATATTCCCAATAATCAGTAAAATCCACAATCTCATTCCAACTCATGACTTGATAAATAATTATACTATTAATTATCCTATTACTCAGTCTTCTCATTCAAATCATTCAATTGTTTAATCATATCACTTTAACTACAATAGCAATCCATGCTTAAAATCAACACATGTTCAAGTCCTCATTTATCTCATGTGGGTGGCATTACTTAATAACATTAAAGGTGTCATGCATCGACATATCATAATCAAGGAAACTCACATTCTCAATCTATTTAAAGAATCTATAATTCTTAAATAAATTGTTAAATATTTGGGACCCTACCTCAGGGTTTTGTCGGAAACCATAACGAACGAAGAACCCTCAAGAGAAACGGGTTGATTCTTCAAGAACCCACCTTAGATCACTTCTCCTAGAAAGACCAAGACCAAAACATATCATACTTTTCATCTATACACTTAGATTTACCAATAAAGGGTTTATATCTAAGAAACTGAGAGAAGAGGAGATGTAGATCTATGTAGATCTAAGAAACCGAACAAGAATGAAGAAGAAAATCTACCTACCTCAAGAATCCGACTTCGATTCGCTAAGAGAAGCCTTTGGATTGCCTCCAAAACTCTTAGGAGAGGTTCTACTACCTTCAAGGGAGCATGATCCTGAGTTATGGCTGCTTAGAAGGAAAAACAGGCCATCTAAAGGCAAAAACGAGTGAGATCCACAATTTAAGGATCACATTTAAGTGCCCGCACAGTTTGCTCGCATGGTTAGAAAAACCATGCACTGACCGTGTGTTAGCTACTGTCTCGGAAAACACTCCTCACATGGTTTGGATGCACAGTTAGACAAACCGTGCGCTAACCATGCATTAGCCACTACCTCAAAACATTAACTACGCACGGTTTGGCCGCACAGTTAGACAAACTGTGTGTCGTCCGTGCGACTTCCACATTACCTCAAAACTTCTGTTAAAGTTTGAAAAATGAAATCTTTAGGTGTTCCAACACTTGTAATAAAATTCTGGAGCTTGGTTTAAAATGAACTATGGCATCCCGCCTTTTTATTACATAACTTTTCATTACATTTTACAAATAGAGGATCTTTAAAGTCTAGTGTCTTGGAAATCAGGAACATAATACATTAAAACAACATAAAAAATTCTTTTAAACCACTCGTAAGGATTTATCATAGGTTTATACTATGTAAAATTACTACATCTCATATCTTGGAGATATACATCAAAGAAAAGGGTGAGCAGAAGGCTCAGTAAGGAAAACAAGTGAAATAGTTGACATGTGATCTTGAGCAATATTAATAAGAACATGATAAAAGTCATAAAGGAATGAGAAATGGAAGAATAGAAATATCATGATAAAAATAACATTAATAATAACTTGAATATGTTGCTACAACATTTCATTTAGACATTCATGAACATATCACCAAGGTTTATCCCCGAGGTGTTATAAAAATTACCAAGGTTATTCACCAAGGTATCGTGAAACTTGTTATCTCTAGAGATTAATTCTTTACCCAATGCATTAGAGCGCTATCAGGGCGCACACTTAATATGTCTTTACTTACATGTGATCCACATAGATCATAATCAAACATTTAATAAATAACCCATAGAGAATAAAATAAATGGGTTTCATTTCAAAATCGTGACGTTTTAAAAGTTCTAAAAAATAAGATCATTATATCATTTATAACCCATGAAAAGGGAATGAGGGTTATATGTATGTCCATTATAGAATAAAATATATCCTTTTTATATATTTATGAACACCCATAGAAACAAAATAGTTCTGGGTATTCACATAAATAAACAAGGTAATTTCTTGAGAAAAAGAGATAGAAATTTTGAGGCGAAATTTCTGTAGCATAACGACTATATAACATGGTTTTAGAAAATAATAAAAAGAGAGGGTACAAGGGTAACCCACTCATAAATAAATCATATTAAAATATAAATACAGAATAACATGGAGGTAAGAACATGGTATGGATATTTGAATGACATACCACAAGAAAAGGAAACTTGAAAGGTAGGAGAAGATGCGATTTCTTTTACGAGAAATTCGGAAGCCTAACGGCGTCACTTAAAAATTCAGAAAACAAATTTATGAGAGCGAAAATAGTATATCAACAATTATAAATAAAATTTGAAGTAATGAGAACATATAATAACATACCCTCAACATAAATAGATGGAAATTAGAAGACACAACATAAAGGAAGTCATGACTTAAAAGAGAAGGGTGAAAGGATCCCTTACCTTAAAGTGTAACTTCGAAAGCTTGAAGTTCGGGACCTTGGGAGGCTTGAGGGAACCTTTGGAGGACTAATTGGGAGGTAAGGAGACCATAACTTCATTGAGGATGATTTTTTAATGAAATAAATTAGGTAAATGGATTGGTATTTATAGGAAAAGTGAGTGAATAATTTATTAATTTCCAAGGGACACCTCATCGGTGGTATTTGCAAAACCATGGGCTTTCCCATGATATTTGCCCATGGTATTGGCCACTTGGGACACCTCATAGCATATCTCACTATTCATAAGTCGACTAGAAATCTTACATCATTATTACATCATTAATGATGTCATTAAACACCCGAAACTCAAAACTTCATTTTTAATATTCACCAATAATTCAACTGTTTCAAAAAAAACTCAAAAATTCACCCTAACCTAATATCGATGCTCTGAAATAAAAAATTAATTCCATTTTATGAAAATAATTTTCTAAATATTTTTAATTTAATTTTTAAATAAAATCATTATTTATTCCAAAAATACAACTTTAAAACCATAACTCATTTTGTAACACCTTAAAAAAGTAATCAAGGTCCCATAAAAAATTGTATACCCATAAGACAATAAAGTAAAAATTTATGATTAAATTTTATGAAAATACATTTCCATTTTAAATTATTAAATTAATTATAAAATTGTAAATACAATATTTATGGCGTTCAAAAAATACCAAAACTTAAACTATGATCATTTTTTCACTTTTAAGATGTCTAAAATGTATTTATACATTCATGGGTGAAGTTTCTATTTTTTTGGTCAAATTACTATTCATTACTATTCATATGGGTATGTTATTATTCCTACATTACTATTCACTAAAAACCAAGTTGATCTTATTAGACTCTAAATTTCTCACTGATCACAACTGTAGAAGACCATTTTTTGAAAATAATTTCACATTATTAATTATTTAATGAATACAAAAATATTTTAAAATACCCCTTTTTTTTCTAAATTCATCAATAATACACATCCTATATTTATTCGGATATTTGAAATTCACAAAATTTTCCATAATAAGAAATAACAATTTTATTTATATAAAAGTATTACACAAAGTAGCTAAGGTGTGCTGTGGTGATAGAATCTTGGGGTGGCTCAGATAACATTGTCCAAGTGGTGATTTCTATCATCTTGAACTTCTCCCTTAGTCGATTTCGTTCAAGCTTCATACGTTGAAGTTCAGCTTGGGCTTGGTCCAGAGCAAAGCCCAGTGATTCTACCTCCTTCCCAAGCTCTGATAGATGGGCTTCATATGGCTCGAGTCTAGTGGATGAGGCCATTCAATATTCTTTTTTTATTAATTAACCAAGATAACCGTATTTAAAACACAACGTTAATATTGTAGTTTCCAAAGGTCATATTGACCAACGATCATATAACATTTGAAACCCAATGGTCTCATTTTAATTATACCCACTTTATTAATTAAAGGATATAGTTTTGTTGCGTATAAAGTAAAATAACACACAAAATTAGGAAACAAATATAATTGAAAAGTTCGAGTCGTTACATTCTTCCCCCCTTAATAAATTTCATCCCCGAAATTTTATCTCGTATCCTCTGATGGGAAAAGGTGTGGGTACTTCTGTCTCATAGACTCCTCTGGTTCCCACATGGCTTCCTCACATTTGTGGTTCCTCCACAACACCTTAACAATGTGGGTAGTCTTAATGCGTAGAACCTTGTCTCTACGATCCAAGATCTCCACCGGCTGCTCCTCATAAGAGAGGTCATGTTCCAGTTGTACCACCTTTGGATTTAGTACATGTGAAGGGTCAGGAATGTACTTCCTCAAGATGGATATGTGGAATACATCATGAACTTGGTCTAGATTTGGAGGAAGTGCAAGTCGATAGGCCACTGCTCCCACACGATCAAGGATTTCATAAGGGCCAATGTACCTAGGGTTGAGCTCCCCTTTCTTCCCAAACCTCGTGACTCTCTTACAAGGTGAAATCTGAAGAAATACTTTGTCACAAACATCAAACTCCAAATCCCTTCGATGGTTTTCGGCATAGATCTTTTGCCGACTCTGAGCAGCCTTAATGTGTTGTTGGATGGAATGGACCTTTTCTGTCATCTCTTGCACAAGTTCAGGCCCAAGAAGCTTTCTCTCACCAGCTTCATCCCAAAAAGTAGGATTTATACATCGCTTCCCATATAGAGCTTCAAAGGGTGTAATTTGAATGCTCGAGTGGAAGTTGTTGTTGTAAGAGAACTCAACTAAAGAGATATGTTGATCCCATCCACCTTTAAATTCCATTGAGCAAGTTATCAGCATGTCCTCGAGTGTTTGAATAGTCCTTTCAGATTGTCCATCAGTTTGGGGGTGATAGGTCGTACTGAAATTCAATTCAGTGCTCAGAGCTTATTCAAGACTTCTCCAGAATTTTGATGTGAACCTTGGATCACGATTAGATACGATAGAAAGTGGAACTCCATGCATCCTTACCACTTCCTTCATGTAAATCCTAGTAAGTTGATCAAGAGAGAAATCCTCCTGAATGGAGATAAAATGGGCAGTCTTGGTGAGACGGTTCACAATAACCCATATCGCATTATTTCCTTTGGAAGTTCTCGGGAGACCAGTGATGAAGTCCATAGTGATATTATCCCACTTCCATGCTGGTATGGGTAGTGTTTGCAATACCCCTTTAGGAAGTTTTTACTCTGCCTTCACTTACTGACATACCAGGCACCTTGAAGTGTATTTAGCAATCTCCCTTTTCATATTATCCCACCAATAATGATCATGAAGGTCCCTATACATTTTTGTGCTACTAGGATGTATAGATAAAGTAGAGTTATGAACTTCATCCATCAGATCCTTCTTTATTTCTGGAATAGATGGAACACATAGTCTTGTACGAAATTTCAGTGCACCTTCTTGATCAGTATTGAACTTAGGAAACTTCCCATCCTTCACAGCCTCAAACTTCTTCTGTAACAAAGAATCTTTTTTATAAGCTTTTTTGATATTCTCTAGTAGTGATGGTTGAGAAATCATTTGGGTTAGGGTTGATGATTTCCCTTCCCTTATAATTCCCATGTCCATCTTTACTAGGTCATTGTTCAAAGGATCTCTTTGAATTCTCATCATGGACAGAACAACTGGGTCTTTCCTGGTTAATGCATCAGCAACTTTGTTTGCTCTTCTGGGATGATAATGAATTGAACAATCATAATCTTTAAGGAGTTCCAACCATCTCCTTTGTATCATGTTCAATTCCTTTTGTGTGAAAATATAATTCAAACTTTGATGGTCTGCGTATATATCACATTTATCCCCATAAAGATAGTGCCTCCATATCTTCAGAGAAAAAACGACCGCCACCATCTCCAGATCATGCGTATGATAGTTCTGCTCATGAGTCTTCAACTGTCGAGATGCATAGGCAATGACTTTTTCATTTTTCATGAGGACGCACCCAGTCCCTTTTAGAGATGCATCGCTAAAAATAACGAATCTTTCTCCACTTGAGGGTAGAGTTAACACAGGTGCAGTAACGAATCTCTTCTTCAGCTCTTAGAAACTTCCCTCACACTCTTTTGTCCAGATGAACTTGACCCCTTTTCGAGTTAACTTGGTTAATAGATTAGAAAGTCATGAAATTTTTTTCACAAACCTCCTATAATATCCTATTAATCCAAGGAAACTTCGAATCTCAGTTATTGTTGTAGGTTGAGGCCACTCCTCTACAACTTTTGTCTCTGCAAGGTCAACTGTGATTCCTTCATTGGTTACAATGTTCCCCAAGAAAGAAAATTGTTGTAACCAGAATTCACATTTACTGAACTTTCCAAAAATTCTCTCCTTCCATAAAGTTTGAAAAATAACCCTTAGATAATCCTCATGCTCCTCGCGACTTTTGGAATATATCAGAATATCATCAATAAAAACTACCAAAAAGTTATCAAGGTCGTCCTTAAAGACTCTATCCATCAAATCCATAAAAATAATAGGTGAATTAGTCAGTCTGAAGGGCATAACAAAAAACTCATAATTCCCATATCTTGATCATAAGGTGGTTTTTGGAATATCCTCTTTCTTCACCCTCAATTGATGATAACCAGATCGAAGATCAATCTTAGAGAAGAATTGAGCCCCACGAAGTTGGTCAAATAAGTCATCAATTCTTGGAAGAGGGTATTTGTTCTTTACTATGATTCCATTCAGTTCTCTATAATCAATGCATAGCCGTATCGATCCATCCTTCTTCTTTACAAAGAGAAAAAGTTCTCCCCAAGGAGACACACTCGGTCAGATAAACCCCTTCTCCAAAAGATCTTGGAGTTGTTTCTTTAATTCCTCCATCTCTACATTATCCATCATACATGGGGTATTTGATATTATATGAGATCTAGGTATGAGTTCAATGGATAACTCTACCTCTCTTTCTGAGGGAGGTCCAGGCAACTCCTCAGGAAATACATCAATGTATTCCTAGACGATGGGTACATTTTCTATCCTTAAACTGACATTTCCTTCTTCTTCTTCACTAATCAATTCCATAAAGAAGGATATAGGAGGTTATTCTAGACAAAGATCAGGTCGATATATCTCTCCTTGGAAGATAATTTTAGGTTTTTCATTCAATACTACTGAGATTTCCTTACTTCTGCATTTGATCTTAGCATTATACTTTGAGATCCAGTCTATCCCTAGTATAATGTCGAATTCCATCATGGGAATGACTACTAGATTTGAGATAAGATTGTGCTCACCAAAGTAAATACTAGAATTTCTAAACACTGATGATGCTTGGATAATCCCAACATGAGTCTTGATTGATAACTCTACTTTTAGCAAGTCAGGGGTTGATTCTAAATTCTTTGCAAACTTGGAGGAAATAAAGAAATGCAAAGAACTAGAATCAAACAAAGTACTTGATAGCTTTGAGAGAACAACAAGATTACCTGCTACCATGTCATTTTGAGCTTCAATATCAGTTTTCATGATAGAAAAATCATAACCTTTCTCCCTTGGCCTTTGCTGAGGCTGATGGTGGTTCCCCTCCACTGCCCTCGGATTTGGACAGTGATTGGAAAAGTGCCCAAGTTGTCCACACTTAAAGCACTAGACATCAGGTAGGGAATAAACCATCTTCCCCTTGTATTTAGTGTTTGTAAGTTGAGGTTTCACCTCACTATGACAATTCCTCACAATATGGTCATCTCTTCCACACTTGTAGCATTTCCCGCTCCCGAGCAGGCAGTTCCTCAAATGTTTCTTCCCACATTTATTACACTTGGGACATTGCACTTTCTTGCCTCCTCTTCCATGATCAAAGGTCCTCCCTAAGCTGGGCTTCATCGATCTCTTCTTGTCATTTGATTTATGAGACCACTACGTCTCACCAAACTCCAGTTCAACTTTCATCGCACTTCGCACGATCTCTTCAAGTTGTCATAGTCTCAGTTGGCTAGATTCTTCTACAGATGAGGTCTCAGTCCACCGAAGAATCTATCAACCTTACCATTTGGAATCATGACAAAGCTATAGGTATATCGTGAAATTCAGGTGAAGTTCATCTCATAGATTCTGACAGATTCATTCTCCTTCTGCTTCAGCTCGAGAAACTCCTTCTCCATTCTTGTTCTCATGGAATGGGGGAAATACTTACTGATGAAAATCCCTCTGAACTCTTCCCACTCCATATATTCAACCTCCACTCTTTTCCTTGTGTTTTAATTAGCTCATATCACTGATCAGCTTCTCCTTCTAAGTGGTAAACAGCCAGGGTGACCTTCTCTTGCTCTGAACAGCGGAGCACAGAAAAGATCTTCTCGATGGAGCTGATCCACTGCTCAGCAATCAATGGGTCAGTCGATCCACTGAAGGTTGGTGGTCGTTGACACATAAAGGAATAAACATAATGTTGTTCCCTTCATGGTGAGATCATTCTCTTATCTTGATTCAAGTTATTTCCCATAACTTGAGTCAGTTGGTTCATCATTCGCATGAATGTTTCCATTCCGGCTTCTATCGGAGGGTCGTCAGCGCATGGTCCATTGCGGTCACCATTTGCACGGTTCCCCCTATTGCCCACCATTTCTAAAAGAATAAAACCTTAATGAGAAACTTATTTCATTTACGAATCTTTTAACTATAAAGGATTTATGTCTTAAAACATTATGCTTAAACAATTACATTTCTCTATAATTCCTTCATAATGATTTATAAAAATCTTGTGATTAACCAAACATATCCCCTAGGAGTGTCGTAACCAAGAGTGCAGCAAGGCCCATTTTCGTGCACCAGTTCCCGTTCGAGTCTAACTCAAAGTGGTGTTTTCGATTTTTACCCCTATGTACATCTGTGCCAGATCCACCTCTACCTGCTCGTATCCAGACAGGGATGTATTTTCTTGATAAACCACTTACTTAATACTCACCAAAATACCAGGAAGTTTTCCTATATTTAAACTTTTCTATTGTATTCTTCCTAAAGATTTCATAGACAAATTTTCATAAATAACTAAACTATCCTTTGATACCAACTATGGAATCCCGCCTTTTTATTACATAACTTTTCATTACATTTTACAAACAGAGGATCTTTAAAGTCTAGTATCTTGGAAATTAGGAACATAATACATGAAAAAAACATAAAAAATTCTTCTAAACCACTCATAAGGCTTAATCATAGGTTCATCCTATGTACAATTACTTCATCTCATATCTTGAAGACATATATCAAATAAAAGGGTGAGCATAAGACTCAATAAGGAAAACAAGTGAAACAGTTGACATGTGATCTTGAGCAATATTAATAAGAACATGATAAAATTTATAAAGGCATGAGAAATGAAATAATAGTAATATCATGATAAAAAGAACATGAATCATAACTTGAATATGTGGCTACAACATTTCATTTAGACATTCATGAACATATCACCAAGGTTTATCCCCGAGGTGTCATAAAAATTACCAAGGTTATTCACCAAGGTATCGTGAAACTTTTCATCTCTAGAGATTAATTCTTTACCCAATACATTGAAGTGATATCAGGGTGCACCCTTAATATATCTTTACTTACATTTGATCCACATAGATCATAATCAAACATTTCATAAATAACCCATATAGAATAAAATAAATGGGTTTCATTTCAAAATCGTGACGTTTTAAAAGTTCTTAAAAATAAGATCATTATATCATTTATAACCCATGGAAAGGGAATGAGGGTTATATGTATTTCCATTCCAGAATAAAATATATTATTTTTATATATTTATGAACACCCAAAGAAACTAAATAGGTCTGGGTATTCACATAAATAAACAAGGTAATTTCTTGAGAAAAAGAGATAGAAATTTTGAGGGGAAATTTCTGCAGCATAACGGCTATATAACATGGTTTTAGAAAATAATAAAAAGAGGGGGTACAAGGGTAAACCACTCATAAATAAATCATATTACAATATAAATACATAATAACATGGAGTTAAGAACATGGTATAGATATTTGAATGACATACCACAAGAAAAGGAAACTTGAAAGGTAGGAGAAGATGCGATTTCTTTTACTAGAAATTTGGCAGCCTAACAGTGTCACTTAAAAATTCAGAAAACAAATTTATGAGAGAAGAAAGGGTCTATCAACAATTAGACATGAAATAGACAGTAATGAGAACATATAAGAACATAACCTCAACATAAATAGATGTAAATTAGAAGACACAACATAAAGGAAGTCATGACTTAAAAGAGGAGGGTGAAAGGACCCCTTACCTTAAAGTGTAACTTCAAAAGATTGAAGGTCGGGGCCTTGGGAGGCTTGAGGGAACCTTGGGAGGAATCCTTGAGAGGTAAGTAAATCAGAAATTCGTTGAGGATGATTTTTGAATGAAATTAATGAGGGAAATGGCTTGGTATTTATAGGAAAAGTGAGTGAATAAATTATTAATTTCCACGGGACACTTCATCGATGGTATTTGCAAAACCATGGGTTTTCCCATGGTATTTGCCCATGGTATTGACCACTTGGGACACCTAATAGAATATCTCACTATTCATAAGTTGACCAGAAATATTACATCATTAATGATGTCATTAAACACCCAAAACTCAAAACTGTATTTTTACTATTCACTGATAATTCAACTGTTTCATAAAAATCCCAAAAATTTACCCTAACCTAATATCGATGCTATGAAATAAAAAATGAAGTCCATTTTATGAAAATAATTTTATAAATATTTTTAATTTAATTTTTAAATAAAATCATTATTTATTCCAAAAATACAACTTTAAATCCATAACTCATTTTGTAACACCATAAAAAAGTAATCAAGGTCCCATAAAAATATCGTATACCCATAAGATAATAAATTAACAATTTATGATTAAATTTTATGAAAATAAATTTCCATTTTAAATTATTAAATTAATTATAAAATTGTAAATAAAATATTTATGGCGTACAAAAAATACCAAAACTTAAACTATGATCCTTTTTTCACTTTTAAGATGTCTAAAATGTATTTATATATTCATGGGTAAAGTTTCTATTTTTTGGTCAAATTTCTATTCATTACTATTCATATGGGTATGTTACTATTCCTACATTACTATTCACTAAAAACCAAGTTGACCTTATTAGACTCTAAATTTTTCATTGATCACAACTGTAGAAGACCATTTTTTGAAAATAATTTCACATTATTAATTATTTAATGAATAAAAAAATATTTTAACATACCCCTTTTTTCTAAATTCATCAATAATACACATCCTATATTTATCCGGATATTTGAAATTCACAAACTTTTCCATAAGAAGAAATAACAATTTTATTTATATAAAAGGATTACACAAAGCAACTAAGGTCTCGTTACATAGCCCTTTATAACACCGGAATATGACCCAAGTGTAAGGTGTGCTATGGTGATAGAATCTTGGGGTGGCTCGGACAACATTTCTCGAGTGGTGATTTCTATCAGCTTGAACTTCTCCCTTAGGAGATTCCATTCAAGCTTCATACATTGAAGTTCATCTTGGTCTTGGTCCATAGCAAATCCCAGTGATGTTACCTCCTTCCCAAGCTCCGACAGATGGGTCTCATATGGCTCGAGTCTACTGGATGAGGCCATTCAATCTTATTTATGTATTAATTAACCAAGATAACTGTATTTAAAACACAACATTAAGATTGTAGTTTCCAACGGTCATATTGACCAACGGTCATATAACAGTCAAAACCCAACGGTCTCATTTTAATTATACCCACTTTATTAATTAAAGGATATAGTTTTGTTGAGTATAAAGTAAAATAACACACAAAATTAGGAAACAAATATAATTGAAAAGTTTGGGTCATTACAAGAACGACCCGTTGATAAAATGAAAAATAATTTCAGAAACATTCGTAATTTTAACCCGGTTCAAAACAGGGGATCTTACAACTCGTCACTTCCTTCTCATCACAACTAGCTACAGGATTCTCACTCGTAGCACAATTGATTCCGGGAGAATCTACTCCTAAAGACATAGGTTTTATTTCAACTTCTATAAAAAATCACTTGAATTATGTTAAAAGGGCCATATCATCACAAGGGTCTCAATGCCGAAAACGCCTCATCAGTCGGACGAATAGTTTGAAAGTTATGAGTCTTTTAGTGAAAAGGGGTTGGTTTGGTCAGGTCCCGGCCCGACCCGGTCAGCCCGACCCGTTCGGACCGACCCAACCCAGTCAGACCAACCCAACCCAATCCATCCTAACCCGACTCGGTCTAGCCTAGTATAAGGTTCAATCCCATTAGGCTGAGGGTCTAGCCCACCAAGCTGCCCAGCAGCCCGGTCCCCTTCCTCTGGCGTGTCCCGTGCTGGCGGGCCAGTTTCGGTCTAGCCCAGACATGGCAAGCACCGCATCTGCTCTATGTCACGCGGTCGGCTTATCCAGCCACCTCCTTACACGCGGTCTTCTAACCGCATGTCGTTGCCCCGCCGCAGCTCACCCTAGCCGCAGCCTACTGTCATCGCCCGCAGCTTTGTCGTGGCCCTCCTCTACTTTTGCAGTGCACCACCGATGTGTGACGCCTCCCACACACGGTCACCTCCACGTGTCGGTGGACCTGGTCCACCACCCATGGTGGTTTATGTGGGTTCCACCACCACCATCCTTCAGGTCGGTGGTCCTTGTCGTCACGTCATGGAGAACGGAAGAAAAGGGTGAAGTAGAAGGACGCACAAGGAACACACAAAGGAAGGATTGTGACCTTTGTTCATGTCGGCATGATTCGTCCTTGTTAGGATTTTAATTAATTATAACAAAAAAATTAATTTAACTTCCCATAACTCCCCACATGAAAAATCTCATTCCCATATAGACGATCGAACCACGGGTCAATTTGTTAGTGAATTGACTTTTGTTCTTCATTTAGAAAGGAAGAACAGGGGAAATGTAAACACTAAATAAAATTTAGGCATCTCATAAATGGTAATATGGTATAATTAAATCATAGTATAAGTAAATAAATGTTTTAAAATTTATTAATTAAGTGTTGATATTTTTGTAAGTCGTAAATATTCACTTATAATTTTATAATTAATATAACAATCTAAAAGAAAATGTATTTTCATAAAATGTATTTATAATTTTTTTTCATTACGATTATAAGATAATTTTATGAGAACTTAGTTAATTTTTGAAAGTGTCATAAATGCAGTTATAATTTTAAAATTGGTATTTTTCGAATAAATGGTGATTTTAATAAAAATAAAATTTATCATATTTAGAAAATTATTTTCATGAAATGGAGTTAATTTTTTAATTCTACATGTTGAAAAATGATTAGGGTGATTTTTTTGGATTTTTCTAAAATAGTTGAATTTTTTGTGAATAGTAAAATACGATAATTTACGGTATATATACATTATAAGTTAAATACACAATTACTTGAGTAATTTATGATGTAATCACCATAATCTTGAACCCAAATTAATTATTTTAATATATTTATTGATAATTCTCAAACTATTCATAGTCTTGAGCCGAAATAATAAACTAATGAATAAAATAGTGAGAAAACACACATCTCCTCCCATATAAATACCACCTCTCACCACCTCTTCTCCTCACACTTTTCAAGATTTTATCCTTATCCAAGTTCTGACCAATACTATTCCCAATCCCCTACGCCATGTCTAGGATCTCATAGTCTCATCAAAATACCAAACCCATTTCCCTCAGGAGGTTCTCAAGGAGGATAAATTCAAGAGGTAAAACCCTCTTTCTTTTCCTTTTAATTTATTTTCAATTTCATTTCTTATACTCTACTCACCTCCACCTATCCAAGAGGCATTATAAATATAGTATCTTTTATATACTATAATTTTATTATGTTAATGGAATAATTAATCTTCTATTCTCTTCCCTTTTTCTTTTATTCTAAAAATGAAAATCTCATTCGTGGTGTGTCGATTTACCGCCACCGTAAAGGATGCATTTTCATTTTTCACTAATGCCTTCAAGTCTAGTTATAAAACCATAATTATGGTTAAATAATATTTTATTATACATATTATAAGTTATATAATGTTCTGGAACCAATATATAATCACGATGTTAAATAAAATGATACAAGCTCATAATAGTCGTAAAATCCGCCAAATAAATAAAATAATTTTCATTAGAAAGTTATCTAATGATCCATCCTCATACCATATAAAAAATGAAATATAATACCATACACACTTCTTTATGTTCATTAATAATATATAATTTCAATTATAGAGAATCATTCCCATTTTACATGAACTTCCATGCTCATATACAAGCAAAACCGATCATAAAAACCAAGAAAATGAACACTCTCGAACGATGAAATTGAACCCTATAACTCATATAAAAGCTCATAAATGAACTTAATAAAACTATAATGAATCGAATTCATGTATAAAAGGTTATAGATTTTTAAATTAATTAATTTAATTTAATTATCTAGGATATTAAAGTGAAGAAAGCATCCAGACATAAGGTAAGGGGATTCTCGAACCCAACTCTCTTCCTTTGGGTTTTCCCTATTTCACTCCATTTTTAGTATGGATGTTCCTTTAATATTACTTAAATATAATTTATTTTTCCTTCCCTTTTCTTTTCTCAGATATACATGTTTCCAATCTGGTTTTATGAAAAATTCAAATATTTTTCCAAAAGAACTATTTTTTCTAAATATACATCTTTTACTTCTCGTGAGATTGTTTCTTTCTCACTCAAGGTTGATGATTCTTATACCAAGTATGATATTACCTCTTTCTTTTGGTAATCCCAAAGTTTATTCATGAATGTATGCTTTATGAAATGAAACTCATTCCTTTCCATGGGTTATTTTATGTCCAAGATTGATATATGTTCTATGTGGCATGCATGATAATGTAAATGTTATGATGTGATGGGTATACCCAGAATTATATAGCACATGTAAATATTATGATGTGAAGGGTGCGCATAGAATTATACAGCACTCTAATAAATTGGGTAATGTGATGAATCTCATGAGATAAAGTGAAAATATGCGTGAATATGATGCTAGCTTTGTTCACAACTATGTGTGGTATTTGACCACTAAGACATGATGTTTCATTTTTATGCATGGACACATTTCAAGACTTTATCTAATGTTTCCACTCTTGATTATGGTTATGATCCTTTTATTATATTATGATGATGATGATTATACTCACCCAAGTTTCATGTATCTTATTTATCCTCTTACCAGAATTTTAGCTAACCCCTTCTTTTGATGTATATCCTTAGGTGAATACTTGTACTAAGGAGAACACGAGGGCCAATAAGAAGATGGATAAAGGAATTAAATAAATGTTTATGTTTTATTATGTAAAAGTTGTGTATAGTCCTAATTTTCCCAAGACACTATACCTTTGGATCCTAGTTGTGTAACACTTTTATGTTGTTTATATTTAAAATGATGTAATAATCATGTATGAAAAGCAGGGTCTCTATAGTTACGATATACTTTCTCTATTTTACCGAAAATGTATATAATGAAACATTGATTTAATTCTCACTATTCATTGTATAGTTCATTTATTTTAGAGGATTTCTGTCCATATTTCATGTCTTTATATACCAAAACTTCCACATACTTCTTCTCCCTTAAAACCTTTTTACCCCTGCAGTGTTTCATTTATCACTTTGTTTCAAGTTCCCTCCACTTCCTTTGTAGGAAGATCAATGACGCTGCCTCTTTGCAATCATAGAGGTAATCTTGATGTTTTCATAGTAAAATCATTTTCCATATAATTAATGTATTATTTCATGTTTATGTTTAATTTATTTCTATTTAGTATTACTCACATAAGAATTATTTTCTTATACAGTTGGATTCTTTTATTCGAGTTAGGGTGGTCTGTCCATATTTCATGTCTTTTTGCACCAAAACTTTCACAGACTTCTTCTCACTCAAAACATTTTTACCCCTACAACATTGGTATTTATCAATTTCCTTCAAGTTCCCTCCACTGCTCAATCACAGAGGTAATCTTGATGTTTTCATAGTAAAATAATTATCTATATAATTAATTTATTGTTTCATATTTATGTTTAATTTATTTCTTTTTATTATTACTTACATAATAATTTTTTTCTTATATAGGTGGATTATTTTGTTTGATTTGGGGTGGTTTGTCTATCTTTCATGCCTTTCTGCACCAAAAATTCTATAGAATTCTTCTCCCTAAAAACCTTTTCACTCCTATAGTGTTGGCATTTATCACTTTTCTTCAAGTTCCCTCGACTTCTCAATCATAGAGGTAATCTTGATGTTTACATAGTAAAATCATTGTTCTTAGAATTAATTTATTATTTCATATTTATGTTTAATTTATTTCTTTTAAGTATTACTCATGCAAGAATTGTTTTCTTATACAGGTGGATTATTTTGTTCGATCCTACAACTGAGATAATGAAAGAAAGAAAATTCATCAAGAATGAATACAACCATCATGAAAATGTGAATTTCTACTACTTATTTAATTAATTTTGTCATCATTTTATCTACTATTTATATGTTAATTTCCTTATCATTTTTATCTAATACTTATTTATTTATTTTCATAGATTTTTTGGGAAGTCGTATTTTTTTCAACTATTTGCAACAAGCCACAAAAGAGGCAAAATGTTCCTTTCTTCTAATGTTATCATGCTTTATATTGTCTTTCTTTATTGAAATGTCAACACTGCATATTGAGTCGACGTTTTTAGCTGAAAAACCTTTCTTGTTAGTGAAAACCATAAGATTAGAGGAAGCTCATGTTCCCATTTGGGTGACTTCTCTTGATATAATGGGCATATGAGCTTTCTATGCTCTTTTGGATTTCAACAACGAGAAAGGTTTTTCAGCTAAGAACATTGAGTCAATATGCATTGTTGGTAGTTCAATAAAAAAATGAAATGGAAATCATGGTAACATTGGTATTTAAGATTTTTTGAGACTCTGGGACATGTAGGAATCATATGCACCTCAATCCAACACACGATGTGACCGGTATGACTCAAAGTGCTTCTTTTTATTTAAAATTGACATTAATATTAGTAAAAAATACAACCAACATACTCAAAACCAATCAACCATATTATGGTTATTTTTATACTTTAAGAAAATGAATCATAAGTCATTTGTGACATGTAGGAATTAATTTCACCACAATCTGATACACGATGTTTCCGGTATGACTCAAAGTGTCTATTATCACTTTAAAATCAACATTTTAGTTCAAAAAGTGTCACTCACTAAAAACTGAACAAATGTTCTCTTATTTTCTTAATAATTTAGAAAATATATTCATAAATCATTTTTTATGTGTAGTAATTGGTCTCACATCAAAATGATGCACTTTGTGATCAGTATAAGTCAAAGTGCATGTTTCTAGTTTAAAATGCCATTTTAGTAAAAAAGACAAGTGACAGACTCAAGATCGAGAAAACGGATTCAAATTATTTTTATACTTTAGGAAAATGATTCATAAGTCATTTGAGACGTGTAGAAATTAGCTTCACCTCAATCCGATGCACGATGTGACCAGTATGACTCCAAGTGCATCCTTTTATTTAAAATTTACATCAATTTTAGTGAAAAGGACAATTGACCTACTCAAAACTGACCAAACACATTCATATCACTACTACAAAAACGGGTAAGGGAAGCGTTACCATTTTATCAGTGCTAAAAAAAGGCACTGATAAAAGGGGCCCTTTATCAGCGCTAAAAAAACGCTGATAAAGGGTCACTTTTAACAGCACTAAAAAAAGTGTTGTTAAAAGTGACCCTTTATCATTGTTTTTTTAGTGCTGATAAAGCCCCCCCCCCCTTTATCAGCGCTTTTTTTAGCGAAGTTAAAGGGAACCCCTTTATCAGTGCTTCTTTTAGTAACGCTGATAAAGGGGGGTTTTATCCGGGTTTTTCCTAGCGCTGATGAATTTTATGTTTCAAAAAAAAAAATTTCATGAAAAATAATATATTGTTATATAAGTATATTTATATTGATATAAATATAATATATATTTTTTAAATATGTTTTAGATAAGTATAAATAGACTATTACATTTAATATATAAGAAATTTAGTGAAAATGTCTTTAAAATATTTTAAAAAATATAATTAGTTAATAATTTTCTAATTATCATCAATTAAAAATCATTTAATAACAATTTGAAGACACAAAAAATCAAAAATAATAATAAAAGATCTAAAATAAGTTGAAAATATAACTCAAACTTCAAACAACCATAACTTTTGATCCGGGTGTCCGTTTGAGCTCTACAGCATATCAAATCGAAGCCTGTGATGAGATCTACACGACAATGACCCAAGTGAATCTTTTATCACATTTTTTGAGCCCAAAAAAGTCCCGAAAGGCTTCTAAAACTGAGTTTTTAGTCGGGATACCCCGATTTGTTAACATTCAAACATGTATAACTTCTGATCCGGATGTCCGTTAGACCTGTACCACATATCATATCGAATATTGTTTCATTTTCTTCGATTTGACTGGTTGTTGAGTTGAAAAAGACTTCTGGATTAGAAGTTATGGTCGTTTTAACGTTCGATGGCTTTTCAAGTACACATATATATGTATTTATTCATAAATATATGTGTGTGTGTGTGTGTGTGTGTATTTCTGTGTGTGTCTGTGTGTGTTTGTGTGTGTGTTGTATATATGTATATATTTATTTATTTATTTATTCATAAACACACATAAAAAACATATTTTATAAATGTATTTAAAACTAATCTTATAAATATATATTATTATACAAATAAATATATGGATAAAAAATTATTACTAAATATATATATATAAATAAATATAAATATAAATTAATATAAGAATAAATATATATATACTAATATATGAATAAATATATATGTATTAATATAACTAAATATATTTATATTAATATGAATCTATATTATTATACGAATAAATATAACTATAACTATATATATAAATATAAATATATATTAATATATGAATAAATATATATGTATTAATATAACTAAATTATTTATATTAATATGAATCTATATTATTATACGAATAAATATAACTATATATATAAATAAATAGATATATCATTAAATAGAAAAAAACAAAATGGCTTAGTGGTAAAGGTGCAGGCGTGCAAAGGGGAGGTCGCAGGTTCGAGTTCTGGTGGAAGCAAGGAGGTGCACGCGGGGAGCATGTGTTGAACGCGTGGGCAAGGGCAGCGCGCGGAAGTGGTCCAACGCGCGGGAATGGCCCACTTAGCAATGATAAAGGGGGTCAAAAGCACTATTAAAAGCTCCCCCCCCCCCGAATTATATATTCTTTTTTATTTTTTTCACTTTTATCAGTGCTAAAAAAAGCACTGATAAAGGACCCCTTTTATCAGCGCTTTTCTGAGCGCTGATAAAAGGAACCCCCCTATCTTCACCTTGATTAACAACGTTTTTTTTAGCACTATTAATGCACTTTTCTAGAGCTGATAAAATCCATATTTGTAGTAGTGTATTGTTTTTATACTTTATATAAATGATCCATAAGTCATTTATGACATGTATAAATCATCCACACCTCAATCCAATAAACGATGTTCCCAGTATGACTCATTGTGTCTGTTATCTGTTTAAAATTGACATTTTAGTTCAAAAGGTGTCACTCACTGAAAATTAAGAAAACATGCTTAGATTTTCTTTATAATTTATGAAATTGATTCATAATTCATTTTTGACATGTAGAAATTAGTCTCACGTCAAACCGACACACGATGTGATCGATATGAGTCAAAGTATGTGTTTTTGATTTAAAATGCATTTTAGTAAAAAGAAAAGTGATGTGAATGAAATCAATAAAACTAATTTGGATTGTTTTGATAATTTTGTAAAATGATCCATAATTCATTTGATATGTGTAGGAATCAACCTCACATCAATCTGATGCATGATGTGACTGGTATGGCGCCAAGTGCGTCTTTTTATTTAAAATTGACATCAATTTTAATAAAAAAGAAAACAAACCTACTAAAAACCAAGAAAAAACATTCATATTGTTTTGATGTGTTAGGAAAGCAATACATAAGTCATTTGGGATATGTAAGAATCATCTGAACCTCAATCTGATGAATGGTGTGACTGGTATGACTCAAAGTGTTCGTTATCAGTTTAAAAATGACATTTAAGTTAAAAAAATACCACTCATTGAAAATAAATAAAACACACTCGTATTTTCTTGATGATTTAGAAAATTTATTTATAAATAATTTTTGACATGTAGGAATTGGTCTCACGTAAAAATGATACAAGATGTGATTGATATGATTCAAAGTGTGTGTTTCTGGTTTAAAATGACATTTTAGTAAAAAAGACAAGTGACACACTCAAAACTAAGAAAACATGTTATGATTTTTTTGTTACTTTAATAAAATTATTCATAATTCATTTGAGAGATATAGGAATCAACCGCACCTCAATTCGACGCACAGTGTAACCAGTATGACTCCAAGTGCATCTTTTTATTTATAATTGACACCAATTTTAGTAAAAAGGACAATTGACCTAATCAAAACTATGAAAATGCATTATTATTATTTTGATACTTTAGGAAAATGATACATAAGTCATTTTAAATGTTTATTAATCAACCACACCTTAATCTGACGCACAGTGTGACTGGTATGACTCAAAGTGTCTGTTATTAGTTTAAAAATGAAATATTAGTTCAAAAAGTGTTACTCATTAAAAACTGAGCAAACATGCTTAGATTTTATTTATAATTTAGGTAATCGATTCATAAATCATTTATTATGTGTAGGAATTAGTCTCATGTCAAACTAATATGCTATGTAATCTGTATGAGTCAAAGTGCATGTTTCTAGTTTAAAATGACATTTTTGTAAAAAAGACAAGTGATGTACTCAAAACTGAGAAAACATATTAAAATTATTTTTATAATTTAGGAAAATTATACATGATTCACTTGTGACATGTAGGGTTCATCCGAATCTCAATCTGACGCACAGTATGACCGGTATGACACCAAGTGCATCTTTTTATTTAAAATTGACATCAATTTTAGTAAAAAGGACAACTGACCTACTCAAAACTCCGAAAAATCATTTAGATTGTTTTGATACTTTAGTAAAATGATCCATAAGTCATTTGGGATGTGTAGGAATCAATCACACTTCAATCCGACTCACGGTGTGACCAGTATGACTCAATGTGTCCGTTATCAGTTTAAAATCGAAATTTTAGTTCAAAAAGTGTCACTCACTGAAAATTGAGAAAACACGCTAGGATTATCTTGGTAATTTAAGACATTAATTCATAAGTCATTTGGTGAAGTGTGTAAATCATTTTCACATCAAACTGACACATGATGTGATCGATATGAGTCAAATTGCACGTTTCCAGTTCAAAATGATATTTTAGTAAAAAATACAAGTGATGTACTCAAAAATGAGAAAACAAATTCAGCTTATTTTGATACTTTAGGACAACAATATATAAGTCATTTTAGATGTGTAGGAATCATCCTCACCGCAATCTGACACACGGTGTGACCGGTATGACTCCAAATGCATCTTTTCAATATATAAGTGTCGTTTTAGTTTAAAATGCGCATTACATCGCCAAAACTGAGCAAACGAGCTTAGATTTTTTTCTCATAATTTTATCTACTATTACTTAATTAATTTACTTATCATTTTATCTTATACTAATTTAGTTAATTTTCTTAGGGATAATTCTTAAAGATGAATAAGAAATGTTGTGACGTGTAAGAATCGACCACAACTCAATCTGACACGCAATGTTCCTAGTATGACTCAAAGTTTAGTTTAGAATTAACACTTTATGTTAATTTATTTTTTTATATTATTTATACTATAGAAATTGTTTTCTTATACAGGTGTGTTTTTTGCTTGAGTAGGGGTTATGATCAAAAGAGAAAGGAACATTGATGTTTTTGAATGTATGTAATAATTTGTACTTATGAAATTGTATAAACCAATGTTTGAAATGTCTATAATATAGTTTTTTTATTGTATTTGGGTTGTAAATTTTATTTCATTTAAATTATTTATTGGTAATTTATTTTTCTGATTTTGTGGTGTTTTTTGGTGTTACGGTGTGCTGATACAGCACATTGCACCAGTGTTGCAGTGTGTTGTTACAACACACTGCAACATGCCCCTCTATCAACACTTGTAAAAACACCAATAAAGGTATACTTTATCGATGCTAATAAAAGCACTAATAAATGTTGTCCTTTATCGGTGCTTATAAAAGCATTGATAAATGACCCTTTTATCAGTGTTTTTTTATCGCTATTAAAAGACTATGGATTTTAATCTCATTTTGGTAATCAGCGCTGATAAAGGCCATTTTTAGTGTTATTAAATAAATATTTTGTCGTAGTGTTTACATGATTTCCCTTGGTCACTCGCACGATTTGGCCAAACTATGCGCCGATTGTGAGTCTGTCCATTGACCACTATCCTCTCTTGCATTGTTTTTTGGGGATGGTGCACAGTTTCTACTAATTGTGCATCTCCATAAAAACCTCTAAAACATGTCAAAACCCCTCATATGCTTCTAAAACTTAACCTGAACATTGTATAGACTCAAAATACACGAATAAAGGGTCATGTACCTGAAACCAGGGTTGCTACAACCATGGCTCTGAATTGATTATTGTGAACGAAGCCTTGTGGTGGGGAGCACCATAAGCCTCAGGATGAATCAGGTGATGCCACCTTGATGTATTGAGAGAGGCGAGTGTGGTGAGAACCATCTCAACGTTGGTGTTGATAATGAGTGGGTGGCTCGTCTTATGGTGAGTAGTGTTCCTTGGTGGTTGGAGTTATGCATCAGAGGCATGTCTTGCATTTGGGAGTAGAACACGATGAGTTCTTATTGAATTGGCGATCGATGTAGGTCATAATTGATGAATGGAGGACTACCATGATTTCTTAGGGGGGAAAGGTTTTATGTTGGGGATTTTGTAACATCCTGTGGATTTCCAGATCATTATGTTTTGGAGGAAGTTCAAATTTTTTATTTGGAGCAAGGGTCGCCTTGAGAATCGGGGTTCAAATTGGGAATATGAGCGTTAGAATGTCTCCGGGATAAGTTTTTGGATGTTGAACGAGGCTTGATTAGTTTTTCAGGTGCTCATATGGAAGATGGAGAAGGTTCAGGGTGGACCACAGCTAAAATTTTAGCTCTTACGGTAGTTTGAACTATAACCCAGGTAGGTCACGCCGCGAAGGAGGTTGGTTGAGGGGTTGGACCCTCTACCACAAAATATGTTGGGCATAATAATTCATGCCACAAAGGTCTAGAGTCCCTTTAAATGGCTTTTTTCCTTGGAGGCATTCACATCGAGACCCTCGATCATGCCACGAGAATGTCGGGTAGAGTGAATTTTTGCACGGTGTCCCTCCTTGTTTATGCTACAAATGTGGCCTAGGTGTGTTTTTAGAAGGAAAATTTCTAACTTTTTCAGGTTGGGGTGCCTCGTGATTTATGGTAGATGGAGTTCGTGAGAGAAAATTTCTTGTCTTTTCTCCCCTCCCACTCCCCATCTTCAAGCCCCTTCGGTTAGGGGGGATCTCTCTGAAGCATTTCAATAATGATCAAAGGCAGGTTCTTCCGTATTTATCTCCACCCTTGCTTCCCCTTACTAGCCATCTGATTTGGTGCAATTTTGGACTAGATCTTGGTGATGATTTTATTGAAGCATGGTGAAATCATTTGAGCGTGATGGGGCTTTTGTGTGCGGTGGCTGGAAGAGGTCATGTAGCATTGATTACACGCAGTCAGAAACGATTTTGGTGCGACGAAGATGCATAATGAGTTTTTAGATGATTATTACTATTTGGATTGTTTTAAATGATTAATTATAATGTGTTATAATTAATTATTATCGTGTTGTGGCTTGATATAGGTTCTTGGGATTATAGAGAGGCTTAAATAAGGCTCGATAGAACATCACTTGGGTGGTAACACTACTGGAAAAACGGGCTATACCCACGGTTCAAAACCGTGGGTATAGCCCCCAAAACCGTGGGTATAGGCTATACCCACGGTTCTGGGAACCGTGGGCTGGAATGGCGTCGGTATAGGGGTCTTGACCTATACCCACGGTTTGGGGAAACCGTGGGTATAGGTGTCCCACACACCAGCACCATGTTGTACAGCGTGGCAATCACATACCCCACGGTTTGAAAACCGTGGGGAGTTCAATTCTTTTCAAAAAATCGGGTCCATTGAGATTTGAACTCACGCCTCCCGCGAAGCGCCGAAAACACGCCCCGCCACTAACCAACCGAGCTCTTAATACAATCTGTTAATTATACATAGAATTATATATATATATTAATATATATTAACGCCGCATATTCAAAAAGGGCTGTCGCGGGGTTTCGATCCTGCGCCTCACGAAGCGCATCCCAACCGCGACAGCAGAATGACCATCTACGCTGGGTAACTTAACTATTATGTTTTCATATATGTTTTTATATATATTAATACTATTTATTTAAATTCAAAAAAAGCATCTGCCGGAATTCGAACCGAGCTTAACACTAGGACGGACAGAACGGCGCCTTCAGCAGACCACCCAACCTAAATATTTTATCGGGAACATATACATATATCAGGCTATATATATTAATATTCTCTATTAGTATTCAAAAAATGAATCTCGCGTGAATCGAACCGGTGCCTCTTAAATCCATGAATATGACAGCAACCAACCGAACTAACAATTTTATTTGTTAATATATGTACATCTCTTTACTTATATTTATATTATTCATATTAGTCACCGGAAAAAATTTCCCATCCCGCGGAATTTTTTGTTCCCGCCATAACGCGGGAACAATATACCCACGGTTTTTCAAAACCGTGGGTATAGGTCTATGAAAAAAATACCCCCTATACCAACGGTTTTCAAAAACCGTGGGTATAGGTCTGTAGAACGACACCTTTACCCACGGTTTTTCCAAAACCGTGGGTATAGGTCTTCAAAAAAAACCTATACCCACGGTTTTTCCAGGAACCGTGGGTATAGGGGACCTATACCCACGGTTTTGCAGAACCGTGGGTATAGGTCCTGATATTATACCTATACCCACGGTTTCCAGAACCGTGGGTATAGGGGGGGTCTATACCCACGGTTTTCTGCAGAACCGTGGGTATAGACCCATTTTCCAGTAGTGTAACTCTGTGTTCAAGATAGGTGGTCTCTTTAATACAAGCTCATATGCATGTTTATGCATTATTGTGTGTCTACATGCATGTGGCATGGGTTTGAGTAAAACATTCAGGGACCGAGAGTGGTCAAAATATAGATATGGGATTGTGTTGGGCCTCTTATGCTCTAGATGAGTGTTGTTTAACGCTTAATTAGTTGGGATCACCCGACAACTATGCCACCAAGGGTCCAGGGTGTCAGTTAGTTTGACATGAGGTCTTGGGTAGGTCTCAGGGTAAGGGTTGAGACGTGGGATAACCTAGGTGAGTGCCTATAGCTAGTGGGAAGACATGAGAGGTTTGGGGCCGAGTGTTGGCAGCGAGATGGTTGTGTGTTTTGTGAGTGATGGGGAACTCCCTTTTGAGGCTGGAGGTGAGTCATGATGTGCACCTTGAGTGATAGGGGTCCTTCAGGACTGGTTGAGGTGCGGTAAAGAGGGGTTTCATATGGGTTACGAGCTGAGTGATCTCCCTCAGAAGATGTGAGGCGGACCTAGGAGTGGGTTGTGTGAGATGTTCGGGATTTGGCATTGGGATGCCAGGGGTTTTTGGATAAGATTGGGACCCCAACTGATGAGGCTAGGGTTGGGATGAGCCTACGGGCTATGGAGACGTCGTGGGTGATGAATATGGGTTGGCATCGATGAGAAAATACATGGACGAGTCTGAAGGACCCTAGTGGATGCCCTGAAATGCGAGATGAGATGCGTTGTGACGTGCGAGGCTAGCCGATGTCTATGCCTAAATGTGATGAGCTGGTGAGTTGTGTGATAGGTTGTGACTATGCTTGTGATTGTTGTGCTTGTGCTCGTGTTAGGCAACAAATTCTAGCGGGGGAGAGGGTCACGAGGCCTTGTCGCTCCACGAGTGAGATGGTGATAATGAGACTGTTGTGAGATGGACTCCCAATTATGTGTAGTGGTTGGATCATCCATGAGTGATATAGTTAGCTTGAGCGTGATGGGTTATCCATTAGTGAGATTATTGGACCCGAGGATCGGATGATCAAACCGCCATGAGTGGGATGGGGTCCTGAATGCGACGTGATGAGATCAGTGGATGGGTTTCCATGAGTGAGATGGAGTCTGAGATGTGTTGTGATGCAAGATTATATGACGGGACTCCCATGAGTGAGATCAGGTCTGGATGTGTTGCGGGATCAGATGGATGGGCCCCGTTACCTCTGAATGTTTGTGAGCCTATACATGTGTGCGATCAAGGACAACATTATGCGGTGAGTGGGATTCCTTGGCTTCCTACTTACGATACATATAGTCAGAAGGAATTTCTGAAGGTTTGGATTTTTTATTGCGCTTCTGCGTGTGAGCTTCCGGTGGATCAAAGTGTGAAGTTTTAATGGTTCCATCAGAAGCACAAATGATTGGAGTTTTTGTGGGTTCCACAACAACTAGGGGGTTGTGACAATGAAAATTTTAATTTCCATCATAATATACGTGATTGTTTAACAATCGCCTATTCCGTTACACCAGATTTAGAGTTCAACTTACGATCACCGATGACAGTGAAACGATATCAGTGGTTCTTTTTAATAAACATGTGATGCAGTTTATACCTACAACTGCCATTGGACTTGGAGAAAAATTGATACATGCATCTATTTTAATTTATTTGATTGAATATTTAAATGTCATTGTAAAAAATGTGATAACCATTTGCGCTTCTCTTTTAACGTAACAATGAGTTTGGGTTTATGGTAGAGCTTCATTTATTAAAATCCCAAACACTATTCATTTCATTGGAGATTTCTAAATACAACATCCAGAGTCATAACCGTCCCTTTGATCAAAACACTTTTAAGGTTATATACATCTCAGAAAATGCCTAGCAAATTAGAGATTTCCAAAAAAAGATTTCACCCATGCAACCTCCCCAACCAGAATACCTACGGTGTACGTCTACACACCGATAAACACACGACACTTTGTGCACTTATTTTACGATTGATGTGTTATCCTATGCATACTTGCTATTGTTTATTCTAATATATTTTTATGTTTTCATATGATTTTATCACAGGACTTTAACGAAGAAGCTTCCCCTCAACATGAAAGAGCTATTACCGATTTCGATCCATTTTTTGAGAAATTAAGTACTCAAACTCACTATTTATTGATCCCAGCAGGAAGAAAGAAAACTAAACAAATAACTGAGAATAATACTATTTATGCTCCGTTGTCACTGTAAATTTTATTTCACCATGAATTCACTATTAACACATGATTCATGATAAAATATCAATGATATACATGATACAATTTCACAACATTTAAATTTTATAAGATGTATTGATGAAGTTATTGTGTATCAATAATGAAATTGTCTAAAAACACTTTAGTTACCACTGAACATAACAAATTATCTTCCTTTGAATTATTAGGCACCAATAATATTTGAACTTACATTTCATTATTATGTAGCACCTATAATTACATTTTTTCAATATGCATATTTTCATTCAGAGGCTCCTTCTCGAAAATATCGCCTACTCGTTCAACTTTTCCGTTCAGAGGCTCCTTCTCGAGCCCGGGGTCCCCATGGTTTTCATGGCACGCCTTGCTCGAGCAGCTCGAGCCTGGCGTTCAGTCTCTTCTTCCCGAATCTCAGCCCCTCGCTGTATGCGGTTGCCGCACCATCTTCCTCGACTCTATCGGCGCACCCTCTCAATCGGCCCAGGTGACTATCGCCACAGTTGTTGCTGTCGTTTCTTTTGATACGTTAAATATCGGGTTTGTCCTTTACATTCCCGCTCTCCTTTATTTTCTTATGGAAGAATGAACTGCCTTCAAAACAAGCAATGGAACATTCCATTTTAGGGAATTAGTCAGTGGTTGTCATTTTCATTTGTTTCTGGAAGCTCTGCACTGTTGTAATCGCTGCCAAGCAATGCATTCTTATTTATCCTCAATACGAAGTATCTGAAGTTCTATGGAATCGGGTTAATGAGCAGTAATTGTCTTTTGTTGGCATTGGAGAAACAACGATGGACGGCTTGTTTAACACTAATCTAGACGACACTGTTTTTATTACAGGGGAGTGGAAACAAGTAAAAATTCAAAATCTCATGTCAGTGGGTAAGCGGTGGAGTTATCACACGTGAAAGTATGGCCATAAGGCAACAGCGGGATAAAAAAAAAAAACAATCATAAGGAGCATGGCACTCCCGAGAAATCAGACTTTAAAAGGGTTCATTATCATTGAAACAATGCCTATGATTGAATTTAACATAGCAGATGCGTGTCTACTATGCTCAAGAGAGAATGCCAATTATCTATTTTTACCGTGAAATATGCATACTTTGACTGCTGTGTGCAACTTCAACACCTGAAGTAAATAATTGGTTGAAAAGCACTGCAAGTTTTGATTTGTGTTAAATGCAATCTCTTACCCCAACACAGGGTGCGGCTATTTATGTGCGGCTATTTATTTATTGACGAAGGATAAGAGATACCTGTAAGTCATATTTGACGCGGGGCTCTAATAACACATAAATGGGCCATCGCAGCAGTGCTCCCCCTCAAGCTAATGCAACATAATTTACAAGAGTCCCACAAAAGAAAAGAAAGGAAGAATGCGGGAGATCCCCCCCTCCCCCCCCCCCTCAAGCTGGAATGTAGATGCTATGTAATCCATGCTTGAAAGATAGTGCGTTTACGGCCTGAGAAGTCCTTTAGTAAAGATGTCAACTTTAATAGTGTTGATATGATTGAAGGAAATACGCTTCTGTTGAAAATGCTGATGCACAAAGTTACAATCAACCTCGACGCGTTTCACACGCTCGTGGAAAAAAGGGCCGTTAGCAATCTTTGTGGTTGTTTGATTATCAAATCCAATCTGAGCACTGTAATGGATTGGAAACCCAAATTCATAGAACAATTGTTGTGCCTATAAAATTTCGGCAGTCAGACTCGGTGCTGAGAAAGAATTGATAGTATGCTTCTTGCTCCCCCATAAGATAAGGTTGCCGTCGATGAAGACGGCAAAGTCAGAGGTAGACTTTTTGGAGGAGACACCTCACATATCAATATCACAGAAGACCTATATTCATGTGTTCGTGGGCTGAGTAGAGCAAACCATGACTGACCGGACAATTTGATTGATCTCTGAGATTGAGTTGGATGCTCCATGAGCTGGTTGACTTTGCTGATGACCCTAGTTGTCAAAGGTGTGAGGCAGTGCAAGATGCACCTTGAGCACCTCGCCATGGATGAGGTGTGGCAACCTCGCTGAGGTGCGTCAAAGGCGTGCGCCTTTTCCCGAGGAATTGTGACGCCAAGTTGGGGACTTTTTTTTTCCGGATTCGTCGTGGCACCAGGATGGGGAAAAAGTAAAGCCGCATGCCAGAAAAAGTAAAGACTTTTAAGTCAAAAAAGCCGAAAAGCGTATAAATTTTTTAATGAAATGAGAGCAAAAAGAGCACAACCTTCACAGCTTTAGCACGAGCAAGTGTCATCGGCAGCAACAAGCGACGCGGGGCAACCCAAACTGCCATCCTTCTCCCCAATTTCCATGTACGATGAAGCTTCCCCTGATGACGATTTTGATGTTTTAGGTTTTCTAGGATTGATTTTCTGCTCATGGTTTGGTTGAGAAAATTAATGCGTATTTTAATTTGTATCATCTTGATTGAATTCAATTTTTTAAATTTAAAATATTGTTGAAAACTATCTATATTTAATTATATTATTTTGTATGGCATGCGCCTTAGTTTCGAGAGCTGGCACGCAACACCTCGTACTGCGTCCCCAAGAGACCTTTGTGCCTTATTGCGCTGCGCGCATTTGACAACTTTGTTGATGATGACTCGAATGAGAAAAAGCAGGATTATCGAGGAGTAAATTTTTTTCGCCAGGTTCAAGAGGTGTATCAACAAAAGTAGCCTGAGCAAAACTAGTTTCTCAAAGAATATCTAAAGCACACTTCCATTAGGAGAGAGAGATTCCTTTGTTGCATCGTGAGACTTCAATTTCAAGGAAATTCTTCAAGGGCTTGAGAACTTTCATGTGAAACTGTTTCTGGAGATAGGTTTTGAGGCGGGTGATGCTGGATGCGTGACTTCCAGTAATAATGATGTCATCAACGTAGATGACAAGATGCAACCATATGGAGCTTGCTGGTTGAATAATGTATCCTTCATACACCGTTGAAGTCCATATGATGCGACCACAAAGCAAAAGCGGCCAAACCAGAAATGTGGGGATTGTTTAAGGCCATAAAGAGAATGCCGTAGGCAACAAACCACAAAGGGAGACCCAGATGAAATAAAACCAAGTGACTGATGCATATATAACTCTTCGTCCAATAACCCGTGGAGGAAGACATTTTTGACATCGGGTTCGTGGACTAGCCAACGAGAGGTGGTCGTTATGGAAATGAGCAGGCAAACAAAAGCCATTTTTGTAACTAGGAAGAAAGTGTCAAAGTGCTGCTGGTTTGTGCAATAGCCTTTGGCAACGATATGACCATCGACATTGACCTGAACAGTGTAGATCTATGTGCATTAATATTGTGTGATCAATGTCATAAATAAATCCTATTGAAATAACAACATTAGCGAAATTTTAAGTCAATCTTGAGCCTTGTTTGAAACCATGCAAGGCTTGTGAAAGGCCACAAATGCGATCGAGTTGTCGCTTTGTGTGAATTTTCCTAACAAATTTCCTGTGAAGCAAACACACTTCACATCAAATTTAACACATGGAGAACTTTTTGAATAATAGAAGTTCAAGTCATATGAATTTTCTTAGTAATCATTGTGATATTCTTAACGAGACCTTTGAATACTAAATATTGCTTTACTATTTTAGATAAACCGTCATAATAAGCTTTTACCTTATAAATCTGTCAGTAGAAATTTTAGGACTTTTTGAGGATATCGAGCATAAAAATCTAAATGCATATAATCGATAGCATAAATAGCTTCTTAAACACTCCACGCATTAGGTGGTATTGCTTCGCCATAGCTTCAAGGTTTGTCAAACTTTGTTAAATAAGCACAACAATCATTTTTTGAGTTTGAGGCATGCTAAATTTTTGGGTCATGTGTCACCTACTATTGGTTGAAAGAGAATGAAAATTAGGTTTGTTTTATAAAAGGGTTGAAAACCATGATAATATATGGAGTGCCAAAAGTTAATTTTGATTATTCATATGCATTCACGCTATATAAATAATAAAGAAGGTATGATATTTACACTAGTTTTGGAAGGTTTAAAAGCATAGGTACATTATGATAATTAAAATCAAAACGTGAAATTGAAATGAAAGTATGGATGAGAATGATAGGAACAAATTTCTTGACCAAAGGTGGTTGAAGTTGTATTGGTGACAATTATAGAAACGTACCTGTAGTTATTATAATAATTTAAAAAAAAAACAGACATTTTTTTTTTTTTTTGAAAAAAACACTTAATAAATTTTTTAACGGATACCATTTGATGTAAAGTGATATTTTTTTCGGTAAATAATTTTGTTTTGAGTACACATTGAGATGGGGTGAATGGGTGAATGATGTAAAACATCATTTCATGTTATCCTATATGCCATCAGTGGCATTCATATCAAGCAAAACTAACAACAAACATCATAAATAGAAGATTTAGTGTGGCTCATCCCCAAAATGGTTGACTACATCCACAAGAGACTAAGGAAACTAAAGAAAGGAAAGCCGAAGTGATGGGAACGCAGGGGGTAGGGGCTGTGATGAGGGCCGGTACATAGGGGTGCCGGCTGTAGGGGGTGCTGTTAGGGGGTTTAATAAGCTGCCAAGGGCAGTCTAGGGAGCAGATTGGGTGGTTGTTAGGTGGGTTGTTAATTGTAGGATGCCAGCTGTATGGTTAATAGGAGGTTTCAACTGATAATACCGGCCGTTAAGAACTCTAGAAGGTTCCAGCTCGTAAAGAAATCCTCCTTTATAAGTTGGCAGGGGGTGAGGGCTGGGGGACTATGAACTGTTTAGCATTTGATTACAGCTGTAGGAGATGTGCAGGTGGGTTAGGCCATTGGCCCCAGTACAGAGCCACACAGGGACTCCTCCCTCTTCTACATTTCTTCATCAACTCCTCTTCCCCCTTCCCTTTTCTTCTATTTTCTGCTGTATAATGTAATTCTTCTTACCGTCTCTACTACATATCAATAGAAATCTTTTGTTTGTCTCTCAAGCGTCTATCAATTGGTGCTTTCATTGGGAGGTTTCTAGAGAGAGAGTGTTTAAAGAGAGGTTCTTGAAACAAAGGTTTGGGAGTTGTCGGATCTGCTGTAAGCTCATGCCCATGGAGAATCATTTAGCGGTTGTGAAGTTGGCGGTCTTGAAAATGCAGTCTGCATTCCAGCGAATGGAGGTCCACATGGAGAAGTTGGCACAAGCCGTGAAGTGCCAAGCGGAGAGTTCTGATCGAGAAGCTGAGGAAGAAGACCTTCGGAAGGTCACAACAGTGGATGAAAGTGCAGCAGAGGAGGAAACGGAGGCCAGGGCAACTCATGCTGAGACTAATTCCTCCCAATATTAGGTGCAAACTGGACTGGTGTCACGTGCCGAGGAGAAATTGATAGATATCAGCTTTGTACAGTTGCAGCATGAGGAGTTGCAGAATGCGCTGGCGCGAGCACAAACACTCGTAGAGTTATCTGCTCGATAACGTATGCACGACGATTCTAGACTGAAGCAACAAAGAGAGGTGCGAAATTTGTTGCTGAATAACAGTAGACACACTGACATGTTGTCCACACACTGATATGTTGTCCACACACTAATATGTTGTCCACAACCAGTAGCGTTTCAAGAAGATTGATGAATGAAAGTATGACTAGAATTTTTGGTTTGGGCTGAGTGAGCAGTGCCAGATAGGCGCTGCTGATGCCGAGGATGCAAGTCAGGGAAATCGAGCTGCCCGACACTCTATGAGAGGGAGTTTGAAACAACTGTTAAAGGTAGTTGCCAAAGTTGGGAATCAAGAGCCAACACACCGGAAGGAGATTGACCGATGATGGACCGCCTATACGTGTGTAGCATGTGAGGCTGGAGGTCCACAGCCTTGGCAGCAACAGTTGCAACAACTTCAACAACAGTCTCAACCACCATGAGGACAAGGTGGTTATTCAAGGAGTGAGGAATTGATGGGAACGCAGGGGGTAGGGGATGTGATGAGGGCTGGTACATAGGGGTGCCAGCTGTAGGGGGTGCTGTTAGGGGGTTTAATAAGCTGCCAAGGGCAGTCTAGGGAGGAGGTTGGGTGGTTGTTAGGTGGGTTGTTAATTGCAGGATGCCTGCAGTATGGTTAATAGGAGGTTCCAACTGATAATACCAGCTGTTAAGAACTCTAGAAGGTTCCAGCTGGTAAAGAAATCCTCTTTTATAAGCTGGCAGGGGGTGAGGGCTGGGGGACTATGAACTGTTTAACATTTGATTACAACTGTAGGAGTTGTGTAGGTGGGTTAGGCCATCGGCCCTGGTGCAGCGCCACACAGAGACCCCCTCTTCTACATTTCTTCATCAACTCCCCCCTTCCCCTTTCTTCTATTTTCTGCTGTATAATGTAATTCTTCTTACTGTTTCTACTACATATCAATAGATGTCTTTTGTTTCTCTCTCAAGTGTCTATCACAAAGTGGATACATCGGATCAGACGACACTCGAATCGGGCAAGAAATGAGAGAGAACTCATCCCATAAGAGAAGAGATCGAGGAGCAGAGGGGAAGAGGCGCGTCACTGGAACAAATGAGGAACCCCCATTTATCATCCTTTAATGTTAAAATCGTTTATTTAATTAGTTTTATAAAAACTGTCTGGGTCTCGAGTCATGGCGTGGTCATGCAGGTCACAGCTTGGCGCATCTCTCCCTGGAAGAATCAAGAAATTCGCCCCTAGGCCATCCCGATGTGGTCTTCCTCTACGGCGTGAAGCGCTTTCATGGCCTAGCCTAACGGCGTGGCCTCGCCCGCAACCCCCGCATCATGGCACAACCCATCTCCCTTATAACCAGGCATAACCGCGACTTGACTGTCCAGGGTCGCGTCACGACGTCGCCCCCTGGCTCACAGCGTGACTGCTCCCCCCTCCAAACTCGAATTTTTCACAGTCTAGAGCCATTACGTATCGTCTAACTCTTACGCATGGTCACGACTTGACTTCTCCTCATCACGACGTGACTGTTCTCCTCCAGACCATCACACCCCAAAATTTCACTAAGTTTTGGACCCTCACGATTGAGGGTACCCATACGCAAGACTCTTATGCATGGTGACCCTTACTGTCACGACCCCCTCCCATCAAAGATGCCGCAATGAAAGGAGAGAGATAATGACCTCCTGAGTCCCGCCTCCAGTAGGCCCCCGGGTTGGCGACTAGCACCGAGGGTATAAAAATCTCACAAATGGGATACATTACCCTCTATAATATAAAATAAGATCAGGAGATAGGATAAACAACCACCAAACAACTCCAACAGATAAAATAAAGGTAAACCAAAAACCATTTCACAATGCATGAATAAAGTAAATTGATACATATATAAGTCTCCAAATATGCCAAAATTTAAGTCTACGACAGCGATACGACAACTCCAAACCCAGGCTAGCAATGTCCAGCTCAATCTCCAATGTCCTCTTGAAAACCTAAAAAACAATTTATATACGTAGGGTGAGCATACATGTATACTCATTAGGGATATAACCAAGGTCATGTGAAAAGAGCATGCTAATGCTCCAGTGAACAAACAGAACCAACAATCACCTATACAGGTCAACCAACCAGAACCCAGCCTCACCATGACTCACTCACCAAATCACGCATCCAATATAATAATATAGCATCGAGATCGTAACAAAGCAAGGTGCCCCGCTGTCGCTTCCCCACTGATTTGCCGCTCTCACACCCCAACGTCGAACGTCCTGTGCTCTCATCCGTTCCATACACATTACATCAACGTCTCGCCCGAAGACACCCGAGCCATCTCTGATGTGGGTCGGGACGCATCCCTACCTACCCCACCCTCGTAAGGTTTAGCATCCTGTGCTAGCATCAGACATCACCACACGTCTCGCCTGAAGACACCTGAGTCATCACATCTCATCTCATCATATAACCAGGGCAGTAGTGTATCATGAACGTGAAAGACATCAACGTTGTGTCCTCCTACCATGCATGACCCTCACCACATGTCACATCATCTCACCACCTCATCACACCGCAGTCGTGTCCTCCTACCATGCATGACCCTCACCACATGTCACATCATCTCACCACCTCATCACACCGCCTCATCACACCGCCTCATCACACCGCATCTCGCATGAATACACCTGGGCCATCACACCACATCTCGTCCGAATACACCCGGGCCATCACTACTGAAGGAAGAGCGGGGAAGATTGGGTAACCAGCCATCCGTATCACCACCATCCTGGATGTTGGGGAAAACACTCGGAACCCTGAACCTCTGAGCCTTGGTAAGGTTATCCAACTCGAGTGGTGCACGTATAGAAATAACATAAACATACAAGATATAAATAACACACATACCCAACCTATGGGTTTACAACAACCGCACTAGCGCACACCACATCACCACCACCGTACCGCACATCAACCGTCACAACCACTGCCCCCACTATATGCAACACACCACGCCACACAACAATTGGCCCAACTTACACAACCACACAACACAACAATTGACAACTCACACAACCATTGGACCAACTCACACAACTATTGCCACAACACCACACATCCACCGTCGCCGCCGCGCCACATTGCCCAAACCAACTCACTACAACAACCATCACACATCCCAACCACATCTCACAACACAACTGCCGCACACAACAACCGCACTGTAATGACCCGCTTATCCTCATTGGCTTGAGAGCTCAACGAGTCATTACTAGGCCTTAAGCGACATCCCCAAGACGCCAAAGACTGACAATAAATGCCGAAGGGTCTCAAGTATAAGTGGGGGACGATTTACCCTTTTAGAAATACACCCATCCATTAACCATTCACTATATGATGCATGAACAAATTAAAGACCAACCAACAACTTTATTTATATTAAACCACATCAGAGTACACAACAGCAGAAGACCAAACCAAAACATCAAGGTACACAGCGGAAGAACAACATGAGACTCTCAAAAGACACCACGACTCCGTGGTCCACAAGCTCCAAGCTCCACAACATCTCCCAAACATCACCACGAGCCATTAGTAATGAGATGCTTTACCTTTACCTGTGTCTCAGAATACAACATCTGCAAAAGCACCAAAGTGCCAAAGCAGGGGTGAGTATAAAACTCAGTAGGTTTTCCCCAATGACTTCCCTACTCACGCCACTAGGATAGAAGAGTTAGCCATATTTATATAAAAACAGTTTATATAAAACATTTTCACCAAAGCAGTTTATAACTAAATATAAACAAGTTTTCCAAAACCATCCATGCTCAAAGCATCAAAGTGCAATTTAAACCAGCTTTTCCAACACGTTATTTTTCCAGAAAAATAATCAAACAAATTTCCAAACCATTTCACAAACATCCCGTTTTGGCATACCCAAACATTTCACAAACCCGTGAAATCAACCATGCATGCATCGTTATGACAGTTCCATACTCATGAGCGGTCTCTCGTCGATCTACCAAGTCGTCACAAGGTAATTATTCCCATGTGCCATTACACCTTTGGCACCGAGCACAAGGTCCTATTTCAACCAAGCCTCGTACAATGCAATATGAACACACACTTCACATTTCCCACAATCATGCCAAACCATCCTTTCAATAAAACACCTTTTATTGAAAACCATTTTCCATCCAAACCAAGTGTGTTCAAACAATTCAAACTATTTCAATAAAGATTCCTTTTTATTGAAAACCAAATCCATCAAAACCATTTCAATAAAACACCCTTTTTATTGAAAACCCATTTCTCATCAAACCATTTACAATTTCAGCAATTTCATAATTTAAGCCAAGTCACTTTGCACACAAATCACCAAGATTTCACAATTTCATCAAAACCATAAATCATCAGTAAAGAAGATTTATTCCATGCTTTTCACAATCAATTCCATTCAAATAACCAATTTGAAACTAAGCCAACCAATTCTAACAAGAGGAGTCGAGAGTGAAGCCACCTACCTCAACAAAAAGGCGAAACCAAGCAACGGACGAAGAACACTCAAGAACACCGGGTCAAATCTCCAAAAACCCACCTTAGATTTCTTCTCCTAACACAACCAAGACCAAATCTCGTCCTATTTGGCATCCACACACTTAGATCTACCCATAACGGGCGTAGATCTAAGAAACCGAGAGAAATGGAGAAGTAGATCTAAGTAGATCTAAGAAACCATTCAAGAACGAAGGAGAACGATCACATACCTCAAGAATCCGGCTTCGATTCGCCAAGAGAAGCCTTAGGATCACCTCCGGAACGATGGGAGAACCCTCTTTGACCTTAGGAGAACCAAAATCCCGAGTTAGGGCCGCTTAGGAGCTTTAATGAGGCAATTAGAGGCAAAACGAGTTAGATCCACAATTTAAGGATCTAATTTTAAGTGACCGCACGGTTAGTCCGCACGGTTTGACAAACCGTGCGCTAATCGTGCGTTAGCTACTGCCTCGGTCACCCTTTTCGCACGGCCTCATCGCACCGTTTCCCTTAACCGTGCGCCGACCGTGCGAAAGCCACTGCCTCCTCAGTCAGCCACGTACGGTTTGGCCGCACGGTTTAGACAAACCGTGCGCCGCCCGTGCACCTTCCCCTTTGCTTCAAACTTCAGTCCAGGATCTCCCGACTCTCCCATACGTCGCCCTTAACTTTTAAACCCAAGAAAAACATCAAGTAAGGGTTACATACCAGAAACCGGGGGTACTACATTCTCCCCACCATTGGCCTTTCCGTCCCCGGAAAGTAGAAAACCAATGCTTGTCTGAAATAGTTCTGGCCACTGCTCTCTCACTTCTTTCTCGCGTTCCTAAGTCTCTTCCTGAATCTGACCATGTTGCCACAAAACCCGCACTAGACCGATACTTTTTCCACGCAAGACTTTATCCTGCCTATCCACAATCCGCACCGGGATATGTACCAACGAAGCATCCGGCTCTAGGTCAACGTGATCCCATCTGATCACATGGTCAGGATTGGGTTGATACTTTTCCAACTGAGATACATGGAACACATTTTGCACCGAACTGAACTGTGGTGGTAATGCCAACTGATATGCCACCTCTTCAACCCGTTCCAGTATCTCAAAAGGGCCTATATATCGAGGAGATAATTTGCCCTGATTCCCAAAACGACGATGTCCTAGCTTTGGAGGGATTCTCAAAAGGACATGATCACCCACTACGAACGACAACGGTCTTCGACGGTGATCTGTATAAGATTTCTGACGACTCGGAGCCGTCTCCATCCTCTTTCTAATCAACTGAATCTTCTCCGTTGTTTCTTGGACAAGGCTCGGCTCGACTAGTGAAGTTTCACCAGTTTCCACCCAGCATAGTGGAGAACGACAAAGACGCCCATACAATGCTTCAAATGGAGCCATGTGTATCGAGACTTGATAACTGTTATTGTATGAGAACTCCACTAAGGGTATATGCTCCTCCCATGAGCAACCAAAGTCCATTACACAAGCTCGCAACATGTCTTCCAACGTTTGTATCGTCCGCTCAGATTGCCCATTTGTCTGAGGATGATACGCCGTACTCATCGTCAACTAAGTCCCCAGGGCTTGCTGTAAGGATTTCCAGAAACGAGATGTGAACCTCGGATCTCTATCTGAGACAATAGACACTGGTACACCATGTCCCTTTACCACTTCCTGGATATAGATTTTTGAAAGATCTTCCACCGTATGGGTTTCACGAATAGGGATGAAATGGGCCGACTTGGTTAGGCGATCCACTATCACCCAAATGACATCATGTTTCCGGACCGTTCTTGGAAGACCTGTAACAAAATCCATTGCTATCTGTTCCCATTTCCACACTGGGATAGATAAAGACTGTAACATACCAGCTGGTCTCTGATGCTCTGCTTTAACCTGCTGACAAGTTAAGCACCGCGAGACGAACTCGGCTACCTTTCTTTTCATGTCGCTCCACCAAAACTGCGCCTTTAGCGCCTTATACATCTTCTGTGTACCCGGATGTACAACCCATCTTGAGTGGTGGTAAGCATTAAGGAGTTGTTCTTGACAAACTATAGGTACAACCATTCGATCTCTGAAACACAAAACTGAACCTGCTTCCAGTTTCCAGCCATCAATGGTCTCTCCACTATTGAGTTTTGAACTCATTACCAGACATTCCGCATCAGATGTTTGTGCCTCTTTGACCACTTTTACCAGATCAGGAACAAGCGTAGCTGAAAAGAAAACCGCAACATCACCTTAGTTTTCACATTCCACATGCATGTTGGCTAAGACCGACATCAATTGCCATTCGTCTGAAGCTTCCTTTGCCAACTGAGCATACGACTTCCTGCTTAATGCATCGGCCACCGAATTGCCCTTACCCGGTGTATACATTAAGTCGAACATTTGAAGATACTCCATCCATCTCCTCTGCCTCAGATTCAAATCTCGCTGTGAGAAAATATGTTTCAAGCTTTTGTGATCCGTAAACACAGTAAATTTCTCACCAAAGAGAGTGTCTCCATGTTTTCAAAGCATGGATGATTGTAGCTAACTCTAAATCATGTGTTGGGTAATTTTTCTCATGCACCCTCAATTGCTTTGAGCCATAAGCAACCACATGGTCTCCTTGCATGAGAACAGAACCCAACCCTGTTCCCGAAGCATCACAATACACCACGTATCCTTGCCCTGATTCTGCCAAGATTAAGATAGGTGCTGATGTAAGGCGAACTTTCAACTCTTGAAAAGATCTCTGACATTCCTCAGTCCATTGAAATGCACTGTTCTTTTTTGTCAATGCTGTCATAGGCGAAGCTAGTCGTGAGAAGTCACGGACAAAGCGTCGGTAATAACCAGCTATACCAAGAAAACTTCGTATTTCAAAGACATTCTTCGGCGGTTGCCAAGAAAGAACAACTTCTATCTTTTCTGGATCAACTGAAACACCTTTCTCAGAAACAACATGGCCCAGAAAGCGTACCTCTTGTATCCAAAAATCGCACTTTGATAATTTGACATACAACTGATGGTCTCTCAAGATTTCCAACACTATCGTCAAGTGTTGCTCATGCTCAGCTCTTGTTCTCGAATACACCAATATGTCGTCTACAAACACCACAACAAAAGAATCCAGATATCGCTGAAATATCCGATTCATCAATGCCATAAAGACTGCTGGTGCATTCGTAAGACCAAAAGGCATGACTACATATTCGTAGTGGCCATATCTGCTTCTGAAAGTTGTCTTTGGGATATCCTCCTTCCGAACTCGCAACTGGTGATATCCTGACCGCAAGTCAATCTTGGAGAACCACTGAGCTCCCCTCAATTGATCAAACAGGTCATCAATGCGTGGAAGTGGATATCTATTCTTTATCGTAACTTGGTTAAGTTTACGATAATCCACACATAGCCTCAAAGTTCCATCTGCTTTATTTACAAACAAAACTGGAGCTGCCCACGAAGACACGCTTGGCCGGATGAAACCCTTGCTTTCCAGCTCCTCTAACTGCACTTTCAATTCTCGTAACTCTGTTGGTGCCATCCTATAAGATGAGAGTGAGATAGGACTGGTCCCCGGAAGGAGATCAATCGTAAACTCCACTTCTCTTACAGGTGGTAACCCTGAGAAGTTGTTGGGAGACATCTGGAAATTGATCCACCACAGCTGGAAAACTATTTTCCTCAATCTCTTTCATTGATGCCAAAGTCAACGCTGCCAATTGGTGAGAGATCGTTCCCACCATTGGTGCCAACAAGCTCTTGGCGCCTTTCTTTACTATCCTTTCTCCTCTAAAGAGATGCTCAAAGCCGTTCTTAGTCGTGAAACTAACTGTTCTCCCATAACAGTTGATGTGAGCCTTAAACGTTGTCAACCAATCCGTACCGAGGATTACATCATAGACATCCATGTCCAACATGGAGAAGTCCCATTTCAGCTCAGCTCCATCAACAGTTATAGCACATGCTCTACACACGAAGACTTGACATTCTCTTTCACTAAGAGGAGTTTGCAGTTTCAAGACAGAAGACATCATTTCCAGTTTTAAGTTCAGCAAATCAGGAATACGAGAAGCAAGAAAGGAATGCGATGCACCAGTATCGAACAACACTTGCATGAGCGTAGAATTCAAAAGAATCGTACCTCTCACCGTAGATGGTCCAGCCTGATCATTGACCATCATCTGCTCGGCTCCATACAATTGCTTCGTCGCTGCACTGTTCTCCTTGTTGCCTTGTTGAGATTGCCCTAGTTGAGGAGTCATGGTATTCCTGGAGTCACCATAACTAGCTCTATTCTGCTGGCGAGACTGATTTTGCTGTCCTCGCCCTGTCGAAACATACGATGCTTGCGACGCCTGAGAAGTGTCCCGAACACCCGATCGTGGAGCACTGCGACAATATCGCTGAAGATGCCCCATCTTGTTGCAATTGTGGCATGCTCTCGGTGGTGCTGTACATTCTCATTTCATGTGATCAGTCGAACCACATTTAAAGCAACCTGCTTTGCTCTGGGGTCGTGGAGTAAGGTTGACTGATCCCACCGTCTGGTTATGATTCGCACTCCCACCTTGGAAGTAGATGCCCCTCTTCCGCTTGTTCCCAGCATTGGAGTTCCCACCCGTTCCCGTGGGTATCATCATGCCTCCTCCTATCGATCCCGAGATATCACGTTCAGCAACCGTCGCTTTGTTCACTATCTCTGTATAATCCGTAATACAGAGCACCGCAATCTTCGATCGAATCTCCTGCCTTAGCCCCGATTCGAAGATGCGTGCTTTCAAAGAAGCACTTGTCGCAACCTCTGGTGCAAAACGGACTAAATTCATGAACTTAGCCGCATACTATGTGACAGAGAGGCTCTCCTGTTTCAAGCTGAAGAAGTCCGTCGTTTTCTGGATCTTGAACGTGTGAGGATAGAATTGTTTGTTAAACAATTCTTCAAAATCCTCCCATGTAAGGCCTTCATCCAATTTAGCATGCACCGCTAAATCCCACCACTGACGTGCAAGATCCTCGAGCATATACGTCGTCGGCTTTACTTTCAGCTCCACTGGTGTGCCGATGAAATCGAATATACGATTCATCCTGCTTAGCCACACCTCCGCCTTCTCGGGTTCAGCATCACTCCTAAAGTTCGGTGGATTCTGCTTCATGAACTGGATGGTATGATCCACACGTCGTGACTCATTCCTCCGGTTCCCCGTATCCACAGCTTGAAAAGCTTGGACAATACTCTGAACCAGCTCTTGGTTCACACGTGGTTCAGGTGCAACCACATTCTCCGCAGCTTCTTCGGGTTGGTTTCGACGACGCCTACCGGGTGCCATTTTCTAAACCAACAACTCCGTCAATCTCACTCTCTAGCAACTGTTGGCTTAACATTTCAAATTCTATCGCATCAACTATCACAACATTGTTCTCAAACAACCTTTTTCCATGTTCAACCATTTTTGAAAACATTAAACATACCTTTTTGAAAATCAATTCATTTTCAAAATACACCAAATACCCTGTTTTCAAAGTCTTTCGGTTGAAAACAATTTCCACATTTTTCAAAATTGTCACATTTCACAAAATTCTTACTCATTCCTCACAATGAGATATACAATCCTCGTGGGAAGTCATTCCTCTACAATGCATGTCATGTTCATCTCATTGGCTAAACCCATGACAATGAGATTTCCAACATTCTAGAAGTGTATCGAAAACACTTATGTACCCAATACCCTGGTAACTTGAAGTTCAGCATAAACGGGTTAGCTACGTCCTTTTATGTTATACATTTCAAGTTCCGACAATCCTACGCCTGTCTAAGATGACCACCCAAGGAATAGACAAGAAAAAATTTCAACTCCAAGACCAAGAACATCGATGACCACTTGTTAGGTAAGGACCGAACAAGCTGATACCATTTGTAATGACCCGCTTATCCTCATTGGCTTGAGAGCTCAACGAGTCATTACTAGACCTTAAGCGACATCCCCAAGACGCCAAAGGCTGACAATAAATGCCGAAGGGTCTCAAGTATAAGTGGGGGACGATTTACCCTTTTAGAAATAAACCCATGCATTAACCATTCACTATATGATGCATGAACAAATTAAAGACCAACCAACAACTTCATTTATATTAAACCACATTAGAGTACACAACAGCAGAAGACCAAACCAAAACATCAAGGTACACAGCGGAAGAACAACATGTGACTCTCAAAAGACACCACGACTCCGTGGTCCACAAGCTCCAAGCTCCACAGCATCTCCCAAACATTACCACGAGCCATTAGTAATGAGATGCTTTACCTTTACCTGTGTCTCGGAATACAACATCTGCAAAAGCACCAAAGTGCCAAAGCAGGGGTGAGTATAAAACTCAGTAGGTTTTCCCCAATGACTTCCCTACTCACGCCACTAGGATAAAAGAGTTAGCCATGTTGTACCCCTCTCTCTTGGATTTTAATGATCACAATCACTCTCATCGTGTTCTAACTTGTTTTCAAGTGTTTTGATGCTAGGAAAAAGGTTGCCCAGGAGTTGGCCCAAGAAGGCTGATAGTGGACTCTCTGAGTCCACCGGCCAACCGGTGGATTCCCACCGGCCAGCCGGTGGTCTCTGGCAGAAGCATTGCTTTCTGCCAGAGCCACCGGTCAGCCGGTGCTAGCGCACCGGCCAGCCGGTATGGGCACCGGCCAACCGGTTCTTGACCACCGGCCAGCCGGAGGACCCAGGCAGTAGGCTTGCCCACTGCCTGGTGCCACCGGCCAACCGGTGGATGACCACCGGCCAGCCGGTGGAACCCAGACAGAAAGCCTGCTCTGTCTGGACCACCGGCCAGCCGGTGGACCACCAGCCAGCTGGTGAGACACCAGCGGCCAGCCGGTGTGCCCAGTCAAACTAGCCGTTGGGCTTTGACCAGACTTGTACTTTTGACCCCCAACGGCTCCGGAAGCCCTCCAACGGCCATATTGAAATGTTTATGGGTATTTGTCCTATAAATAAGAAACCATGGATGCCGGGAACACACCCGAAATATATTTTGATGTCTTGACGCTCTAACGACAAATCTCCAAGGCCTCTTGTGATCCATTGCCATCCTTGAAGCTTGAGCTCCCTCTCCATCAGCTGCTCTCACACTTTTGGCGCTCAAGGCTTCCGTGTGTTTGTATTATTTTATTTGTTTAGTTCCTCAACCATTAAAAAGCAAGCTGACGTATTAATCTCTCAACGGTTCTTGTTGGGAGCGGAGACGTAGGCTTGGGAATTAAGCCGAACTTCGTTATCAAATTGTGTCTTGCCTTTTTTATTTCCGCTGCATTGATAATTGTTTTAAATTGTTAATTATTTTTGAAAAGGCAATTCACCCCCCCTCTTGCCATCCTCTACGACCCAACATTTGGTATCAGAGGAAGCGTTTGTGTAATACCTTAACCGGTTACAAACTTAAGATCCTTAGTGATGGCTAATTCCTCGCATGCTCCCGAAGGGTATTCTATGACTCGGGCTCCATTCTTTGATGGAACCGATTACACTTATTGGAAAACTCGCATGATTACTTTTCTTAGAAGCATTGGTTATCCTATCTATAGGATTGTAATGCAAGGCTATACTTTATCTAACAAGGATGAGTCCAAATGGACCCCCGAAGACATTGCCAATTTTGTGCTTGATGGCAAAGCCATGAATGCTCTTCATTGTGGGCTAGACCGTAATGAATTCAACCGTGTTTCTACTTGCTCCTCTTCTTATGAAATTTGGAAACTTTTAGAAGTAACCCATGAGGGCACTAACAAAGTCAAAGACACTAGATTAGACATGTATCGCCAAGATTTTGAAAGTTTCACCATGCACCCACACGAATCAATTACTGAAATGTTTACTCGTTTTACTGACGTTTGCAATGGAAGAAAATCTCTTGGTGAGGATGTTTCTGCAGAAATGATGGTCAAGAAGATTCTTTGGGTCCTACCAAGCTCATGGGCACCAAAGGTGACCGCAATTCAAGAAGCAAAAGATGTCAAGAAAATGCCGGTTGAAGAGCTCATTGGATCACTCATGACCTACGAGATCACCATGAAGAGGCAAGCCGATAAAGAAGGTAAAACCTTCAAGGAGAAAAAAGAACATTGCTTTCAAAGCAAAGGAAGAAAGCTCCTCCGCGGATAGCGAATCCGAGATTGCTCAACTAGCAAGAAAAATGAGCAAATTCATGAAGAAAAAGAACTTTCGAAGGGCACGAAAGGAAGAGCCCAAAGCGGAGAATGAAGTTACATGCTTTGAATGTGGAAAGAAAGGCCACATCAAACCGGAGTGCTCCATTTTCAAGAAAAGGGTAAAAGAAAAGAAAAACAAGAAGGCTTTCAAAGCATCCACATGGAGTGCAAGTGATGACTCCATGTCTTCAAGCGACTCAAGCGATGAAGGTGAACAATGCCTAATGGCATTTGATGAGGTATCTTCTTCCGACTCCTCTTCCTCATCTTCCTCTTTCAATAATGACATGTCCTATGAAGATCTTCAAAATGCGAGAGATCAATTAGAGGAAGGTTTTCACGAACTTACCTCTAAATTTATGGCTTTGAAAAAGAAAAAGAAAATTCTCATTTCTGAAAAAGAACAACTTCTCAAAAAGAATGAGGAACTTACCCTTAAGATCCAATATATTCCAAATGTTGATTCTTTGAATTCAACCATTAAAGATCTAAGGGAGTCTCTTGCCAAGTTCACCCAAGGTGAACAAAATTTGACCAAATTACTAGGTTCTCAGCGTTCGGCTAGAACAACACATGGACTTGGCTTTAACAAACAAGCCACTTCTTCTAGAGCACCCACTACTTTTGTAAGGGGGAGCTCTCAATATAAATTTTGTAATTATTGTAAAAAGACCGGGCACATGATTTATGAGTGTGATTGTAAAAATGCAAGGTATGGAAGCCCCAAAACCATTACCTACTCGGATGAGTATTTTAGATGGCAACCCTCTAGAAAAATATGGGTTCAAAAGTCTCTTTTAGCTAATCTTTCCGGACCCAAACTTATATGGGTACCAAAATCTATTCTCTCTTGATTTTGTAGGATAAACGCCAAAGAAGTAGGACTTCGAAAGGCTCGTGGTATCTCGACAGCGGATGCTCGAGGCACATGTGTGGCGATCCCTCCGAGTTCAACTCCCTTGAAGAATTCGATGGAGGATACGTCACCTTCGGTGACAATTCAAAAAGCAAGATCGTCGGAATAGGTACCATTGGATTTGGTAGCACCTCTTTAATTAAAGATGTTTTATTTGTTAAAGGTTTAAAACATAATCTAATTAGCATTAGTCAACTTTGTGATAGTGGTTTTTCGGTGAATTTTCAAAATGATTTATGCAATGTGTTTGATTTTCAAAACAAATTGATATTTTCTGCTTCCCGTTTTCAAAATGTTTACATTATTGATTTAAAGTTTTTAGCTAGCCAAAATGTTAAATGTTTAAGTGCTCTTGACAATGAGTCTTGGCTTTGGCATAGAAGGTTGGGGCATTGTAGCTCTCATTCACTTCTAAAGCTTAATAAGAACAAGCTCATCCGTGACCTTCCTAAACTTAAGTTTAAGAAAGATTTGATTTGTGAGCCATGCCAACTTGGCAAGCAACACAAGTCTTCTTTCAAATCTAAGAAGGAAGTGTCCACTTCAAAATCTCTTGAGCTCCTACATCTTGAACTTTTTGGTCCTACCCCTGTAGCAAGTCTAGGTGGAAAATCCTATACCTTTGTCCTAGTAGATGACTTTTCTCGTTTCACTTGGGTTTTCTTTTTAGCTCATAAAAATGATGCTTGTAGAACCTTTTTGAAATTCTCTAGGAAAGTAGAAAACGAAAAAGGATATAAAATTATATCGCTCCGCAGTGACCATGGAGGTGAATTCGAGAACAAAGAATTCGATGAATTGTGTTCCTCTCAAGGATACAATCACACCTTCTCTGCCCCTAGGACTCCACAACAAAATGGAGTGGTTGAAAGGAGAAACCGAACTCTCCAAGAAATTGCTCGAACCCTCCTTAGCGAATTCAACCTCCCTCAATTTTTCTGGGCCGAGGCAGTTAACACTGCTTGTTATACTATCAATAGAGTCCTTGTAAGACCCCTTCTTAAGAAAACCCCCTATGAACTTTGGAAAGGCAAATTGCCCAAAGTTGGTTATTTTAAAGTGTTTGGTTGTAAATGCTTTATCCTTAACACAAAAGATAACCTTGGGAAATTTGATGTCAAATCCGATGAAGGTATTTTTCATGGGTACTCCAACTCAAGCAAAGCCTATCGTGTCTTCAACAAACGTTCAAAAACCATCGAAGAATCATCTCATGTCAAGTTTGATGAAAATCTTCCAAAACCCCATCCGGTCATTGAAGATGTTGAAGATAAGCTTGATAAACTTGAATTAAATGATTCCTCTTCTCCTCTCAAGGAGGATGATGATCATGAACCTTCTTCACCTTCTTTGCCTTCCACCTTGCCTAAGGTTTGGAAACCTTCTAGAGACCATCCATTAGAAAATGTTATAGGTGATCTTCAAGCCGGTACTCAAACTAGAAGATCAATCCTCAACGAGGTTGAACATCAAGCCTTCATTTCTCACCTAGAGCCTCAAACCATTAATGATGCCATTAATGATGAGAATTGGGTTCTTGCAATGCAAGATGAACTAAATCAATTCTCTAGAAATGATGTTTGGACTCTTGTTGAAAGACCCAATGATCATCCAATTATTGGCACTAAATGGGTTTTTAGGAACAAACTTGATGATCAAGGAAATATAACCCGGAACAAGGCTCGCCTAGTAGCTAAGGGCTATAATCAAGAAGAAGGAATTGATTATGGTGAAACCTTTGCGCCCGTTGCTAGATTGGAATCCATTAGGATCTTGTTGGCTTTCGCCGCCCACTTAAATTTCAAACTTTTTCAAATGGATGTTAAAAGCGCCTTTTTAAATGGTTTTATTTCAGAAAAAATCTTTGTTGAACAACCTCCCGGTTTTGAAGATCCAAAATTTCCAAATCATGTTTTTAAATTAACCAAGGCTCTATATGGCTTAAAGCAAGCCCCTCGGGCTTGGTATGAGCGGTTAACAAAATTCCTTTTAGAAAATGATTTTAAAATGGGTCAAGCTGATTGTACCCTCTTTTTAAAACACACTTCAAAAGATCTTTTAATCGTCCAAATCTACGTCGATGACGTTATCTTTGGTTCTACCAAAGAATCACTTTGTACTGATTTTTCAGATTTAATGAGAAAAGAATTTGAAATGAGCTTTATGGGGGAATTGAAATTTTTTCTCGGTTTTCAAATCTTTCAAAATTCAAAAGGTATTTTTCTAAGCCAAGGCAAATACACAAACGAGCTCTTAAGTCGTTTTGGTATGGATCAAGTAAAGGAAATTAGTACCCCCATGAGTACTTCCTGTAAGCTTACGTTAGATGAAGTCGGGAAACCGGTTGATAACAAGCTTTATAGGAGTATGATCGGGAGTCTACTTTACCTAACTGCGACCCGTCCTGACATCATGTTCAGTGTTTGCCTTTGTGATCGTTTTCAAGCCAATCCCAAAGAATCTCATTTTAAATCGGTCAAAAGGATTTTTAGGTATTTAAGAGGATCCAAAAACATTGGTTTATTTTATCCTTCTAATACTTCTTTCGAACTTTCTTCATATTCGGATGCTGATTTTGGCGGATGTCAATTAGATCGAAAGAGTACTAGTGGAACCTGTCATCTGCTAGGCAAGTCACTTGTATCGTGGAGTAGCAAGAAGCAAAACTGTGTTGCTCTTTCTACTGCCGAGGCCGAGTACGTAGCCGCTGGGAATTGTTGTGCCCAAATTATTTGGATGCAGCACACTCTCTTGGATTATGGCATTTCCTACGATCATGTCCCTATTCGGTGTGACAACACTAGTGCCATTAGTATTTCTAAGAATCCAATACAACACTCTAGAACAAAGCATATAGACTTAAGGCATCATTTCTTTCGTGACCATTTTCAAAAAGGGGATATCACTTTGGACTTCATTTCTACTGATTTTCAATTAGCTGATATTTTTACCAAACCGCTCCCGGTTGAACGTTTTGATTTTATTAAGGGGGAGTTAGGAATGATTCGTCAATGAGCACTATTAAATATTTAACTCTTTTTTATTTCAATTCAATTTTTTTTTTGTTTATCTAATTTCTTCTCATTTTTTTTCTTTTTCCCTCCTATTTTGATAATCCCAAAGGGGGAGAAATTTCTCTGTTTACTAGTTTCATATTTCAATTCATTAAAGTGCTCTTTTTAAAAGTTCAATTTTTTTTTAAACCGGTAAGTTATTGATTTTGTTCCTTTTAAAAAAAATGACCTATGGTTACAATTTCAAAATGACTCATTCTCTTTAGATTAAGATCATTTTCAATACATGGTACATCTCTTCAATTTTTTTTTTTTTTTGAAATGATCTCTAATATATTTTCATGTCCAAAATTGTTTATTTAAGTTTTCAATTGGCATATCCTTTTTAAAGCTTTCTCTTTTGTGATTGTGATCATCAAAATAGGGGGAAATTGTTGTACCCCTCTCTCTTGGATTTTAATGATCACAATCACTCTCATCGTGTTCTAACTTGTTTTCAAGTGTTTTGATGCTAGGAAAAAGGTTGCCCAGGAGTTGGCCCAAGAAGGCTGATAGTGGACTCTCTGAGTCCACCGGCCAGCCGGTGGTCTCTGGCAGAAGCATTGCTTTCTGCCAGAGCCACCGGCCAGCCGGTATGGGCACCGGCCAACCGGTTCTTGACCACCGGCCAGCCGGAGGACCCAGGCAGTAGGCTTGCCCACTGCCTGGTGCCACCGGCCAACCGGTGGATGACCACCGGCCAGCCGGTGGAACCCAGACAGAAAGCCTGCTCTGTCTGGACCACTGGCCAACCGGGAGCTCAGCACCGGCCAGCCGGTGGACCACCAGCCAGCTGGTGAGACACCAGCGGCCAGCCGGTGTGCCCAGTCAAACTAGCCGTTGGGCTTTGACCAGACTTGTACTTTTGACCCCCAATGGCTCCGGAAGCCCTCCAACGGCCATATTGAAGTGTTTATGGGTATTTCTCCTATAAATAAGAAACCATGGATGCCGGGAACACACCCGAAATATATTTTGATGTCTTGACGCTCTAACGACAAATCTCCAAGGCCTCTTGTGATCCATTGCCATCCTTGAAGCTTGAGCTCCCTCTCCATCAGCTGCTCTCACACTTTTGGCGCTCAAGGCTTCCGTGTGTTTGTATTATTTTATTTGTTTAGTTCTTCATTGGGTTTGGATTAAAACAAACCTCTCATTTCAATTCTTTCTTTCAATTGGGTTTCTTGCTACAACCATAATAAAAAAGCAAGCTGTACGAAGGTGTTCTAGCCTACCTTAAAACGGCTAGTGGGTTTCTTGCTACAATCATTAAAAAGCAAGCTGACGTATTAATCTCTCAACGGTTCTTGTTGGGAGCGGAGACGTAGGCTTGGGAATTAAGCCGAACTTCGTTATCAAATTGTGTCTTGCCTTTTTTATTTCCGCTGCATTGATAATTGTTTTAAATTGTTAATTATTTTTGAAAAGGCAATTCACCCCCCCTCTTGCCATCCTCTACGACCCAACAAGCCATATTTATATAAAAACAGTTTATATAAAACATTTTCACCAAAGCAGTTTATAACTAAATATAAACAAGTTTTCCAAAACCATCCATGCTCAAAACATCAAAGTGCAATTTAAACCAGCTTTTCCAACACGTTATTTTTCCAGAAAAATAACCAAAAAAATTTCCAAACCATTTCATAAACATCCTGTTTTGGCATACCCAAACATTTCACAAACCCGTGAAATCAACCATGCATGCATCGTTATGACAGTTCCATACTCATGAGCGGTCTCTCGTCGATCTACCAAGTCGTCACAAGGTAATTATTCCCATGTGCCATTACACCTTTGGCACCGAGCACCAGGTCCTATTTCAACCAAGCCTCGTACATATAGTTACCATGTGCCATTACACCTTTGGCACCGAGCACAAGGTCCTATTTCAACCAAGGCTCGTACAATGCAATATGAACACACACTTCACATTTCCCACAATCATGCCAAACCATCCTTTCAATAAAACACCTTTTATTGAAAACCATTTTCCATCCAAACCAAGTGTGTTCAAACAATTCAAACTATTTCAATAAAGCTGCCTTTTTATTGAAAACCAAATCCATCAAAACCATTTCAATAAAACACCCTTTTTATTGAAAACCCATTTCTCATCAAACCATTTACAATTTCAGCAATTTCATAATTTAAAATCAACATTTTAAATTCAAATAGCCAAGTCACTTTGCACACAAATCACCAAGATTTCACAATTTCATCAAAATCTTTAATCATCAGTAAAGAAGATTTATTCCATGCTTTTCACAATCAATTCCATTCAAATAACCAATTTGAAATTGTCACACCCCGACCGCAGATGCCCTTATTTTACTCTTTTCTTGGTCTCGGTCTGAAATTTTCAATGTTTATTTGTGTTGGTGGTTTCGTGTCGGTGCGCGGTCACCGCATCGTTAGCGGTGACCGTGCGTTCGGCCCGGGTGACCGCGTGTTCACCCGGTGTTTTAAATATTAAAACTGTTAAGTTGACATTTTATTATTATTACTATTTAAATTGTTATTATTATTTTTTGAAGTTGTTTTTATTGTATGTATGTCTACATACATGTTTATATATGTATATATTGATATATGTGTGTATATATATATATATGTTTATATGTGCTTATGTATATAAGTGTATATGTTTATATATGTTTAGATATAGGTATATATGTCTATATATATATATGTGTGTGTGCGTGTTATTTTTAAATGGTTTTATTATTCCAAATATTTCGGTTATAATAATAGTTATTATAATTAACAAATTTTTATTTTTGTTATCACTATATTATATTATATTATTATTATTATTATTATTGTTATTACTTACGATATTATTATTATTATTATTATAAAGTTTTATTATTATTATATAGTTTTATTATTTTTAGGATTTGTTTTATTTAATTACTTATACTATCATTCAATATTATTATTAGTATATTATTTTTATTTTATTATTATGATTATAGTATTTTATTATTATTATTATTATTAGTATTTTTAACATATATATATATATATGTATTATGACCCTAAAGTCTACCCCTAACCCTATTCCCCGTGCGGCGCCCCCCCCTCTCTCCTCTCTTCTCTCTTCTCTCTCTTCTCTCTTCTCTCCCTTCTTCCACACCCTCTGCGCGTCTCTGCCCTCCTTCGGCCGCCGCCTTGCCGACCTCCACCTCGCCGACCCGCTCCCGCGCTCGGCCAGCCGCCGCTTCCCGCGGCCCGCTTCCAGCCTCCGGCCCCGGCTTCCCGTCGCCGCGCCGACGCTGCTCTCTCGCGCAGCACCCCGGCGGCCCCGACTTTCCGTCGCCGCCACCCCCGCCCCGTCCGGCGCCCGTTCCGGCCACCCCCAGCCGCCAGCCCGCACCCCCCTGCACCTCCTCCTCCTCCCTGCACAATCCGCCCGCCGGCCCGCCTTGCCCCTGCCTCCTCCGCTAGTCCGGCCGCCGCACCTCCTCCCGCACACCCGACCTCCCGACCTCCCGACCTGTCCGGCTCCCCCGACGTTCGGCGCTCTGCCTCGCCGCACCCGCACCAGCCGCTCCGTCCCGGTCCGACGACCTCCCTGACCGCCGCGCCCGGCTTCCCTGTTTCCGGCCTCCTTTAGCTGCACCGGTTTCCTGTCGCCGCGCCGCCCGGGCCTGCTCCGGCGACGACCTCCTGTCCGGCGACCAGTCCGGCGACTTATGTGTTTTGAGTTTTTTTTTTCTTTTGTTGCAGCGTGTCACGAGGGTTAACCCTCTTCCCCATTTCCGGCCTCGTTTAGCTGCACCGGTTTCCTATCGCTGCGCCGCCCGGGCCTGCTCCGGCGGCGACCTCCTGTCCGGCGACCAGTCCGGCGGACTTTCCCCATTCTCGGCCTTCATCAGCCGCGTCGGCGACTTCGCCGACCTCACTCTGCTCCGGCGACCCCGCCACACCCCTGCGGCCCAGCCGCCTCCGGCCGAGCCCTCTCTGGCCACGTCACCTCCGGCCAGCCCGCTCCGGCCAGCCCGCTCCGGCCGGCCCGCTTCCGGCCAGACCGCCTTCGGCCGCGCCGCACCCGACTTGCTCTGCTTGCCGCACCCCTGTCGCGCTCGCTTCGACCCGCAGGCCTTTCGCGGTGTCGACGTGTCGTCCGGTCAGCCTCGTGCAGCGTCGTCGCGCCGTCTAGCGCCCTCACGACCAGCCGCGCGTCTCGTTCTTGTTTGGGCGAGCGGCGAGCACCGCTGCTGAAAGCGAGCAATTCGGTTAACCTTGTTTCACCTGCCTTGATGTCAAGGTGGTTTTATGCCATTTGTTCATTAGAGTTATTTTAATTTAGTGTTTATTTGTTTTTAATTGTTTTACTTTTGTTGCAGCCTGTTGGTAAGGTTTTTCCATGATTCTGCGATCGTCAGCTTGCAGGTGCTGGTGCTGGTGCGACCATTTGAGTCGTGACACGTCATTATGTCTGGATTGCGAGCAGAGGTGGGCTTTTGCATTGTTGATCCATTTGAATTAGTACTTATGTGTTTTGAGTTATTTTTCTTTTGTTGCAGCGTGTCACGAGGTATTTTCGCGTTATCGAATTTTCCCGCTTGCGTTTTCTAGTGCGCAAGTGTGTGACGTGTCGCGTTATCGCAAACAAGCTGTAATTCAAGTAGTTCTCCCATTGCACTCGCCTTTAAATTTAGAATTTATTTATTCCTTGTCTTTTTATTGAGTTTCAGTAAATTTAAAAGTATTATTAAGTAGTTATTCATAATGTGGTGATCTACTCTGTTTATTTCTAGCATTTCACTGGAAGTATTTTTCTTGGTTTTAATTGTGTGCTTTCCTGGTGATGTTGCTAAATGAGTTCTTTATGAAATGTGAAAGTCATGTTGAATTGTGTTTTGAAATGGTTTTGGTGTGTGTAAAATGACAGGTGTATTGTTTATGGAAAATGGTGTTTTCTTAGAACTTTGATTAGAGTAAATGCCCGTATGACCTTTAAACTTGATTTTGGAAACATTAAGTGTGGTTCTTGGTTGTTGAAAAAAAAAATGATTTCCTTTGTCGCGTGAATAAAAGTTTGGATTTCATTTGAGAAATAGCCTTCCTTCAAAAAGTGATTAAAGGCCCGGTTGGCACTTCATTCATTGCGAACTGACTACATATATATATACGTACTTATGGGGCATCTCTACAGGGGGACTTCCCTTCGAGGATTGTCGTGTAGGGGTGTCCGTGTAAGGGGTTGGCAAGTGCGGTGAGATGAGTCACGCGTGCGAGGGCCTTCCACTTACACAGTATTATTAAAAACCACCGTGGGTTCCTGGGCGTCTTTTAGAGAATCGAGTGACGGTTGCTGGCTAACCCCGATTAGACGGGTTAGTTCCCCCTTGGTAGGTAGGCCTTGTGGGGCGTGCCACTGGTTGGCTGTTAGGGCGGCCAGTTGGTTATTGACTGTGGAGTACCATGTCGGCAGGTAGTCTGAACCCGAGTACGTCCAGGGGTTTTCTAGGGATGTTTAGGATCGCCCATGGTTATTGCTTATAACTTCTGGTTTACCTTTACTTGCACTTGTTTTCCTTGCTTGTTTACCTTCAGTCATCCTTCACAGCTTATACTGTTAGATTTTGGGAAAATGGTTTTCAAATGAAAATACTTTATTCTCTTTGTGTAAGATTTGAAAACGTAACACTTCTTTCCTTTTTAGAATGAGTTTAAAACTAATGAAAGGAATCCAACTTTCGAAAAAGAATAAGGGAAATGTCTCGTGTTTTGATTTTCAAGTGAAATATTATGAGAGCTTACTTTTATACATTGTAGTTCAAACCTGGAACATGTAGATTCTTTATTTACTGGCAGTGCTTTGGGATTTGTTGTTGGGCTCACATACTGAGTACTTTTTTGTACTCACGCCCATCTTTTATCTTCTCAGTTGCAGGTTCCTTTGTGTTCAGGGTTTCCCTGGTTTAGTCGCTCAGTGTTGGAGCGAGGTTGGTTTTCAGTTGGGTGGTGACCCGTGGGGTCACGTGGAGGTACGTTGGTTGTATAGTTTTGCTTGTATGTTTTGTTTAGTTTCTATTCTTTTACTGTTTCTGGTTTTCCTTTGGGCCAAATCGTTCCCACCTGTTTACTTTTGATGCCCGACACTAGTTGCCATCCCGGGGGGATCGGGAACGCCCCTCGGGACTTGCCGCGGACCGGCTCGGGTGACCGATTCAGGGTCGACTCAGGCTGGTTCGTGACAGAAACTAAGCCAACCAATTCTAACAAGAGGAGTCGAGAGTGAAGCCACCTACCTTAACAAAAAGGCGAAACCAAGCAACTGACGAAGAACGCCCAAGAACACCGGGTCAAATCTCAAAAAATTCACCTTAGATCTCTTCTCCTAACACAACCAAGACCAAATCTCGTCATATTTGGCATCCACACACTTAGAACCCTCTTTGACCTTAGGAGAACCAAAATCCCGAGTTAGGGCTGCTTAGGAGTTTTAATGAGGCAATTAGAGGCAAAACGAGTTAGATCCACAATTTAAGGATCTAATTTTAAGTGACTGCACGGTTAGTCCGCACGGTTTGACAAACCGTGCGCTAACCGTGCGTTAGCTACTGCCTCGGTCACCCTTCTCGCACGGCCTCATCGCACGGTTTCCCTTAACCGTGCGCTGACCGTGCAGAAGCCACTGCCTCCTCAGTCAGCCACGCACGGTTTGGCCGCACGGTTTAGACAAACCGTGCGCCGCCCGTGCACCTTCCCCTTTGCTTCAAACTTCAGTCCAGGATCTCCCGACTCTCCCATACGTCGCCCTTAACTTTTAAAACCAAGAAAAGCATCTAGTAAGGGTTACATACCAGAAACCGGGGGTACTACACGCACAATCACCACCACACGTCACCACCACACATAACAGCCACACACATCCACTACGCACCACAACCACATCGCACAACTGTCCACGTCGCATCCATGCCAACCAACCACCGCATCACAGCCCCACGCATCACACAGTCCGGCTGATCACCTCTATCACCACACAACAGCCCAAACCACGTAGGGCAACGCAACACGCACAAGCACATATCACAACAACATATTCCGACTTCCACAAATTATTCAAGGGCTTTTATCACATCACTTATTTAATTTAGCTTGAGTATTATCACACAAGCCAAGTTCCATGAGCAACCAGTTATTTAGCCATATTTACGTTCTTTATCCTTTTATTTAGGGTGCGATCACACAACACAACAAGGGTCTCAAGGCATATCATCTACAGCGCAAACAAGGCTTCCATCAACTGTTATTTTCAGTATTGGCAACAAGCATGCCCAATATCATCAATAACATATATCAAAACAGGAAAGCATGCAACAACTCCCTATTCCCATCAATTTCAAACATGTCAATTTATTATCTTTATTATGCCAACCTTTACTATTCACCCTAAGGAAAGAAAAACCATGCAGATCTCACACATAGCATGTAAACAGGTGAGAATGAGGATCCCCTGAAGCTTTCTGATCTCGCCACGCACTGCAGGGTGAAGAAGAAACAACCCGCGAACCACAACCGCACTAGAAACCCGCAGATCAACCTGCACCACATCAAGGGATCATCAAAACATAGCCCCAACACACCCGGAACCAAGGCCGACGTCGCCGCAATGATACTCCAAAGGAAGAATGAGAAGAAACCAAGGGGTAAAGAGAAGAACTTACCACAAATCATTAATACTCAACCACCGGAACCCAAGGATTGAAGTAGGGAGAAAAGGGCTGAAAGACCTCCCAAAAGTGCCTAGGGTTTACCACAAACGAGAGGGACCGAACTGCCGAATGGGGAGAAAAATCCGCCGATCAAAACTTATATATAGGCTCTAAGTCGCCTGATTTACGGCGTAAATTCCTCATTGATGTCGTAAGTTCCACGACTCTGAAAACTTAGGTTGTAAGACCAACCTTTAGGCCGTAAAACCTTCAAAACCTCAACTTCCGCCGAAAAAGCAGGGCGTCTAGGGCTTAATTGATTTACTCCGTAAATACCTGTCTTACGGCGTAAAACCCTTTTTCATGGCCATGCTTTTGGGGCATGCAAGCTGTAAACGGCTGGCCACACAAGCCGTAAACCACCGTAAACCCCTCTTTTACGGCATAAAAGACCTGCTGTAGTTCTGCTAGAGTTCCAACCTCCATCGGATCTCCTCTAGCCTCCTCCGAGCACTCTCCAACCACAAAATTAGCAAAGTAACGGGCTGAGAAGACACAAACCATTACATTAGATACCTCTCAAACTATTCTCGCCCTCCAGAATCAAAACCATACCCAAAGAAAAGAAATGGGTCCGAACAACCTACTCGCGAGATATCTCTCAAGGATCTCATTACACCTCAATATTACCACCAGTCAAACACACCCAACCGAGAGGTACCCACAAAACATCCCATGCAACCACATCACCACTCAACCACATCACCACCTCTCACCGGGCACAACACCACATCATCTGGTACCAGCCACAAGCCACTACATTTTCATATAGCCATCCACATTAACATCTCAACCTCCACACAACTTAAACCAATCACTGCCACTACCAACACAACACTGCCCCGAGCACACAAATTAGGGAATTTCATCTTTCATGTCAAGATATTATCCGCTTTGGGCAGAACTAACTCGCCCGCACGGTTTTAATCATGTCGAAGTATAATGCTTCTAGATTAAGAATCAAGTTTTCCCCTTTCCATATGTTGGAAGCTTTATCACATCACACATTACACATATAGGGAAACAACACATCTCATAAAACAACAAGATCTAATATCACATCATCAAAACAAAACAGAGCAAGACAAAACTCAAAACAATTTTGAGTACTGGACACACATCTGCGCCTCTCGCTCCCAAGTATTCTCCTCTCGACCATTATGCCTCCACAACACACGAACCCAAAGAATGGTTTGTCCACGCAGCACCCTCTCTTGACGATTCTGTATCTCTACTGGCCGCTCCATGAATGTTGCATCGTCTTTGATATCCAATTTTCCCCAGTCAATGATGTGAGAGTTATCGTGAAGATACCGACGAAGCTGAGACACATGAAAGACGTCGTAGATCCTCTCCAACCGTGGTGACAATGCCAACATATACGTCACCTCGCCAACATGCTCCAACACCTCAAAGGGCCCAACAAACCGGAGAGAAAGCTCACTCCCCTTGTCAAACCTCCACTGCCCTCGCCGAGGGGAGGCTCTCAAGAACACATGGTCTCTAACATCAAATTCTAGGGGCCTCTGCTCACGATCAACATAGGCCTTTTGACGGTCCTGTGCCGCCCTCATCCCCTCTCGAACCAACTGGATTTTCTCGGTTGTGCTCCGCACCATATTAGGAACAGTAACTGTCGACTCTCCAACCTCCATCCAACACAATAGAGAATGACACGACTGCCTGTATACCGCTCAAACGACGCCATGCTAATGGATGCGTGATAGCTGTTGTTGCATGCAAACTCGACCAGAGGCAAGTGCCTACCCTTGATCCGCTAAAGTTCAAGATGCGAGCTCGTAACATATCCTCTAGTGTCTGGATAATCTGCCCCGTTTTCTCATGTCTGAGGGTGAAAAACAGTGTTAAAGCGCAACTGAGAGCTAAAAGCATGCTACAATCCCTCTAGGCCCGCGAGGTAAAATGTGGATCCCAATCAGAGATGATGGTCCTCGGTACCCCGTGAAGCCTAACCACATCGTCCACATACCCACCTCGCCAAAACATCCGCAACACTCGACTCACAGATCACCAGAAAATGAGTTGACTTCATCAGTCAATCCTCTATCACCCAAACCGCATCACAACCTCTCTGAGCTCGGGGTAACCCGGTGACAAAGTCCATCGAGATGTCTTCCCATTTCCGCTCGGGAACATCCATGGACTACAACAAATCTCCAGGACCACGGTGCCCGGCTTTCACCTGCTGACAAACCAGACACCTCGCTCCAAACTCTGCTCCTGACCTTTTCATCCTCGACCACCAAAGTTGTCTCCTCAAACCACGATACTTCTTTGTCACACTGAGATGTACCGCTAAAGGTGTGAGCTGTGAAACTCACAGAGAACTCCCTCACGCATCGCCTGCGGAACAAACAACCTCCCCTGAAACAACACCCGATTCTGACCATCCTCTGACCACCCCTCAGGAGCCAACACAGTCACACATCACCTCTGCCTCTGAGTTTCCCCACTGAGTCTCCTCCACCTGCCGCATCAAGGAGGACTCAACAGTCATCTGATAACGACAACCACGACCACTGCTCTTTTCGACGTCAAGATGCATCGCTGCAAGCTCCTTTCACTTCGAGCATATCAAGATATCATTGATGAATATGACGACGAACCGGTCTAGGAACTCACGGAACACGGAGTTCATGAGCCCTATGAACATGCTGGTGCGTTCATAACATCGAACGACATGACTACGAACTCGAAGTGCCCATACCTGCATCTAAAGGTAGTCTTCAGAATATCCTCATCTTTCACTCTGTGATATCCAGACCACAAATCAACATTCGAAAACCAACTGGCTCCTCTCAATTGGTTGAATAGATCATTTATCCTTGGAAGTGGGTAACAGTTCTTGACTGTCACCTAATTCGATCTCTGATAGTCTATACACATCCTCAGACTACCGTCTGCCTTCTTGGCGAACAACACTGAAGCACCCCACGATGACACACTCGGTTAGATAAAACCCTTCTGTATTAGATCATCCACCCGCAACCTCAGCACACACAATTCTGTAGACGCCATTCGATAAGGAGCCATCGAAATCGGGGACGCGCCCGACTGCAACTCTGTCCCGAACTCGATGCCTCGTCGAGGGGGTAGTGCCATAACCTCTTTTGGGAAAACATCCAGGTACTCTTTTACAACCCTGGGAACATCTTCCGCCTGAGCTTCCATTGACAGCTCCGCCAACTGAGACAAAAGAGGCTCCGCTTGCCTACCACCTATCCAATAACCTTGCTTGCTAACGAATGCCACTCACTGAAACAAAACTGTTCTCCGGAAGCAGTCGATGATTGCACCCACGGTATACAACCGATCTATGCTAAGGATAACATCGTATGACTGTATCTGCTGCAAGAAGTCTCCCACTGACTGATGCTACCCCATCACCAGTCTACATCCCCAGCACACATCAAACAAAGAAGCCCGACCTCCAACCGGCGTAGATAACACTAGAGGCACTAAAAGCCTCTCCACGTCCAGTCCCAAAGCACAGACCAAAGCGAGAGCAACAAAGAAGTGCGAGACTTTCGAATCAAACAAAACACACACAAGGGTAGACGATAAACTAATCATACCTCGAACAACTCCTGGCTCTGCCGGCACTGCTGCCTCTAACGCGTGCATCTGACCGCGCCCAACTCCTCTACCTCTCTGCTGTCGGCCTCCACGGTTGCGCTCCGGCCTAGGCTTTTGTGGACGAGGACCATTACGAGACTGCCCTCTACCAACACCATCTGCCCTCGACTGCTGAACAAGCACCGACGGTCCCTTCTTTTGAAACTATCTCAGAGGCAACTGATGCTGCAAGGGCTGGAACACCCACCTGATACTGGCCTCCCTGAGCGGTCAGACACTGAGCTTGGCGATGCTCATGTCCTCTACAGACATAACACGAAAACAGGAAACCTCCGACAGGCGCTCGAGAGCCACCTGCCCTAGAAGAACGGAAGGAGATCTGCCGCGACTGGCTGCCCACTAGAACCTGACTGCCTGAACACCCGCAACCCGCAACCCACTGCCTGAAGCCTCGCGCCTCAAGACGCCCTGCTGGCCACTCTCTCGAGGCTCAACTTCCAAGGAAAGCATCCGTTCAATAACCTCAATCTTTTTCTGCACCTCATGATATGTTGGGAGCATAAATGGTGTGACCACATATCTGATTGTTGGGTGTAAAGCCTGCTTCTGACATCGCACTCTGGACTCCCCATCTAGGAAAACATCTGGAGCAAAGTGCAGGTGGTCCCTAAACCAAATCCTAGGCCCCCGCACACTCAAGCTCCCCTGCTGAAGAGAGAGCAACTCCTGTCGCTTCGTTGCCTTCATCATCGATGAAAGGAGCTTTGAAGTAAACTCTCTTTGAAAGTCGGGCCACAACACATCTGCCTCTTTTCGGTCACTAAGAAACAATATCCACCACTGACGAGCAACTCCCCACAACTGACTAATTCCCAACGACACCTAGAACTCAGCCCGTTCTTGGATCAGGCTGAAAGCGATCTTGAGCTCCTCCAGCCAACGCTCAGTCTCTAGATCTGAGATGCTCTCCTCATACTTCCCCAAACTCTGCAGCTGAAAGGTACGCAAAGTCCTTTGCCAAACCTCATCCTTCTCTGTTGGATCGACTCTTCGACGATCAACCGGATTTGCCTGCTGAACCTCAATTGCCGGAGCTACTCGCTCACGACGACCAAGAGCCATTCTTGAAAAGCAAGGAGAACATCCTAAGCCCGTAACATGGAATTTTATCAAACTTATTTATTTAATTCATTTTATTTTCCCACAACTGCCCAATTCAAACACAAACATAATCAATCATGATGCATGTACCTCTCCCAGGTCTCTATCTTGCAAACAGGTCCACCTCGCTTGGTCGTTCAATAAGCTCAGAGTCCGTGTACTGGATCACTGGAGGCCCTAAAATCCGGTGTCCTAACCGGTCTCTGTGGCCCTTTTCACGCACCAAGGTCAACTGGTACCGTTGCCATACCAACCCATGAAAACCTCACAGTGCCTAACTCCAAAATTCATCATATCTCTCAACCATCAGCTCAGATACCACTTTTTCATGATGCCTTCCCATCAAAGATGCCGCAATGAAGGGAGAAAGATAATGACCATCGACTCCCGCCTTCAGTTGGTCCTGGGTTGGCGACTAACACCGAGGGTATAACAATCTCACAAATGGGAGACATTATCCTCTATTATAAAACAGGATCGAGAGATTGGTTAAACAACCACCAAACAACTCCAACAGATAAAATAAAGGTAAATCAAAAACCATCTCACAATGCATGAATAAAGTAAACTGATACATATAGAATTTTTCAAATATACCAAAATACAAGTCTAAAACAACGCCACAACAGCGCCACAACAACAGTTTCAAACCCATGCTGGCAATGTCCAACTCGGTTCTCGAAGTCCTCCCAAAAACCTGAAAAACAATTTATATATGTAGGGTGAACATACATTTATACTCAGTAGGGACATAACCAAGGTTTCAAGTGTACATGTGAAAAGAACATGCTAATGCGCCGATGAACAAACAACAGAACCAACAAGCACATATACAAGTCAACTAACCAGAAACCAGCCCCACCATGGATCGCTCACCAAATCACGCATCCCATATAATAATATAGCATCGAGAACATAACAAAGCAAGGCGCTCCACTGTTGCTTCCCCACTGATTTGCCGCTCTCACGTCCCAATGTTGAACATCCGGTGCTCTCATCCCTTTCATACATATCGCATCACATACCATATCACATCACGTCTCGCCTGAAGACATCTGGACCATCTCTGATGGGGGTCGGGATGCATCCCTACCTACCCCACCCTCGCAAGGTCTAGTATCCCGGTCTAGCATCGGACATCACCACACCATGTCTCGCCCGAAGACACCCGAGTCATCACATCTCATCTCATATATAACCAGGGCAATAGGGTATCATGAACGTGAAAGACATCAACCTCGTGCCCTCCTCCTACCACACACGACCCCCACCACATATCACATCACATCACTGCCTCATCACATCTCATCCCGCCCAAAAACACCTGGATCATCACACTACATCTTGCCCGAATACACCTGGATGTTGGGGAAAACACCTGGAACCCAGAACCTCTGAGCGTTGGTAAGGTTATCCAACTTGGGTGGGGCGTGTATTGAAAAACATAAACATACATGATATAGATTGCACGCATACCCAACCTATGAGTTTACAACAACTGCACGCTCACCACATCACCACCACCGTACCACACATCAACCGTCACAATCATTGCCACTACTATATACAACACACCACACCACCACCACACACCACACAATTCCACTTTCAATTACAAGTTTCACCACTTTCTAGATATAACAAGTTATACCAACTTTCATTTACTAAGGCACTTCATTCATATTTACCACACATCAATTCCACCCATTCATATTTATTTCATTTAGCATCGTCATTTATTCCATGGCTAATCGGGCAACTATCACAACCATGCCACACAACAGTTGGCCCAACCCACACGACCATCGGCACAACACCACACATCCACCGTCGTTGCCGCGCCACATCACCCAGGCTGACTCACCACCACAACCACACATCACACATCCCGACCTATAAGAACCCGACTTTTCTATGAGGTACAAATTCTTTAAATTTTGGTTAAATTCTTTTGTTTGACCTAATATGAATGCCTAGTGAGGCTAAGGAGGAAACGAGGGTGTCTGAGGCTTGTTTGGAGCCTAGAACCTCGACCGGTGGAAGAAATCACTGGGCCACACGGTTAGTAGAAATCGTGCTGCTCAGTCCGCACGGTTTCTCCTAACTGTGTGGGGCTTTTTAGTGAGCAGAAGAGGGCGCACAGTTTTCCCTAACCGTGCGCCCAGGGCCGCACGCCCGTGCACATGCTCTGCAGTTTTTAACAGAGGCTAATGGCGTGGTTAGTGCATGGTTTCTCAAACCGTGCGGGTCCCCTCCTTGGACAGTGCATGGCGCTGGGGCACGGTTTGGCCAACCGTGCGGCCAAACCGTGTGACCCATATGGAATATGATACATGGGCATGACGACCCTACTGATATGATTCGGGCATGATGACACTATTATTATGATTCGGGCATGGTGACCCTACAGTTATGATCCGGGCATGACGTCCCTTATTCTTATGATACTGGGCATGACGTCCCTTGACACTTGTGAGACTCATGCTATTACACATGGACGCCTGAGTTACGCCTCAGGTCCAGTTTAGTAGCAGTAGTCATATATATGGCTGTAGACGTCACTACGTATACAAACCATATATATGTATACATATGGCTACTTGTTCAAAGATCATCTGACACGGGTCGAAGTAGGTAGAATCAGCCTGATATCCTTCAGGAGCCAAAGCCGACTCTTAACAACTTTTATTACTGCTTACCATTATATTTGCATACTGCTCATATTATATGCACTGACTGAATATTTATGGACACCGTTGGTGGTGGTCTACCGAGTTTATCTTACACCCTATCTGGGTTGCTGATGGTACCCGAGCAGATTATGTGGATGCAGGTCGGGATAGGGGCAAGCGCCCAGTTGTTGATGCTTGATTTGATTATAGCATGAGAGCGGGGAAGCGCAGGACCGAGCTATGACTCATGATACTATTGGAGATAAATTTCTTGGTCTTTTTGTTCTTTTGATACATGTACTGTATTGCATGTTTGCTGCCATGTTTGCCTGTTTACTTTTGTTAGACACATGACATTACATCATTTGGTATGTGATACCGGATGTTGTTGGATGCTTTACCATTAGGTGTCAGTTATTTATTATGGTTCCGCTATTTATTTGTTTATTTCACTGCTGTGTTACTTTGATTATAAGGGTATAGTCTCCCCATCGTACCATCTTGAATTCTCGCTGCTAGTCTGCACCTTCTGACGTACGGGGAGACACGCTTGAGGCCATGTGGTCCATCGGTTCGGGGTACCGTTTAATGACATTTGTGCCGGGACGTCACACAACCACATCTTACAACATAACCGCGCACACAACAACCACACGTCACCACCACACGTCACCACCACACGTCACCACCACACATAATCACCACACATCACAACCACTGCACATCACAACCACTGCACATCACAACCACTGTGCACCACATCGCATACCACAACCTCGTCGCACAATGCCGCCACACGACACACCACCACCACACACCATCGCCATCACACAACTGCCCATGGCGCATCCATGCCAACCAATCACCACATCACAACCCCAAGCATCACACAACCCAACCAATGTCAAGTCTGTTTGTAATCTGTTTTCTTTTATCAGGGACAAAAATGTAATTAGAGGGGGGGGGGAGTATTAATTCGTGGGGAATGGTCCTAAAGGACCATTTGGAAGGGAGTTTGGGAGTCTATTAGGCGGGGACTTGGCCAGAGCTGGAAAGCCAGTCAGGGGAGTCTACTGAAGGTCAAGTTCAAAAATACAGAATTACAGGTTAGTGATTTGAGCATTCTTTCTCTTTTCTTAAGCATCCAAATTGCACTCTATCAATTTGGTTCTCTCATTGAGAGTCGAGAAAGGAGAACTTGGTTTGAATCTTGATAGAGTTTTTTTTTTGGAACGAAAAACTTTTGTGAGCACTCGGATGGAAAACAGAATCAAGTTTCTGGAGACTGCAGTTTCTGAGTTGAAAACGGGAGTCCAGCAGTAGGCAAATCTTGAGGCAACAGTTCTTGAGATGAAAACAGATTACCAACGACAAATGCAGGAGCTAACGACAGCAGTAGGACAGTTGAATCTGTTCGTCCGAAGTTCTGTATGGAGTACTGGACGAGAGCAGGAGAAAGGAAAGTCTGTCGTCGAGGATGAAGGCGGAGGAAGTACGAAAGTTACGGTATCGCCGAATGGTTGGGAAATCGAGACAAAGTTTCCGAAGGAGGATGAACGTAAGGAATCGTGTGCGCAAACCAGACAGATTGAGATGCCGCTGTTTACAGGAGATGATTCGATATCATGAATATCTCGAGTGGAAATGTATTATTCTATGTATCGGATGCGGGAAGACTTGAAGGTGCCAATGACACAAATTTGCGTGGATGGAATGGCGCGCATGATATCATTGAAGTCTGTTCGGCCGGAACTTACCTGGAGACAGTTGAAAGAAGAAGTGCTAGGCCGTTATGGGAGTGCGACAGACGAAGATCCATTGATGTTCCTTAAGGAGCTGCGGCAAACAGAAACAATGGATACCTATATAGACGAGTTTGAAGGAGTTGCACTGCGGATACCAGAACTTTCAGAGAAGTGGTATATGAGCCTTTTTATCGACGGATTAAAGGCAGAGATCGATAGTACAGTGATGACACATGAACCATAGAGTAAGGCAAAATTGTTAACACTGGCGCGTCGAGTTGAAAGGGAGCTAATAGTAAAAGGAATCCCCAAACAACCACAACCGCGATCACGACAGACAACACTAGGAGGAATGTGACGATAATGGAATACAAGCACAATACGAGTTTTGCCAACAGGGGATGGATCAGAGCAGCGTAAAGGTGGAATAACACCGCGCTAGAGAGGAGTTTGAAACTTATCATGAGAAGAATATGAAGAGAGAAGGTCAAGGGGGCTCTGGTACTCTTATGGCCAGAAGTTTGCACTAGGACACAAATGGCCTGATAAAGGTTTTAAGCTAATGGTATGGGAATGTATTGAACCACGGGAGGAAGTAGAAGAAGTCATCAAAAACAGTGAAGTCAAGGAAGAGATTACTGGAGAATTTAGGGAGTTGGAGATGCTGGGAATCACTGTACGTATTCAGGGAGAGATGTCGACTAAGCGAAGCCAAACAATGCTGATGGAAGGAACTGTTGACGGTGTTCCGGTGATAGTTTTGGTGAATAGTGGAGCTAGCCACAACTTCATTTCGAAGCAGCTGCTATGGTTGTTGTCAGTACAAGTTCCTGAAACATCTCCATTTTATATTCGGATGGGAGATGGACATCGGGTGGCCTCAAAAGGGAATATGTAAGGCAATGCAGTTGAGTATGACAGCGGAAGAGTTTGAGATTGATGCTTATATTTTTGATACTACCGGTCCAGATTTGGTCTTGGGAATTTCCTGGCTCGAGACTTTGGGATATGTAACAACACAATGGAGGAAGATGACAATGAAATTTGTTTGGAAGGGGCGAACAATAGTGCTTCAGGGAATTGATTTTCATAAGGACTGCCGGGTGCTTTATAAGAATATTTGGGCAGTGGAAGTGTGCTTATACAGGGAATACAGTGGGCGAAAATTGGAGGCCACAAAGGAGGAGGAGATGAGCTTAATCCAAAGCAGATGGAACAGCTGCAAAACTTGTTACAGCGGTATGAAGGAATTTTTGAAATGCCAAGGGTACTGCCTCCACAAAGGGAAACAGATCATGCAATCAGACTGAAAGGAGCAGATCCGGTTAACATACGGCTATATAAGTTGGCTTATCACATGAAAAATGGGGTGAGAAAGCAAGTACAAGAACTATTGGCACAATGATACATCACTCATAGCCACAATCCTTATTCAATTCCTATAATCATGGTTAAGAAAAAAGATGGAGGATGGAGGATGTGTAGATTACCGGGCATTAAATAAGAAAACGGTACCAGATCGATATCCAATACCGATGATTGAAGAGCTTATGGATGAATTGCATGGGGCAACCTACTTCACTAAGATGGATCTAAGGTCCGTATGAAAGAAGAAGATGCGAAAAAAACAGCATTTAGGACCCACGAAAGGCATTACGAATATAAGGTAACGCCATTCGGGTTAATGAATGCCCCGACAACCTTCCAAGCATTGATGAATTCAGTTTTTCGGCCATTATTGAGGGAGTGTTGGTATTCTTTGATGACATTCTGATTTATAGCAAGGGGTGGCTGGAGCATTTGGAACGTTTGCAACAGGTGTTACAAATTATGACACATAATGTACTATTTGCAAATGGAAAGAAGTGTTCATTTGGCAGACGGACTGTGGAATATCTAGGCCATATAATTTCTGAGGGAGTATCCATGGATCCTAAAAAACTGGAGGCGGTCAAAAAGTGCCAGGAGTCTAAGAATGTTAAAGAGGTGAGAGGATTTTTAGGCCTGATTGGATACTGCCGGAAGTTTGTCCGGAATTATGGAAAAATTGTTAGACCACTTCATTGACAAAAAAAGAGGAATTTAAGTGGACAAAGGAGCTCAGGAAGCTTTTGAAAAACTCAAAGTCTGTTTGACTACGACACCAGTTTTGGCTATGCCCGATTTCTCTAAATTGTTTGCTGTGGAATGTGATGCCCCGGGATATGGAGTAGGAGCAATGTTGATACAGGAGGGAAGGCCACTTGCATTTTTCAGCAAAGCTTTGTCAGATGCCACTCCTGCGAAGTCAGTTTACGAAAAGGAATTGATGGCGGTAGTGCTGTCTGCACAGCACTGGAAACAATGCCTTTTGGGGAGATGATTTATGGTATTTATGGATCACCATAGTTTAAAACATATGCTAAGTCAGCGGGGAATTTCGATGGACCAACAGTGTTGGCATGCTAAGTTGATGGGTTATGATTTTGAGGTAGTTTACAAACCGGGAAAGCTAAACAAATGCAGCAGATGCGCTGTCTCGTGTGGCGAATGGAGGACAGTGTAATACTATGGCTGTTTCTCAGCCAACTTGGGAAGATGTTCAAGTTATACGGGTCCAATTTCTTACTTCCCACCTGAAGGACAAGGTGGAAAATCAAGGGGACGACATTGATAGAGATGCAATGAAATGATCTACTGCTGGAGGTTCAGGTGGTGGAAATAGACCACCACTGCTGCATACTTATCATAGGAGGGGGCGTTAGAAGGGGGGGGGGGGGAGTAACAAATGTTAAGCCTGTTTGTCTGTATGTAATTTGTTTTCTTTTATCAGGGACAGAAATGTAATGAGAGAGGGGGGAGGGGGGTATTAATTCGTGGGGAATGGTCCTAAAGGACCATTCTGAGGGGGCGTTAGAAGGGGGGGTGGGGGGAGTAACAAATGTTAAGTCTGTTTGTCTGTTTGTAATTTGTTTTCTTTTATCAGGGACAGAAATGTAATGAGAGAGGGGGGAGGGGGGTATTAATTCGTGGGGAATGGTCCTAAAGGACCATTCTGAGGGGAGTTTGGGAGTCTGTTAGGCGGGGACTTTGCCAGGGCTGGAAAGCCAGTCAGGGGAGTCTACTGAAGGTCAAGTTCAGAAATACAGAATTACAGGTTAGTGAATTGAGCATTCTTTCTCTTTTCTTAAGCATTCAAATTGCACTATCACACAAACAAGTTTCCATGAGCAATCAGTTATTTAGCCATATTTACGTTCTTTATCCTTTTATTCAGGGCGCGATCACACAGCAACATGGCGAAGACACATCATCTACAGTGCAAACAAGGCTCCCATCTACCGTTATTTTCAGTATTGGCAACAAGCATGCCTAATATCATCAACAACATATATCAAAGCAATAAAGCATGCGACAACTCCCAATTCCCATCAATTTCAAACATGTCAATTTATTATCTTTATTATGCTAACCCTTACTATTCACCCAAAGGAAAACAAAACCATGCAGATCTCACACATAACACATAAATAGGTGGTGAGAACAAGGATCCCCTACCTCAAAGAAGCTTTCCGATCTCGCTGCGCACCGCAGGGCGGAGAAGAAATAGCCTGCGAACCACAACTGCATGAGAAACTCGTGGATCAACCTACATCGGAACAAGGGATCATCAAAACACAACCCCAACACACCCGGAACCAAAGCTGACATTTGCCGCAGCGATACCCCGAAGGAAGAACGAGAAGAAACCAATGGGTAAAGATAAGAACTTACCATGGATCACTAAAGCTCAACCATTGGAACCCAAGGATTGAAGTTGGGAGAAGAGGGTTGGAAGGCCTCCCAAAACAGCCTAGGGTTTACCACAAACGAGAGGGAGCAAACTGCCGAATGGGGAGAAAAATCGGCCGATCAAAACTTATATACAGGTTGTAAGTCGCCCGACTTACGGTGTAAATCTCTCATTTACGTCTTGAGTACCACGACTCTGAAAACTTACGCCATAAGACTAACCTTTAGGTCGTAAAACCTTCGAAACCTCAACTTCCGCCGAAAAGCACAGCGTCTAGGGCTTAATTGATTTACCGCCTTAAGTACCTGTCTTACGACGTAAAACCCTTTTTCACGGCCACCCCTCTGCCGCGTACACACCGTAAACGACTGGCCACACGAGCCGTAAATCACTAGCTTACGCCGTAAACCCCTCTTTTACGGCGTAAAAGACCTGCTGCAGTTCTGCTGTAGCTCCAACCTCCACCAAGCCTCCTCTAGCCTCCTCCGAGCACTCTCTAACCACAAAACCAGTAAAGTAACGGGCTGGAAGACACAAACCATTACACTTATGTATGGTCACGGTGTGACCTCCCCCGTCGCGACATGACCTCTCTCTTCTTTGATTTCTCATGAACTCTGGGATCCTTGCATAAGAGTAAATCCTTGCGCATGGGACTTGGCCATTTTTCTGGCCTTCTTAGACACCTGTCACCCCGTGATGCTCTTTAGCCATGACGTGACTTCTTCCAACCCCAAAAATTCAATCCATCCTTCACGTCATGATGCCCCTTTACAACGACATGATCTACAACCAACCAAAAATTGGAGGACTGCAAAAACACCAAAACAAACACCTCTACACCTCAACACCTCAACACCTCAACACCTCAACACCTCAACACCTCAACACCTCAACAAGGTCCAAAAATCACTTGGCCGATCCGAGATCTGACCCAAATCTAGAAATAAAGATAGAAATTAATGAATAAATAAAATAACATGGTAAAGTGAGGTCGGTGTGTGACGTTATCACTTTTTGCCCCCAGAAAGTTCTCTGAAGGAAAAGAAAGAATTGATCAAAGAAAAAACGAGATTCACTTTCTCATTAGAGGCACAACGCCGAAATTGAAGAACTTTAAAACACTCGCCAAGATAAATCTTTTAACATTGATCCGATACAATTCCCAAGAAACATCAAAAGTTGCAACCAAAACCCAAGCTCTCAATCATCGATATGGAGGTTGAGTGTACAACCCGCACCTGACTCTCTCATACACTGGTAATCTCCAGAGACTCTAGAGCAGAATATCAAAAGTCTCAGGGAAACAAATAGACAATCATCCACGGTGGTCTCCCCACCATATCAAGGATTCCGTTAGTGCACCGATTCTCCAAAAATAATTGATTACACCAAAAATCTGTCAGAAACAAAGGATTCAACACAGGAGAGAGGCTCGACCAAAGTTTCACCGACTAGGTTCCCGCATCACCCAGGTGAGAAACCATCACTGGGAGAAAGTGTTTGGGACTTGTGTCGCTGACAGATTTGACACGCTTGGACAAACTGCAAAATTGCCTGTGACATGCCCCGCCAAAACACCCCCCTGCGAAGTGCTTGTAAGCTTTTAAGAACCCCTTATGCCCTCCTGCCGTGGAAGAGTGATAGTAATTGAGTAATTGGGGAATTAATGAAGACTCCTTGGATTGAACTAACCGCTCTCGGAAGAACAACGGACCATTCCGAAGGGCATACCTTGGTCTGGTAGTAGGATTTTGTTCTAAAAGAGCCACAAGAGACTGCAATTCGCTGTCTCTGCTCTGTCTGAACCTGCTGAAAATCGACCCAACAAGGTTCAAATACAATCAAACCAAAATTTTTTTCATCCTCAATGTGGGACAAAGTATCAACAGCACAATTTGTTTTTCCGGGCTTGTAAACTACCTCAAACTCAAAGCCCAACAATTTGGCTTGCCAACATTGTTGATCCATAGAAGGGATCTGTTGGCTCAACAAATGTTTCAGGCTCTTATGGTTTGTCCGCACAACAAAATGTCATCCCAACAGATATTGCTTCTAATGTAGCACTGCATGCACCAAAACCATTAACTGTTTCATACGTTGACTTAGGAAGCCTAGAGCCAGATAGTGCCTTATTAAAATAGGCTAATGGCCTATCCTCTTGAATAAGCACTGCACTAACCCGTTTCCAGAAGCATTGCATTCAATGACAAAGTCAGAAGAAAAATCGGGTAGTTTCAAAACTGTTGCAGCAAACAAAGTATTCTTCAACATGTCAAATCCTGCTCGAGCCTGCTCTCCCCATTGGAAGTTATTTTTTTTCGTAAGCTCTGTGAGAGGTTTGGCGATTTTACCATAATTCTTAACAAATTTTCGGTAATACCCGGTCAGTCCCAAAAATCCCTTGACTCTGACATTTGTTGGACGAGCCGTGACAGAACAGTGAACACCTTTTTTTGGATCCATCAAAACCCTTTGCTGATAAATAAGATGTCCCAAGTATTCCACTTGTTTCTGGCCAAAATTGCATTTTCCCTGGTTGACAAACAAGCTATTAGCCTGTAATAATTCCAAGACCAGATGCAAAAGAGATAAATGGGACGTCCAACAATTACTATAAATCAAATTATCATTGAAGAACACAAGTACTCCCTTTCGGAGGTATGGTCGAAAAATTGCATTCATCATAGCTTGAAATGTCGCAGGTGCATTATCAATCCGAACGACATAACTAAATATTCATAATGGCCTTTGCGTGTCCAAAAAGCAATCTTACTAACATCCTCCTTAAGTACAGGAACATGATGAAATCCCGACTTCAAGTCGAGCTTTAGAAAAATATGCAGTTCCGCAGTTCAACCAACAATTCCTCGATCAGAGGGATAAGAAACCGATCTGGAATTGTCAATTTATTTAGGGCCCGATAGCCAACACACATATGGCAGCCCCCATTTTTTTCTTTATTAGAATAATAGGACTTGAACAAGGACTATGAATTAGTCAGATGACACCCTGATCCAACAGTTCCTGTACCCATCATTAACTTCATTTTGAAAATGAGGTGCTAATTTGTATGGGTGCACGTTGACTGGTACAACCGTTCTAATCAGATTGATCGCATGATTTGTGGGTCGCTGTGGTGGTAACACCTTCGGCTCAGCAAATGTTACCTCAAATTTAGAAAATAGCGGCTGAAGATCCTTCTGCAACTCCAATTTTGAAATAGATTCGTGCTCCATATATCCTGTCCTAGTCTTCCACAGGGAACTAAAAATCAGATTCTTTCCCCTGGAGAAAAATCTCTCCAGGGAAGCCCATGCAGCTTTGTGAGGAGCTTGCAACCTTCACAAAATAATCTGGGTACCTTGATGTTTAAAACTCATTGTTAACTTCTTCCAATGTATAATAACATACCCTAGAGTCTCAAGCCAGGCTATGCCAAGCACTATATCGGGACCGAAAGTGTTAAATAGGTAGGCTTCCACTTCCATTGTAACTTTTCAATCTGTACTGGCAGAGCAATACACTTGCCACTCGAAGAAGGAGATCAGGCTTGAGAGAACAGTACCCGTAACTCCACAACAGAATGGAGTTGCAGAGAGGATGAACTGGACTTTGACAGAGAAGGCTAAATGCATGCGTGTGCACTCCGGTATGCCCAAGGCCATCTGGGCAAAAGCAATTAACACAACATACTTGGTCAACAGAAGTCCAACCTCTGCACCGAGACAAAGTCTATCAGAAGAGTATGGTCCGATAAGCTACCTGAAGTTTCACACCTAAAAATCTTCGATTGCATTTCTTATGCTCTTGTTGATGCAAAAGATAGAGATACTGGAGGCAAAACCCAAAGTATGTTTTCTTGTAGGTTATGGAAATGAAGAGTTTGACTACCGACTGTAGAGTGATAATTAACGGAAGTGTTGGATTGGTGTAGCTCGATTTGGCTGGGCCGAATGCTTGTGGCCCGTAACTTTCGTGGGTCGAGCTTCGCGGTGAGCTCGTTGGGGGTTGCAGGGGGCAACACGCCTCTGCTTCGGGGGTCCTGGGGCCGAAGGCCCCCTACCCAATTTTTCTGGGTTGTAGCATCTCTGACTCCTGTAGCAAAGCTGACCGACCGACACCGACAGAGCACTATAGCAGTGCGGACTTTGGAGTCAACTTTACTGTAGCCTTTTGGACTTCCAGCCGAAAACCACTGTAACACTATTGACTTGGGTGGCCGCCTTTCACTGTAGCGACGCAGACCTCCTGTGCAGTTGGTGGAACAGTGGATCATCTTCTCCATTTGTAGCCTATTTCGGGCTAGGGTTACTTACTGAAAAAACTCTGTATTTGTGCTCCCGATTATAGTGAATATTCTGCCTCTCTGTGGACGTAGAGATTATTCCCGAACCACGTAAATCTTTGTGTTCTTGTTCTTTCTTTTTTCACTTTTACTCTTCTGTGTTTCGCCGTTTCTGTCGCTGCAACTCCCGACGTTTCCGCAACAGGAAGATCATCAGAAGTCGAGATGTAATCTTCAATGAGAAGATCCTATGGAAGGATCAGAACTTGGCTGAATCAGAAGTTGAAGAAAAGTGGTCAACTAAGTAAAAGTTGGTATGGATGAAAACACCAGAAATTCGCAAATACTGGTAACACCAGATGTCAGTACGAAAGCACCGGAAATTAGACCAACGATAAATGTGCCAGAATACTCCAGAATTTTAGAAGTCTAAGGAAAAGCTTCATTAGCAGAGCAATCGGCATAAAAAACACTAGAAGTTCAAACATTAGAATATGAAATTCCGGTTAATGCAGAAACTTCTCAGAGAAGATCTTCTAGAATCAGATGACCAATCCAGTGGTACGGGGCCGACACAAACTTCTTATTTCTAACGGATGCCGGGGAACCCGAATGTCTAGAAGGGGCAACAACTCTCAGTGACTCAAAACAGTGAGAGTCAGCCATGAAAGAAATGATGAATTCCTTAAAGTTGAACAAAACTTGGGGGAGCTGACTGAACTACTGAAAGGGAAACAAGCATTCGAGAATAAATGGGTCTACCGCTTGATAGAAGAAGCTGTCAGAAATAGAAGATACAAGACACGGTTAGTGGTGAAAGGATTCCAACAAAAGGAATGAATCAATTTCTCAGAAATATTTTCTCCGGTAGTGAAGCATACTACAATCTGAACAGTGTTGAGCATTGTTGCATCAGATGGATGTGAAGACTACCCTTCTTCATGGTGATTTGGAGGAGATCTACATGATGCAGCCCAAGGGGTTTGAAGACCATCGGAAGGAGGGCCTTGTTTGCAAATTGGAGCGAAGTCTCTATGGCTTGAAGCACGCACCTCGACAGTGGAATTGGAAGTTCGATGCTTTGATGATCGAAGATGGTTTCACAAGGAGCAACTCCAATCATTGCTATCATCAGAAGTTGTGGAATGATGAAACTTACATAATTCTCTTACTCTATGTGGATGACATGTTGCTGACGGGTCTGGAGATTCAACAGATTCAGGAGCTAAGAGTAAGCTGTCTGAAATATTTGAAACGAAAGATTTTGGCCAAATCAAGAAAATCTTGGGGATGCGGATGGAGAGATCGAAAATCCCGCACTCTGGTGTTATCCCAGAAAGAGTATATCCGGAAGATCATTGAGAAATTCACGATGACCGAATGTAAATCTATCGAAACTCCCCTCGTCGGAGACTTCGAGTTATCCAAGGCAAGGGTACCTTCAACGATAGATGAGGTCTGGTACATGGTGAAAGTACATTGTCTTTGCAGTGGGAGTGGTGAGTCGGTTTATGTCTAACCTTGGGAAGGAGCATTGAGAAGCTTTGAAGCAAATCATACGATACCTAAAGGGATTGATTGGTACAACATTGCACTTTGGGGAAGATGACCCCCTACAAAGTTTGTTGATGCGGATTTTGCTGGTGATTTCGACACTCGAAAAAGCATAATGAGTTTTGTGTTTTCCTTTGGAGGAACGATGATCGGTTGGATGTCACGACTACAACTGATGGTGACCTTCTCTACAGCCGAAGCGGAGTATGTTGCAGTTACAGAAGTCTGAAAGGAGTTTGTCTGGTTAAAGTGCTTGCTAAAAGAGCTGGGTAAAGAATCGAAAGGAGAAACGTTATTCCGTGACAATCAGAGTGCCATTGACCTTGCCAAGAATCTAGCATTTCATGCGAAAACGAAACACATAGATATGTGTAGAAGGATAAAATGAGAGGAACCCGAACCCTCAAAGTGTTCTCTCTAAAGGTGCCCTTGGGGTTAATTTATAATGAATATTAAAGACCACACCGGACCTCAAGTCCGATGTGGGATGCAGACTCCAACACTCTCCCTCAAGCTAGGTGTACCTAGCTTGGACACATAATGAAAAGAAAACAACAAAACAGACGCTAAAACTCCCCCTCAAGCTGGACATACCCAGCTTGATTACAAAACAGACGAAATAAAAAAGAAAGCTGCAAAGGCTGCTGCTCTCCCTCACGATCGAAGCTCCACCGCAGGATGATGGATGGATGATGTCGCGAACGCAGTAGATGAACCACTCAAACCGGGCCGATGGACAGAGCGCCAGGAATGCCGCACTAGTGGGGCCGGTCGATGAAATGCCGGGAAATCCAAACTAGCACCGGGAAAACCGCATTTGCGGGGCCGGCGACGGGAGGCGGGGACTCCGCAGAAATCGTTGCGGGATCTGGCGACGCCAACGGAAGTATGCTTTGGATATTCTGCAGGATGCTGGGCTGCAGCACGCCACTGCGGTTGACACCCCTCTGGAGCCTGGGGAACGCTCTCTTTATACCACCTCAGAACCATATTCACATCCAGAGCGGTACCGTCGGCTGGTGGGTAAACTCAATTATCTCACCACAACTCGCCCTGACATTGCCTGCGCTGTTGGCAAAGTGAGTCAGTTTATGGAACATCCGACCACCTCTCATTGGGATCCGACCACCTCTCATTGGGATGCTGTCCTCCGCATCGCCAAATACATCAAGCGCGACCCTGCCCGTGGTCTTCGCTATTCACGACATCCTCATCTGAATATTGAGGCCTTTTGTGATGCTGATTATGCTGGTTGCCTTGCCACTCGGCGATCTACCTCTGGGTTTGCCATCTTCTTCGCCGACAACCTCATCTCTTGACGCAGCAGGAAACAAACTGTTGTTTTGCGATCCAGTGCGGAGTCTGAGTACCGCGCCATGACCACCACCACCACGGAGATCCTTTGGCTTCAACAACTCTTACAAGAGTTTGGCTTTCCTCCTCCCACATCTGCTCACGTTTGGTGCGACAATCAGGCAGCCACCAAGATTGCTTCAAATCCCGTATTCCATGAACGCACGAAGCATATTGAGGTAGACTGCCACTTTCTTCGACACCACCTGGAGCACCATCATGTCAGCTTTAGCCACATCCCGACGGCAGACCAGCTTGCTGACATCTTCACCAAAGGCGTCCCAGGGGCCCGCCTCTCCTCACTCAGTTCCAAGCTCGGCCTCCATAGCATCTTCGGCCAAGCTTGAGGGGGAGTGTCTCTGCTCGTGTCTGCTGTCACCTTTTTTTCTTTGTGGGACTCTGTTTATCCAAGCTGGGCATGTCCAGCTTGAGGGGGAGTGTTAAAACCCTTTTTATTTCCTTTTATTATTTTGGGTATCACCGAGTCCCACATTGGAATACTCCCATGTATATCCCTCTTTATCTTTCTATAAAAGAAAGCCTCCGCCTCACCTTGAAGGTAAGGGGGTTTCTCAACCTACATGGTATCAGAGGGAACTTCATCCCGACCCTTCCCCCCTGCGGCTTCCCGGCACCGACCGGCCCCGCCTCTCTAGCGGCCTCCCGACACAGTTCGACCAGCCTCTCCAGCGGCTTCCCGGCTAGGTCCGGCCTCGCCTCTCTCCCCTCCGGCTACCTCCTTCCCGGCGGCCCTCCCTCAGCGGCGCCCTCCCCTTGCGCCCTCCCGTCGCCCTCCCCCTGCGGCCCTCCTTCCCGGCGCCCTCTGCGTCGCGCCTCGTCCCGACGGCTCCGTCCTGCGCGCGACTCCCGTCGCCCCGCTACGTCCTCTCCCGACGCAGCCCTCCTCGTCCCTCCCGGCGCGCGATCTCCCCGAACCCGACGGCCCGTAGCGCCTCCTCCAGACGCGCCTCCTTCCCTGACGAGGCTCCTCCGGCGCGCGGCTCCTGACGCGGCCCTCCTCTCCGGACAGGGCCCTCCCCGTCGCGCCTCCTTCCTGGTGCGCGATCTCCTCGGCGCACCTCCACCCAGTCGCCCGGCGGCGGGAGTAAACTGTTCCATACCAAGAAGCAGCAGGAGGCAGCTCTGGAAGAGGATGGACGATGAGGGGAAGACAGTCATCAATAGCAGTGTCAGAAGGAGAAGAAGGAAAGGAGAATGGAGAATCCTCAACAAAGGAGACATCCACAGAGATGACATACCGCCGAAGGTCGGGGGAGAAGCAGCGATATCCGCGCTGAGTGCGGGAGTAGCCAAGAAAAATGCAGCGGAGAGATTTGGGAGCGAGTTTGGAGAGATCTGGACGTGTGTCGCGAACGTAACAGAGGCATCCAAACACGCGAGGGGGAAGGGAGTGAAGGGGGAGAGAAGAGAACAGAGCCTGAAAAGGAGTCTCCCCCTGAAGGATAGAAGAAGGAAGACGGTTTATTAGGTAGGTGGCAGTGAGAATGACATCGCCCCAAAAATGCAGAGGCACCTGTCGGTGGAAGAGGAGGGCACGAGCAATCTCCAGAATATGGCGGTGTTTCCGCTCGGCCACGCCATTCTGCTGGGGTGTATCAGGACAGGAGGTCTGATAAAGGATGCCTTTCGTCTGGAGAAACTGCCGAAAGGGAGGGGAGACCCGCCTGGGAGTCGCGCAGGAGAGATCCGTCGGGATTGCCGCCTGGAGGGGACGTCGGGCCGCCTCGAGGGGACGCCGGGCAGAGGGAAGCCGCCGCGACTGAGGTCCTGCGCGACCGGGAGGAGCAGCGGAGGGGGGGGGGGCTATTTGAAATTTCATTTCATCCGTAATCTATTGGAGGACAAGGCGTTAGAGCTACGGAGGATTGCGGGGAAACAAAATCCGGCCGACATGTTCATGGATGTGCTAGTTCAAGATAGCTTGAGGCAACATTGTGCTTCAGTGAGACTCGGTTGAACGAGAGGAGGATGGAGAACACTGCAATGAATGTGGAATAAGAAGGTTGGTTTGCCCGAAGTGTTGGAGGATGTCGAAAAGGTTCCTTGAAGTAATCTTCAAATGAGTGATTGTTGGGACTGTGAAGCTTCTTTAAGTCACCAGAGGCTCACTCATCGGAAGTGTAGACTTCTATAGTTCGCTTCAGTCTTGTCAGAGCAACGACAGCAGGAACCTTCAACATACGAGTTAGACTACTGAAAGTTTGCTAAATTTCCGATTGTTGTGCAAACCGACCTTTGGGCACAGTGAATAGTGTACCGACTGGGATGATTGAGTCGATGAAAGCCTTGGTTGAATGAAGAAGTCAACGGATGACTGATTGCAAATGTCGGATGGCGGTGCAACCTGTTTGACCGGCAATGAACCTCTATAAAAGGAGGTGGGACCGACTACTGGGATGTATTGTATTAAACTGTAAGGCTTTTGCTAGACTTTTCTAATTCTAATCCCAAAAATAACTAGACTTTGCTTTGATACCAACTATAGCGACCCTAGCCTTTTACACTTATCATTATATGATTTTAAGCAGCATTGCATTGGAGTAAAGAGAGAGAAAGAGTAATCCGAAAGAAAAATGGAGGTTCGGGTAGAATCCCTTACCTAATGTCCGAAACGGTTCTGCACTTGATCTTAATGTCCTGCATAATCAAATTAGATTTATTAATTAATAAGTCCATAACCTTTTTTTGATAAATATTTTCCCCGAACCCTCTGTCTCAAGATGGAAAGGGAATTTCTCGGACTGAAGCAGAAGGAAGACGAGTCTATCGGGACGTATGAAGCAAACTTAAGTGTAATGCTGGCTTATGAGCTACAATGTTTGTAATTCTTGTAACTCCGATAATACTAAGAGTTTGCATTGTTCTTCCGTGAACGTAAGACGAAAGTGTGAACCACGTAAAACTCGTGTGTCCATTTACTTTTCATGTTGTTCTTCCTTTGAGTTAGAGTGTGTGTTTGGTTAGTCTATGAAGCGGTGGTTAGGGTGCAACAAGACCTCTTAATTTCGATGCTTCAAGACAGAAGGGAAGAACCGATAGTTGGTTTTCCGCAGCGTTGAACTACCGGTGAATATGAATTTTCGGTGAACTCAAGGCTCAACCATCCGGTGTTTGGTGGAATTTCTTCCTTTACGTAGCTTCGACTTCGTCCTCACTGCCGCTGAAAATTGCCTTTTCAGCTGCGTACTCTCTTTGCGGCGAACTATCTTCTCCAGCAGTGATCGGTTCTCTAGTACGCACATCCCAACTTCATAGGTTTCCATCAACGGTCGCGCCTCTGCCGCGATCTTTTCCTCCCAACGTTTGCCTACCTTGACCGAGTACCCCTCCCTATGTTCGTTCACGATGTTCTGCTAGCTTCGATCTTCCTCCCTCACGCGCAAGGGAGTTCTGTCTTCTTCACTATTTGTCCAGCATTGTTCGTCACCACAGTTCGCGCGCTAACCTCCCGTGTTCTGCCAACAACAAACGCCCAGTCCACTCAACAACTTCGCTTCAACAAAAGGCAACGAACTAGCCCTCACAACGCGTCTCCAGTGTGGTCGCATCCTCTTTTTTTTTTTTCTTTTTCTTTTTCTTCTTTTGCACTTCGTTCATGGTTTTTAGCAACGATCGCGCCTCTTCCACAGCCGTCGCGCGCTTCCCAGCATACATGTCTCAGCAACGATCGCCACTCAATCTCACAAACTATTCCCCAACGTCAGCATCCCCTGTGCTGCAACATACGTTCTTTCCAATTTTCGTGACTTTTTCCTGCAATTGTGTTCTTGGTCAGACTCCACGATGGCTCACAACTTTCAACTCGCTACGTCTTCTGTTCAAAGATAGGCGAGCTCCGAACACTCCACACAGAAACCGCTTTGGCCAGACGTCTTCCACTCTCCGATCGTCTTGCTCCGAATCGTCCAAACCTTGTGCGCTGGACACGACCTTTGTCCCTCCAGGCGCGCGACTCCCCAGTGGAGTCGCCAATTGTTAGGTGAAAATATTGAGAGGGAGGAACAAGGAGAAAAACAGCTGTATATTATGTATCTTAATTAGCAAACAGAGAGAGTGAGAGTTACAATGTGGGTGGGAGGAAGGAGAAGAAGAAGAAGAAAGACAACTCCCAAGAAGTCCACTTCCGGTAGAGTATTCCGTGTCCTCCCAAGGACCGGCCTATGCAGCAGCTCCCAAGCTGTGCAGGAAGCAAAACGAATATTCGTACCTTCCCCCTCAACCCATTCCCCTATTTAATAGCCCCCCAACCAACTACAAACAACCCAACCACAACTAAAAGCAGAAAAGACACTACTGCCCCTCAACAATGTATTATACTCACTCCCGCACTAGATAGCCCCTCACATATACTCAACGGAAGCCCCAACCAGCACCACAATTACCTAACACAACTTGTATCTTTTTCTTCATCTATAAATAAGAACATGACCTCACTTAGGGGTATAAATTCTGGGGCCTCTCTATTGTTTATAAGGAGTACTTGATTTTGAGTGATTTTATTGATATTGGAAGTTGGTACCTGCAGGCCCTTTCAAGGATCACTTTCAAACAAATGTGCTTGGAGATCATTGGCCAAGATCAACGTCTGAAAGTTCTAGTTCATTTTCGGTATTTCCTTCTATTTTAGCTGGGTTGTTTGGAGCTGGGTTACTAGATACAGCCTACGCAGATGCTAAAGAGGTTGGTTTGATGACTTGTTGCTCCTGTAGTCTCTCTTTTCTCTTTCTTCCTGCTTTATTTTATTATTTAGTATCCATGTATTTACTACAGCTCTGATAATTTATTAAGATTTTAAGATGATCTTATTTATTTTCAGGCCTTATATTAGATTTAATCATGTGGTTGTATGTTATGTATGAAAATAATATCTTAATATTGGATCTGAAGTGCACTTTGTCTTTGTGCAGGAACCTCCTAAAGCTGCATTACCATCAGAACATCCTTCAAATTATTTTAATTTGGAGGAGTTGGCCAGAAAAGAGAGGCATAGGTTAGAAGAGCTGCTCAAGAGTAAGGGAATGAAATATGGATCTTATCCAAGGTTCACTGTTGGTGTGAAGGGCCAAAAGGTATCTATTTCTTTTCCTCTTTATAGTCCTGCCATCCCCTGAGTATGAGTTGATGGTGCTCTACTTTGTAAATGTCCAATTGTTTCAGTTGGCTAGGTGTTTCTATGCTCCAAGGATTCTTCCTTTCCCAACTGCTATGTGAGGTTTTTCTTGCCAAGGTTCTCACGTACAAAGTGACAATCAACCTCTATATGTTGAGTACACTCATGGTAGTGGTCTAATCATTACACGAAATGTGCCCGGGATTCCCAACAGGATAACCCATCTCATGTAAAATCAGTTGTGTTCATAAAATCTCTGTTATCACATGGATCATAGTACGATACTCAACACTTGAACGGAATACAATAGCTTGCTCCTTGGTACGTTAAGAAATAAAATTACTATCAATAAATAATATGTTCAGATGTATATTTCCTGGGGGATAAGCACCTCACATGATCGACATTACAAAATGTCTCTATCTCTATATATTCATGATAAGAATACATCAGGCTTAAACTTGGTTCCTTATTGATATATCTAATAATATGAAGAAATGAATCGTAGTGTAATTTAGTAGGTTTCTTCTTAAATTGGCTGACCTTGCTAGCCACACAAGCAATATCTCGTTTAATCATGTTCAAATAGTTTCATGTAATTAGGTAATGATATCTATCTGCTGAGGAGAACAGCTCATTCTCAATATGCAGACTTTTCACTCGGTTTGAGAGGATTATCAATAGTGTTAGCTCGAAACTTACCTGTGTCTTGCAACAAGTCTAGAACAAATTTCTATTGAGATATGAAAATACCTTTTCAACACCTAGTATCCTCTTTATTTTATTTTTTAAAGGAGACCCCAAGATCTTTTTATTACATACATGAAGGCACATGACCTTTTCTGACATTAGATGGGGAACATTTGAGGGAAGTTTGAAGACTCATTACATTAAAAGGAGTACATTTGAGGGAATACTCAAGACCCATTACATTAAAGGGAGTACATCGAGCGACCTCTAAGAAATCTTTCAGTGAGTTCAAGTCATTAGTATGAAATCATGATTAAGAAAGGACTTGAAAGGACCAATTCTTGCAAAAATGTTGATTGTGATCACAATATCATCAACATAGATAGTCAATAAGAGATTATCGACTAACGACTTTTGGTAAAATATAAAGGGTCCTTCAAGCTTTGAGTGAGACCATAATTAATCACAACCGCACAGAAGAGACCAAACTAGACATGTTAAGACTATTTAAAACTGTAGATGGGTGAATTCCCCTTACCTCAATGTGAGGTGGGGATACTCTTTTATAGAGAAGTAAAACTAATTACATGGTGTTTAAGTCCAATGTGGGACTCAGAACAGAAATACCCATTTAACCTTAAATGGGGTCCAACACTCCCCCTCAAGCTGGACATGCCCAGATTGGATAGAGTCCCACAAAGAGAAAAAAGACAACAAAGACACAGGACCATCTCAGACTCTCCCTCAAGCTGGGCTAGGGAGGCTGTGAATACCCAGCCTGGTAGTGAGAGACTCAAGGCGAGCTCCTGGAAGACCTTTGGTGAAGAGATCGGCAAGCTGATCGGCCGTCGGGATATGGCCGAAGCCGATATGGTGCTGCTCCAGATGGTGGCGGAGAAAGTGACAGTCCACCTCGATATGCTTCGTCCGTTCATGGAAGACGGGATTCGAGGCAATCTTTGTGGCGGCCTGATTGTCACACCAGATATGAGCAGGAGTCGATGCGGGGAAACCGAGCTCATGGAGGAGATGATGAAGCCAGAGGATCTCAGTAGTGACGGTGGCCATGGCTCGATACTCGGCCTCGGCACTCGACCGGGAGACAACGGTCTGCTTCTTGCTGCGCCAAGAGATGAGATTGCCGACGAAGAACACGGCGAAACCCGAAGTAGACCTGCGGGTAGCAAGGCAGCCGGCATAGTCGGCATCACAGAAGGCCTCAACATCCATGTGAGCATGATGGGAGTACTGAAGGCCACGGGCAGAGTCTTTCTTTATGTATTTGGCAATGCGAAGGACAACATCCCACTGAGATCTGGTGGGATGCTCCATGAACTGGCTGACTTTGCCAACGACACAGGCAATGTCGGGACGCGTCATGGTGAGGTAGTTGAGTTTACCGACCAGGCGTCGATAGCTCTCGGGATGAGGAAAGGGTTCCGAGTCGGAATGAAGGGAGCGTTCCCCAGGCTCAAGGGGAGTGTCCACGGCGGTGGCTGTGCTCAACCCGGCATCCTGCAAGATATCAAGAGCATTCTTGCACTGGCAGAGAGAAATGGTATCCGCAGTCCGGGAGACCTCGATGCCAAGGAAGTAAGTGAGGGGACCAAGATCCTTGGTGTGAAAGTGCTGGTGAAGATGCGCCTTAAGGCTGGCGATGCCTCTGGAGTCGCTCCCTGTGATGATGATGTCATCAACATAAACCACAAGCAAGATACACCCATGCGCCGTCGTACGGAAGAAGACTGTGTGATCCTTCATACTGCGAGAGAGGCCAAAGGCTGTGACGACCGTGCTGAAGCAGCCAAACCAAGCCCGAGGAGACTGCTTGAGGCCGTAGAGGGAGCGACGGAGACGACAGACATGGCGGTCGGCACCAGAGGCCGAAAAACCAGGAGGCTGCTGGAGGTAGACTTCTTCATCAAGAAAGCCATGGAGAAAAGCATTTTTAACATCCAGTTGATGAAGCGGCCAGTGATGATGAGCAGCCAGCGAAAGGAAAAGGCGGACCGAGGCCATCTTTGCGACCGGAGAGAAGGTCTCAAAGTAGTCGATGCCATATGTCTGAGCAAACCCCTTTGCGACAAGCCGGGCTTTCAGGCGGCAAAGAGAGCCATCAGGATTGAGACGGATCGTGAAAATCCATTTACAGCCGACCGCCTGTTTGCCCGCCGGAAGTGGAACAAGATCCCATGTATGGTTGTCATCCAGAGCCCGCAATTCATCCCTCATGGCGGCTAGCCACCCGGGGTGAGATTTTGCTTCACCGACTGTCCGAGGAATCGACACGGTCTCCAGCGCTGACAGACCCCTGTAGGAAGATACAAAGAGAGGAGTAGTCTGACACGAGCGAGTACCTTTCCGGAGCGCAATCGGCACGTCCTCGGGAGCTGGGACAGGAGCATCGGACGAAGCAGGAACAAGGTGGTCCTCGGCCGGGATGGGAGGTACAGCGGAAGGACGACGGGAGTAGGTCTGGCCAAAGAGATGACCGGGCGGGGGAGACACCAGAGGCAGGTGAACGAAGAGCGGAAGACAGTCATCGATGGTAGGGTCGGGAGAAGGAGAGGGGAGAGTGAAAGGAGAAGTCTCGACAAACGATACGTCGGCAGAGGTGATATACTGACGGAGGTCTGGAGAGAAGCATCGGTACCCGCGCTGAGTGCGGGAATATCCAAGAAAAATACAGCGAAGGGATTTGGGAGAAAGTTTGGAGAGATTGTGGCGAGTGTCCCGGACATAACAGAGACATCCGAAGACGCGAAGTGAAAGGGAGTGAGGAGGAATAGAGGGGAACATGGTATGAAAGGGAGTCTCCCCCTGAAGTATTGAGGAGGGAAGACGATTCAGAAGGTAAGTAGCAGTGAGGATGACATCCCCCCAGAAGAGAAGAGGTACCTGGCGGTGGAAGAGGAGAGCACGAGCGGTTTCCAAAATATGCCGGTGTTTTCGCTCGGCCACCCCATTCTGCTGAGGGGTATCAGGACAGGAGGTCTGGTGGATGATGCCGTGGGCCCGCAGAAACTACTGAAAGTGAGTGGATAAGTATTCCCGCCCATTGTCAGATCGAAGACATTTGACAGGGATAGAAAACTGTGTTTGGATCTCATGGAAAAAGGTCTGGAAGGTGGAGAGAACCTCTGTCCGATCTCGAAGAAGATAAAGCCATGTCATCCGGGAATAATCATCAATGAAGGAAATGTAATATTTATACCCAGATTGACTCGAGGTAGCACAGGGACCCCATACATCAGAATGAACCAAATCAAAGGGTTTGGCGGCCCGTGTGTCAACTTGAGGAGGATATGATGTGCGATGATGTTTCGCAAAACGACACGACTCACAAGGAAAAGAAAAACGGGGACTAATATCGGGGTAGAGGCGATGAAGTGCAGAGGCGGAAGGGTGGCCCAACCGGGAATGGAGGTCAACGGCATGAGCATGGATAGACGCGCAGGCGATGGAAGGCGGGCCAACGAACATGTACACCCCATCCCGAAGCTGACCTCTACCAAGTTCCCGGTTCGTCGTCCGCTCCTGAAACAAAACAGAAGACAAGGAAAAAAGAGCAGTGCAATTGAGAGGGCGAGGGCAGGGCTGGACCTGGGTGCGCCGGGCGCCGGAAGCCAGGGCCTGGAGCAGCGCCGGGAGAGGGCGCCGGGAGGGGAGCCGCTGGGAGAGGGCGAGGGCACGGCGCCGGGGCGAGGCCGAGGGCGAGACGCCTGGGCGGGGCGCTGAGGGCTGGGCGCCGAGGGTTGGGCTCCGGGGCGAGGCGCTGAGGGCGGGGCGCGAGGGCGCGGCGCCGGGGCAAGGTGCTGAGGGCGGAGCGCCGGGGCGAAGCGCCGGCGTGGAGAGCGCGCGCCTGGCAGGAGGGAGACGCGGGGAGGCGAGACGCAGGGGAGCCGGGAGCCGCGACAGGCAGGAGGGCCGCCGGGAGGATGGAGGGCAGCCGGGAGCCGCGGCAGGCAGGAGGGCCGCCGGGAGGATGGAGGGCAGCCGGGAACCGCGGCAGGCAGGAGGGCCGCCGGGAGGATGGAGGGCAGCCGGGAACGGCTAGGGCAGCAGGGAGAGAGGCGGGGCCGGGAGGACGCCGGGAAGCCGCAGAGGAGGGAGGGTTCGGGATAAAAATCCCTCTGATACCATGTAGATGGGTGAATTCCCCTTACCTCAATGTGAGGTGGGGATACTCTTTTATAGAGAAGTAAAACTAATTACATGGTGTTTAAGTCCAATGTGGGACTCAGAACAGAAATACCCATTTAACCTTAAATGGGGTCCAACAAAAACTATATAGGCCGGAAAAAAATGTGACATGCCTTCATTGTCCAAAAAGCCATTAAGAAAAACACTCTTCACATTCTATTGATGGATAGGCTTGTGATGAGAAACAATTAAAAATATAAGCTGGAAAATAAGTACTATTTTTGTCATGACCCCCTCCCCCCAAAGGTGCCCTTCTTGGGCCGACAATGAAAGAAGAGTGATAATGACGCCCGAAGCCCGAGGGTATAACATACATACAAATGAGTGGCATTACCTTCTAAGATATGAGAAATGAGAGAGATAAGATAGAAACAACCACCAAACAACTCTTGCTCATACAAAACAAGAAGCAATCCCAATACATGATATGAATGTAATGACATACAACTGAAACAACAGAAAAACACTAAAACCGATCCTCGACAAAGACCACGAAGCTCCAACATCTCCTGAAAAACTCCTCGAACTAAAAATATCCAGCTTGATTACCAACCGACTCCTGTAGACTTGAAAAACAGTTTATATATACGTAGGGTGAGAACATGCATACTTAGTTGGATCTTCCTTGCAACCTCTTGTGCAAAATGTGAACGAATTATAGTAAAGCCTAGTGTGTGAACAAATGAAACCAACTTGTCACCTAAACAAATTTACTATTCTATTCCCAACCTCACCATGACTATCTCTTACTAAGTATCACATACAAGGGATAATATAATAACAAAAGAGGATACCTTGCTACCATTTCCCCACTGGTTTGCCTTTCTGCCCCAACATCGCATGTTTTGAGCCATCTCTTTCCAAAAGCCAGCTCGAAGACACTTGGGCTAAAGTAAGCTAGCCCGAAAACACTTGGGTTAAAATATGCACTTCGCGCATCACATCATCTCATCGACATCTCCATATAGTAACTGTGTGGTTCTCGGGAGCCACCACAACCCTTACGTTGTGTATTATACATCAAGTTTTGTACCTCAAGCAATCACGATCTCTACGTCGAGTCTTGTACCTCAAGCCATCGCAACCCATACGCCGAGTCTTTTACCTCAGGCCATCACAGCCCATACGCCGAGTCTTGCACCTCAAGTCATCACAACCCATACGCAACATACCTATAATAACTGTTAGAATAATATATTCGGAGACATATGTGTGAAATAACCACAATTCATTACAACCCTCTACACACATATATGAGGAAAGTTAACCAACATGCATATCGGCACATAATACTACTCGGAGAAGCGAGTGGGGTTAGAGGGGGTAGTCGGTCATCCTCGTTCATCGCCAACCTGGATGTTGGGAAAAACACCATTCCAGAGTCTACTAGGTGTCAGTTGCCTTACCGACATGGGTGAAGTAGCGTATGAAATCACAAAACATACATGATATATATAAGGCTCACAACCACACTATGGGTAACTAACTAGCCTTAGGCTCATCTGCCGCTAATGTTGCACGAGACTCGCGGCTGCCCCCGCTAGGACCTAGGTATCAAAAGCATACAAACATCAAGATTCATCTTAATTAATTAATTAATTTTTAGTATTATCATTTTCAAGATTACCATTTAAATCTTCTAAGCCAAGTGCTAGCGGTACTATTAATTATTTTCTTGTATTCTCATGTATGTCATCACCAAAGTAAGCATCAAGAACCAAACCCGTTCTTTATTAATTCATCATCATTTCATAATCATCCGGGTACTCTAGGACTTAGCCCATACTACCACATAAAAGATGCACCCGCGGTGCATAGCATCAACTGCTTCCCGTAGTTGGAAACTGATAATATAAATATCAACTGGCCATCGACCATTAAACAATCAAATTCATTATCAAGCAAACATACAACTTTCAGCACATCAACGGGCAAACCCAACTTCAACCCGTTCTATCAATCCTGGTGTCATCCTCGACACCAACGCTCATAACATCACATCCGGCATCCCATGCCAACATCATCATATAACCGGCATCCCATGCCACCATTACAGCCTCAGGCATCCCCGCCCATCATGGTCATCAACCATAAGCCATCCCAGACTCACATCACATCACATAACAAGACTCATATCCAGAGCAAACATAGAAGGCGGCAACAAGACTCATATCCAGAGCAAACATAGAAGGAAACAAACAACAGGCAACAAGGCATCTGGGCCCTAAAAACAAGGCATCCAGCCTTTACATGCAAATGGGCTTATACGACCCCAAACATTTATCTTTATCAAACAATCAGTTTTATTACCATCTTGGATTAACCGATTTATTTATCACAAGTTACGACTATGGGTAACCTAAGATATCACCTATTACAAGCTATCAATTATTAACCATGCTTTCAAGCATCACTTCGAGTTTCATTAAAATTTAAGGAAGAACTTTTCATTTAACATGCCTTTAATCATTTACAACAACAAGCACTTTCAGCTTCATGTTCTTTAGCCAATCCCATTGACTTATGGAAGAACGAATTAATTAAACATGTATTAAGCATCAATTTGATTTCCATCAAATTATATGAACGGTTTATAAAAAAAAATACGCCTCTTTAATTCTTTAGCCAGCCAACATTATCGGTTTTATGTTCTTTAACAATTTTCATCGAATTAGACATGCTAAACCAAGCATAGCCAACATGCTAACCAAATAAAAAAAAAAAAATTGAAACATGAATATTAATATTTCCTCGTGATAATTTCGATTTCAATTTTCCAATAAACAAAATGATCAAATAATTCTCATCAATAATTTTTAAGCATTTAAAATCGTGGTATACTATTATCTCTCTCTCTCTCTCTCTTGGATAATTCCAGAATAATTATCATTATTTTATAACATGCAAATATTATTTTCTTTTTCTTCCGATAATCTCACAATTCTAATTCAATTCTGGAAACTAACAGAAACAGGTTCACCATTTCCTTCAAAGACTACTTCTATTACATTTCTGAAATAATATTAACACAATAATTCTCTTGCATGAAATTCTAGTATTATTAGTAGCAACATTCTACTGCATAAATTAGTATTCCTTTTAAAAAATTATGGAATTAATATATTTCATTATCATTAACAGAATTACACAGCGTATTCTCATCTTTTCAGATTATCAGACATACGTTCTTCATGCGATTATTTCCCATATTTTATCTGATTTCGGTTAATCGCATCAATTTAAACAAAGAAACTAAAGCATGATAATTCCACACTTACACTGTATAAAATATGGGGAAGTCCTAGATCCCCTACTTGGTATTTCTTTTCGAAGTCGCTGCATCCAGAAGTATAGAGGAGACAGAGAGAGGGATTTCTTCCACGCGTGGAAACTTTAAGTGGAAATCGGCAGTATTTTGCAGAAGCTTAGCAAGACTCGAACGAAGGCTTTGAGACCACCCGGACTCGAGAGGAACAAGGAGCACAAATGAGATGAAGAAACTCGTTTTTAGGATTTACAAATATCCCTCCGCGGATACCTTAGAAACTCCTTCAACTTCCCATATTTTATTTCATATTAAAGTATATTAAGACAATTTGCATTTAATTCTCCCAATGATTTCATTTAAAACTCTTAACAAATTCAAAACCACCGATTCCCACATTAAATCCTCTTTATTTATGTTGAAAAACGCATTTTAGGTCATTCGGAAAGGGAAAACGATGTTTCTGTAAACAAAAAGGTACCCTTACGTGAGAAGCATGCGCTGCGTAAGAGTCATGTCTTTTTACCCTTACGCAGCCGGTTACCCTTATGCGACAACATAACGCTGCGTAAGGGTAACTTGTTCTACCCTTACGCAGCGGCAGGAAACTTGGCTTACCCTTACGCGGGCCAGTACCCTTACACAAGTACGCTTACACAAGACAGCCCGAAGGCTTTACCTTTACGTAGGTCGACCCTTACCTTTACGGATCTCATAAATCCAAGGTTACCCTTATGTAACTGTAGAGGGTGAATTCCTCTTACCTCAATGTGAGGTGAGGACATCCTTTTATAGATTAGGAAACAAATGTACAGGACGGGTAAGTCCGATGTGGGACTCACCCATTTACACTTAAATGGGTTCCAACACTCCCGCTCAAGCTGGACATGCCCAGATTGGATAGAGTCCCACAAATAGAAAAAGACAACAAAGACACAGGACCATCTCAGACTCCCCCTCAAGCTGGGCCAGGGAGGCTGTGAATACCCAGCCGGGTAGTGAGAGACTCAAGGCGAGCTCCGGGAAGACCCTTGGTGAAGAGATCGGCAAGCTGATCGGCCGTCGGGATATGGCCGAAGCCGATATGGTGCTGCTCCAGATGGTGGCGGAGAAAGTGACAGTCCACCTCGATATGCTTCGTCCGTTCATGGAAGACGGGATTCGATGCAATCTTCGTGGCGGCCTGATTGTCACACCAGATATGAGCAGGAGTCGATGCGGGGAAACCGAGCTCATGGAGGAGATGACGAAGCCAGAGGATCTCAGTAGTGATGGTGGCCATGGCCCGATACTCGGCCTCGGCACTCGATCGGGAGACGACAGTCTGCTTCTTGCTGCGCCAAGAGATGAGATTGCCGGCAAAGAACACAGCGAAACCCGAAGTAGACCTGCGGGTAGCGAGGCAGCCGGCATAGTCCGCATCACAGAAGGCCTCAACATCCATGTGAGCATGATGGGAGTAATGAAGGCCACGGGCATGGTCTTTCTTGATGTATTTGGCAATGCGAAGGACAACATCCCACTGAGAGCGGGTGGGATGTTCCATGAACTGGCTGACTTTGCCAACGGTACAGGCAATGTCAGGACGTGTCATGGTGAGGTAGTTGAGTTTACCGACCAGGCGGCGATAGCTCTCGGGATGAGGAAAGGGTTCCGAGTCGGAATGAAGGGAGCGTTCCCCAGGCTCAAGGGGAGTGTCCACGGCAGTGGCGGTGCTCAACCCGGCATCCTGCAAGATATCAAGAGCATACTTGCGCTGACAGAAAGAAATAGTATCCGCAGTCCGGGAGACCTCGATGCCAAGGAAGTAGGTGAGGGGACCAAGATCCTTGGTGTGAAAGTGCTGGTGAAGATGCGCCTTAAGGCTGGCGATGCCTCTGGAGTCGCTCCCTGTGATGATGATGTCATCCACATAAACCACAATCAAGATACAGCCATGCGCCGTCGTACGGAAGAAGACGGTGTGATCCTTCATACTGCGAGATAGGCCAAAGGCTGTGACGACCGTGCTGAAGCGGCCAAACCAAGCCCGAGGAGACTGCTTGAGGCCGTAGAGGGAGCGACTCAGGACGACCATGCAGGACCCAGCAACGGTCCACCAGATGGCCGAGCTTGCCGCAATGCTGGCAGAGGGGGCGAGGTCGGCCTTCCCCACGGCCGCGCCCACGAGGGCTGGGAGGACGACTACCGCCACGTCCGAGGAGCGCAGTGTGATCAGGAAGGGGGACGGGTGGTGCAAGGGCCCGATGTGCCTTCTGCAGGCGATGATAGACCTGCGGGATATCCAGTGTAGACGGGCTGGCAAGCATCTCGGTGGCCGTCGTGGCATAGTCCGGTGCGAGGCCATTCAGGAGGTTGAATAGGCAGAGCTGGTCCCGCTGAGTCTGCGCTTCGGCCGGAGTTTGAGGAATCGGCCAGAGTTCCTGTAGTTCATCGCGGAGACCCTTCCATTCCATGAAGTAGGTGGGGAAGGTCCGATCCTGCTGGCGGATATGGGAGAGACGTTGTAGAACGTCAAAGACCCGGGCCAAGTTATTGGTCTCGAAGAACATGACAATCAAGGAATCCCAGAGCTCCTTGACGGTGTTGGCAGTCCGGGTGACATCCTTCACGGAGCGGTCCATGGAGTTGACCAGTAGAGCGAATATTTTGCTGTCCGCCAGCTGCCAAGAGTCGAACTTAGGATCAGTGAGTTCAGGTGGGGGTTTCTCAAGATGAGAATGAAGCCCCATGCCGCGGAGGGACATCAAGACCGTCTTCCGCCAGACGGAAAAATTAGTGGCATCCAGCCGGTCATCGACAAGCCGGGAGGAGGCCGTGATGAGGGACGGAAGAACGGAGGATGCGTCCATGGAGGGCGGGCGCTGGACCCGTTCGCCGGGAGTCGGGCGGTGGAAGGGAAGCGGCCCGGAGATGCGGCCGGAGGGAGCAGCGACAGGGGGTCGCGCTCAGGATGGTGCGGCCGGGCAGGGGCGGCGCGGGTGCTGGGGCAGGAGCGCCGCAGGGCCGAGAGCAGGGCTGGACCTGGGCGCGCCGGGCGCCGGAAGGCCGAACCGGGAGCAACGCCGGGAAAGGGCAGCGGGTAGGGAGCTGCTGGGGGGGGGGGTGAGGGCGCAGCGCCGGGGCGAGGCCGAGGGCGAGACGCCGGGGCGGGGCGCTGAGGGCTGGGCGCGAGGGCGTGACGCCGGGAGGAGGTGCGCCGGGATGGCGGGGCGAGCCGGGAGCCTGGGAGCCGGGAGCCGGGGAGCCGGGAGCCGGGAGAAGCCGTTGGGAGCTGGGAGCCGCGAGAGGCCGCGGGAGCAGAGGGAGGCGCGGGAGGCGCGGGAGGCGCCGGAAGCAGCGGGAGGCCGTCGGGAGCAGCCGAGAGGTGCCGGGAACAGCGGGAGGCCGCTGGCGGGGCGCGCGGGTGATGGCGTCGGGAGCAGCGGGAGGCCGCTGGGAGTAGCGGGAGGCCGTCGAGAGCGCTGGAGCAGCGGGAGGCGCCGGAGGGAGGAGATCCGTCGGGAGGGCCGTCGCGTGCAGTGGAGGTCCGGCGACGGGATGGGCCGCGACGGCGGGAGGGAGGCGCGGCGGGAGCCGCGTCGGACCGGAGGGCCGGGAGCCGCGCTGGAGCCGCGCGAGAGGAGGGAGGTTCGACGGGAGGGCCGGGAGCCGCGGGGAGCCGCGGGGAGGGAGCGGCGTCGGGGAGGAAGTCCGCAGGAAGGAGCCGGCGCGGGCCGCGTCGGGGAGAGAGAGGGCTGTCGGGCGAGGGCGAGGGAGCCGCGCGGGCGAGGGTGCGGGGGCGCTGGGGAGGGGCGCCGGGAGGGAGGGCCTGCCGGGAGCAGAGGAGCGCCGGGAGGGAGGGCCGGAGAGGAGAGGTGCGCCGGGAGGGAGGGCCTGCCGGGAAGACTAGGGCAGGAGTGAGAGAGGCGGGGCCGGGAGAACGCCGGGAATCCGCAAGGGAGGGAGGGTGCGGGATAAAAATCCCTCTGATACCATGTAGAGGGTGAATTCCTCTTACCTTAATGTGAGGTGAGGACATCCTTTTATAGATTAGGAAACAAATGTACAGGACGGGTAAGTCCGATGTGGGACTCACCCATTTACACTTAAATGGGTTCCAACAGTAACCTTTGGAAATAAGGGGTTACCCTTACGTAACCTATTAAAAACACCACTTACCCTTGCGCAACTCCAAGTTCATGCGTAAGGGTAAATATTCCTTTGAAAATATGACATTTTTAATTAAACTAACTTATAAATAATTAAGAAAGTGGGTTTATTATCACTTTCAAAATTCTAAACACTTCAAAAATTTATAGAATCGTTTTAAAAATTTCTAAATTAAATTCCAAATAAACTTTTAAAACATTTAAATTACTTCCATAATTTGTAAAACCATTTTAGTACCACTTAATAAATTACAAAAACATTTTAAAACGACTTCCAAAATTTAAGAAAATACTCTTGAACCACCGGACACTCCGAAATGACAAAGGAAGACTTGATAATATTCTGAACCTTTACAATTTTGCCAATCAGAGAAAAGGTATCAAAGTAATAAATACCGTAAGTCTGGTCATACCCCTTGGCGATGAGGTGAGCATTGAGATGATTTAGAGAGACATTTGCATTAAGCCACAGTGTTCACCCACTTACAACCAACAATCTTCTTTCCAGATGGGAGAGGAACCTGATTCGAAGTATGATTGGTCTCCCAAACATGCAACTCTTCAAGTGTTGCATGGATAGCAACAAAAGTAGATGTTCAAGGAGGCAAGCCGCTATAAGGAGTAGATACCATTCCGGACAATGATAGGCAAACCATAAAGGAATGGTGGAGAAACAATTAAAGGAGCATGCAACTCAGTATCAATAGTAGACAAACCGACATGTATAGTCTGCGAGCGACATGTATAGATGCAACCAAACCATGGATTGGGAGACACCTCGAGAGGTGGTGGAGCAAACACCTTAAGAGGAGTCGAAGAATGTGAATTGATGGTTTAAGGAAGACAAAACATCATGGTTAGGGTCAAAAGGCTCAAAGAAAAGTAAAGACCGGAAAGAGAACTCGACGGAGGACACATCAATATAGACCATTGATGGAGCATGTAACTTAGTATTAGTAGACAAAGCGATACATGTATTTTTGTGAGCAATGTTTGTAGATGTAACAAAACCATGTGTTGACAAACATCCCAGGAGGAGGTGGAGTTGACACCTCATGAGGATATAGAGGATGTAAATCGATGGTGCATGGGTTGGAAGGCTCACATAGAAGAATAAGAGACTGAAAGGAAAACAATCTAGTAGACACCTCAACAATGATCTCTTAACGTCCCAGGTCTAGAGAATGGTAGCAATAACCCAACTTGTGCGAGAATAATCAAGACATATGCACTTGGAGGAATGTGGGCCAAGCTTTAGTTAGGTTTTAGATGGGTGCCCTGAACATAACAGAACACATGCGAAAACACATTAAGGTAGAGTGGAGCGGGTGGAGAATAAGGCATGATAGAACGGCTCTCCTTGAAGAATCGTTCAGGAAAGAAAATTGATAAGTGTCATTAGAGTCCATGTGAAACAAAAGGGGCTGAATGACCTTTAAAAGGTGACGATTATTATGCTCAACAACATTATTTTTTCCTCATGTGTCAGGACCATGCATAATGAGAAATGAATGGTGTAAATGGTAAATTCCCCTTACCTCAATGTGAGGTGAGGATGTTCTTTTATAGATGAGTAAAACTAAATATAGAGAGGGTAAGTCCGATGTGGGACTCAGAAATACCCAATTAAATGAAATGGGGTCCAACACTCCCCCTCAAGCTGGACATGCTCAGATTGGATTGAGTCCCGTAAAGAAAAAATAGAAGACAAGACAGAAGAACTCATACCCCCCCTCAAGCTGGGCTATGGAGGCTGTGAATACCCAGCCGGGAAGTGAGAGAGTCAAGGCGAGCCCCTGAGAGACCTTTGGTGAAGAGATCGGCAAGCTGATCTGCTGTCGGTACATGACCAAAGCTGATATGGTGCTGCTCCAGATGGTGGCGGAGGAAGTGACAGTCCACCTCGATATGCTTTGTCCGTTCATGAAAGACGGGATTCGAGGCAATCTTCGTGGCGGCCTGATTATCACACCGGATATGAGCAGGGGTGTGTGCCGGGAAGCCGAGCCCATGTAGGAGATGACGAAGCCAGAGGATCTCAGTGGTGACGGTGGCCATGGCGCGGTATTCAGCCTCGACACTCGATCTGGAGACGACAGTCTGCTTCTTGCTACGCCAAGAGATGAGGTTACCGGCGAAGAACACGACGAACCCCGAAGTAGACTTGCGGGTCGCGAGGCAACCTGCATAGTCGGCATCACAGAAGGCCTCAACATCCAAGTGAGCATGACGGGAATACTGAAGACCACGTGCAGGGTCTCGCTTGATGTATTTGGCAATGCGAAGGACAACATCCCACTGAGATTGGGTTGGATGCTCCATGAACTGGCTGACTTTGCCAACGGCGCAGGCAATGTCGGGTCGCGTCATGGTGAGGTAATTCAGTTTACCTACCAGACGTCGATAGCGCTCGGGACTCGGAAACGGTTCCGAGTCGGAATGGAGAGAACGTTCGCCAGGCTCAAGTGGGGTGTCCACGGCAGTGGCGGTGCTCAGACCGGCATCCTGCAAGATATCAAGAGCATACCTACGCTGGCAGAGAGAGATCGAGTTCTCAGAACGGGAGACCTCGATGCCAAGGAAGTAAGTCAGGGGCCCAAGATCTTTGGTATGAAAGTTTTGGTGAAGGTGCGCCTTGAGGCTGGCGATCCCTCTGGAGTCGCTTCCTGTGATGATGATATCATCAACATATACCACGAGCAAGATACAGCCGTGCGGTGTCGTACGGAAGAAGACGGTGTGGTCCTTCAGACTGCGGGAGAGGCCAAAGGCCGTGACGACAGTGCTGAAGCGGCCAAACCAAGCTCGAGGAGATTGCTTGAGACCATAGAGGGACCGGCGGAGCGAGGGGAGCCGCGCCGGGAGGGAGAGCCGCCGTGAGGGAGGGCCGCCGGGAGGGAGGGCCGCCCGGAGGGAAGGCCGCCGGGAGGGAAGGCCGCCGAGAGAGAGAGCCGCCGGGAGGGAGGACCGCCGGGAGAGAGGGCCACCAGGGAGGGCCGCCAGGAGATTAGGGCAGAGCCAGTGGGGAAGAGAGGCGGGGCCGGACAAAACCGGGAATCCGCTGGGAGGGAGGGTCGGGATTAAGATCCCTCTGATAGCATGTAAATGGTGAATTTCCCTTACCTCAATGTGAGGTGAGAATGTTCTTTTATAGATGAGTAAAACTAAATACAGAGAGGGTAAGTCCGATGTGGGACTCAGAAATACCCAATTAAATGAAATGGGGTCCAACAAATGGAAAACAATGTCTAGATATTCACAGTCATTATCAGATCACCAATTAAGTAAAAACTTACTATTTCATCATAAAAATAAGAAAACATATAAAGGAGCGTAGAACGATTCTATAAAAGATAAATATAGAACATATGAGAAAAATCATTAATGAAAGACACATAGTTGCATAACCCCAATTTACTAGGAATAGGCGAGGAGCCCCAAATATCTGAATGGGTAAGCGCAAAAGGACTCGACTCCCGCTGATTCACCCTAGGTCTATAAATAACCCGATGGTGTTTAACAATGTGACATGAGTCGCATTCAATAGGAGGGACAATGCCCAACTCAGGACAACCGATGGTTTTTAGCAAAGTAACATGACTCACACTCAATGGGAGGGACAATGCTCGACTTAGGACAATCTTGCTGAGTTGAGGAGGGTGGATGTGTAAGTTTCGGATGCAGCGGAAGCGTCGGTGGTGGGTTAAATATTTAAAATTTCTTTTAAATAAAATGTCTCGGAACCCCAATAGTGGATCTTTGCACGTTAAATTTATAATTAATTTATTTAGATCTGAAAAAAATAAATACCTCGGCTTATGATCCTTTCTTCGTTGACGATGTTGATCTTCTGAAAGACTCTTTTTGGATTGCCTTTGATGCGATGTGGGGATTCGAGGGTAGAATCCCTCTAGCGGTGATCCACCCGCGCTCCTTTGATCTCCGAGCAACTTTAATCGATTTTCGGGTGCTAGCGCGGTGAATCGATTGTTTTGCGTTGTTTGTGTTGATCGCTCGTCCTTCAGTTTTGAAGGAATCTCTTGCGTTTCTCGTTCTTGAGAGGGAGAGAGGAATCGAGAGAGAATTTCATTGTGTGCAACGATTCTCTATTTTTTTTTCTCTTACCACACAATAGACATAACCGTCTATTTATAGAGGTTAAAATATTATCTAATTGCATGTCGACCCTGAAATAATATTAACCTTAATAAACCTCACGTCACATAATAATAATAATAGTAATAATAATAATAATAATAATAATATTATTATTATTATTATTATTTTGTGGTGCGCGCCAATTTGTGCAATAACAAATATTATTTAATTGACTTGTTAATTAATATTTGTCACCGGATACGATCTTGGTTTGTTTGAAATCCTCTAGCATTTATTGAACACCCGAATAAATATTAAATATTTTATTCATCAATAAATATTTCCGATCGATATAACATGAATAAAATTATTCATCGATCTTGAGAATAATATTTATTCTATTATTTAAATTCAAATAGAATTTAATCGAGATCAACGAAAACACTTACCCTATCTGTATTTAGTTTTACTCATCTATAAAAGAACATCCTCACCTCACATTGAGGTAAGGGGAATTCACCATCTACATGGTATCAGAGGGATCTTAATCCCGACCCTCCCTCCCAGCGGCTTCCCGGTTCTGTCCGGCCCCGCCTCTCTTCCCCCCTCTGGCTCTGCCCTCTCTCTCCCGGCGGCCCTCCCTCCCGGCGCAGCTCCCCTTGCTCCGCGGTGCCCTCGCCAGCGCCTCGCCCAGGCGCTCTCGCCCGCGCCCTAGCCCCGTCGGCTCCCGGCTCCCGACTCCCTGACGGCCCTCCTTCCTGGCGCGACGCCCTCCCGCGGCTCCCGGCTCCCCGGCGTCCCGGTTCCCCGTCGTCCTGCGCCTCCTACGCCTCCCGGCCACCCTCGCCTGGCGCGCTCCCGGCAACCCTCGCCTGGCGCCTGCCGCTGCTCCAGCGCCTCCCGCGCCTCCCGCTGCCCCGCGCCTCCCGAGCGCCCCCGCTGCTCTCGCCTTGCGCCCCCCCCCCCCCTTTCCGCCGCCTTCACCCTAGCAGGCGCCCTCGGCCTCTGTCCCGACGGACCCTCCCGGCAGAGGGCCCTTGTCCCGGCAGCACGCCCTCGTCCCGGCAGAGCGCCCTCGTTCCGGCGGCCCTTCCAGCACGCGCACGTCCTGCGCACGCTCATCCCGCCGGCCCGCTGCATCAGCTACCCGACGCTTCCATGGCGGACTCCTCGGGACGTGGCCGTGCTTCAAGTCGTCCACGTCCCTTCTATCACCATTGTGACAAGTTTGACCACCTGATCGCCCGATGTTGGGTCCTGCATGGATGACCATCTCAGCACCCGCGGCAGGGACAACCCGTGGTCTGGGACGCGTCCTCGACTGTCACCTCTCTTTCCCCGTCTCTGGCCCTTTCTATGGCCGACCTCAGGCGGCCTCATGATCCACCGACCTCTGTCCGACCCGCTCCCTCCTCGGCTTCTCTGGCCCGTACTGTTTGCCCCACTGCCTTGGTCAGCCATTGCTCCCCTGCATGGCTGCTGGACTCAGGTGCCTCCGACCACTTCACCGGTGATGCTGGTATGCTGACGTCTTACTGCACTTATGCCGGTTCTTCAGCCATCACCGTCGCTGATGGCTCCACTATCCCCATAGCGGGCTTCGGCGCATGCTCCCTGACTCCATCGATACACCTACCCTCTGTGGCACATGTGCCCCGTAGTCCCTTTAATCTGCTTTCCATCAGTAAACTGACTAAGGATTATAACTGTGCGGCCATATTTACATCTTCTGGTGTTGTGTTTCAGGAGCAGACTACGAACCGGGAACTTGGTCGAGGCCGGCTTCGAGACGGGGTTTACATGTTCGAGGGACCAACACCCATTGCTTGCACGTCTACCTCTTCTCGGGCACTGGATCTTTATTCCCGATTGGGACACCTGCCTGCATCCACCATTCATCAGATGTTTCCGGACTTCCATCGGACTCCTACTTTTCATTGTGAGTCCTGTTCTTTTGCGAAACATCATCGCTCTTCCTACATTCCTCGCACGGATACACGAGCCTCCCACTCCTTTGATCTGGTTCATTCAGATGTTTGGGGCCCGTGTACCATTCCGAGTCACTTGGGATATAAATACTATATCTCTTTCATTGATGACTATTCGCGCATGACGTGGCTTTACCTTCTTCGAGAACGCTCCGAAGTGTTTTCCACCTTCCAAATCTTTTTCAATGAAATTAAGAACCGTTTTTCTATCTCTGTCAAATGTCTCCGCTCGGATAATGGGCGCGAGTATCTCTCCACTTCCTTTCAGCAGTTTCTCCAGGAAAATGGTATCCTTCATCAGACCTCCTGTCCTGATACACCCCAGCAGAACGGCGTGGCCGAGCGGAAACACAGACATATTCTGGAGACTGCTCGTGCCCTCATCTTCCACCGACAGGTGCCTCTGCTTTTTTGGGGGGATGCCATTCTCACTGCTACATGCCTCATCAATCGCCTTCCTTCTTCTATCCTTAAGGGGGAGACTCCCTTTTGGGCTCTTTTCCCCACTCTCCCTCTTCATTCCCTCCCTCTTCGAGTGTTTGGCTGCTTGTGTTATGTTCGTGACACTCGCCCTGACCGCACCAAACTCTCTCCCAAATCCCTCCGCTGCATATTCCTTGGTTATTCCCGCAGTCAGCGTGGATACCGCTGCTTCTCCCCGGACCTTCGCCGGTATGTCATCTCAGCGGATGTCTCCTTTGTTGAGAGTTCTCCATTCTCATTTCCCTCTCCTCCTCCTGACTCTGCTATTGATAACTGTCTTCCCCTCATCATCCTTCCTCCACCGGCGTCAACCCCTGTTGACACCCATTTTGGTCAGGTCTACTCCCGCCGTCCTTCGACTGTATCCCCCGTTCCGGCCCGTGACACTGATGCTCCCACTTCGTCCACTGCTCCTCCTCCGCCACCCGAGGACTTGCCCATTGCCCTACGGAAAGGTACTCGCTCCTGCCAGAGTACTCTCTTTGTCTCTTCATACAGGGGTCTGTCCGCTCTGGAGACAGTTTCTATACCTCGCACGGTTGGTGAAGCCAAATCTCACCCTGGGTGGTTAGCTGCAATGCGGGATGAATTGTAGGCTATGGAGGAAAACCATACTTGGGATCTTGTCCCCCTTCCAGCAGGCAAATAGGCAGTGGGCAGCAAATGGATTTATACGATCCGTCTCAATCCCGACGGCTCTCTTTGCCGCCTCAAAGCCCGGCTGGTGGCGAAGGGGTTTGCTCAGACATATGGCATCGACTACTTTGAGACCTACTCTCCGGTCGCCAAGATGGCCTCTGTCCGCCTGTTCATCTCTCTGACTACTTATCATCACTGACCACTTCATCAGCTAGATGTCAAGAATGCCTTTCTCCATGGAAGTACTTATTGGCGGGTTTGTTCTCATAATCTCCCATCTTGGAGATTACCAAGTGCGAACTTTATGAGAAGAAGTCTCATCTGCTTACGAGTACTCGCTCCCGACAGTCTATATACTATGTGTCCTATCATAACATGCTATCCGATCATAGAACTATATTTAAGAATATCGTCATAGCACTTCAAGATTCTCATTATAGCGGGAATTGCTATGACCTTATCAATGCGACTTATACTTCAAGACATTATTATATTAAAGTCATGCCGAACAATGAACAATAAGATGTTATTAATATTCAAATCATCGAATATACATGTAATCAAACTATAAACAACTGAATAACCATAACAACAATGGAGGTCCATATGGCTGGAAGACACCGAGGAGCAAACAACGATAGACGCGGTTGCATCTACCACGTACGCACCATCACAAAGTTGACCTCTACCAAGAACATATCTTGTTGATTATTCTTGAAATACATGACCTGTATATGAAAAGATAACACAATAATTCAAATCTAGGGTAAGCTTATTTATAGATGATAGGTTAAAAGGATTTAGGGTAATTTAAGCGACAAAGGGTAAAGGTAACATCCGAAGCTAGTCATGTACCAATCCCCATGTTGTCAATAGAGGATCCATCAACCATAGTGATGTTAGTACCATGAGAGGATGGATGATGGGATGAGAGAATACCTGTGCTACTGATGATATGATCAGAGGTATTAGAGTTGGCTAGCCACGTGGCAGGGCACTGGGTAAGACAAAATGCGAGACCTGACATGGCAGACACCAACACTTGGAAACAGAGTCCTTGAATAGAGATTGAAAATGGTGGTAGTCCTCCTTTGAAAGCTTGAACACACGATTTTTGTTAGAAATAAGAGGTAAAGAATCAACAATGGAAGCGTGAGTACTATGAGAACATTCAGTTGGTGGCGCCCCATTTGGTTACTAATGAAATTGCCAATAGGTATTAATGGCATGATCTGACTTGCCACAACGACAACATTGACGAGTATCCCGACTTCATGCCATGGGGGCGCCACTGTGGGGTCTCCCTCTGTCGCAACTACTTTGGGTGGCTAGAGTAGCATGCTCAGATAAATTAATGACAGAGTGCAACAACAGGCAAGGAACGATTATCCTTGCTCAGACAACTGTAAACCATCGTTAAATGAAGGACATTGAAACTTACCTGCGTCTTGGTATCAATGGTATGACCTGACTTGCCTTAATGGTGACTGTTAGAGGATGTGAGTCCTACATCGAAGTTGAGGTATCATGTTATCTTTACCATTCATTATAAATAAACACCAAGACCTCCCTTAGAGAGGTATCTTGGGTATTTGGTTCACCTCTTCTCTATTATAACATGGTATCAAAGGAAGTTCTTTAACCCTAGCCCACCCTCCGCAACCACTCCGCCGCCCCTCCCTGTGCATCTCTTTCCCAGCGCGATAACCCCCCTATGCGTTCGATCTTCCCTCACGACGCCCCTCCACGACAGCTCCCGACGGCTTGTCCGCCCTCACGACGCCCCTCCACGACAACTCCCGACGGCTTGTCCGCCCTCACGACGCCCCTCCGCGACAGTCCACGATGGCTCTTCCGACCTCATGGCGCCCTCCACGACACCCCCCGATGGCTCCTCCGCCCTCACGGCGCCCCTATCGCGTCACCCCTCCCTATACGCCGACCACCCCTGCGCGACGAACTTCCCCGACCACCCCTGCGCGATGAACTTCCCCAACCACCCCTGCGCGACGACCCTCTTCCACCCTTGCACCCCTTCGCGACAACCCCCTTCCGCCCCGAGCTCCTGTGCGATGGCCTCCTGCAAGTCGCCCCCTTGTGCGCCACCCCTCCAGCTGGTGGCCCCCCCTTTCTGTGCGCCAACCGCTCCGCACCCCCTGTACGCCACCCCTCTAATCGGTGGCCCCCCTCCTCTGTGCCAACCCCTTTCGCACCTCCTGTGTGATGCCCTCGTTGCGCGTCGCCTCTCCCTGCGGGATGACCTTCAGTGCGACTTCCCCTTCCGCGCCGTCTCTCCCGGTGCGCATATGCGACGCCCCAAAATGCACAGCCTCGCCACGCCGCCATCCATGTTTATCTTTCTTTTTAACCTAATTGATACCTTAATGTTCTAGTCGTGCAACTTCAGCACCTATTCTCTACCAACTGTGCACCTTCAACACCTTATCGACGTGCATTTTCAGCACACAGTCCATGACATCATCAAAAACCACTGTTGCCCATGGCGATACTCCAACAACATGTATTCCAACGGTCCACCTCATGTGTTCTTGACTCTGCCTCAGAGCACATCACTGGGGATGCAGGTATTCTTTGGTCCTATAAATCGACCTCGACTGAAGGTAATATTACTGTGGCCGATGGTGAGACAGTGCAGATTGCTGGTTATGAGTTGTTCAATTACGCTTGGCTTGACACTATCCGCAGTTGCCTTTGTTCCCGGTTGTCCCTTTCATTTATTATCAATTAGTAAATTTACAGCTGACTTACAATGTTGGACAATCTTCTCACCCACTTCTGTTATATTTCAGGAGCATTCGACGACTCAGGTGCTTGGTAGTGGACGCCTTTAGGGTGGTGTGTATGTGCTTGACTCGACCCCCGATCTTGCCTGTCCCGCCACATCTAATCATGCCCTCCAGCTTCACTTTGCTTTGGTCATCCATCCGCCCCCATTCTTCAAAACCTTTTTCCGGTGATGAGATCTATTCTTCCTTTTGAATGTGAGTCCTGTCACTACGCAAAACATTACCGGGTCACCTATGTTTGCCAAGCAATCCCCCGTACATCCACTCCTTTTCATTTGGTTCATTTTGATATATGGGAGCCCATTCCTAGTCCATTTAAACCGGGTTATTGATATTTTGTTACTTTCATCGATGATTTTTCACGGATGACTTGAGTTTATTTGTTGAAAAATCGTTCTTAATTTTTTTTTTGTGTTTCGCTCCTATTATCAAGAAATCCCCACCTAGTTTTCCGCAAAACTTTACTGCTTTCGTTCTGACAATGGTCGTGAATATTTATCTAGACCATTGTAGTCTTTTCTCGATGACCATGACATTATCCATCAAACTTCTTGTTTTGATACAGCTCAACAAAATGGTGTTGCTGAACGAAAGAACCACCATCTGCTAGAAGCTGTTTAGACACTTTTATTTCACAAGAAAGTTCCAACCGTTTTTTGGGGTGATGTCATTATCACAACCACCTATCTTATCAACAGACATTCCTCGTATGTTCTTTAGGTGGAGACATCCTTCCATTCTTTATTTCCAACAACACCCCCTCATTTCCTACCCCTATGCATTTTTGGTTGTGTGTGTTATGTTCGAGATATTCGTCCATTGATTACCAAGTTTGATGCGCGTGTTCTAAAATGTATCTTTCTTGGTTATTCCCGCATCGAGCGCAGATATCATTGCTTCTCTCCAGATTTGCGTCGTTGTGTTGTCTCAACTGACGTTTCCTTTGTCGAATCATCAGTTATTTCTGTTCCCGAGTTCCAAGCACCATCTACTTCTCCGGATTTCGAAGTTATTTTACCATATTCTCTCGATACACCACCACCCCTATCTCTTCCTAATGATGTTGTTGGATCATGATTTGGCTAGGTATATACTTGCCGACCTAGCACACCTGCCACCCTGTTACCTGATGTCGCTACCACACCTGACGACTCACCTTCTCTTGATACTCCATCACCGGAGTTGCCTATTGCGCTTCGTAAAGGCTCACGCTTATGTTAGTCTTATCAGGAATTATCTGCGGCTACCTCATGAGTTATTGAGACACTGGCTACTCGCTTGACACCGTGCACTGTTGCCAAGATCATATCTCATCCTGGCTGGTTACAGGCTATTCGGGATGAACTTCAGACTCTGGACGCCAACCATACTCTTGTTCCTCTTCCTTCGGGTAAGCAGGTGGTTGGTTGCAAATGGATCTATATAGTACACGTCAACGTCGATGACTCTCTTAATCGTCTCAAGGCTCGCCTTGTTGTCAAAGGTTGTGCGCAGACATATGAAGTTGATTATTTTGACACCTTATCTCCAGCGGCAAAGATGGTTTTGGTTCACCTACTTATCTCTTTTGATACCTCATCTCACTGGCCTCTCCATCAGTTGGATGTTAAAAATGCTTCTTCATGGATTTCTTAATGAAGTATATATGAAGCAACCACCCGGGTTTGTTGCTTAGGGGGAGTCCTCCAAGATTTGCCGTCTTTTTCGATCACTGTATGGACTCAAGCAGTCACCACGTGCTTGGTTCGGCCGTTTTTGCACCGTTATGCTTAACTTTGGCATTGCCAAAGTATAAAAGATTCTTCTGTTTTCTATCATCGATTTGTGGCAGGAAGCATTCTTTTGGTGGTTTATGTAGATGACATTGTTACTACTGGCAGTGATGCTGCTGACATTGGTCGACTCAAGTCTTTTCTTCATCAGAATTTTCAAACAAAAGATTTCGGTCCACTGCGATATTTCTTAGGAATTGAGGTCTCCAGATGTAACGAAGGAAATTTTCTATCTCAGAGAAAGTATGTTCTTGATCTGCTGTAGGAGACTGACATGGCTCGAGCTGATTCGGTTGACTCACCCCTCGAACTTGGAGAAAGGTCACTTCATACTGACAATGAGATGTTTTCATCACCCGACAGATATATACGACTTGTTGGGAAGCTTAACTACTTGACGACGACTCGACCCGATATTGCTTGTGCGGTTAGCAAAGTGAGTCAGTTTATGGAATCTCCAACAAAAACGCAGTGAGAGGCTGTTCTTCGCATTGTTACATATGTGAAAAGTGATCCAGGTTTAGGTCTTCTATATTCTGATAATGGACATACAGATATTGAAACATTTTGTGATCCATATTATGTTGAATGTCTCTCTTCTTGGTGATCTACGTTTGGTTTTGCAGTATTTGTTGGAGGAAATTTGATCTAATGGCGAAGTAAGAAGCGGACGCTTATCTCCCGATCAAGTGCAGCGTCAGAGTATCATGCCCTGATATATGTGACTGCAGAGATTATTTGGGCACAACAAATTCTTCAAGAGATTGGGTATATGACCAAGAAACCGGCACATATCTGGTGTGACAATCAAGCTGCTATCAAGATTGCCACAAATCCAATCTTTCATGAGCGGACAAAACATATTGAAGTTGACTATCATTTCGTTTGAGAAAACTTTGGGAAGAAAAAGATCACTTTTGACCATGTTCACACCTTTGATCAACTTGCCGATGTTCTCATCAAAGAGGTGGCACGTGTCTAATTTTTGTGTAACAAACTAGGCATGATAAATATATATGTCCAAGCTTGAGGGGGAGTATTAGGAGTGTGTAAATGTTTCTTTTTTGTT